>RCWM02000539.1:0-725431 GCA_003667255.2 Euschistus heros
AAACCGATACAGCTCTTAAACGGTAGCTTCTAGTGTCAAATCTTATATAACAAAAATATTTTCTATTAAACTTCTAATCAAGAAACATTCAGAAAATTTTCGATCCGAGAAACACAAAAAGAGCTAGAGGGTGTCAAAAAAGCCCCAACACTTAAAAAATGTACGCAAATGCGTCTTTTTTTTTATTGGAATCAATATAGCTTCTAAATGGTAGTTCCCACAACAAAACTTATATCATAAAAATGTTTTCCATTAAATTTCTGATTCGGAAACTGTCGGAAAATTTTCGATCCGACCAACACCAACAGAGCAAGAGCGTGTCAAAATGTTACACATATCCATCTCAAAAGAGAAAAATAATATAGAGCCTAATTCTAGAAATAGAGTATAGCACTATCAGTGAGTTGTTACCATTATGCATCTATCATATAAATTTAAAAATGCTTACAGAAATTAATTATTTACAATGTTTTTTATTATTCTTAATTACGGTTGATAATTTCAAAATAAAATAAATTGTATAGGATATTTTATAAGCGATTTTCAGATTTGTTTACCTTTATAAACAAGTGACCATAAATCGAACAGAACGTCCAGAATGTTTTAGTGAATTGAACAGTTTAGGAGGAGAGGTGCGAGAGGACTGGGATTGCTTTTAAAAATGTATGTTGTTGTTGGGACAGAGGCAGGAGGTTTGTTGAAGTTTATTAGACCCAGCGGGGCCGTGCCCTGAACACCTCGCTCTTTCTAAATCACGTCTAACTGGCCCCAGCTCCTTCTCTTCCACCCACTAACTTTATTTCGCCCCGAAGAAGGTAGAGTGAATAATCGAGGAGACGTTTCGCATTTCCTGGTCCGTCTGCCGATTTATATTACAGTTGAAATACCAAAAACTAAACAAAAAAAAAACACAAAAAAAAAACTTTAGTTGTATACAATTCCCACAATAAAGGAAGGAAACACTTATAGTTCTTGTTCGCGCCAATCGGCGCTCTTGTCAATTCACGACAACAGGCGTCCTTTTGTGAAAAGGGAAACATATCGTACTTAGTCACGCCCTCTACCGAATTTCTTAACTCAACTGGCCCTTTAGTATTACAATGACTATCTAGAGGGCAGTTGATAACTGACTTTCCGACTCTCGAAGTGTTTAATACACCTTCTTATCTCGTCCACTATCCCAGCGGGACTAGACGTCTTTCTGTCTTTAGAAGCTAAGCCAACCTGACTTACCCTTTTGCCCAAGGCCCTTTGGTCTTTCTTTGTCTCTTTCATGCCCAAGGCTAAAATTAGCCTTCCGAAGTTTTCTTATAATATTATTCCTTTTCCTTTTTTGAACTTAAATCTTTAATCCAGCAGTTTTTCTTTTCAAATATGTTTTCTTTGACTACCAAATGTAATATAAATTAGAGTGTCATATTTATTTCAATTAAAAAAATATTAATCATGTATATTAAAATATTTTATTTTTTTGTGCACATATATGTATTCTGAGCAGTAACGAAGTGATATATCAAATTTTTATCAATATGTGTTATGATGTTATCACAGGTTAATCCTGTTTGACAATTAATGTTGTCTTAAACGTTGCATAAATTGTGCAATACTGAACTTTAAGACAGCGTACGACTTTGGACAAGATAAGGCGAATAATTTTCTTAACATCCGTTTTACATATATATGTTTTGTTTAAGATATGTGTATCTAAATACTAAATTCATATTTGGATATTTTAAAGCCAATAAACTTTGGATACACTTGCTCACACTCAATGTTTCACATAGGTTTTATTACAAAGTTCGAGAAGTTTATAGCGTTGATTCATTTACACGATCCAATCTTGCTTGCGCAAGTGTATTCAAAGTTTTGGTCTGGATGATTCCATAAAACAGTGACTACATTGAACATATGAGGCTACTTTAGACAAACACGCTTTTAAAACGAAAATCCTTTTGGCAGGCTCAATTGGGATTCGCCAGCTTCCTCTAAGCATTTAAGGATTAAACATAGAATGTAATGCGATCGCGATAAGAGCACATGTTGGCCCTCCTTATTGGCTTTAAAATATCCAAATATGAATTTAGTATTTAGATTTAATATTAAATATATTTTGTTACTTCCTACGTGAATTGAAATGTTTGAGCCAAGTTAACATTGTTTAATGGAACTCTGCTAATTACAGGGCATTAGCTTAGGATTCTATTAACTGGACCGAGGGCAACAATTACAGCCCTTATAGGGCTCCTCTGTAATTTCCAAACCGTGAAATTATTTATAAATGCCTTTGATTATATAGCAATGCTATTTATATTGGGTTTCTTAAAAACTCGTATAATTTACCTTAGTAAATAATATTAATAAACAAGTTTTTATCAAAAGAAAAAAATCGTTTGCAAGAAATTGGTAAATTTTGAGTATTAATCATGTTCTAAGATCGATGCTAATAAGGTTTTTGAAAGGTTCGATTTGTTTTTAAAAACAAATACAGAAATATTTGTTCAGCGTTCATTACACGAATTCATTATGCAAGCAGTGTATTTAAATCCAAACGCTTTAAAACAATACTTATCTTAAACAAAACATATATATGTAAAACGGATGTTAAGGAAATTATACGCCTTATCTTGTCCAAAGTCGTACGCTGTCTTAAAGTTCAGTGTTGCACAATTTATGCTACGTTTAAGACAACATTAATTGTCAAACAGGATTAACCTTTGATAACATCATGACACAAATAGTTGTTATATTGATACAAAAATCTGATATATCACTTCGTTACTGCTCAGAATACATATATGTGCACATAAAAAATATATGTATATTAAAATATTTTAATATACATGATTAATATTTTTTTAAATTAAAATAAATGTGACACTCTAATTTATATTAAATTTAGTGGTCAAAGAAAACATATTTGTAAAGAAAAACTGCTGGATTAAAGATTTAAGTTCAAAAAAGGAAAGCATATTTGTGAGAAGAAAACTCAAAATAAAGTTTACTACCGAATAGGTACAAGGTCCTTTTTTTAATATAAATCTAATGCAGCATTTGATTATGGTTGGTGTATAAGTATACACTGATTTTGCTGTCTGCAAAATCTGTATATACTTATCGAAAACTGTCTAGACAATTATTCTCTAACGATTCAAACAAATTCTCTTTACTACGAACTTTTTTTTTTTTTTTAGCATTACCGTCAAACACTACTCAAAACTTTTTCTATTTTTATTTTGTAAATTCGTTGAATTCGAAATTTTATTGTATGATTCTAAATGTTCTAAATGCTAAATAGTTTCCTATTTTTTCTTCTCGCCAAGTTATGTAATACGAAGCATAAAAGAACCCTAGGAAGATGAAATAGAGGCAGAGAGGAGCTGAAGACCTCCCCCCCCCCTCAAAGCATAGCATCCTATTTATAATCTGCCATGCCAAGGCCCGCCCCTTCTTGTCCACTATTTGATAAATATTACTATACAGCTGTCATGGTTCAGATTACACTTTACAACAGCTAGGGGTGGATACCAAAAGGAATGCCAAGTGGATGCTTGCTGCGGAAAAACATTAAATCTACGTACCCTTATATATGAGTTCCTTTCTTAGTCATTTGGCGTTATGGCACCAGTTATTCTTTGACTCTGTAAATGTCATTAAAAAAATTGAATAAAAATGAAATTGTATCTCAACTACCATGCTTGTAGTAGGGGATGTTCAAAGCATTCAAGGATGATGCACTCCGTCTACATTGAAGTAAAATATATTAAAAACATTAGAATATTTTTTCTGGAAAAAATATTATTTGTTATTTGTGTGTCCACAAATTATTTCATTTCACATATACCTAGGGCAAAAGTGCCATCTTATAATGCTAAAAATAAAACAAATCTATGAGTACAATACCTTTTTATTTTTAATTTAATTAATTCAATAGTGGATAAAATAGAACGTACGCCGTTCTTCTATAGACCAATTCAATTATCAGTAGCATAGCTTATGGCTGGAGGGTTGTTATTAAGACAGAGAACTTTGTAACGATAATTAATAAACTAATTGACATGAGTTACTACTATTGAAAAAATCTAAACAGGAATCATGGAGATCACAAATAACTTGTATTATAACAGTACAGGTCCTGGGTTGGAATCCCACCTGTACACTTTCAATATTTCACACAAGACATTAAATTGAACATTTTTTAAATTTAGGTTTTTGAGTTGTGTCACTTTTGAAATACATCTGGGATATATGCCATAGATAGGCAATGATGTGGAGGATCAAAATAAATGATATGTACAATATTTAAATTTTTGGCCAACATTGCAGGCCTTTTTCAAGAATACATCACAATGGAAATTATGCGTTAAAACTCAATGACACATATTCAGAAAAAATAAGAAATATCTGAAATAAAACTAAAGTAATTAAATTCTGTAAAAAAAAAAAGTAATTTAGAGAAAACTGAGGATTCACATGAGACAAACTACAGTCAGAACAAAACTTATTGGGATACCGCTCAATAATGTTGAAAATTTGTTATACTTACTATGAGAAATGTGTTATATATCTCCATTGAATATACTACAAGTTGCAATTTTACATCAAATAATTAATAGATCAGTACCTCGGAGGTATAGAACACTATGTCTATTTTTTACCAAAGATACATTATCACGTATTATCATTCACCTTTTTTTTACTTTATATAGAGATATATAATTCTATTTCTCAGAAAAATTAATTGTAAGATAAGTTACATCAATTTTTTTTTTTGTTTTTTGGGGGGGGGGGGTCATAACATCCTTATGTACTCCAATTAGGACAGGAAGGAGGGGGGTTACCAATCTATTCTAGCCTGAGTGTTTTATTTCATACATATAAATACAATGAACAGTTCAGAAAATGAAATCTTTTAAAAATAAAACTGATTAAAATTGCTCTCCAGTAAGGTTATGGAAATGTGACATAGTGTCCTGTGCCTCCGAGGTACAGATATTAAAAAATTGTTTAATACTAATTTTAGGTATGAGTTTCCTTAGGAAAGATAAACCAGAGAACAAAAAGTATTGCAACACGAAGAAAATTCTAGTCATTTCATCTTAATCCCCTTCATTGTTTAACTTATAATATTTTCTCTATTTTTGGGTATTATGTCCTTCAGTACTTATTTTATTATTTTGTTAGTCACATATTTAAATTTTCTTAAAATAGGTAGAAAATGTTGGAGAATTACCGAAGCAGAAAGAAATATTATAAGCTGGCCCCACAACCAGTGCAAGTCCTTCTGAAACATTAGTAATTCCAAGATTGACTATTTTAAATATTTTTTTTTTGCCCTAAAAACAGAGAAAAACATCCAGAGTGGACATCCATCTCTTGTAACACTCAGAACCAAAAGGGAAATAGTAAAAAAAATTAATCAAAAACCTTGAATTAGTGCGCCATAATAAGCTGAATGTGTAGGACACTTCATTGAAATAAAACTCTGTGAGCGAAATTTGAAATATTTTAGATAAATTGGAGAATTCTGGTTAAGGAAATAAAAAAAAAATAAGGATAAAGTTTGCCTTCTATTATCAAAATTTATGATTCTGGAATTGAGCTCAGGCTACAGATGAGAGCAAATTTAATACATAAGAATTGAATGGCAGAGAATCAAGAGCTGTGTCAATAGATTTTTATACTTGTTTGGGGGTGTGTGAGGAGCTTAGCATTGTCGAAAATTGGCCATTATAAATTATATATATTATGGATTACAAAGGGCTAAATATCTTAAAAGAATTTAGGTTTATCAGCAAAGGAATTGGGCTTTAAAGATAATTTTATATTATAGTAAGATAGTGACCCTAAGCATAAAGCACTAAACACAAGGCTGTGGTTGCTTTAAGACACCCCAAAATGCTTTGAAACTCCTCCCAAATCTCCTGAGAGGAAGCCCATAGAACATTCATAGGATCATCTCCTGAGACAAAGTAAGAAGTGACAATTTTCATATAATAAAAATGATTTAAAAGTTCCTTTGCTGGAAGAATTGAACATAATTGATGGCTCATCACGAAAAATCACTAATTCACTAATAGACAGTTCAATTCCAGAAGTAATATACAAGTGAAAGGACACCCATTTCTTTAAAAAAAAATAAATTGTAAATGATACTTATACCATACTAAATTTTTGTTAAAAAAAATAGCTTTATATGTTTATCCACATCCTACTAATAAGCTTCGTATATAATTTAGATAGAAGAAAATATGTAATCATATAAATAAGCAAGCCATGGCGCGTTTCCTGCTCGGCCGGTGCGGCTCGTCTTTCCTTGGGAGCGCACCTCTGTTCGTGGCACCCTTCCTAACTCTAATTCTTATGTGAAAATAAGCTTATATATTGAACTACACAGGCATTAATGACCCTAGGGTTTTATGCCTATAAACCCCAACAAACAACAACAACGACTTTATATGCCTTTACTGTTTCTGATGGCCATTAAAACCGATTTGTTAACACATTTATTTGTTACAAATACATTAATAAACAAAAATCATAAATTCAGGATAAGGTTCTTTTTGAAATTTTTTTTTTTTTTAATCTTTATTTAACGTCGCATCAACATTACAAATTTAAGTTATTAGCGACAACTTTTTGAAAACTATCTTTCTCAGTCCCGAAACTTTTTGTTCTGACAATAGGTAAATACATAAGATCAGTCGCCAAAGGAAATTTTTACCGGGAAAATAATACGGTGACCATTAAAAGTTATTGAAAACGAGGAGAACAAAGAAAGATATCTCATAATTCGCTAATCGAGATATATATGTTAATACTTTTCTAGTATGATTATTCAATGTGTGGCAATTTTAGATTGAAAGAACGCTCTTATTGACTTTTAAATCTTTTGTTCTAGTAGTTAGAGTCAGAGTTAATCATTGTACAGAAGTTAATTATTAAGAAAATAAACAAACTGCAATTGTTAACCGGACACGTACTGTACATAAGGATAACCTCCCCATATGTTAATCCAATTACCATATGTTCTTGCAGAAGGTTATAAAATTTTAAGTGAACAAATTAAGTAAATAACTATATAATGAATAGAAATAATGTGACGTGCTATAATAAAATAAGAAAAAAATTACAATAATCAACAAAGAAAAAATTTACAAAAATAAAATAGCTCCTCCCCAGAGACAGCAGTACGAAAGCGAACAGGGAAGTGGACGATACGGGTGTGCCGTAGCTGCGAAGTCATCTCTTCTTCCGGTGCGCTCGGTTGAAGGTCAGCAGGAGGCAGATGTTCTGGATGTGAGGTACAGTCAGCAGGTGTGTCTTCCTGCTAGTCATCAAGGAGAAATGCAGGTTTGAGACGATCTGGTGTAGCATTCTGCGGGCCGCTAGGCAAAGCTATCATGAAGATTTTTTCTGTTTTTGAGAGTACCTGGAAGGGTCGATCGTAAGTTGGTTGTAGAGGCTTTCGAACAGCATCATGTCGTAGGAATACATGGGTAGCTGTAGAAAGTTTAGGATGGACATATACGCTTTTAGAATTTCGATGGACTGAAGGAACCGGGCAAAGTAATCTCCCGGAGTTTGGATAGCATGGTGTTCCATCTTTAAGTTGGATTGAACTTTATGGAAAAAATCAGCTGGCAATTAGATGGGTGTTCCAAAAATTAGTTCGGCAGATGAAGCGTTAATTTCTGGGATGATATTAGAACGTAATCCCATGAGTATAAGTGGAAGGATCGAAACGCAATCACCGGTAAGGTGTGCTTTCATGGATGTCGATGCCACCTCTCAATTTTACCATTCGCTTGAGGATGGTATGATGTCGTCTTGGTGTGTTCTATGCCCAGAGATTTGGCCAACTCAGAGAAAAGTTGGGATTCAAATTGTCTACCTCTGTCAGTAGTCAGTCTATTAGGTACTGCATTACGTGCGATCCAGTGGAGCAGAACAGTTTCGGCCGTGATATCTGTGATGGGAATGGATTCAGTCCAACGTGAAAATCTGTCGATTACGGTCAATAGATAACGAAATTCGTGGGACGGTGGCAAAGGACCTCCTATATCCAAATTAATATGAGAAAATCGCCGAGTAACAGAATTGTAACGACTAAGAGAAGTCGTAGTATGTCTCCAAACCTTTGCACGCTGACATGGAACACATGTACGTCCCCATCGAGTAAAGTATTTTTTGAGGTCAGGCCAGACATATCTTGATTGGACTAGGTTTATGAAGCCTTTAATGCCAGGATGACTTAAGTTTTGGAGTGTATCGAAAACCAATCTACGAAAAGAAAGTGGAATGCATTGTCGGAGTTTATTAGTTGATGCATCGCAGTAAAGCTCAGAGTTATTGGGTAGAGTCACTGTTTGAAATTTCATTGAGCATTTTTTTTTTAGAGGTTTTCAGATATTCCTATTTTTCGTCGTTTGACTGAGCTGCAGCAACATCTTCTAATCTGACGACTGTCGGGATATAAATGGAACTAATGCGAGAGCAGGCATCGGCTGTAGTGTTGAATTTACCAGGAAGGTAGCGTATGTCCGTCGTGAACTGTCCCATGTAGTCAAGATGTCGTCTTTGCTTTGGTGAAGCTTTATCCGAGTTATGTAAGAACGCATAACTGAGTGATTTGTGATCGGTGTAAATTACTAAGTTACGTATTTCCAGAATATTTCGGAAGTACTTAACAGCAGAATATGCAGCAAGTAATTCACGGTCGTAGATACTGTAGTTTTTCTGTGCGCATGTGAGTTTTATAGAAAAGAATCCTTATGGCTGTGACTCATTATTAATTAATTGGTGTAGAGAAGCACCTACGGATCGCTTATCTTCCTTTGCTGGTGGAACAACAGGTGTGACAGCTCCTGAATCGATGAGGAAAGAATAGTTGGAGGCAATGTCTCTTAAAACTAGGCGACACTTAAGCTTTGAGTCACATCCTGCCGCTTCTAATGGGACTCGTTGGCGTTTTACGAATGTTTTGGTGAAGCGAAATCGCAAGGTTTGTTACATTTTCGTCCCCGGTCACCATATTTATAGTGATAGAAGCAAACAGGAAATTTTTTACCTGACAGTGAACGCCGTCGAGGATGCGGAGAAGTTGATCGAAATCCAGATCTGCCTTGACTGGACAGTTGGGAAATTCATACTGACAAATTAGCAACGAGGAATTCTAATTGAGCGAGCCGGTTATCGAGAGACATCTGGATTTACTATCTGCGAATTATTAGAGGTAGACCAGACGGAATAAGTTGAGGTAACCTCTAAAATTTGATCTGCCATGATCGCCAAGTTGTCCAAGGTCTCTTGGCTTGCCGCCAAAATGGATTTTGCTGAATGCGGTAATCTGTCTAAAAATATGGAACGAAGAAATTCGTCATTTACATTTGTACCAGCCAATGATCTTATCTCCCGAAGAAGGTGTGAGGGTTTCTTATCATCTACGACGAGTTCCGTTAGTAATTTTTTGACTTTACGTCCTTCCGTCTCTTCGAACTACATTAAAAGTCTCTTTTTAAGATCTGAATAAAGAGTGCCAGAGAGCTGCCAGTCCATGAAATCTGATATTTGTTTAGCAAAGTCTGGGTTTAAAGACCCGACTACGTGGTAGTATTTAGTAATTTCGGTCGTGATTCCGGAATTTACAAATTGCGACTCGACCTGCCAGAACCATACTTTAGGTTTGTTTCTAACAGCCACTCTCGCAAAAGGAGGAATTTTAACAGCCCTCTCGCAACTTCAAAGTTTAGATTCAAGATCTGAATCGTTAAATTGCGATTGTAAATAAATTTCAAAAAAAAAAAAAAAAAAAAAAAAAAAAAAAAAATCATTTCATTCGGCATCTAGATATAATTTGTATATATAGTAAAGAAATAAAACTTACAGTTTATCACGTTGTATGTCACCAATGTTCTAGTAGTTAGAGTCAGAGTAAATTATTACACTGAATTTATTAACCCTTTTCCGGGCTAAAACAGAAGTACTGGGATTAGTTTTCGAATTCTTTCCATTTTTTTGGTTCTTCGATAATATCTCGGAAACTGTTGACTCTAGAAAAATATATTTTAAATAAATATAAAAGCTAATTAAATTTATTATATATAAATTTGTCGTAATTCTAACCGTTTACGGGATATACGTTATTGAAAATAGGTGATTTTCAGGAAAAAACAAATGTCACCTCACTTTTTGTCAAACTTTTGCTTCTATTACGTTCCACAATCGTTTCTCAGAAAAAAAAAAACGTCAGAGTCAAAATTGTAGAACATTAAATTTACTTTAATTATATATTTGTGTTTGCTTGGTGGACTTTTAGTATGTTTACCTTCCAACTGCTCCTAACAAAGCTGTGAAGTAAAAAATTATCGCATATTCCATGCACTCTACACCCCTCATTTCGGCACTCTTTACCTGGGGTCGCACTTCTGTGAAAAAACACGTTTATTGATACTCATTCGGAAACTAATTGTTTGATCCAAAATTTCTATTTTTTATCTGAAAGCTCCTTAAATTTATTATAAGAACCTATATAAGAAATTTTTTTTATTATGTCACGTTATACACTCAAACCAGTCCACTGAATTTGTGAATATCGTCATACTTTGCCAAAACATACATATTTTGAGTTCAGGTTTGGGTGACATAATCAAAATTTCATATATAAAGCCTGATAGTAAATTTTATCAGATTTTAGTTGAAAAAAATAATTTTCAGATCTGACAAATAGTTTCGGCGTTATGGTGAAAACTATGCCAAAAAAAACTTGGACTTAAAATAGTAAATAAAATAGTAAGCGGTTTTTAACATGCTGGTATGGGTATTTAATGGAACTTGAATCAAAATTTTGTATATAGGTTCTTATAGTAAATTTAAGGAGCTTTCAGATAAAAAATAGAAATTTTGGATCGAAAAATTAGTTTCGGAATCAGTACCAATAAACGTGTTTTTTCAGAGAAGTGCGACCCCAGATAAAGAGTGCCGAAATGAGGGGTGTAGAGTGCTTGAAATATGCGATAATTTTTGACTTTACAGCCTTGTTAAGAGTAGTTAGAAGGTAAACATATTAAATGTCCCCGCCCCTGGAGGGTGAGTTAAAGGTGGGGGGAGGGGAGAAGGTCCCAATTTTGTTTTTCGATTATATCTCGAAAACGGTGGACTCTAGAAAAATATGTAGCGGATCAAAATTAAAGCTCATTAAATTTCCTATAAAATTAATTATATACGTATTCGTAGAAATTCCAACGGTTTTCGAGATATACGTTATTAAAAATCGACAATTTTAGAAATAAAAAAAAAAGTTTACCTCACTTTTTGTTAAACATTTCAAGCAAATACCAGAAACGTATATACGAAATTAAAGTAAATTTAATGCTCTACAATTTTGACTCTGACGTTTTTTCTGAGAAACGATTGTGGAACGTAATAGAAGCAAAAGTTTGACAAAAAGTGAGGTGACATTTGTTTTTTTCCTGAAAATCACCGATTTTCAAATCAGTTCAAATTTTGGTTTCCAAGGCTTTTTACTGCTGTTATTTTATTATAGTGATTTATTTACTTTAGTGATTTATTTATTTTATTTATTACGAACTCTTTCAATAGCCCTAGCCCATATAGAATGCAAGTCGGCAGTTGGGCATTGTGGGCGTGGCCGGTTATGCTTTGGTCTCGCCCCTCACGGAACAATATACGGGAAGGGCTACTCCATAGTACTATAACTCCATTTAATTAACAATATAATGAATAAAAAAATGTGACGGGTTACAATAAAATAAGAAAAAAATTACAATAATCAAATAAGAAAAAATTAACAATAATCAAAAGAGAAAAAATTTACAAAAATTAAAATTTATGTTACTCATGACGGTCACACTTTTAATTTCGACTATTTATTCTTCAGGGTAACAAAGTATTGTAGTCACAGATTGGTTCTATGAAGTTGTTAGCATTACAATTGTATCTACTGTTTACGTATATTTGATATTTAATTTTTCAAGTGATTGACAATTGATTTGCAACAGAACTGTAGTTTCTTTGTTGTTCATTTTACCTGCTTCCCTCTTTGTTTCTTTTTTTAATTTTTTTTGTTAATTGTTTAGTAGTTACTTTCGATATATTTCAAACGATGTATGAAACTATACTAAAATCGATATATTTTTTATCAGCTATCCCAACCCGCCACTTGCTGGCATTGCCTCTGGAGATCCGAGAGGTTTAACATCTCCGCACTTGGTTAGTTGTTTCTAACACGTGGTGTCAAGTTAGAGTTATTTGCCCGTACAGAAAGAATGAAGTACATTCTTGTAACTGGTGGTGTAATTAGTGGTGTTGGCAAAGGAGTTATTGCGAGTTCCTTTGGGACTCTGCTTAAATCTTGTGGCATTAATGTTACAAGTATTAAAATTGACCCCTACATCAACATTGATGCAGGAACATTTTCACCCTATGAGCATGGTAAGGCTTCATTCTTTCTATATTTTTTGTTTTTCACATATTTCAACGCCCATATTGTACCATAATAATTGCCTTTCTAGGTGAAACTTATGTTTTGGATGATGGTGGTGAAGTTGACTTGGATTTAGGAAATTATGAGAGGTTTCTAGATGTAACATTACACCGTGACAACAATATAACTACTGGTAAAATATATCAAGATGTAATATTGAAGGAAAGAAAAGGTTTCTATCTGGGCAAAACTGTACAAGGTAACTATTTTATTATTATTTAGAATAGAACGGAATTGTGTCATTGAATCATTAACTTGGATGTATATATAGAAATTCCCTTAATATCTAATTCTTGTGTTGACACTGCCAAATAAGCTATGAAATCTAATAACCCATGTCAAACATTTGTTCTCCTTTGTAAAATGTTATTGAAGTTAATAGTATTATCTGAACCATGTTACAAGTGAAGCTACCCTCATAAGCTAGATGCCCTACACTCTTTTACTACCTTATCGCCAGCCCAGTTATTTTGTTAAATGACTAGAATTTAATTAATTTTTCTATGATCATCCATAATGATAAAGATAAATTAATATTGATACCGTAATGCAAGCATGTTCCAGCTCTACGCGAGCCCAGAATAAGGGCGAGAAACTCGAAATCCCTGTTCAAAGTAATATTAACTTCTGTTTATTTTCTGATATTAAAATGAGAAATAAGAAAATAATGAAGTGGAAATAAGAAAATACCAAAATATAAGACACTAAATTAATGTTGAATTAACATTATATTAAATCAGACTTGATATAATGCTAAACCACCATTAATGTTAACTCCTGATAAACATTCTGATGTCAGGGAAGTGTTAATAACAAATTATAAATATTTAAAACACAGAATCTTTGTTGAAAGTTCTGATGTTAATTTCTGCTATATTTTCTCAAGGGTAGTGGAAATAAGAAAATATGAAACCTGGGATATACATCCTCACATTTATTTGAATTAATAATACAATCGGTCTCACTTTAGGGCAATAAGTAATTTGGACGACAAGGAATCCATCACAAAATATGTATACTGAAATTGTCTCACTTAAATTGATAAAACAAATATAAAAATACATAACACCAAATCCATGTATAAATTAATCATTTTAACTTTTGTAACACTTTTACACATTAGAGAAGAGGAAATAAAAAAAACATGAATTTATATAACACTAAATCGTTTACGTAACTCATGTTGTTAACTTCTGTTTCATCTATGCACATTTAAGAAGACTAAATATCGATATAACACACTAAACAACACAATCGAAGTTGAAACAGTAGTAGTGATCGTTTATATGTGAGGTTAAAGGAATGAACTATCGATAAATGTAAACTCAAAGTGAAGTGAAAGGATCTGGTCGTTGTAGCGCTGGTCAGATAGGTTTTGTGGCGACATGTTTGTGGTATGGTACCTTAATATTTCCTAGGTAATAGTGGTGGATCAAGAACTGATAACATTCAGTCGAAAATTGTTTATTCCCTTAAGGTTAAGGTGAGGGACTATAACTGACAAAGATTTCCTCTCCCCAGAAAAGGCTAAAGGTATAACTGGATAGTTAAAATTATTAGTATCTTTGGTAGATCACTACTGGATTTGTAATTGATGTTGCATAGAAGGGGCTAGAGCTATACTAAGCCCAGCATTGCAAAGCGTTACATATTATGGTTTTACCTATCTTTATCTGCACCTTATTGCTTATTGCACGTATGGGTATTTGTATCGATGAGGCGCTCCACCAAAGTCGTTTATCTCGCAATGCATTTCAATATCGATTCCGGCGCTTCACTCCCAGTTTCACATTTGTCGATTCTTTTTTATAACCTCAAATGTGAGCATCCATTTCTATGAGTTCAACTTGAATGGTATTTTTTAGTGTATTATATTGATATTTTGTCTTTTTATACGTTTAAAGGTGAAACAGAAGTTAATGAAATGAATTAAATCATGGATTTAATGTTTTATATATTGATGTTTTCCTATTTCCTCTCTGCTAATGTGTAAATGTGTAACACAAGATAACTACATAGTTTCTATTTGGATTTGGTGTATTATATATTTATATTTTGTTATTTCAACTTCCCTTATGTGAGAAATTTTCAGTTTACATATTTTGTGAGTGGATTCTTTGACATGCATATTACTTATTTCCCCTAAAGTGAGACATATTGTAATATTGAATAAAACTCACCTATGTAAATGAAATGTGAGAAAGCATATCAGAAGTTTCATATTTTCTTATTTCCACTTCCCTAATGTGAGCAAATATAGCAGAAATTAACAACATAACTTTCAACATGGGTTTTGGTTAATGTATTAATAGTTTGTTCCTTCCACTACCCTTATGTCGGAAAGTATACATTACTTGTGATTTAGTATTATAATAATTCTGATTTACTATAATATTAATTAAACAGTGATTTAGTGTTTTATATTTTGATATTTTCTTATCCCCACATAATTAATTTCTAATTTCTCATTTTAATTTGAGTAGGTATAACAGAAGTTAATATTATTTTGAAGTTAGATTTAGAGTTTGTGTACAAATAAAGGAGAATAACCTTCCTCTTGGAAAAGAACTGGCTAAAACATCTAGTGAATCATAACAAGATTTGTATCCATCAAACGGTATTCTTGGCGTCGAAGGGGTGGAGCGCCCTGTGGATATAGATACCCGCATGTGATTTCAATAAGTATTTATATTAATAAAATTGAGCCACCTCAAAATTGCTTAAATCCTATATTAAGTAAACATTGTAAGTCTTTAGGATTAGTTATAATTTTGGTTCTCATAATAATTGTATCAACTGATACTGTTACAGTGGTGCCACACGTTACAGATAGAATTCAAGAATAGGTCGAAGAAGTGGCTTATAGGTCTGTGTCACCAGATGGAAATGCCCCTGAGGTAACATAACGTTTCGATAAAATGATATTCATAAGTTTCTCTTTATTATAATCTAAACTAGTATACGTTCTTAATATTTCTTTTCCTTGCATTCTTTTTATGTTGTATAAAAGTCTTTGCTTTTTTGTTCAAGGTTTGTATCATTGAACTTGGTGGAACTATTGGTGATATAGAAGGAATGCCATTTGTTGAAGCATTTCGCCAGTTTCAGTTTCGAGTGAATTTAGAAAATTTCTGTGCTGCTCATGTATCATTGGTTCCACAAGTAAGGCTAACATTAATAACTTTATTAATTAAACTACCAACTTCTAAACAAGTTATGAATTGAAAATTATTTCTTACATATTTATATATTTTTCTTTTTTTTACAGCCAAAGGCCACAGGTGAACCTAAAACAAAACCTACTCAGGCCAGTGTTAGAGAATTACGTGGCTTGGGCTTATCACCTGATCTTGTGGTTTGCAGAAGTGAGCGCCCGATCACAGAAACTGTTAAACAGAAGATTTCCATGTTCTGTCATGTACCACCAGAACAAGTAAGGAATAGCTGCCTATTAATATTCAATTCACTTCTTAGATCATTGGCTTTTTTAAAATGAATATTTTAACAGAAAGTTAATGAATGGTATTGATTATCTTGTAGTTTTACAAGAAAAAAGAACATGCATTTAAAGTATATTTGAGGAGTTGTCTTTCGAAAGTGAACATGTCCAATTCAGTAAATTTTTCAGGAAGATAAAAAAAAACCTACATCAGTGCTCCCTCAACTTTTAAATCCAAGACAATCAATTATATTATATATATCCTTGATAGATGTCTACTATCGACCCCTGATTTCAAGTTTCTGCATCCCTAAGTCATGGTTTTATGAGCATAAGTTGTTTGGACATGGGTTTTGATGAAAGAATTAAAATCATACTTTTTTTTTACAAGGTAAATAGGTAAATTTACCAGTCGTGCAGATTTTTCTGTGATAGATAGAGACTATTAAACCCTTTAAAGTGAAATAAACTGTAGAACCTCACTAATCCGATCCCTTTGGGACCAATGGCTACAATCCTCGGTTATTGTTAATCCCTATCAAATACCGGTTCTGCTATTTTATAATTTAAAAAAAAGTCAATCACATTAGCGATAATAATAAAAATGATTAAAATAACAGTAAAATAAATAAATCAGACTTATAAGCAATTTTCAATTGTTGACAGTTTTGTCGATGAATGAACAAGTAGAGATTAATATGCCCCAGTTATTGATATAGCTATTCTTCCTTTGATTTCCATGTATTAAAAAATAATATGTAAACCTCATTAGAAGAGTATATAACTGCAAGTGCCAGATAAAAATAGGGCAGAATATGCCAACACAATTAGAGACCAGTAAAGGATCGATCCTAGCATACAGAGTGTCTCCCTCACTACTTAAAATGTATACAGGCACGGCGTTAAAGCAATGGGATAGAAAATGTACGGAAATAGCAATGAAAATAGGAAATAGCTATCCCTACAACTCTTTCGTCAATGTTCAGGGGATAGTTGCTCAAGACCATGACGATATAGAATACATGATAAGAAAGCTGTATGAAACATACTCTAGATAGGGTAATAAAATTAACTTAAGAAAAACAGAATGCATGACCAAATAGGACCAGAAGTACTTAATTGTGGGAGAAAATTTAATTAAAAGAGAGAAACATTTTCAATATTTAGGCTCTCTATTAGAAAAGAACGGTACATCAGAAAAGGAAATAAAAACAAGGATAAGTACTACCAAAGTAACTGGTACGCTAAGCTCAGTGCTGTGGAGTAGCGATATAATGAGAGGTACGAAGGAGCTCATTTAAAAGTCAATCGTAGAAAGCCTATTGTCTTACGGGGCAAAGACTTGACGAGAAGTGACGCCTAAGGAAAGAAATTGCTTCCCACAGAGTGGACTTTTCGAGAAGAGCTGCCCGGGTGTCCAGATTAGAAAAGAAAACCAATATGGAAATTAGGAGAAGAATTGCAGAAGGAGAATGCAGGCCCACCAAAACATCCTTCAAATTATAGAAACAAACGGGTTGGAGTGGTCCGGACATCTTAAAAGACTTGATAAAGAAAGGCGACCCAAATTAGTGATAACGTTGAGTCTCCCCCCCCCCATTTATTTAACGCAAATGTTTTACACGTAGCAAAATGTGATATTATGCAAGATAATTATTTAGATAAATATCCTATAAAAGCACTGCAAATTATTGGATTAAGTCTATTTTTTGTTCATTATTGGTCAAATTATCAGTTGGATGTATATAAAACATATACGTTAAATGAAACAGCATGAATTTATATTAATGTAACTGGAAGTAGACATTTTCCAGCATCGCAAATGTTAACAGAAAACATAACTTTAATATTATTCAGCATTGGCTAATGGAATGGGTGCGATCAGGACCAGGAAATTGTATGTGATTTCTCACGAGCATTCTTAAGAGCTGCCGTGCGAAGTTTTATTAATTATTTCACTCTTAATGAATATGTGGACGTATGCAGAGGAAATAATTTACCTTTTTGTTATATACGTATCAATATAGCACATTTTATGAAAAAGTATGACAATCGCTTGAAAGATTCGCGTTCTCGTATAAAACAATTTTATCTTCAATAGGACAGTTAATTTTATGTCGTAATATTGAAAATGTCGAAAATTTATTGAAAGGAATTTTAATTATTGCGCGAAGCGAAATTGAAGGTGTAAAAAGTATAAAAACAACAAAAACAAAAAACAATAGGTGAAGAATACAAAATAAAAATGGAGGTTTTTATTTCAAAAGATTTCACAGAACTTAAGGAAAGTTCAAAAAATTATAATGACATTGAGGAAAATGAAGAAAATAGTATTAATAAATGGAGTCATTGGGGAAAAAGTATAGACGATGAAGTTAAGACTTTATTAGCTGATAATGAAGGAGAAAGAATAAATGCTCATTATATACCCAAATTAGCTAAGTATCTTTTAAAAAATGTTAAATTAATGGCTTCTATGGTCTTGTGTATGCCGCGACAAATTTGGATTTGGAAGAATACCAGCTAGCAGTGCATCCGTAGAAAGCGATTTCAACATAATAAAAAATACTATGTAAAAAATGGAAACAACACCTATGCGTGCGGATGAATTTGTTATGAAACACTTAAATTTCTTGAGCTGAAGATGCAATAGAGAGAACACACAATAATGAGAGAGAGAGAGAGAGAGAGAGAGAGAGAGAGAGAGAGAGAGAGAGAGAGAGAGCGAGAGAGAGAGTGTTCACATATGAATGAAATATGAATATTTGTGATGCAGATTTTTTTTTTTTTCATATAACAAAAAAAAAAAATAGGGAAATTCATAAGATGAAGTAGGAAAGATTTCTGAAGTGTGAGATTCATACTCACTAGGCAAAAAATATGTTTTATTTTTTTTTATTTTTGGTTTTACTTCTATGTTCATCAAACCCTTGACTGACGACAATCTGCTGAACTAACTAACTACTGGCCCAACAAAAAAAAATAAATTGTTTGTTTCCTGTGACTATTTTGTTGTTCCTAACTCAATTTGATACATATTTTTTAAATATGACAACAATGTTTCTCTAACAGATTTTGTTTTTGTGTTATAGCTTACCAACCTTATTTAGTATTTTTACTTTGATTTTAAATTTTGTTAGACAGTAAAATATATTCTGTTGTTGTTTTCGATATGCATTCGTCCAGGCGGTGTTGTGTGCTTAATCCAGTTTGTATTTGCTATATTTGTGGCGAATATATATTTGAAAAATATCGAAAACCTATATTAGACTTTGTAAAAATTGCATATCATCAATACTTCAAAATCGATTTGTGCAATCAGGACAAGCCATGGGTTGCTCATATTGTTTGCCAAAAATGTGTTGTGTGTCTACGGTTATGGTCCAGCTGGAAAAGAAATGCTGTGAAGTTAGTACCTCCCATGATTTGGCAAGAGCATCAAAACCATCATGGCGACTGCTACTTCTGGATTGTGAAAATAAACGGAATAAACCCTGAAAATAGAAGTATTTCGTCATATTCTAAATTATCTTCTGCTCAACGATCTCAATTAAAATCTCGAGAGGTACCACCCAGCACATCTAAATCCTCTGATGATCCAAATCTGAGAAATTTGATCTAATGATCTCTGTGAACGCGAATAAAATATACTAAGTGATGACTCTGATCTAGATTACAAATGTAGCCTTTGAGAACCTCAACCATTTCATCAGAAATGACAAAATGGCTTAGTGAGGGATCTGAACTTACCGAAAGAATCTTCAGAATTGTGTGTATATCTTTAAAAGAAACGAATTCGCTTAATCCCGAAACCAACATTACTTTTAATCGTACCCGACAAAAAAAAAATTTGTTACCGTATTTTTCTCAAGAGAAGGATCTAGTCTTTTGTAACAATGTTGGAGGTATTTTGCAACATATGAGTATAATAAACTACAAACATAAGGATCGGTGTATTTTTATGGACAGCAGCGAAAGAAGTTTTGCTTTTGCTCCATAGCAGTAGCAAGTACTATTGCACATTCGACGACTTTGAATGAAGAATACACAAATATTTTATGCAAAGAGATCTACCTAAAGTCGTTTATTCAAGGAAATCCTATAAAAGATCATTTGATATAATGTTCAATAAAATTTTGTTAACATTATATATTAATTTCCTTACATTTTTTAATAAAAACGGTAAAACTTTATATTTCACAAAATAAAGCGTTTAGCAATCTCCCAGTATTTTTTCCATAGTCAGGGCCTTTAAAATAACCAGTAACATTAAAAAAAATTAAGGAAACAAATATTGTGTTGACCAGTGTAATTAGAGGATGGAATCAAAAAACCACATTCCTCATAATTCGAGGATATACACAACTAATAAGAAGAATAAGAATTCTGTGATGAATTCTAATATTTCAACAGACAGATCTTGAAGATGGAGCAGTGTTCTCCGAAACATGTCAAGGAAAATTAAAGATTAAATAGGAGTTATGCCTTTAAAAGAAATAAATGCTAATTTAGTTTTCTTTCTTTTCTTTTATGTCGCTCTCAAGCGTTCCTTTGTTATCGATATAAACTCCCAAATACTCGAAGAGAGTACTCCGATGTAGCGACCAATTTTCTGATGGCAGAGATGTAGAAGAGTTAAAGGCCATGTATTTTGTCTTCTCTTTGCTGATTTCTAGGCCCCATTTAGAATATTCTTCTTCTTAGAAGCTTCTTAGCATGGTACTTAGACCTTCTTCCTCAGAAGCTATTACTAGCAGATCATCAGCAAAATGTAGACTGTATATAGTTTCCTTTCCTATTGCTGTCGAAACATCCTCTAGATACAGGTTGAAAAGGGTGGATGATAAACTACACTCTTGTCTTAAGCCTTTGGTGATTAGGATTGTGATTTGTTATTTGTTAAACGGTTTCCCATTTTGACCTTGGCTTATTAATATCAAATACTTATTTTTTAATATCAAAATTATTACTCAGAAAATATTGATCAACGAGGTGAATACAGAAAAAAATACTAAAATTAAATACAGTAGTAAAGTTAGTTTAATAGAAATATTTAGAGTAGCTACTTTGACTTGTATTTATGTGAAGTTTGTGGTGGATGAGGAGAGAAAGAGAAATATTTGCAACAGCTTGGGAGTGGAGGTTTTCAGGAGCAGACCGACTTGTGATTAATGATTCCGACACAACTCGCCCGCCAGCGCTCCACCTGTAGCTCTGTAGCTGAACCTATTCTATTATCAAATCATTAGCGCCACCCCCACCTTCCTCTATCTCTTTTGTCTGCATACATCATCTCCCCCCCCCCCCCCCCCCTCATCTGTTGTTCACTTTTAACACAAACTTTAGGCCAACATAAATTGAGCCTCTAGCTACAAGAAATAACTGTCACCATGTGTTACAGTAAAGCAGCAAATATCCAGCACAATTGTAGGAAAATGAATCAAGATATTATAAAATGGTCAAAAATATGTCATGTATATAGCGACTCATCTTAAATATAAAATTATGCCATAAAAATCACTATTACCTTTCTTCTATTTTGTAAAATAGTAAATTTTTTTTTTTACTAAATTAAAACTTTTTTTTTTCTTAATTTCTTTTCTTGTCACAAGATAATTAACTGTATATATTTTAAGTTATATATTTGGTATTGTCTTTTCAAAGCTGTTAATGTTTAGATTAGAAAAATAATTTTCTTATGTCAATATAAAAGTCTTAGTCTTTGGTTATGCGTCTTTTTTCTTTTCTTGCCCCAAAATAAAATTATTTTTCTAATCTACACATTAATAAATTTGAGAAGACTGTACCAAATATATAATATAAAATATAACAGTGAATTATCTGGTGACAAAAAACGAAATTAAGAAACAAAGAGCTTTACTTTAGTAAAAAATAAATTGACTATTTTGCTAAATAGAGAAAGGTAAGAGTGATTTTTAAGGCAAAACTTTTATGTTTAAGATGTGTTATAAAAGATTGCGATCTTTGAAAGAAGGAAATATCATTCAGATAATAAAAAATGAAGGCTTTCCTGGTTCTAATATTTCAAGAAATACAGTTAGTTGAAAATTCGAAAATCAGTCTGTGACTATTTAAATTTCCCACTAAATTATAATTTCCCTTCGATCTCACCAACAGAGATTAGTAAAATAATCAGAAATCTTAAGACAAAGAAAGGCCCAGATGACGATGGTATTCCCTCACTAGCTATAAAACACCTTGGCAAAAAAGCCATTCTCCATATAACCAAAATATTCAAATCCATAAGGTACAATTATTTTCCTAAGGCTTGGAAAACCTCAAAAACTATCGCGATTTCTATACCAAATAAAGACCCCAAAAATTATGACAGAACAATCTGATTTTATAAGAACATTTCAGATTCAAGGCACATCATACTGTTGATTAATTGACTTCATTGCGAAAGCATTTAACAAAAAAAAACATTCAGGGATGCTTTTGCTTGATCTAGAAAAAACATTTGACACCGTGTGGAACACCGGTCGCATTTATAAACTGATAATGTACAAATTTTCCCGTTACTTAATCCAGGTTTTCCATCCATTCCTCTCTAACGTACAGTTCTATACCCAAATAAACTCATGTTCCTCTAAAGTACTTACCCTTCCTGCCGGTCTCCCTCAAGGTTCCTGCCTATCCCCAACACTTTTCAACCTATTCCTATCAGACTTTCCCACACATCTTAATATAATAACATCTCTTTACGCAGATGACACAGTTTTATATACAGCCTCTTACCGCATTGACACAATAGTAAACAGGTTACAACAAAAAATCAATAAATACTGCCAAACGTGGAAGCTAAAAATAAATACAACTAAATCAGACGCCATTATCTTCACAAAAAGAAGGCCTCTTATAGACAAAGATATTACTTTAAACGGAGGAAATATCCCTTGGACCAAAACAATAAAAAAACCTTGAATGAACGTTAAACAGATCTTTAACTTACACAGACCACATAAACAATAAACTAGACAAAAAAAAAAAAAAAATCATTTACGTATTGTTCCATTACTTCCAAAAAAAATCTAAACTAAGTCCAAAAAATAAACCCATATCATATAAAACAGTTATTCGATCCCAGATTACATATGCCTCACCCGTGTGGAGCTCAATTAGTATAAACTACGGTAAACTAGAAAGGATACAAAACTTGTTTATGAGGATAATCAGTGATTACCCTCGTTATACAAAAATATCAACAATGCTTCTAGATCTACACCATATCTCTATCCAATTTCACGTTTTCGATCAAACTAAAATATACTTTGGAAAAAAAAAAAACAATTTCAGAAAATTCGCTTATCCGAACACTTGGGATATTATTGTGTCCCACCTAAAATATCAGTCGTTTATTCCTAGAAATTATTTTTATTAATTACCTTTTGGGCAAAGCAAAACTAACATTAAGTAATAGAAGTTTTATATGTTTAATAAATAAATCAGACTGGGTTTTCCTTTTGTTCCGGGCCTTAGGTCAGAAGGACGGGATCTTGTGTGCATTATGAACAGCATATCTGAACTGAAGAATATTGTAAGTACAGGAAGGATTTGGTAAAATAATGTTAGAAGGCAATATTATATTACCTACGGGAAGTGCGATAATTCGGCATAGATGTGAAAAACGCGAGAGCGTATCTTTAGACTGGTAGAGTAGTGTACATTATAATGTAATATATATAACAAAATATTTAGAAAAAAAATTTAGATTGGTGAGTAGTAAAAATATAGCAGAAGAGATAAACGATGATATGATCAAATGCTAATTATTTTGAAAATATGATTATATATTTTTTTATTATTATATATTACTTTTTAATTTTATTTCATTTATATCTTATAAAGATATAATTTTATTTACTTTTACAGTTTCATTTCATTTTATATTATAGGAATGGACTCCGGATGATAACCCTGGTTGTATTATTTATTTAATGAAATCAGTTATCTAAAAGTATATATATATATATATATATATATATATATATATATATATATATATATATATATATATATATATATATCGTGAAATAATTTAAAGTAAATAAAACATAAATTTTCTTTAAATTGTTCAATTGAATCTTCATTGTGTTTACTTATAAAATCTTTTATTTAATGCATATTCCAAATTTTAATAATAAATATTTTAGGAAAAAATCTTGATCTTTAGTGGTTTGGATAAGTATGATTAAAAATATAATGTAGTTATTGAATATTGAAAAATTTGTAATCGTTGTCCTAGTTCACATGGTTGGTCCAATTTGTGAGTTTTCGAGACAGTTGCTAGATTATAGATACAAAAATATAAATTTTTAGGTCAAAATAAATATAAACCATATTGCTGAATCCCTAAAAACTACAGCAGGTTAGTAGTAAATATAATTATTATTAATAAATAAAATATTAACAACGTGGTAAACCAGAGAGACTACAAAGGCCCATACACAAAGGAGCCCCCCAGCATCGTGTAACATCCGTCAGTTCCTCTCATAATTACATTAGCATAATTGGGATCTATTGTGTAGCGCCATTACTAAATAGACAATAGCCCCTACTATCCAATTATCATACCTGTAATGCTGATGTCTGTCGGTCGGTCGACTCAACTATTACAATAACAAAGCCATCTTCGTCCGGAATACTCTGTCAATTATCATATTTGTGCTCATACTCGGAAAATCGGAAATTTCCGCAAATCCCTAGTTGACAAGTGTAAAATTTGACCACACTATTCCTGGATTGCTGGTGTCATATTATAAGTTGTAGATACACAAAACCAAAAAATTGTATAGATCAAAAAAGATATTCGTTAAAAAACATCTCGATTATATTTCGATTATCGTTCAATAAATCAAATTTTATTTAACTTTCGGATCAACATTGAATGTTGTGCACGAAATGTTGGGCACAAAAAAGAAAAACATGAACGAATATAATGCTATATTCGAAGAATGTCTTGGTAAGCTCTAGACTTTAATATTTGTCTTATAGAAGTTCCAAGTCCATATTCCAGAGCTCCAGATGCGACGTGGAGGAGCTGATGGTGTAGTCTGGAGAGGCAGGTGAAGACCTCTTCGAGGAATAGTTAATAAAAAACAGTTTGAAAAATCTATACTTTTCAGTCAAAAACACTATGACTCATAACCCAGGAACAAGACCACATTCAGACTCCGTACAAAAGATTTCATGGCAAACTCTAAGGACACATATTCTTTATCCATTATCTCCAAACCCTTTACCACCATGGACATCTTTTACAATATTTTTTGATTTTTCTTTGAACCGGATCAAGAAAATAAACTGTCTTCCAAACATTTACTTTATCTTTTCCGCCGAACTATTTTCAATCTATCGTTGTATGAATTTAATTGAAAATTTGGACATCAGACAATTTCCAATCTGCAGTAACTCTTACACCCTTCAGGCAATCCAAAACTTTCATTCAGCCGAGAACCCTATCGTAATGAAATTAATGAAGTTAGGCCTAAACATAGATAAAAATATTAAATTTCTTTGGGTCCCTAGCCACACCAATATAGAAGGAAATGAACTGGCCGACATAGGTGCAAAGGAAGGAAGAACTATGTTACCTTTTCCCAATATCCAAGTCACTCTCTACGACTTTAATAAATCTATATTGAACTTGTACAGAGAGGCATGGATCAACTTCTGGGCAAACGTACTTAATACAATTTAGATAAAAAGTATGAAAACTTTCTTCCGGAAACACCTCTCCCAATAAATAGGAGAGAACAAACAGTAATAACGCGACTTAAAGGGACCTACTTGAAGGCAATTTTCCACCAGAATGCAGCATTTGCAACTGCCTGCTAAGCTCCTTAACAACGATTGTACCCGAATTTTACCTTCCAGGACGTTGTTGCATCTTCAAGGATACTGACAGGCTTTGAAACCCGATTTGGAAAAAACTGTTTACCCTTCTCAAAGATAACCATCTGTTTCAACTAATATAATTTTGAATTGACATAACTTATTTAATGTAATATTTAATTATGATATCTTGTATATGGTAATGTAATAAAGAGTAATAGAAATAATCTAATGTAATGTTATAGTAATGATGTAACAGTAATGTAATGTTGTAGTAATAATGTAATGTTGGAGTAATAATGCAATAGTAATGTAATGTTGAATTGTAACAACTAGCATAATGTAATTGTGAATGTTAATAAGTAACATGATGTAATGGTCTAGCCTAAGTTGCTGTACACGGCACCTAAAATTGTAATTAAATAAATAAATAAGGACACATTAACAATCTAATACAAACCAAAGCCTCGATAAAAATGACAGATAATAGCCGAAGAAGGCTAAAAAGGAGTTGGTTGGGAGATGTAATCGTTTAAAATTAATTTAATAACATGTTGGGAGTAAGTACCGCTGGGGACTGACCTCCCTCATGGCCTGGCATGCCAATTAGCTTTCATATCATAATGGCATCTGCTTGTCTGTTTGTTATCGCAGGATAAGTGACAGGTGTGGAATTAAAAAAAAAAATAAAGAGAAAAAAAAATAAGGTTCATTTGCTGGGGATTTGGATCCTTATTTCATATATAAACCTGATCCGATTCCCCATCACGGCATTGATTGTTATTTAGAACTGCCAAATAAACTGGAACTTGATTGTTATTTTCTGCCAGCATTTAGTCGTTAATTTTCGGGATTTATATTTTTTTCTTCCATTAATATCGATCACATTAAGAAAAAAAAATGTAGAAACCATAAACCGTTATAAATTTCCGGACAACTTCTATGTATAGTTTTGAAATATCAAACTTGTAAGATCCTTGTAGATTTGGTATTATCACAGTGCTCAGAAGCTGACGACGCAGCTTGAAGCCCATAATCCATTCGATAACCACAATCTTGGAAATTGAACCAAGCTGACATTGATCCTTTTGGAGTCAGTATCGATCCTCAAGCTGCAAATCGAGTTAGGAACAAGGCAGAGCCCTAAGCTAAACGGGGGGAGGGGGTCTTGATGCTATCAGGCGGAAGACGATTAGGAGGAGCAACTGTAAACAGGAGCGGAAGGCCCTCTTTGGTGGAGTTAGGGGCGGAAGAAAGATCGCGGTCACGTCTTCTTCATTAGTTCTCTTTGCCCAATCAGAATCACATTTCAGGAGCTTTCTCCTCTTCCTGTCTTCATTAGCCTCCTTCTCTTATTTTTCTACTACTCGTCTTAAGCTTCATTGCCTCTTCCATCTGTCCATTTTCTTTCCTATCAACAATCAATGCCGAGTAGGAGAGTCGGATCAGGTCTATATATGTAATAGGGATCTCAATCCTCAGCGAATGAACTTTTTTTTTTTTTCCACTTAATTTTTTTTAAAATTCCTCCCCTGTCACTTATCCTGTGGTAACAAACAGACAAGCAGATGTCATTATGATATGAAAGCTAACTGGCATGCCAGACTATGAGGGAGGTTAGCACCCAGCTGTACTTCTATTATTATATTTTTAATATGATATATTTAAAATTTTTACCAAATAGATCCCTCAACCAACTCCTTTTTAGCCTTCATTGGGCATTCTCTGGCATGTTACTCAAGACCATGGTTTGTATAAGATTGTTGGTTTATCCGTAGAGTTTGTCCTGAATTCTTTTGTATGGAGTCTGGGCGTGTTCTTGTCTCTTCTGGGAGAAGCAGTCACTTTGCTAGATAAAGTCAACGTGTTGGCTGAAGATAATTGTGATCTTAGTGGTATTATAATGTTAAGGAAATTAAATTGATGCTTTTTTTTTTTTAATAAGTATACTTAAGTTCATATTGTACGCATGTAAATACATGTATTTTCGCTTCCGTTTTTCATGATAATGAGTTGAGTTTATAAATCTAAGTGTTTACAAAAAAAAAAAAAAAAAAAAAAAAAAAAAAAAAAAAAAAAAAAAAAAAAAAAAAAAAAAAAAAAAAAAAAAAAAAAAAAAAAAAAAAAAAAAAAAAAAAAAAAAAAAAAAAAAAAAAAAAAAAAAAAAAAAAAAAAAAAAAAAAAAAAAAAAAAAAAAAAAAAAAAAAAATTAAATCGTGTTCCTAAAATTTTTAACATAACGTTAATTTTGTATATTATAGTTTTTCCATTTGAATAAATTTGAAATATTTTTATTATAATAACATTTTATTGTATCACAAAAAAAAAAAATAGAAAAAAATTACTTTTAAATTGTTTTGTGTTTTTTCTTTATTTTCTTTATGCGGTCACCCTCTGGTCCCATACGCATCGGATTATCGAAATTTTTTACTCGTAGAAACTAGCCTCGGAGCAACTGCCGTTTTTATCTACGAGGAGGGTTATTGGGATGTGTGGAACTGGATTAAAATTGAGCCAGATAAAAGGTTGATTAGAAATGTTTGGATGTAATTTTGAAAACTTGAAGTGTATGAGGTCGAGGAAGGTATATTGTGACACATGTTATGGAAGGTTTTACTTGAAACATAATATGGAGCAATTAATATTGTTCTTAGGATTTTGAATTGGAAGGATTACATGAGTTTGAGGTTCGATTGTTTTTATTTTATGAGCACAAAAAGTAGACACTTGACTCAATATCCCTTCAAATATATAACGAATACTTAAAAAAAATAGAAGATATAGATACTCTTATTAAGAAATACGTATTATTTAAAGTGCACTATCTAACCCACTTAAAGAACAACCGTGTTATTTATATACTCGAATGTGAAAGAGCTAACGACAGGATCATGAGAACAAACAAAAATATTTGGTGAACACTTTAAGAAGAACATACGGCTATAGAAATTATCAAAAAAAATATTAAAATAGCTACGAAGATGACGAAGAATAGCAAAGAGAGTGCGTGACTCCATTGTGGTAGATACTCATTGTTCAAGCACTATTACTAGGAGTTAACAAAGAGACAGAAGAAACTTATCTCTTCATGGCACAATGAACATTTATTAAGCTAGATATTTTGAGGAATGCAGCCTCTACTTGGAATCAGAATCTCATATATATGCAGAGAAAAAATTGCAATTATCTAACCAGTTGCCAGCTGAGATACCAACGTATTATGAGGCCCTGTAGGTCTTAGCAGAATAGGTATCTCTTGAACTCTTTCTATGAGAAGACAACTTCAGACTCAACCTGAAGGGAGCACAACAAGGTTTCGGTAGTTTTTCACAAGTAATTTAGGATTTAAACCAATGAATGAAGACAGAAGACGGCAGAGGAGGATTCTCTGGAAGCTTAAAAAAAAAAAAAAAAGCTTAAATAATATCAGAAAATTAAATTTTTCCCCTCTCCTTTCTTGCCTTCTCGGGAACACGGGGTTCCTGGTCGAGTAGTTGGGGGGGGGGGGGGGGGGGGGGGGGATTGATCGGTGATCGAGGTTTGAACCTGGGATCTTAGGTTTATCATCGTTGCTGGGGCATAACACTTTTATTTTATGTGCGTTCCTAAACAAGTGGTTCCTTGTTTATAAATTGAAAAAACAAAAACAACAACAGATAACTAAAATTAAATATCATTTCAGAATTATATATAATACAATATTACCAAAAATGATTTATAATTATTGGACAATTGTTAACGGAAACCTGAAAAGTATATACTGAGAGATGGGGAGTTTTAAGATGGACTAGACTTGATGTCGAATACATTTATAAGATATTTATAAATATAAAAAAGAGAGATAGAACAGATAGACTATTCGATTTTTTAGCTTTCATTAATCAACGTGATCCACTAATGCATCAAACTATTCGAAATATTTGTCCATGATATCTTTCTTTGATAGCGGCCATTGGTTTCCGTTTTGTAGGATCAGTTTCTGTGTCAATACCTTTCTAATTTTGTGCGGGTATAAATAACATGGTCGTAGGTTTGTAAACTGGTTCCGCCGCAGTCACAAAGGCTTCTGTCAGTTAGTTTAAATCGTTAATTAAAGTTTAAAAGTGAATTATGAAGTCTTTATATAAAATATAAATTAACGATCTCCAACATTATATTTCAGAGATAAACATTATCTAACAGATTCAGATATATCTGTAGATATATCTAATATGATTATATTATAATCATAATGATCTGTGTTTATAATATAATGATAGCCGTAAAGTATACAAGGGAAAAGGTTTTTTGAGAAACAGATTTTGTGTATACTGCGACCTCAGCCAGGCAGCGAGAGCAACCCAGAAAATCCATTAGGGTTGACCCTATAAAGTAGTTGAGCTTGTATTAATTGCGTCCAACCTCCTCCATTCGTCACTCACAACTGGGGCTCCCAAGTTTCCACAATTTAATGGACACCAACAACAGGGTGTGTGTCTACAGGGCAGGATTGAACATAATATTAGCCATTAACCATCAAACTCCTTTTTTATATTAATTATTATAATCCACTATATATAGAAATATGCTCCACGACTGTTTACGTCACAGAAATTGATCTTCGTTATATAAGTGATACCGATTAATTTGCAGAAGGCAGCATAGTGCGGTTGAATGATTTTTAAGATAAATAACAGCTGACTATTTTTAACTGTTACCTATAATTTTTAATTTGACAATAGGAAATATTTTTTAGAATAATAAGGATCTTTAAAACCCTTAGCTATGATCACTATAATCCTTTAGCATTCCAGACAATTTAATTTCAATCTTATATGACGTTGAAAGTATGTTTACTAACATGCCCATAAATAATGGTTTCTCTCTTATAAACAATAACTGGTATTTATTATTATTATCCTTGCATAATACGTTTTATCATCAAATCTCCGGACAATCATTTCCAAATCAGTTAGCTAGAATACTCCGAAGAGAGAGGTGGTGTTTAGTACTCCAGAGGATTAACCAGCTAAGTCTAGCAGTATGAAGACATAGCTCATCATACTGCAAGTACTTTTTTTTCCAGTTGTTTATACTGGTACTTTATGTTCCGTATTATTGTGTTACCTTTCTTCTTGTTTTGTTTTTTTATATATAATTTAATATATTTTTTAAATAATTTAAAGCAAAATAATGTAATGACTGAGATGCTTTCTGACTCAAATAAACGTATAAAACTATGTCAGATAAAAATGCCACCCAATACATTACAATTTCACAAGATAATTAAAAATATACTAAGCTATTTAATACTTAAAAGAGAAGGAGAGGAAGGTTTCCAAAAAGTATCTCCTTTTTAATAAATAAATTTATCTCAAATTTAGGGAGATGTTAATAATAATAATAAATTATGGTAAGAAAATCTACTAATTAAGACAGTTACTAGTAATAAATCCGGAAGCCTCTCAGATTATAAAAACTTCACAGAAAAATTAAATATTAAAGTAGTCGAACACTCAACGTTAAATTACAGCAAGGGTGTAATTAGATGCTTTGACCTTCAGTTTTTATATAAAAGTGAAATTTTAGAAGTGTGCAGCGGAAAAATATATACAAAGAATAAAAAGATTTACGAAGTCATATATTGTGACCTTCACATCTTCATGAGACCTTTCCATATCAAATTTTCAAAACCACGCATGGGATGTGTGTAAATCTTCAAGTTTTTCATCATACTTTTAAATGTTACAATCCTAAAAATATTTGTTCTTAGTGTGGTGATGAAAACCATAAAGAAACGTAATAAAAATCCGAAATGTTTAAATTGTTGCGGTGAACAACATTAAATATATTAATAGTTTAAACAGCTCGTGTGCCATTTAAAAATGGAAAGGTAACAAATCTTTTAATTGCATTTTTCTTAATTAATTCAATTATAAACTTAGTTAATGCTTTTACAATGGACTTACAACACGTTCAAATAATGCAATACATTTAATTTTTATAAAATTCTTCAATGAAGATAATAGAATTTTTTGTATGAATAGTAAGAATTTATCGAGGAAATCGAGAGTATCGTCACAGCACCAAATTGAACAACTAAGCGATAAAGTCTAGTTACTTTACTGTCAGTAAAGTAACAGGATTACTGTCAGAGAATCCTCTCCGCCTAGGTGGGTACATGGAGAAGAACAGTAAGTAAGATAAGAGCAAAAGTTCCGGCATAGCATTAGCGGCTCCTAGGAGATTTGTCTTGAGTTGTTGTAAGTGTCGAAAGAACTGTAGCAGCTTCTTTATAGCTCCGAAGAGTTAGTTCGTTCAATGGGCTAACGTCTTACCCTGGATGGCTGATAAAGATGGTTTGAAGTTATGAGTTGGAATCGCGTTTAGATAATAAATGGTACCCAGAGTAGAGATACTTCGGCTATGAATCTGCAAAAATCGCAGTCAACTATTTTATTAAAAGCTAGGTGATTGATTAGATGAATGCCTCTTATCTATATATTTTCACATTTTATTTTTCGTAAAAAATATATATATATATATATATATATATATATATATATATATATATATATATATATATATATATAATTATTAATTTCTATGTTGATGCTGTTATTAATTGATATCGGCTAAAGCAGTTAAACATTCTTTAAAATGTGGGCTATGGTAATCTGCAGATTGATAAGTCCGAATTAAATATTTTCTTATTTCAATTTGAATCAATTGATAATATTATTTTGAATTATCATTTTTTCTTTCCATTTATGTAAAACGTAAATTTAAATTCGTTCCAATTGTGAATAAATTTATGATAATTTAAAACGCGGTTTTTAATTGTTTTTATTTAATAAAAGATTTGTGCTATCATATTTTAAAATAGTCTAACGTTTAATTTTCAAAACGTGTATATAAGCTATTTGAAATCGTTGTTAAATGAAGCTATTGGTAAGAGGTGTTAACTCAGTTTTAAAAAAAAAATCATTTTTTTTTGTTAATTTACATTTTCTCACCTGCAGTTATCGTTTGAGTACACATATATGTCAATGCATAAGACGAATCAGCTTACCAGGTATGCAAGTTTAAAATGTCGTTTATTTCTTAAAATATATACACAGTAATTTTAAAAAAAGTATAATATATTTTATTCAAAGTACTGACCCTCGCTTTCTACACATTTTGCCCATCTCTCGGGCAATATATGGATACCATTCCAAAAGAATGCTTCATCTTTATTTGAAATCCATTCATCGAGCCATTTTCGTACGTTTTCGAAATTGTTGAAGTGTTTGCTCCGCCAATGAGTGTCCCATCGATGAGAAGAGGTGATAATCAGAAGGCGCCAGGTCAGGTGAATACGGCGGGTGGGGTAGGAGTTCCCAACCAAGCGAAGAAATCGTTTCCTTAGTCAATCTGGCTGAATGTGCAGGAGCGTTATCATGCTGAAGAATGACTTTGGCGTGCCTGTGAGCCCATTCTGGGCGTTTTTCGATCAATGCGTGACTCAAATTGATCATTTGTTGTCGGTAGCGCTCGGTATTGACTGTTTCGCCGGGTTTGAGAAGCTCGTAGTAGACTACTCCCTTCTGATCCCACCACACACACAGCATTGTCTTCTTCCCAAAACGATCCGGTCTTGCACTCGATGTGGATGGTTGTCCTGGCGTTACCTATGATTTTTTTTGATTGGGATTCTGAAAATAAATCCATTTTTCATCGCCAGTTACAACTCGATGCAAAAAACCCTTTCTTTCGTGGCGTAAAAGCAGCATTTCGCACACAGTTTTTCGTTTTTCCCATCTGTCGTTCGTCCAATTCATGTGGAACCCATTTTCCAACCTTTTGAATCTTTCCCATAGCTCTCAGGCGATCGGAAATGGCTTGCCTAGTGACATTCAACTGTTCTGCCATCATTTGTTGGGTTTGGGTATTGTCTTCGTCTAATAAAGATTGCAATTCGAAGTCCTCAAACTTTTTTGGTCGATTTTCTCGTTTTTGATCAGTAACATCAAAATCACCACGTTTGAAACTTTGAAACCAACGTTCACATGTCCTGACGGTTGGAGCAACATCGCCATAAGTCTCAACAAGAATTCGATGACATTCAGATGCCTTTTTCTTTTGATTAAATAAGAAAATCATGACATGCCGCAAATGCTCTTTATTTGGCTTAAAATTAGACATTTTTAACACCAAAGAAAGGTATGATACGTCCACGTAAACGACTTAAAAACAACTGACTTTTGTAAACAAATGACTAACAAACAAAATAGCGTTTAGAGATAAGCAAATCCTTCAATAGGCTAAGAGCGCATTCTATTGGAATTAAAACGACATTTTAAACTTGCATACCTGGTAAATTGCAGATAAAAAGATGGGTCAACTCAGGAGAACGGTTTTCGGGAATTCATAAATAAAAAATTGAAAAGAAGGATAAATGGAAGATAAAATAGAAACAAGTTTTAATGAAGAAAAAACTAACGTCCGGAAAAGTTTCAAACAGTAACGCTGCTCTCCTGAACATTTTGATAAAAGTGAGTTAACACCTTCTTCCTCTAATGGCTTCAATTTTTAAAAATATTAGCTCAAAAACATATGGTTTGTGACATCTACTACTATATTAATAAAGACAGCTTGGATGGAAATCTCAAAGAGAGTGCACCTTGGTATTCAAACGCTTATACCAATAGTGTATTTCAATAGTGGAAAAAATCTGACTGATTATTTTTTGTATTAATATAATTTCACTGGAAATTGAGATATTTGATTTCATACCATCAAAGATTCATAAAATTGGACTCGGAAGGCTGTTTCTGACTTTGATTCTTTGAAACCTGATGTAAGATGACATCAGTGCAAGTTTTCTTCTAACACTCCCGATCTATATATTTGGACAAATTATATAAATTAGATGTTACAACAAATTCATGATTTTTTTACCTAGAATTATAATTAAATAGTTTTACTGAATACTATGAATATATTTTTCAAACAACCGGAACAATATAATATAATCATATAAATTAGATCTATATCTATATAACATCTATATAAATTAGATGTTACAACAAATTCATGTTTTTTTTACCTAGAATTATAATTAAATAGTTTTACTGAATACTATGAATATATTTTTCAATCAACCGGAACATGTTGCTTTAGATATTCTAACAATTCTCGTACCAGAATTGAGGTACTAGAATTGTTAGAATTTAGTTAGTCGATACCATATCCACCAGTACCATTGGCATGACTTTGAGTATAGTCTCGTCTATCATGAATATAGTCTCGAAACGTCGCCAAAAGAGTTTATTTTATTTATTGACTGAACCTCAAGAACCTTACTAAACATTTAATAGTAACAGTCAAGAAATTTCTCTCTCTCTCTCTCTCTCTCTCTCTCTCTCTCTATATATATATATATATTGTATATGAGTATATGTGTATATGAGTGTGTGTCTATGTGTGTGCTTATACATATATAGTTCTTATTCCTTAAACTGATCCTTCTAAATAAATAAATAAAACTATTTAAAAACAGTATAATAAATTATAAATAAAATAAAATATACGAGGTATATATTTATCTAGTAAACATAATACACCTCTTCATTTACATTAATAAATCAAATTCTGGTGCTGTCAAACTCAGCCCCTACAATCGAGGTAACACTGTTTTGCAACACATTAAAGTCTTGCGGTATTGTTGCCTCCTCTGCCGTACAATGGAAGGCCGCGCCTAGGCGAAAAGCTTTTTATTCATAGAATCATTTGCAAGAAAATAATAATATAATGATTCTGGACCAGAGATGATAAGACCATTATTTTAAGGAGAGATCATCCATGTTGGAATTCCAGGAGTGGATCTGGAAGCAGGAAGCTCAAAAAAGGCTTCATATGCCAAAGAGGTTATATTCATATGCATCGATCACAAATCATCCGAAACGTTCCGAATTGTCTGCGTATTTGAAAATAGGTAATTATGAAAGCCAATATGAAATATTCATTTTTATGACCAGGGGCGCCTTAAATATTTAAATAATGAAATCATTAGATATTAAATTAGTCCAAGTTGGAAGTACGTGTGAAAAGAACTACGTAAACAAGAACTGGACATTGTAACCATGCATACCAGACTTGGTAGAGAAGTACATTTTAATAGCTGCCAATGTGATGAAGGTAAAAGTTTTAATTGTTTGATTCAGATTGTTTAAAATAGTTGATTAATGGGTTTCGTTCAATTAAGGTACTGAATTGTAAGGTAATCTTAAGATGGGATATGAATCTCGAAACAAGTAGTTGGTGTGAGTAAAAAATAATATGGAGATATGCCATAAATATTTTGATATAAATAATTAAATTTTATAAAAGTCCCATTGAAAAATAATGGAAAACGATGCTTTACCTTAAGTTATAAACTAAAAAGACATACTTTAAATATGTCACGGAAAAAAATCAGAACAATCACAAAAATACTCTGCTGAACAAAAGGAACATATCTCAATACAATACAAACTGACCTTCGCATGCCAACTGTTAATGAACAAATATGGACTCACTACAAACGATTCCACGGAAAAATGCATTGAGATCCCATAACACTCACAAACTAAATGAACGAAATGTATATACTAGAAAACACTCAAGGAATACTGATAAGGGACCTTCCAAACTAAAAAAAAATTGAATACTGGAGGGGTTCCCACTTGGTTTTCGTTCCTGTCTCCATTTATTTATATTTCATCTGATTTCCTGATTATAAATATTAAAACTGACAGTGTAAATGGTGTGAGATACAACATCTGGATGGAGTTTAATCCAACTAACATATTGTAACAAATTAAATTCGTTTTAATCGATAGCTATTGAAACAGCTGCTGAGTGATCTTGTAAGTTATTAATTATCTTATGTGTGAATATTTTTGTGATTGAATATATTGTAAAGAATCGAATACGAATTTTTGGTAATTATAGTTCTTGTTTTTCCACCCTCCGATTTTCAACTCTATATTCCACTAATCTGGGAGATCTCTTACCCTTCTTACAAGTTTGATTTATCCTTGTCTTCGTGCCCATTATTACATGATTAAGAGCTCTTCTAACGATCATTTAATGTGAAAAAAAACAGATTTTCTCCCCTTTTAATGGACTCTTCCATTTTTTTCCTCTTTTCGTTTTTTAGTTGAGGATCATTAATATTGTAAGAAATCTCATTTATTTTCTAAGAGGGTGACGTTTCGTTGAAAAATATTTAGGTCGGCAAATTTTAGTATAATTGCTAAATCTTTGTAAATTATGTGCTTCAAATAAAATAATGTAAAATTAAATTAAAAAATGTATCAATGTAAAAATCAAATTTGGAAAGCAGACAATAAAAATGAAATTTACTTAAATATGTATAAATACTATAAATATATCATTTCTCTTAATTTGATTTAATAGAATATATCCGTTTAATACAACATTATAATAGTTCGAAATTTGTACTGATATATAATAAATCATTAAAAAGATAAGGTCGGATCCCCCCCACAAAAAAACCACCATTATTTTCATGTTTTGTTTTCAGTTATTTTTACTTTTAAATTATTTTTGCTTTTAAAAGTATTTCATAATTTAATATTTTACTTTTTCACCATGGGCTGAAACTCATCCACATTTTATTTTTTCACTTTATTTATTGTGTAGTTTGAGGTTCTTTATTTCTGATTTTTCTCTTCTTATCATTTATTTCTTGTTGTGTACATATTGTCTAAATGGATCCATAAAGCCATCAATAGTACTTATTGCTCTCTTTGAGGCAGATTGTAACACTTACTCAATAAAAGATAAAAAAAAATCCTTTTTTAGTTCTTGACTCTAATACTTTTATTAACAAATAAATCATATGAGTATTTCAATATAGATTCATCTCTTATTACTGTTTTAACCGAGAAATATATGCTATGCAGCTTATCTACCACAACGGGTCATTTGAAATATACAAACAATAATAATAATATTTATTACCGTTATTTTTAAATTTTATTTGCACTTCAGAACAAGAAAAATTGGCACTCTGCATCATGTGTGAGCCCATATAAAGTCTTAACAGGACGAAATATATCAAAGAAGAACATGGAGGAAAATATTACGTCCTTTCTATCGGAGATCGGAAAGATGTCCGACAATCAAATAGAAATAAGCAGATGGAATTATCATATGATACCTCAGAGAGATTTTAATTCAAGGAGGAACGTGCAAACATGAAGAAGTAATAGAAAAGCTCCTAATGGAAAATAAAAAATTCAAAACTCGAGTCAAAACCCTTGAGGTAAACATAAACAAGCCGGAGCAAAACCATCTAATTCTTCAGAATAGGAATTCCTTTAACCCTTCGTCGGGAGCGGCCGATCTAAGATCCTCAGCAATCACACTTTAATTCTGTCATCTTCTTCTTCGCGGTCTCAAAACTCCTCCGCAGTACCTTCCCAACTTGTGGAGTGGATCGCATCCTGCTTGGTCAGTATGACCCGCGTACGTGGAAAATGCATATGTAGACCAGACGGCCTATAGGCACACCGCGCTCGAACTCGTTATTATGATTACATTTTTCGTAAAATAACATTATTGTTATACCTGAAGTCAGAGGGAACGTTCGCAATGCTAGAACCGCAACTAGATGTTTGTGAAATTTATTTAATCATGATATTCTGTAAATTATTGTCACATACATAAGCCGATATATGGATACCATCAATCACAAACTTGTTAGTTAGAAGGATGTAAGATATAATCTAATAAAAAGGTTTCATGGGATTATTGTTTTTGAAAAGTACTTATAAATCAAAAAGTAATACCCGCAGTCTGGAAACGGGTAGAAGGTAATCTAATTACGCATTCAAAAAATGTATTTTCCATGAAAATATGGCCTGCTTTTTTGTGTGCCAACGCATACATCCAAATGAACATAAGACTGGTGATTCTGACTGAATTCGATTTTTAATATATACTATATATTAAAATCAAATTCAGCCAGAAGTAGCTTAGCATTTATTTTATTTTATTTTTTTTATCGATTTTCGTCCTTTCATGTACTATCAATTTAGAGCTATTCTGCTTTTATTTTGAAAAGGTAATACTTTTGGTATGTTATCAATAATAAATAAGTTTTTGAAGTATTTCTACAAATGTTCTCTGATAAATAAATCTCTAAAATGGTGATGAATGTTAGTTCGTAAGATACAATTTGGAAATATATTAGGGGTAGTTTTCTAAAGTGAACCTCTCAGACACACCAGAACCAACGAAAATAGGTTTTGAGAGGAACCCGACGAAGGGTTAAATCTGGGGAAACATCCGAGAGAGTAGTTCGTTCTGTCGGGGCAGCATTGGAAATAAAACTGAGTGTCAAAGATCTTGTCATCGCAGAGATAATTCCCGCCCTCCGTCGATCGATGTTTGCTTTGTACGCTAGTCGATCCAGGACGAGGTAGGACCACCAGGCACCTCGGAAGGGACAGTGGCGAAAGGATCTCCAGCGGCCAGCAGGCAGCTAGGAAGTAAAGGCTGTCGGCAAAGTGAAGTATGTCTGGTCCGCCCGTGGAAGATTCAAGTGCTGCCGTCATGATGGACAGCCTGTCGTAATTGCAAATAAACCAGAGGATCTGTAATTTTTCAAATGAGAGGAAAGAAACAGTTTCCTGCCCTATTTACCTCTGTAATTATTCCTAATTATACTCTCGTCCGTCATACCCGCGTAGACCGAAATGAGGAAGCGTGCTTATGAAAGCATAAGGGTTAAAATCCTTCAAGGAACACCCTCTTTCTAAACTCTTCACATAGAATTTCTATTCACCGAAATCCCTTTTGGATCTTTCTTTATCCTTTTGGATCTTTCTCCTCAAGTCAAATACGACTCTACTTTTGTAACGTGCCTTCTCACCTTAATTTCTGAATATAATAATATGAAACAGCAGGAGACTTCAACACTAATCTCCTTTCCAATTCTCCTGACAAGAAACACCAACAGACCTGATTTATTCTCTCGATTTATTTATAGTATTATTCCAACCGATCCTATCCTACGAAGTTCTCTGATACTCTCTTATACCTAACTACTATAGATTATTCTAACAATTTACTATCATGCTCCCAAACTCCTATACCAATTCACACTTCCGATGACTGCATTCAAATATCTTACAACATTTTCACTCCAATCCCAACCTCTAAGCAAATCTCCTCCCGATATCTCGAATCCTAATCTCCGAAAAGTAAAAATCCTTTGTTTGAAACACAGTCACATTCAATGGAACCTATGATTTCCATCCAACCTATAAATTCCATCCACATTCCGGCATTCCCCCAGCTCCTTGGATTACCCCAGCAGTTATAGAAATAATAAAGAGAAGATGCTGCTAAGAGGCGTTTCAGGTGCTCTCGATGTCCTTAGGATTATTCTACATTTAAATATCTTAGAAATCTCTTTCAGTCTACTTCAAGTAGTGCCAAGGCACAATATTTCCATAATATTCTATACTCAGGTTATATACAAATAATATAATTCTAAAAATAATAAAATATATAAATTATAATATCCAGGATCCGGTTCTAAAGTCCAAGGGGAAATTCCTTAGAAAATTCTCGATTACTGGCTCTACTTTTTGTGCTTATTTTCCAGGAATTCCTGTCGATCTAAATTATTTCTTTGCACATCCTTTTCCTGGTGAACCTCATACCAATTCTTTACCCATGTCATATTTTACTCCTCAAGCTACCTATAATCCTAAAAACCTCTATTTTCTACACATTCTTCCCCATGACCTTTTCACTTCTATGCTCAAAATCCGAACTAATGCCTATGGTACCGATTAAATCTTAATAAAAATAATAAAACTAAGTCTTCCAGCAATTTTCCCAGCCCTTCTAGACATTTGTAATTTTTCACAAAAAAACTCCATTTTTTTCTATAGCCTGGAGAAAGGCCTTAGTTCGCCCGTTAGCTAAAGTCCCTTCTCCATTATAGGCCAGCAGCCAGGTGTTTGAATGTCGCAAAAAATTGAAGAGAGCTACATTTTTGATATTTATGTAGAACATGTTTGAGTAGTGTAAATCCAAGTTTACAACAAAAAAAAAACGGATGGGAAAACTTTTGGTGGCCAAAAAATCTCAAATTTTTCGGATTTATTTCATTTCTTGGCCGGTATTTCCTAATTGGTTTAATTAAAAATTGGTAACTATTTTTCCGAAAAGTCCAAATTTTATGTTTTTGCAGACTTTCGTGAGGAACACCTTTCGTGATCTTACGATGATAGTCATGGGAAAAGAAGTTGTAGTAAATTTAATTAGCTTTAATTAAAGCACAGACCGAGGCCTGAAGGTGCTTTAATTAAAAAAAAAGGAAAATAGGGGGAAAAGCACACTGAACCGAATCGATCTAAAACGAAGCGCGTTGGAAAATGCTAGTTTTACATAATTGCATTATTTAATACAATATATATATATATATATATATATATATATATATATATATATATATATATATATATAATATAAAGATATATATATATATATATATATATATATATATATATATATATATATATATATATATATATATATATATATATATTACATCTTATTTCGGAAGAAATAAAAGCATGGATCCTTCCAACTTTTTCAGGTGAGTAGCCTAAAACAATTGCCGTCCACATTATGAAATTTAATATTAGTTATAGCTACATCATACATTAGAGATGATGAATCTCCTGCCTTAATATATGATATTTTTGACACATATTGGTTGGTGGAACACATATTAAAGGAACATGAATTGGAAATTTTCCTCTATAGGGGCTTCTCGCTTGGTTTACGCAGCTCTGACAGGGCCTCTATGGCGTTACTAAAGCATTAATGCATCATCTACCGCCCTTGCTATTGCCTCATAGTGTACGTTGTATACACACGGTGTAGATGTAGTAAATTGTGTATGTACGTACTTGTGTTTACATTAGAGCTCAGGTAGTTAGGTATACAAGACTAGATTGTAAAAATACTACTACTAAATCAAATTCCAGCCAAAATATTTCTTAATCGGTTTAAACTTTAAATTTGAAAATTTTCGGAAATAGTTTTAGGAGTTCATGTGTTTTATTATGATTTTAAAAATATTTTATTTTTTTAGTCTAACTATAAGACAGTAAGTGTCTTGGCTACAGTCCAATTGTTAATTGCCAGCGGACCGGGGGTTCTGGTGTCGAGGTTCTGAACAGGGGGTTCGTCAGACACTGAAGACAGTCTAGAAACTTGACATGCCGACGCTGGATAAATTCCGGGATGATCGAAGATCTCGTGGAGGTCTTCTGGCTTCTTTTTTTTCTATGTCTAGAAGGGCTGGGAGAATAGCTGGAAGACTGAGTTTTATTATTTGTATTAGGATTTAATCGGTACCATAGGCATTAGTTTGGATTTTGAGTATAGAAGTGAAAAGGTCATGAGGAAGAATGTGTAGAAAGCTTCGGTGTTGCACACTGTATTTTTTTAAAAAAAAAAATAAAAAAAATAAAAAGAAGCTCCCCGACCGTCATAGAGAGAATACCTAGGTCTGGCAGCTCCTGGGGATTATCCCCAACTTTCCACAGTCAAACTGGCTTCAGTTCACCACAGCACCCCAGGAGGTAAGACGTGTTTTCCACTCGGTCTGCAAAAAGTGCTTATTTATGAAGTTGTGCATGCGCGGTTGAGCCCCGATGAATTGTTTTTGTTACTTTTTGGAAAATTTTTAGTTAATTTTCAGAAAGAACAGGAGTTGTTAAGTGTATTATTGTTTATTTTTTGTGGACTATCTTGAGCGCGAAAGCAGTTTTGGATAGAAGCAATAAAAAAAAGTACTGGAGGGACTCAGACAGCGTATCAGAGAGACCCCTAACACATGGCGTAGGATGCTACGGGGAGACTCAATAGAGGAGTGGAACAGGCGGTGGGTGTCATGCCAAAAGGGCGCCACCCTGAGAAAGTTCTTTCTTACTGCTCAATGAGCATGGGAGGATGTCGATCCCCGGTGCCAGACTTGGTGGGGTCCCAGAAACGGTCGAGCACGTGGTCTTTCCCTGCACTGAAGTGGAAGGATACCGAGCCAGGTTCTCAAGGTAAACCGGGATCTTCGCCCTCGTCGAAGCGGACTTTCCCCGATTGATGGAAGAGGAGAATAATCCCCACTTCAGGTTAATCATCTAAGGGTGGATGGATGTAGTGGGCTCTACGCACTTCAACTTAGGCCTATCCACGTGGTTGACGAGCCACCGCCGGAGGAAGAAGACCAGCTGTGAACGGGAGAAGGACCGGACGGATGCAGCCTTCAGAAGAGCTGGAGGAAGGCGTGCTTATGCATGGGCGGGCCGCACCGCAGAAAACAAAAGTAGGTGCGGTGGCTAAGGCGTGCAAAGCTTTGCTGGGCCGTACCACAGAATTGATTCCTCAATATATTATGTAAATAAATGAAGATTTTCATTGGCAGCAGCGGCATTCATAAAACCCATATAATTTTTTTTTACTAACATATGGGTGGTTTGTTAAATAAAATGATTACCTATAAATTGTAAAATATGTATGTTTTATAAGAAAATAAAATTATTTTTTAAAATTCATAGGATTAAATAAGATTTCAATATTGTGTTTCATGAATAACGGAATACAAATGTTTCATTAATTTTGAGAAGATTAATAATGCAATATTAATTTCGTTTTGTTAAAATCATGACTGTGCAATAGGTTCATAGGAGTTAATTGCCAGTTAGTAAGGAAGATTCACCGGGAACCTTTGGCCCTCACCAGAATAAGGCTATACCATTACAAAGGGGTCCTACAATCTCTATGAACAATGTACCTGAAATTTCATCCTACTCAAGGATAATAATGTTAACAATAATAATATTTTTCTATATAGAAATAACTATTAAATAATAATTTAATAAATAATTCTAAGGTGTTCCAGTAATAAAAAGCAGGTGAGGTATTGTATAACATATGCAAGATTGTTTCAATGTGATTTCATTCTTTGTGTGTACAATGGAATTTAATTACACGTCCTTGAAACTAGTAATACAAAATAAGATTCTTTAAATAAAGATAATACTGAACTAAACAAACTTTTACAGAGAGAGAGAGAGAGAGAGAGAGAGAGAGAGAGAGAGAGAGAGAGAGAGAGAGAGAGAGAGAGAGAGAGAGAGAGAGAGAGAGAGAGAGAGAGAGAGAGAGAGAGAGAGAGAGAGAGAGAGAGAGAGAGAGAGAGAGAGAGAGAGAGAGAGAGAGAGAGAGAGAGAGAGAGAGAGAGAGAGAGAGAGAGAGAGAGAGAGAGAGAGAGAGAGAGAGAGAGAGAGAGAGAGAGAGAGGGTGTAACCGATACCATATTTTAAAGAAATACCATATTGTTACCTTTCATGTTTGATCGACTTCCACCGATCAGAGGTTCCTGATTCCAGAAAATCGTTTTTATATGTAAACTCTAACCTGGTCAAATACGTTAATATTGCATTGCTTTCTTCCGCGGATCAATCCTTAGTTTTTTTTATAGTTTTTTTTTATACCTCTTTAGAAGTCATCACAATTGAGATCACACTGTTGTGCCTATCATGGGATTATGAAATGATTTTTATCGATATTCATTGAAATGAAGTCGAGTTCTAACAAATAGAATAGTTCGAAGTCAAGCTAAAATTTATACAACTATTTTGGTTTATCGCTTGACCCAGATCAAAGAATCCTACACCTATCTATGATCTCAAAGACGGTACGGGTATCTCTGGCATCAATCTTATGCAAAATAATTCCGCTGAATGTTTAATTGCTTGTTAAATTGGGAAGAACAGTTAAATTTATTACCCAAGCTATCGTAGCGTTTCAGACTTCTCATTTCAATTACAAAGACGATTTTACTTTTGATATGTAACAAGATTTAACAATTCATGATATTACAGCGCAGATAACTTTTGAGATAGTAGATGAATAAAAAAAAAAAATCAATTTGTCCGTGACTGGGAGAAACAATAGTTCATGAATATGTTTATCTATACTCTACTGTTTTTCCAAATTCATTTTAGTATTAAAAGGTTCAAATTACTTAAATTAATAATCAAATTACATTAAAAATTAACCATTATTCGAAATAAACAAAGTTGAAAGAAAAAGTAGTGGTTTCGATCGTAATTTTTTCCATTCAAATGTATATAGATCCTAGTGACCAATGAAAAACTAATAATATTTTTAATCAAATTTCTGATGGGAAAACTATGTTCTATGTTTTCTGATTTCTGTTCTTCTCATGAAAACGTTCATTCCAGTACCGATAGTGCTAGAGCGTGTCGAAATGATACATTGTGGAGAGTGAAAAAATGTTATAACGTGGCTTTTTTCAATTAAATCATTATAGCTTCTAAGCAGTAGGTACTAGTGAAAAATGTTCCTGAGCAAAAAATATTTTCCATTTAATTATGACGAACCGCTTCTGGCACCGAGGACTGCTTTACAAGCTCCAAAAATTCCTTCATTCAACATACTTTCTAATTATTCGCTCCTTTCTAAGTGATAGAACATTCAAAGTAAATAATAAATTTCCCTATTCTCCTCTCTTTACGCAATCTGCCGGTGTTCCTCAAGGTAGTATCCTAGGTTTCATCCTCTACACATTCTATACACCTGACATCCCGACTCATCCTAGCACAGTACTCACCACGTACGCTGATGACACATGTGTGTTATCAGTAAATCATGACCCTTTTATAGCATCTCAAACACTCCAATCTTATATCTTAAGCCTTCAAGAATGGTGTCAAAATTGGAGAATTAAAATAAATCCAAATAAATATCATCAGATAACCTTTACCCTTCGTCTTAAACCAACGACTTTAATAACATCCCATTGATCCCTGTTGAACAGATCCGCTATTTAGACTACAACTAGACAAACGTATAATATGGAATCCATATACCTACAAGAAAAAAACGACAGAAAACTGCTATCGTTTTCGACTTCTTCAACATTTACTAGACAGACGTCCAAACCTACCGATTAATTACAGAAGACTTATTTATGTGACTGTGATTAGACCTTTTTGGACGTACAGAGTTCAGCTTTGGGGCTACACTATACCATCGTCAATGCACCTTACTTTGGAATTGTAATCACAAATTGTAATTAAAAATAAACTTATCCATAAAGACCTTATTGTTCCATACGTTACTGATTTAGCCCAAATCAGATACCTATCCTTTCATTGTAAATACTATTATTCCAGTAAAATATGGCTCCAAGAAAACACCGCGGAACTTTTATTTTCAACGGATCTTTATGTTTTTTGGGGTGCTGAATCCGAATCTGAAGTTTGCCACCACGGCAACCATCGGCTTTATATTCAAAATTACAAAAAAAAACCGTTATTTTTGTTTTTTTATTTATAACACGATAACGAAGCTTTTTTCGAAGAAAGTCTTCGGATGTTAATTGTAGCTGGAACTAGTACCTACATAATGAAAAAAATAAATCCGAAATCGGGCCATTTTTCGCGAAGTTACGCAATTGGGAAAAAGGGGAGAAATTCAAAAAACATTTTGAATCGGACAAATATTTTCGGAGTTAAAATGATAAATGTGCCGAAAACCAAGGATTTAACAACAGTACGGGTTTCTTAGGGGTCTGGGGTATATTGTATATATTATATTATATGGGATATTATAACTCCGAAAGTATTTGTCCGATTCAAATGCTTTTTTTCAATCTGAAAGGTGGTTAAATTTACAATTAGATCCTATATATAAATTTTTTATTATAATTCTTGTAATACACAAGATATTACGCTGAAAATCACTTACTTTTGTAAATTACATGTTTTTTTTGGCACATTATTCGCTATAGATCCTAAACCATTTGACCTATTTAAAATTTAATATGTTTATCTAAAAGCTGGTTAAATTTACTATTAGCTCCTATATATCTAACTTAAAATTAACCCCGTGAAATACCCACACCAGTCTACTGAATATGTCATAATTTACATATTTTGCCAAAACATACACATTTAGCGTGCTTGCTTGGGTGGTTTACAGGATTTAATATAATTTACATATATAGCATCTGATAGCGAATTTAATCAGCTTTGAAATAGAAAAAAGAAATTTGTGATCGAACAAATATTTGAGGAGTTAGAGCGACAAATGTGCCAAAAAACACTTGGATTTTACAACAGTACGTTTTTATTAGCGGGCTGGCATGTATATATTATGGGGTTTGATTAAAACTTCATTTATAGATTCTAATAGTATAAGATGGAAAAAAGTAATGTCGTATCGGTCAAATAGTTTCAGAGTTATAGCCAAAAGAGTACGACAAACGTGTTTTCGCGGAGCTGTGGGAATGACAGCAAGTTGGCGAATTTCTCCCTTTTTTCCCAATTACGTAACTTCGCGAAAAATGGTCCGATTTCGGATTTATTTTTTTCATTATGTAGTTACTAGTTCCAGCTATAATTAATATTCGAAAACTTTCTTTGAAAAAAGCTTCGTTATCGTGTTATAAATAAAAAAACAAAAATAACGGTTTTTTTTTGGCGTTTTTTTGCGATTTTGAATATGAAGGCGATGGTTGCCGTGGTAGCAAACTTCAGATTCGGATTCAGCACCCCAAAAAACATAAAGATCCGTTGAAAATAAAAGTTCCGCAGTTTTTTCTTCGGCAAACCCTTATTTTACTGGACTATTTCTAATCCACTAGTCTCACAGCTTGATTCCCATTCTATTCCCGATAATCCACCGAGTAGTCTGAAAAATGAAAAGAAGATTGCCGAGAGACCTTCTTATATAGAATTGTTTTGTGAAGTATTACTAGTGAGTGGTTCTTTGTAATAATTTTCTCAAATTTACTTATTGTACTTCTATGTATACAGTTGTAAATATCAATAAATAGTTTTTAAAAAATATATTAAAATAAGGATACTCCCATCAAATATTCAATCCGAGTAATAGCATCTGAGCTAGTGTGCCAAAAAGCCCCAACAATTAAATAATGTAGGCAAACACGACTATTTTCATTCGAAACAATATAGCTCCTAAACAACAGCTCCAAGCGACAAATGTTATACAACAAAAATATTCTCCATTCATTTTAAATTAGAGATTATCTGTAAATTCTCGATTCAAGCAACAACAAAAAAAGAGCGTGCCATATTGTTACATTTTTGAATGTGAAAAAAACGTAACATCAAAAATGCATAGACCTCAAAATATATAACGATTACTATTATTAATTTTTTTCCGGTTAGCTCTGCAGTCTTTGAAGATGTTTGACAGCTTTACATTTTAAATATCTTCTGAATTTTGGTGATTACTTAATGGCAATCTGCGTGTAGTTCTGTGATATTTTTATTAATTCTATTTATACAGTCGATTCTTGCCTTCTCTCTCTCTCTCTCTCTCTCTTGCCATTCGACTTCCCGTAGAACATCTTACTTCGAATCCTTTTGTCGGTCATTCCACATTAGTCGCGCTCTTTTTATTAATGCCACGATGCCAGGGCCTCCAAACAGGTTCATGATTTACTCTTTCTCCCTTCTCCAAATCCCGTTCTCGGAAGTTCCGTGTTCTTAACACCTCTTCCCAGGATTTCAGCATATGTTCTGTTTTTTTCGTTAATGGCTATGTTTCGCCTCTATACATTACAATTGGTTATAAAATGGCTGTGTAAATAAGTATATTCGTTCTTTTAGGTAGTGCTATATGCCAAACTTAATGGTTTTAAATTAAAAATTATAATATTTACGAGATACGCAATAAGCTACCCTTCCACAGCCCTTGGCAGGAGATCCGAGAGTTAAAAACCCTTCTTAAAAAAAGATGCAGCTGGACCATACCACAAAGGATAGTTTTTTCTACCTTCCCTTTATTTTGTAATATTCTGGGTAAACATTATATCCTTAGTTACTTTCCATTCTTCAACTACCAAGAAGTCAGAAGACGTGTTGGTGTCAGACCTAAGGTGGGAGCCTATGCTTCAAAAAGGCCCGGAAAAATAACGTACGTTTTGGTGTCTTGTTACTTGAGGTCTTGTTTCTAATGATTTTTACTGGGGTTATTTCCCGCTATTACCATACAGTCGAGTTTATTTCGTTATCTTCTGATGCACCTTACCTATCTAAAACCATGACGTCCACCGACTACGCCTTACCCACATCATATCACCTCTCTCATTAAGTTAAGTTAAGGCTAGGTTTGTTTGTCACCACTTAAGTTTTTTAATTTAGCTATGATCTCTATTTCAGATTGTAGTTTTATGTCACTCAACTCATCCAATTAACTCCAATAGGTTACTTTTCTTTATAATTAACATACCACTATTATTTGGCCCCACGCAAACCTCTGGAGAACAAATTATGAATTTAACTAATTACTTGTTTTAAAAATTATTTATAACTTCTTAGGCAATCAAGCAGTGACTGGCACCTTTGTAGATTAATGCTGATCCTGACTTGACAGAGAGCCGGCGACATAACATTAAGAATGGAATACCTTTACAGGATCTGATTACTCAAATAATTAAGGTTATTAATAAGTGTTTATTAAGTTTAGTTAAAATTAATTTATTAGTAGAATAGCTTATTTTGCAATTAATTTTAAACAGTTTAAAGGGTGTTTTGAAGGTGTTTTTATGCGATGGAGAAAGCTCTACGGTTTAAAAGCCTTTTCAGACGAGCAAAAGTAACTATATACAAAACTGTAATAAGACCAGTAGTGACATATGGTAGTGAAACATGGACTCTAAAAAAAGAATATCAGAAGTCTCTACTAGTATGGGAAAGAAGGGTTCTGCGAAAGATATATGGCCCAGTCAAAGAGCAACAAAGGTGGCGCATCAGAAGCAATGCAGAGCTCAGGGATCTCTATGATGAGACGGATGCTGTCACTGTTGTGAAAAAAGCGAGATTGCGATAACTGGGTCATTTGGAGAGAATGGAACCTCAAAGGCTGCCAAGACAAAAATGGACGGGAACGCCAGGAGGAGCAAGGAGAAGAGGCAGGCCCAGGCAAAGATGGGTGGATGATTTGAAGGGGGACATCCGGCGGCTGAATATGTGGAATTGGAGGAACGTGGCCGCGGACAGAGAGAAGTGGAGAAAGCTTTGTGCAGAGGCCCAGGTCCTTCATGGACTGTAGCGGTCCGATATAGAATAGAATAAAGGGTGTTTTGAATCAGCTAACTATTAGCAATCTACGATCTGACTTTAAAAAGGTTTCCTTCAGTTTTTAGGTTTGAATGATGGAAAGTAGAGGTTAGGTGTAATAAGTACTGTTCAATTTTTTAAGAGGGTTTTTAATTTAGCGAAACATTATTGCTATCGAGATCCGAAGGTAAACAATTTTCAAAGTGAAAAAAAAACATCTATTTCCTGCTGCTATTCCGGCTTGAATATTATTTTTCTATTTATTGTCAGCTGTGAACAGGCTTCCCAGGCATTCGAACTGGTTAATTTGAATATTATTGTCTTTAATTAGGCAGATCAGTACCCTATGTGTTTGTATGTGTAACAACCCGATAAAGTTAGGGAGCAATGTTTTTTTTTTGTTATTGTAATGAAGTTTATCGCTCTCAAGTTCGCCTATACATGCCTTCATATAAACTAGCAATCGAAGATCAAGATGCAGAGGGTAGGTGGCTCGTTGAGGAATCGAGAAGTCAGCGAATGAAACTGATCTTAATGAATGCTTATTAATTAAATATAAGGCCGGGAAGAGGAGAGATAATTGGGGAGCTGAGAGCTCGATAATTGGGATGCCCTGAGTCAGAACATACGTGACCAGCATTTACCCCTAATTCACTAATAGCCAAGCTCTACATCCCACCCTTCTCTAATCCACCTTCCGCAGCGAAATCCCACCATTGATGGATTTTCTGGAGATAATTTATTAAATATCAAGGTCATAACCCCTTATCATCCCCTCCTCTAAGTCACAAGCTACGCTGAAAGCTATATTTGTTCAATGAGTCAACACTTACATTAAAAAAAAAAAAAAAAAATTAATAATAACTCTTTCAAACCTGATTTTATTACATAAATCTAAAAGTATAATTTATTTAAAAATAAAAATAAATGGAACGGTTAATAATGTAATAAAGACATACTATATTTTGAAAGTCTTTTTTTTTTTTTAAAGTAAATTATTTTTCATTGAATGAATATTACAGGCTGCTCTGTAATAATCTCAAGACCACTAAGTAATATATATGACAATGAATCCATTCTTACAATAGGTTTATCAGATAGTTATAGACACCTCAAATAGTTATAAAAACACTAACTAAAAAAAAAAAAAAAAAAAAAAAATTAAAAAAAAAATTAACCAAAAACAAATTTTAATAAATTTCCGGGATGCAGTCAAAGTAACACCACGTCAAAAAAGAATTCTTTAATACGTGCCAACGTTTCGACCTGCGTTGCAGGTCTTCTTCAGGGCCACCGAACGACACTTGTGAGGAGAAGGACGATAACTGAGTCATGACTTGGTGTTACTTTGACTGCATCCCTGACTATCTTCTTCTCCATTCATCATCCAGTCAACCATACTTTTATCATCATTAATAAATTTCCTTTTAAATCTTACAACTCAATTGACTTCAAATACTTTCAATTCCGTCTGTATTTGATGACTTTAGAATAAATTATTTTACATTTGTTATAATAGAATCCCGCAAAATACATTCCAGCAATAATTTTTGAAGCGAACTTCTTGTTTAGCTTAAAGTACAGCAAATAACAAAAAATAAATGTAAATTTAAAGTATAAATATTGTTCAAGGTATTCGATAGCTCATTTTACTTCATGCAAAACGAAAGTAATAAGAAAGAAATTAAGGAATAAAGTGAAAAACGAAATATAAATCAATAAAAATAAAGAACCCCTAACAGCTATACAAGAAGTAAAATAAAATATAAAAAATAAGAGTGTAAAATAAATTAGGATAATAATTAATGAAAGAAACAAACTAAAATAGAAAAAAAAAGAAAAGAAAATTCAATACAGCAAAGAGCTATTTTCTCAGCTAGCGCTATAATGCAGTCGCTCAGAGCATGAGCGAAGAAGCTGGCCATTTCCAGAACTTCACCATAAATACTTGTTTAAAAAAGGTCTCGAGGCTACTGCACTTTTTATGTGTGAAGGTATATATTAAGATGAGTGTAACTGGATAATGATTGTGCCAGAGAGTTGGGATGGTAGAAAAGAATGCGATGGAATTTCAAAACTTCAAAGAATATGAGATCGAGAGCGTAAGGCATATTGAGATCATGTAGGAAGAGTATTTAGAAATCAATATCTTTATTATTCGAACTTAACTGAGAAATGTGCTGTTACTGTTCGATTGTTTCAAAATTATCTATCATATAGTCAAATAAGAAAAACAGTTTAGATTCTTTGTAATGTTTTGACTGTTTATATTGGCAACTGTTAAAAATGAAGAAAATCACTTTTAAAAATTTTAAAAGTTATGCAATTCATACAATTTAAGAATCAATTAATCAAATCAAAGTGATGTATTCATTTATCATTATTCGATGTCACTATGTCTTAAGCTGCCCTTCTCCATCGTCTTACACCCAGAATCCAAAGATCGTTCTCATCGAGATCTTCCGCTGCCTTTCTTTCCATCCGGGTGTTCCTCCATAATTTTAGAGAACCCACCAGATTTCATCCTTTGTAAATGATTAAACTATCTCATTCGCTGTCTTTGGGGCTGCGTAAAGAGTCGTGAGCTCATCATTAGTTTTATCCACCAAAAATTCCTAGTTGGGCCATATATTTTGGAGGATGTTCAGTAATCCTTCTTCGTGCAGGGCCAAAGTCCATGCCTCTCTTTCGCACATAAAGTAGTAGGATCGTATAAATTCTGATTTTCAGAGTGCTCGATATATCGAGAAAGGAGAAATTTTCATCACAAGACCAATAGCACTTATTTCCAGCCATTATTTCCCGTTTAATTTGTTCTTTGAAACTACTATCCTCAGTGACAATATTACTCAAAGTGATGTATAATTAACATTCTGTTTAGTTTATACTACCCCTAACACATTAGTACTGTTTATTCTGCAGACACATGGATGTTTTTTCAATCAACAATCGTAGGTGACCATGACATCCATGGCCTTTAATTGCCCAAAGTTAAATATACACTACCCCACTGGACCACTCCTCAACTTAGACCGAACAGAAGGTGAGGAGAGTAGCCCTGAAGGTAGGTCAGCCACGCCCGTCATTAACCGAGAAGAGAACTCCTGAAATATGGGCAAGTTCCGTGCCTACCGGTGTCACTCTTGAGCTGCGTCATAGCGGCGGCTGATGGATTACCGGATAGCATGGACACTCCCTTAATTCAATTCCCCTAAAGGGATAGGTGTCATATTTCTTAACTGGTCATCACTCAATTTAGCAAAACAACTGAATAAAAAAACTGGTATTGATAATATTTAATAATAAACATCTAAACCCTATCATTTTCATGGAAATTTACTTTTTAAATTTATTAGGGCATTGTATATCACCTCCTATTTATTGCAGCAAAGCGTTTGAATCTAGATGATCAGCAGTCAACTAAAATAGAATTTAGCTTCAACTAGACCTAAAATAAACTTGAATAAATAAATTAATTAATACTCTTTTAAAATGACATAAATTTTTTTTAAAGTGTTTCAATTATTAATCTCATTTAGAACTGAAAAATCAGAGAAATAAACCACCTTCAATATAACAACAATTTTTTTTAAAAGCAAAATTAGACGCAATATATCTTTTCTTCAAGTTCACTATTAAAAATATTCTATTAAAAGTGAACATTGACATTCATTACAATTATCGATAGACAGGCATCGAAAGTGATTATTAAATATTTCCATCGCTATTACTCCTCTGGGTCAATGAGCTACATTATTTTTCGGGGGTTTCGAAATGATGTATCGGACAACATCACAAGCTTTTGACAGAATATAGCATGCCGGTTTACTCCGATTTTTATACCTAATCATTCAATTCTACCCATCAAACCGTTTCATTCGGTTTCATTATGAAATGGAATTTTTCTTCCCAATGTAGGCTAGTGTTCCACAAGGCAGCGTTCTGGACCAAGTCCTTTTTATTCTGTGGCAATACTGATGAAGTGAAACCTTTCAGACTCCACGCTGTCAACCAATCACTTACAGTTCACTATCTTATATTATCTTATATTAGTAGTCCTGTGTAAAGGATAATCAGGTACCTTAATTAAGTTTTTAAAATAATCCTTACAATTGCTACGATATATTTGGTTTGTTCATTACATTTGTTGTATTCTCTGTCTAAACAGTATTTGGGTTTTACCTAAAAGTAATTTCATTTATTTAAAACTAAATCACACCCATAATTCTATACAACACAGATATTACAGCCAGCCCTGATCCATTCCTAACAACATTTTCTGGTGACACAGGAATCTTATCTACTTCTGATGCAGAAATGGAATTCAGAAATAATCGTCACTCAACTTCCACTGGTACTTAACACAATTGACACGGCTCATGGTATCCTAGGGTTAAGTAGGCCAATAGAATATTTGAACTGAAGACCTCAAAAAAACAAAACAAGAAAATCCTATGGGCCTGTCCTCAAGCGCTTTGTTTAGGAGTTTTTCAAACCTAAATATTTTCTTTGTTATAATTATTTAGGCATTGTAAAAAAAAAAAAAAATTGTTTTATATGTCCCAAATTCTTTATTATTTTAATATAAACATTAACATTCATATTAAATGTTGTTTTAAGTAATTTCATTGAGCACTAAGACAGACTCGACATCTTTCTTCAAAAACAAACACCAACAAACAGAAACCCTACAGTATACAGTCATATTCAGTATTAGTATAAATCGAAGACTTAAGGATGAGTACTGTGCAAAAGCCCCAAACAAACTGATAAATGTTATTAAGAGTTCCCAACGCTAATTCCAAATAGTATTATATTACTCTTCATTAGTCAATAGCTTATGCCCAGTTAGGAAGGCAAGGTCATATATTCCATCTAAATTCTAATTAAAATCCAAATAAAATAAATAAATCCTAAATAAAATCCATCCGAAACGAAGCGTTTCGGAGATGGATTTAATTAAAAATTACCTCCGTTGGAAATTTTTTTTTTTCTTCTTTTTCAGTTAGTTCATATTTTCAGTTTGACCACTGCTGCTGTTAAAGAAAGAAGAAACAATGCGTTTGCGGACATACCTCCATAGCAATTTGTTTTCTCCTTTTGAGGGCTTTTTTAAAATGTTCAGTTTGGCTAATTTAGCTTGAAAAACCCTATTTATAACATGATTCTATCTTAAATACATTAATTTTGAATCTTGTTTAGCTTATTTATTATAGTTATACTTATTGTCTGAATGAACTCTTCACTATCTTTTTTTGAAATCACCATTTTTTGTCTTTATAAAACAATATATTTGATTTGATTAATTTTGTTCTTGTTCTTACCCAATTTTTTTTTTTTTTTTTAAATTCATTTTTTTGTCATATCTTTTTGTTTTTTCTTCTAGCCCTGATAAAGGCTCCCACTGCAAGCCGAAACGTCGGCACTATAAATTACTATTTTTAATTGTGTTTCCTTGACTGCAAACTACTATATCTACATCATTATATTTATCTTTATATCATAGTTTGAACGAAATAACGTCACACTTTTACTCTTTTACACCTCACAAAATAAACAATATGGCCGTTTGGATATAGGGTTAAAAGTTTTCATAAACAGGCAATACGTCTGAAATCCGTTATTAGTCAATGTTTAACTCTATAATTTGTTGGTTTGTCTGTCATGTCGGGAGTATGAGATCCGTCTGCTTTGTTTCGTCTTCGGGGTAAATAGCTGGCGTAACTTCCAACCAGCAAACTTATACAACCAAGTTCTTGATTTATTGGAGCAGACATGCTTGCTAAACTTCCCAAGTTTCGAATTTACTTTGCTTTGGTTTATGTTGTTGTTATTGGCTTAAAGGGTGAGAAAACTTTAGGGTGAACTTTTTTTTCCCCTTTCTTGGTGATCAAATGAATGAGCTTTATCATTGGCGAGATTGTAACTAAAATCTGAAGTTACGAACTTTGACAGCTGTTGTACACAATTGTTATGAACTGCTTGAAACAATGACATGTGATGTTAGGATAGAAGGAATCTTAATTGAAGAACTTTTAAAAGTGCCCACCATAATTTTCATTATTTCGTGGAGTTGGAAATAACAATTAAAAATGCTTGTGTCAATATATATGTATAATTCTTATAGATTATTAAATATGTATGATACTAATTGATATATACATATATAGGGAGGCGCGGTTGCTCAGTGGGTAAGGCACTTGATTACCATGCTACTAGACCTAAGTTCGAGTCCGAATGAAGGGAGAAAATATATTTTCAGTTATTTTTATTGCGGCTCGATTTCGAGGTCGGGAGACCGTCCTGCGGTACACCCAGCCTTTACAAAGTGGGAACCCTTCATTGGGAAAAACCTGGCAGTTGAGCGTAAAGGCCAAATCTCCTTTCACAGTGACCCAGGCCCAGTGACAGTACATTCTTAGCTAAATACTGAACCCAAGACCCTTTATGGGTTGTTAGTACACAGGTTTCACTTCATTTATTGATGAATACAAATTTTTCTTCTTTTTATTTTATCAGGCTCCATGACTTTGGTACAATACGTGAATCGTTAGTTCAGGCGTAATATTATATTTTTCATGGATTAATAGTTTTATAGTACTGAAATATCATTTCGGGAGTTCCGATTTCTTCTCAATTCTTTTAAGGTTTGGCATCCCCTATAATTGGCGGGATGTGACCCTCCGCAGTTGGCACAGGTAGCTGCAGTTTCTCTTGTTTTAGTGCAGGAGGTGCTTTCGTGATCTTGACCGCATCTAACACATTTTGGGGAATGGTTGCAATAGGTTTTAGTATGGCCATATTGCTGGCATCTTATACATTGAGGGATCATTTTTTTTTTTTTCGTGGTTCTTCAATTTTTATGTGTGTGTAATACAGAAATTCAATGTCGAATATTTTTTCATTGAACGTTGCTTTAGTTACGTCTACAAAGAACATAGGGAGAGGTGTTTTAAATCGTGAAACAACATTTACTATATTCGTTGCTTCGTATCCATGTTGGCCAAGTTCTTGCCTTATGACGTCTACGGGAGTCGCAAAGTGTAAATTTTTAATAACAACTCGAGGGGTTCTATCATCCGGGAGTTGATAAGTGTGAAAGTCCGCTCCACATCTTCTTAAGCTTGTCACTAGTTTTCTATATGTGTCTGGATTAGTCGGGTAAACGCTTACACGTTTCATTGAAGATTTGAGACCAAAGCTGTTGGGACCTACTTCGTTATGAAGGAATGAAATAAGGGCTGTGTAATCCTTCACATCATTTATATGGATAGGTGGGGGCTTAGCATTAACGGGTCTAGCATTATTGGTTGGCTGTGATTCTTCTGTTATGTTAATTAAAGGTTGGTAACTATTTTTGATAGGCGTGAAATCACTGACCTTTTTTGTTTTGCGAGGGTCTCTTTCGGTCGTAAGGTGCCGTTTTCGTCCGGAAACTAGCTCCCATGGATTTTCTTCATTTGAAGTCACTGTATCGGAACTGTCCATAGAATTAGGCATTGCGTTAGTAGATGACGTCTCCGTCATTTTAAGCGGAAAACCCGCTCTTCCCGAAATTTGTGCTAACTTTTCTATCGGTATTATTAAGCGCGACAATATCTACAAAATGATACTATTTCGCTCCTAATAATATTACAGTGGATCGAAAATAAATCTAATCAAATTTTACAGAAGTACTAATTAAAGTTTTAACCTTGTTAGCAATCATATCGCTTCAAAGGCCACCAAAAGTTCACGCTGAAGCAGTCCCAGCTCTTCACGAATTTCCGCCTATCTCTCAGTCTTACCCACTTCCTTCAAGATCAGAACACGAATATCAGAGGCAGCAACATCGACAAATGCCTACGTCTGTCCATCAGCAGCAACCAGCACCAGCGCCTCATCAACAACAGCGATGTTCAGGTATGAGTAGGAGCATTATCCTACCGGTTCTTCCAAATGAAAACCCGTCAGGTGAGTTGTTAAACTTGGTCAATGGTCTAAATGACTTAATCCAGCCCCTTTTTGGTCTTCTACAAAAGATTTCTGAGATAACTGAAGCTTTCCGTCGTGCATATGACCCTTAATCAAATGACTGTGGGCTCCATGTCTGTCATACTATGGGAACGCAAACGGACTAAATCAACACAGGACTGAAGTCGACATATACTTGCACGACAAACGGATTGACATTGCACTAATAACAGAAACACATTTAACACCCCGAACTAAATTTTACATCCCAGGTTACAAAATATATAGAACAGATCACCCAGACAATACACCTCACGGAGGTACAGCCATCCTCATCAAAACTGCTCTCAAACACAATCCATTACAATTACCCATAACACCAGACATTCAAGCAACAGCCATCATACTATTAACCCGACAACACAGCATTACGTTTGCTGCGGTTTATTGTCCTCCGAGGTATGCTCTGACGCACACTATGTTCAGTGATTTCTTCAGACGTCTTGGTAGATGCTTTATTGCAGGAGGTGACTACAACGCCAAGGATCAGTCTTGGGGTTCACGACTGAGTACTCCACGAGGAAGAAACCTAAAATGTGCCCTCCATGAGCTTTCATTGGATACAATATCACCTGACTCACCTACTTATTGGCCAACTTCCAGACAAAAAACACCAGACTTACTAGACTTTTTCATTACTAGAGGACTTAGAACTATACCTTACAGCATAAGTACAAGCTCACATCTTTGTTCTGATCATTCTCTTGTGCATTTATTACTATTTGAAGAACCCTGTGAAGCAAAAAAAAAAAAAGCCGACTCTTACTAACGGCAAAACTGATTGGGATGCATTTAGAACCTTTTTGAACGACTCTCTCTCTATTCCTTTATCTATCAAGACTGGAAATGAACTGGATGATGCAGTAGAATATTTCACTCAGAACATACAAGAAGCTGCGTGGTCTTCTTCAGTTCCCACGCATAGAAAGTCAGAAAAGCTACCCATTTACCCTCAATACATAAGGGATTTGATCAGAGCAAAGAGAAGAGCACGGAACATATGGCAGACTGACAGATTGCCCTCAGACAAACGAACTTTTAATAGACTTAATAACGAACTCAAGCGACAGATACTAAAATTTAAAAGAGCGAATTACGATAATTACATTAGTAACCTTAAATCTGATGATGGAAGCCTATGGAGGCGTACTAGAAATCTTACCGGGCATCGTGAAGTCCAAGCACCCCTCCGAAAGGAGGATGGCTCTTGGGCCGTGACCGATGGAGAAAGATCAGAATTTTTTGCTAAACATCTCTCAACTGTGTTTACACCACATACGAACTGCAATAACATTGAACATGACAAACATATACACAGCACTTTAGATGTACCCCTTCAACTGACATTACCTCCACCTCCCTTCACACCAGCTCAAGTTGCCGAACAAATAAAAAAGTTACCGAAAAGAAAAGCCCCTGGCTATGATCTGATCACTGCTAGAGTACTCCAACAAATGCCTAGGAAAGGTCTAGTGTTCTTAACTACTATTTACAACGCAATACTAAGGACTACTAAATTCCCTCTACAGTGGAAACACGCACATATTACAATGATTCACAAACCAAACAAAGATAAAAATATCCCCTCATCATACCGACCTATTAGCTTACTTCCTGTCTGTTCCAAAATTTTCGAGCATTTATTATACAAAAGACTCTCTGATATACTAACAAAACTGAACGTAATACCAGATCATCAATTTGGATTTAGAACACAACATTCGACTATACATCAATTACACAGAGTTACCGACTACATATGCACGGCACTGGAGCACAAACTGTATGCAACTGGAGTATTTCTGGATGTTGCTCAAGCTTTTGACAGAGTTTGGCACCAAGGGCTTTTCTTTAAACTAAAGACGATACTCCCACCGACCTACTATCTTATTCTACAGTCCTTTCTTTCTGATAGATCTTTCTCTGTCCGTCAAGGCTCAGAGCTTTCTTCTATTAAGTTGGCGTCAGCAGGAGTGCCACAAGGCTCAGTGCTTGCTCCATTACTCTATATCATATACACACACGACATTCCAATTAGCTCTGACATTCTTACAGCGGCATATGCAGAAGACACAGCAATTTTAACAAGAGATAAAAATCCGAATCATGCTTCACTGACTCTACAGCATCACTTGTCAAAATTACATGACTGGCTAAATACTTGGAAAGTACAAATAAATTACGACAAATCGCAACACATTACATTTACACTTCGACTTGAAACATGCCACACCAGTTTTTCTTGACAACACACCGATTCCTCAAACAGACACTGTACACTACCTTGGTCTTACATTTGACCGAAGAATGACATGGGGTCCACGAAAAAAAGTAAAATAACCAAAGACTAAGACTTTTATATTCATGGGTTCAACTCTACACTTAAACAAAAAATTAAAACTTGTACTTACTTACTGAAACCTATTTGGAAACGCTTCAGATATACGGGACAGCTAAAAAGACACATATCAACAAACTCCAAAAGAATTACAAAAGCCCCATTTAAGCAACATAACTTTACATACTCCTACGCTAGCAACGTTAAAGAACAAATACAAACCTACTACAAACGATTCCACGAAAAACTACATGGACATCCTAATACACAAATAAAGACATGGGACACACAGAGAAGACTAAAAAGGGCTGGATGAGAGACCTCTGCTAAAATAATCTCAGGTGCCGCTGGGTTCTGCTCCCTCTCATGCCTTTCAAGCCTTTTAAATTCGTACCGCAAATTCACTGGTTGTCAAATATTATTTGACAGGTGTGAATAAATATATAAAGTCAAAAAAAAAAAAAAAAAAAAAAAAAGTACTGAAATATTAACTATAAATATAATAAATAAAAATCATGTAAAATAGACACTCTTGAAGTGGCATTGGTCACCGTTCATTACCAAATGTTCCTGATCAAACCATTTCTGTTCAGGAGTATAGAACCTTATGTTAAAAATTTGTGTCGTTTGTCTGTTGCAGAAACAAGTATCGTGTTGAGTGAGGCGAAAACGTTAGAAATGATGTTTACTCTGTCCATATTCATTAAGGAATTGTGTTAGAACGCAATTTAATACAGATTGAAGCCTATAAAATAAAATAAATATTTAGAAATATAAATTTTTATAACAACAATATGTTTTCACCTATATTATAGTTATAATGAAAAATATGATAAAAGATATGAGAGATTAATTATGACGACTTGGTACATTGGTTTTGTATGCTTTTTCTGTTTAATGAAATGCTGAGCTGCAGATTATTTTATTCTTTTTATCCAAATATTTAGATAAAATCGACATACATGGATCAACTTAAATTAGATGGAACTCCTTCATCTGATCAAAAGGTAGCGCGGGAGAGTAGACTTTGTTTTCCACCATTCCAGGTTACATCTATTGTTCCGGCCTGGATAGAGCGCTGTATTTCACCGGGGAGTTGGTTAATTTATTTTTATTGTAGCGCTACTCCAATGTCCCCATTCTTCCGTTCTTTTTATTTCTGTTGCCACGAATTTATCGCGCACGGCCACACATTCATTATCGCCCTTTGTTTAAATATAAGCTGGACCAACATTTATTTCGACAACGTATAGGATCCTCGGAGCGCCTTTGTTTGCGCTGACTGCTGAAAAATGTTGTGACACGATATAAAACAAAGAAACAACAACAATACTGCCAACATGTTTTGTGAGCATGTTTGGAGAATTAAAACACACAGCTCATATTTACCTTTTTTTAGATCGGAACACTTCGATAAACCATATCCGATTATGCTTCACGTATTCGAAATTTCAAAAAATTAGGATTTTCATTTGTTTTCGTGATTTTAGGTATTTAAAGTTCTTTTTTTTGTTTTCAAAAACTGAAATTTATTAAGAGTAGAGTAAAACCTTTTTTCTTTTCTTTTTGTTTATTTATTGATTTTACAATTGTACAAAATATACATAACACGTAATTGTACGGAAAATGATTATGGTAAATAACTTGGAAAGATCCACTAGTAATAATAAATCTTCTAAATTAGCAAGTCTCTTCTTTCCAGAAAGCTGGGAGGGTTATATGGAAGAAAGTGGATTGAATTGGGTATGGAGTTTAATATCAAAGAATAGGTATCTGGTTTGGGCCAAATTTGTAACATATGGAACAGTAAGATCTTTATGTGTAAGTTTGTTTCTGGCGTATTAACGAACATTGAGGACTTTATGAAGGCTTTTGGATTGTAAGGATTGGATAAGAGAAGAATAGGAAGGTTTAGTGGAGCCCCAAAGCTCAAATCTGTATGTCTAAAGAATTCTAATTACTGCATAATTGTTTCTTCACTGTAGAGCATGATTATGAGAACAATGTAGTCCCGAAACCTCGCCAAAATAGTTATTTTTATTTATTGGCTGAACCACAAGAACCTTATTAAACATATAATAGTAACAGTAAAGAAATATGTCCATATATATATATATATATATATATATATATATATATATATATATATATATATATACACATATATATTTTAGAAACGGTATCTTATTATTATTCACCATTTTAAATTTTATATTAAATAGAATTATTATAATAAATCGTATACAGTATATATGGAAAAATGGATATTTGGAGATTAAATAAGTAATTGTTTAAATTGAATTGGCTGAAGGCAGATGGTTAATATAAAGATCCTACTGGAAGGACCTACCTGCTTTGACGGAGGTCATGCTTGACAGGCCTATCTATTGTTTACTACAAATACCTTTACCCTACGATTCAATCCTATCTTCAGTTCTATTTCCTATAACAATTAGGGAACAATTTAAATGAATATTTAATACCAGTATATGTTTACAATATTTTTCAGTTCTAAATTATTTTCTATCCTGTTATGTTCAATTACTTTTTATTCATATGAATATATGTATTATCAGATAAGAATATAAGAGGTTTTTTTTTAATAATTATTAATGTAGTGGATAATTAGAAATAGCTGTTACTTACAACCTCTTTGGAATTTAACCTCACTTTATAAGGACAGCACCGTTTCTGAACGGTATGATTGGTTTGTGATTCCATTCTTGTACTGTGTCATGGAGTTATAAGACATACGGAGAGGCCCTTCCCATATTTTCTTCAATGAGGGGTGAGACCAAAACACCAACCGGCCACGCGCACTTTATCACAACTGGTGACTTGCATTCCATTTGGGCTAGGGTATTTCCCGATTATTTTATGGGAAAATAACGCATTAAATATAATAAAATCCCACAATAAAGCCTAAGAAACCAAGATTTGAACTGAAAAACAGCTAATATGCTGAAAATATAGGGCAAACCAAAATGGCTGCCCTGTATTATGTTACTGCCTTAGCGATTGAGAGGTAGGCCCCCTCCACTTCTCTATAACTCCAGGTACTGTTGTTTTTTGTAGGAACCTTTTAGTGTTAATTCTGTTGCAGCTGCCACATTTGTTGAAATCAAATTTAATACTAATATAGTAATATTCCACTAATCCCAGTTGAACAGGTCCGCTACCTAGGACTCCACTTGGACAAACGACTTACTTGGAATTCACATACAAGACTAAAACGACAAGAAATAGCTTGTTTTTACAGACTACTTCAACATTTACTGGACAAACGTTCAAAGCTCCTAATTAATTACAAAAGACTCATTTACATAGGGCGAGTGATTAGACCAATATGGACTTACGGAGTTGAACTTTGGGGCTCTACTAAACCATCCAATCCATCCCGTATCGTATCCTTACAATCCAAAATCCTTCGAAAAATCCTCAATGCTCCTTACTTTGTTACCAATAAACTTATCCATAAAGATCTTAATGTCCCATATGTTGCTAATTTAGCCCAAACCAGATACCAATTCTTTCATAGTAAGCTCCATAACCATTCAATCCACTAGTCTCTCAACTTTCTTCCTTCTCAATTCCCGATAATCCTCCGAGGCGTCAGAAAAAAAGATGGTCTAGAGGCCTTCTTGTGTAGATATTTATTGGAGTGCAACTAATGAGTAGTTCTTCTCAAGTTTTACCAAGTTATTGTAAGCATGTTTAACACATTTACTTAATGTAAGGGTGAATCAAATATAAACGGTAATTTTCAAAATTATATTTATTGAATAATATTATACAGAAACTATACCTTCAACATTTTTCAATGTAGTCTCCTGCATTAGCTACACACTTCTGCCTCCGATTTGGAAGCTTGAATATTCCCTGTTCATAAAAAGACTGAGGGCGAGTTTTTAACCATTCGCGTACGTGCTTTTCGACGTCTTCATTGTTTTCAAATCGTTTTCCTCCAAGTGATTCTTTCAGGGGCGCAAACAAAAAATGGTCACCATTACACCCCCGAATCGAAAATGGCAAGTAAGGAGTGGCGAAGGAAGGATGAAGGCTGCCCAGTGAAAGCCAAAACTCGTCTCAGCCGGAAAAGTTCTTGCAACAATTTTTTTTGACTCAAGGGGATTTCTACTCATTGATTTTCTTCACGATCAACGAACAGTGAATGCGGCTTACTACTGCCAGGTGCTACAGTCAGCAAAAACCAGTTACCGGAACAAAAGACGAGGTGTGCCCATTAGAGATGTCATCCTTCTCCATGACAACGCAAGGCCTCACACCGCATTGTTGACAAGGGATAAATTGGAAGAACAGGGAATATTCAAGCTTTCAAATCGGTGGCAGAAGTGTGTAGATAATGCAGGAGACTACATTGAAAAATGTTGAAGGTATAGTTTCTGTAAAATATTATTCAATAAATATAATTTTGAAAATTACCGTTTATATTTGATTCACCCTCGTATATTATACAGTTGTAAATTTCAATAAATTATAAAAAAAAAGAAAAATAATGATACTTGGCGGAGGCTCACATAAGCTATAATGGAAAAGGTGTGATACATTGGCTAGCTAGCTTGATCGCCTGACTTAACTGCATTGGACCTGTAAGTGTGGGGCTACACAAAAAGCGAGGTGTATGCGACAGAAGTGGCCAGCATTGAGGTTTTACAAACAAGGATTCTGGAGACCGGAGCCAAATTGCAGCATCGTCCTCTGTAAGGAATGGCCATGGGGGCTGTGGAAAATAGAGCAAGGAGCAGCATTTGAAACAACGTAGGACATATTCAAAATCTAATAAAATAACGGACTCCTTTGTTCAGGCAGCGCTATATTGATAGTTTTCCTTTATTTTATTAATAAACAATAATTTTGTTAAATGCTTCTTATTCCAATGAAGAGTTTATTTCGATTAAAATACAAATTTTTATCAAGTGATTGTCGTAATGTCTCATTAACCATGTACCTGATGTTTATGCCAAATAAAAACACCACATTTTTATGGATTTAAAATAAATTTCACCATAGAATCAACAAAAAGTCATTAATTCGATCATACTAATCTAAAGCTGATTAAATTTGTAAATTAATATAATATTTGAAGTTTTGTGGATTATCTTTTCGAATAATTGTGAGCGTTGAAGTATTATCAGATATTGTTAATTTCTTAAATAAGTTAAAACATAATTATCACACTCTTAAGAAATGCATTTATTTATTTATTGTAATAAATAGGTCTAAAAATATTTATTCATTGCTCTAATACACCTTGAATGTAGTTCTAAAAAAACATAGCAATAATCGCAGGAGATTGCTAGAAGGGAAGAAAAGAATGTTAGGAAGGGAAAACGATAAAGGGAGCAGGAAGTTCTTTCACGGTTACATCTTGGTCCTCGAAGGGATTTCAGATTAAATAGTCCGCCGTTTGAGAAACAACAGCTTCATATCCCCTTCCAACTGCATAGATTTTCAATTGTGTCTCTTATCTTATATATTTCTTTCAGAAAATATTTAACACACGCTCTGTGAAAAATTAAATTATAAAACTAAATAAATTATAAATTAGATAGATCAGCTCAGCTGAAGTTATTATATATTTCAAGTGTTGAAGTAAATTGTATCGAAATCAATGCTTTAAATACTAATTGATATAGTTCCTTTAACCAATTTGCTCATTCCAAAATAAAATATTTAACAAAAAATGCTAAATAGAATTATTTTAGCTACCGCCTCCTTCAACAAAAATTGAATACTACAGAAAATTATATAAAAATCACTATAAAGTTATATAAAGACTAAAAGTATAATAATATATGAAGACACATAGCTCCCACAATATCCAGTTCCCCCCACTCATAGAGGCCTTAAGATGTAACCAAGTTACAGCAAAAGGCAATTATATTTCTCTCTTTACATCTAATGGTGTAAAGAGCTCCCACATTGTTTTTATTTCTATTTACAGGGGCTATGCAGGAAAAAAAAAGGCTTAAAAATCATTGCCGCACTATAGGATTATGCCCCCTAAGTATACATGGCCTCTCATTTATTTGTAAATAATAAAAGTTTGTAAATAAAGAGTTTCATCGGCAGCAGCGGCATACATAAAACCATATGTTGAACCCGCTGCTGCCAAAACCCCGTATGCTTCAAAAGGCAAAGAAGGAAAAAAAAAGGAAAATATCAAGGGGAATTGCGAACACAACGGCTTCTGATCATTCATTATTAAAAATGATATCAAATCAATTTTAATAAATGGTATTTCATACGGATATATTGTAGTAGAGTAATAGTTGAAGAGCTAGCTGGATAGATAGAATCTCTTTGAAGAAACTTGGGAGACGGAGTAAAGTGGGATGATGGGGTGAAATTGTAACTTTCTCTGAATATTCTATAATTGAAATAGGAAAGCATAAGAAGTTAATATGTAGGAGGTAGGAATTTACGGAGTTTGTGAAGCAGTCCCTAGTGCCAGACTCGTTAAAAGCTTGTTCTGTGTTGAGAAAGGGTCCCGGCTATAAGTTCCGCGCTCCAATACTGAGGAGACTAGGTCCACCACCCGGTGTCCTTGAGGACCAAATTAAATAGCAAACAGATATTTCTCTTGGTTCTTGAATAATTATATTATCAATAAATATATTTGTTTTTTTGTTTCCTCTTACTTTTACAACAAAACCATTAGTGCTGCGAGAAGGGTACCACTAGTGAAGCTATCAGTTATTTAGAGATTTAGATGATTCAAAACTTCAAGATTCTGAACCAGCATTTAAAATTATTAATACAAAATAATAATGTTTTCTTAACACCTATAGTAATAATATCTAACACGGAGAGCTACCACCTAGACTTACCCTGAAACGGTCAGTTAACCCAAGCTAAATATGGAAATGGATTCTGTTGATAAGAACTGTACAGAGGCTAGCAGCTTTAACCTCACTAAACAACACCAAGGCTGGGGAACGTGTTTATTTTAATATAGAAAGATCTTGTGAAAACATGGTGGAAATTTCTTCAGTGGTGCCTCTTGATATTAATTATTCCCTACTGTTAGCCTAATTAAACCATTGGCTTTGAATTACAAATTATTCGAGGGAAATTCTAATGAAGGTATGTATTTTATTAGAACAGGCTTCTCGCAAAAGAAAAGGGTGAATTTCTTAGTACAGTAATAACAATGGGAAAAACGACGGGATTAATTTTCATTTCGTTCTGTTTTCTCCAACAAAAGTCGGCTGTATGGGTAGCTATAGCATTGTGCTATTATAATAAGTTCTACTTTACATGTATATATATATATATATATATATATATATATATATATATATATATATATATATATATATACATATATAAGACAAGGTCTTAATAGCACGACTCGTGAGCTTAAACCCAACCAAGTTCAGTCTGGGCCCGACTTCTCGTGAAGCCAGCAGCTCTCTTACACTGTTACCAACCCACCGCTGAGTGTCAGAAAGTTGTTTCCTCTTATCACTTTTTTTTTGCCGTATGCTGAAGACTCTTCTACCAGGAAAAAAAAAACCTAAAAGTATTTATACCCCATTTTTTGATTTTCTGATACGTAACTTGAACCACAATCCACCGCAGTCTAATTGGAATTTTAATTTCAAATACCATTCATATAATTAATTAGCAAAATAATTGTAAAATCAGTTTAATTATTTTTTTTGTTTAATTTAATTTATATTAATAATTAGAAGATTTTTTATTCTAGTTTTTTTTTGTTTTTTTTAAAACATTTTTCTTTTTTTGTATTCATTATCGGAGATATTTCCTCTTTCTTTTTTTCTGTCCACCTTCCTTTTAGTTCTTTCTTTATGTATATATATATTCTTTTAGTTTGAAAACATAATAATTTTTAAATGGTGTTATTCTATAGCTTTTTTTTATAATTATTATTTTTCAGGTTTCCCAATTTTTTTATTTTGTCATTGGGTAAAGTTTTTTTTTTTTTTTTTTTTCAATATTATTCAATCTGGGCATCGTTCTCCCCAACACTATTTATTGTACAAAAAAACTGTATACATATATATACCATAAGTAAATTTGGAAGGAAATTATTACAATGACTTGTCAATAACATGTTAAAGAAGCACTCCACTAAAAAAAAAAAAAAAAATAAATAAATAAAAATAAAAACCAATAAAAGAAGGTTTCACGGGTAATTTTCAGAAGGCTCGGAGGATTGTTGGGAATATAATGGGAGGCAAGTTGTGAGACAAGCTGAATAGAATGGCAATGGAGTTTATTATGGAAGGATATGTATCTGGTTAGGGCTAAATCAGCAACATATAGAAGATTAAGGTCTTAATGGATAAAAATATTTGTGACAAAGTAAGGAACATTATGGATTTTTCGAAGGATTTAAGATTGCAAGGATTGGATACGTGATAAATTAGATGGTTTGGTGGAGCCTCAAAACTCAACTCCATATGTCCAAGTAGGTACGGTAACTGGAATGTAAATGTCAATGAGTCTTTTGTAATTAATCGTAATGCTAAAACGTTTGTCTAGTAAATGTCGAAGAAGTCGAAAACAACGTGCAGTTTCCTATCGTTTTAGTCTTGAATGTGGATTCCAAGTTAAAAGTTTGTCAAGTTGAAGTCCTAGATAGCGGATCTGTGAAACAGGGATTAGTGTAATGCTATTAAAGTATTCTGTACGGCAGGAAGTCGTGTATCTACAACGAATATGTAATTTTTTTTTCTTGTAACGACCCCATATTTTTGTTAAGTAATTATTTTAATATTTTTCTATATACTACTTTGCTTCATTGAAATGAAATGATATGGTGTAACACAAATAATCGTTATTGTGGGACATTTTGCCACCTAATAATAAGGTACAATGGTCTAACTCACAGAATTTCAAATATAATAATATACACAAAACATGTTTGTCGTTCGAAAATAGTATACAAGTATAAATACAATCGAAAATAGTAGTTTAAGTACATATTAACAAACTTAAGAAAACAATATTAATATTGAATAGAGGATATTGCTAGTTCTTTCAATATCTATTAAATTGAAGTCGTTTAACGAACAGGAATGTAGATAACTGCACTCATAATTGTATAACAAATTGTATGTCCTATAACAGAAAGAAGACTTAACGGATTGTGTTGAATCGAAGAAAGAGAAATGAGGGGACTGAGAACTGCCAGAGACATGAAGACCAGAGCAAACATTGGACTTGATAAAACACATTTTATTTGAGCTAGATTTTATTTGAAGTAGATTTGTTTATTCTGCCTCGGAAACATTCTTGTGCCTGTTTATTTTCCGGCTCCAGTATATGATTTAGCCCCTCCTTGTTGACACTAGTATGAGCGTGTGTTTGCCTTTTCGCGAACCGACAAGTCCGTCAGAAATATCAAACAAGTGTTCGTTTGCTCAACCTCCACTTAAATAGGATTAGGGAACCGGAAGTGTTAGATTTAGTTAAATATAAACAGGATTGAATTAAATAACGATTTAGTTTAATCGATATTGCTGTTAAATCATCCATTTTGATTACATGTATAACCTGTGGATTTGAAATTGTCGACAATCCAGTCGAGAACAATCCTCCGTCTAGTCATCACATTTATTAGTTCTGGTTAATAGATCAAATAAAATAAATGATTGAACTGAGACGATAATATTTAAAATAATTTTTTTTTCTTTTCTTTTAACTCCTAACGTCAAAATATTCCGGAAAACCATTTAGGCTAGACAGAAATCGGTTATACCCTTAAACTTTCTGGGTTAATTTCAAATCTTGATTTCTTCAATAAAGGAGTATATAATGTTAAATATATTATCTTATAAACTTTATTTTAGCTAAATTCCTCAGATATCAATTCATCTTTACTACATGTTTCAGAATATGTTATCCCATCATCAGACTGAAATAGAATGTTTTACATTAAAATCCTCTCAACATTTCACTTAAACAATACAAACCAAATGAATCAACCTAACTAATAATTAACCAACAATAAGAACAATATAATTCATCTTTTTTTTTTCTTTTGGTGTTATCCCACCTTGTCTATCTAAACTGTAACATTTTAAATACCATATTACGGTTCAGGTCTATTCCCTATTTTGTTTTTATTTATTTTTATTTCCAAGTCGGCCAATCTTCAATTTGTTTATAATTTTTGCATAAATTGTTCCTTTTTTTTCTGTATCTGTTTTATAATTTATTTAACTATTTATTGTTTTATTTATATAAATCGCCTCTTTAATTTTTCTGTTGTGTGTTTTTTCCTCATGTAATATTTCTTCATTTCCAAAATCAAATTGGTGGTTTAAATTTTGAGCATGGTCCAAAAGCGCTGTTTTATTTTAAACCACCAATTTGATTTCGAAAACGTAGAAATATTACAACGTGAGAAAAACACTCAATAGAAAAATTAAAGAGGCGATTTATATAAATGATTAGATAGACAAGGTGGGATAACACCAGAAGAAGAAAAGGGATGAATTATATTGTTTTTACTGTTAATTAATTATTAGTTAGGTTGATTCATTTGGTTTGTATTGTTAAAGTGAAATGTTGAGAGGATTTTAATGTAAAACATTGTATTTAAGACTGATGATGGGATATCATATCCCGAAACATGTCACATTGTAGTGAAGATGAATTGATATATGAGGAGTTTAGCTAATATAAAGTGTATGAGATAATATATTTAACATTATATACTCCTTTATTGAAGAAATAAAATAAATAGGTGGAAGGCAAAATGAATTTCCACAAGTAACTTCATGGTGAAGGGGTTAATGAGAGAAGAAGGATAGGAGTAAAATGGCAAGTTAAGCAATGCATTCCAAGTAAATTGAATATATTTGAGGGAATTAACTATATGAAGATTGTAAACCTATTTACAAAAATGTTTAATTTTTATTATAAAATTAATTATCTAAAGAAATATATTAACAATAATATATGTCCTAAAAATATAATAAATAGTATTGCCAAGTTGGACAATCTTTTTATTAATGATTTTTTATGTAATACTAAAAATAATAATTTTATTCAAATTGTTAAGGCGATTATAAGTAATTTCCTTTTATTTTTAATTAATGGGCAAAGACCTTGCTACTCTGTTTTTTTTTGGGGGGTTTTTATAAAAGTTTTATTCAAATGATTAAACAGTTTACAATTGCAATATTAAATATTTATCATAGTATATTTATCATAATATCATAATTTTATTTATCATAGATGGCACCAAGAGGTCTAAATAGTTAAATACAACAATATTAAATATTGTTACATGTTTTGATAATAAAACAATTTACAATACATAATCAGCTGAGCTTAGCTAAAATGGGTATACCATAATTTGGAATGCATTTATTTTAACAGTAGGGAAAATACTAAAAAAACCTACAAAATAAGAAAAAAAAGAGATTGATAAAAGCAAATACATAATAAAATTTACTAAACTAAAATGCATAATTTATTAACTTTTTGGACGTTAAGTTAATTAAAATTTTGGATAATTAACTTATATATTATTTGTGTTCCAATAAATTTAATTTCAAGCTAAGGCAATGACTTTTGGGTGTCTTATTAGAAAAATATTGTTTTAGTAGTATGTGGTTTTTACGTTTGTGTATGTATCTTCTTAATCTTTGAGCAACTCTGTTTATTTCGTTAATCCGTCTCCTATTATTATGTTGAATTTAACTATTTAGACCTCTTGGCGCCATCTTTGATAAATAAAATAAAGACTAACGCTGATAATTTTATTAGTGTTTGCGGTATATCGCAGTCCAACGCACTTTACTATTTATAAATTGCCGAAAATTTTTAACTTCCACGGTCACGTGACTATTATATTACGTAATGTTTTGTACCAACGGACCTAGCCATTTTGTAATAAGTCAGTTCTGTTCCTGCTTCCGATTTGCGCACACTATCGCTATTGTCTCCGTTCTCCAAAGCACATGTGTACAGTTTCATTTTATTTTTCTGTTTCTTTTTTTTACCTGTTTTCTCTCGTGGTTTTTAGCTTTCAAAATTGGTCCGACGTCAGTCGTCTAAAATTTCACCACAATAAATGGTCATAAAGGCGGTTCAAGAAAGTACAGAATTTGTTTCTTTAAAGCCCAAGCCAGTGTAAATATCAAAGAATAGAAAGCTACAATATTATCAAAATATTCCCTGTTGAGAGTAATTCGACGAGCGTTTTGTTTTATATTAATTGCCACTTCACCAACATTCATGAATAATGGAAAATCAGCTACAAAATAATACAAACAATGCCACCGCATCCGACAAACGCGGAAGACGAAGACACAACTCCCTTCATATGGCCAAGGCCTAGAATTACTATATAGCCCTAAAAAAATGAAAACGGGCTCGACTACTCTATATAGACATCTATCTCGATTCCCTTAGTGGGCGGCCCTCAGTCCGGAAAAAAGTTGGAAATGATTATTAAGCTCATCCATCTCGTCGCTCAGCAGTTGTGTCTTCGTCTTCCACGTTTGTCGGAAGTAGTGGCATTGTTTGCATTATATTGCCGATATTGTCTTTCACCGACATATTTAATATATTATAATGCCTATGCTTATGAAACACTGCAACCATGCCTAGGGAGCAGTTGCATTAAATGCATGTAAAATGTTGTCCGAGATGGGTGAGCCTAATGATCATTTACTCCCTATCGGAAATAATGTTCAGAATGTCAAAGAAAAGTTTCTATTTCCTCTTTGAGAAAATGATGATGGAAGTTCCCCTTTTAAAGCTGGAACAAAAAAATGTCGTAGGATTTATGATAAACAGTTTCCTAAGTGGATCTGTGGTGGTTTTCCACAAGCAGAGAGTTCTGTCTACCTCTATGTCATAAAAATAATATCGAACTATCCAAAGCTTGATAATGTCAGGTTATTAGCATTTTATAATTTATTACAATCCAATAAATATTTCTCGGTGCTCACTACAAAGAAATGGCCTGAGCTCTGTGATTTTCCATTATTCATGAATGTTGGTGAAGTGGCAATTAATATGAAAAAAAAAAATGCACAGCGAATTACTCTCAACAGGGAACATTTTGATAATATTGTAGCTTTCTTTGATATTTACACTGGCTTGGGCTTTAAAGAAAGAAATTCTGTACTTTCTTGAACCGCCTTTATGACCATTTATTGTGGTGAAATTTTAGACGACTGACGTCGGACCAATTTTGAACGCTAAAAACCACGAGAGAAAACAGGTAAAAAAAAAAAAAAAGAAACAGAAAAATAAAATGAAACTGAACACATGTGCTTTGGAGAACGGAGACGGTAGCGATAGTGTGCGCAACTCGGAAGAAGGAACAGAACTGACCTATTACAAAATGGCTAGGCCCGTTGGTACAAAAAGTTACGTAATTTAATAGTTTCGTGATTGTGGGAGTTAACAATTTTAGGCAATTTAGAAATTGTAAAGTGCATTGGACTGCGATCTGAGAGGTCTAAACATAATAACAGGAGGCGGATTAACAAAATAAACAGAGTAGCAAGGTCTTTGCATTTTAATCGAAAATAAACAATACTTAGAAAATAAAAGTAAATTACTTATAATCGGCTTAGATACAAATCCTAAATTAACTTTCAAGAAATCAGCAGACGTAATGATTATACAATGGATTTATAAAGGGCTAGACAATCATTCTCGAGGTAAAAAAAACAGAGTTTAGTGCCAACCGTGAAAGTGTGCGTTTGTGTGTAGTGTTATCTCTTATCATTTCTTAGGATAACAGGACTTTAAAGGTTTTTCTGTTTCTTTTTTTTCGAGCCTTTGTTCTCGGAGATGTTGCTAAATTGTTAGAACGTTTATAAAATATATTAATATATTATTATACATATTATAAGCATTATAATATATTAAATATGTCGGTGAAAGACAATATCGACAATATAATGCAAACAATGCCACTTCCGACAAACACGAAAGATGAAGGCACAACTCCCTTCATAGGGCCTAAGCCTACGATTACGTTGCACAAGGAAAAAACAAACCACTCAGATATTATGTTGAAATTAGTGACAAATTTTCACATCTAGAACAAGTTTTTGGTTCAGCAAGACCCACCACATTATTAAGTAAGTCACCTGATTTATGAGCTGACTTATGAGTTCCACTCATTTACGTGACTAAGGCATACCTAATCGCTGAATTAAGAGGCTTTATGGCTAGAATTACTGTATATATCCCTAAAAAAAGTGAGAGGGGGCTCGACTATTATTATCTATCTCGATTCTATTAGTGAGCGGTCCTTTGTTCAGAAAAAATTGGAAAATACCGACATACCCCACCCACCACACGTTTGCTAACAGGTAAAACATAACCAATCCAAAATAATTCCTTACCAAAAACATTGATATTTAATTACCCATTAAGAAGATCGAAGAGGACCACAAAACAATATAGTTTGGCACCTGCAGATAACATCGCCAGATGGGTAGACTCCTGTGGAACGGTTAGTCTGGTCGTCAAAGATATAAAAGACAAAGCAACTGCCGTTACATTGTTGATCCATACCGCCCCCAAAGAGACGAGCTCCATGACTGCCCATTCCCCTATCCATACCTTTAGTCCTTCTCCACCTCACCTCTAAAAAACCCCTACTCAAATCAGGTCTATAATATTGAGGAGGCGGAATTTAAAAAAGAGGTACAGAACTCAGGCCCTAGACATCAAGAAAACCCTCAACGCCCTCACCACCCAATGCAGGACAAGCTGAGGGCAACTTATGCTGACTACCGTAAGTTCTGGACACTCACAAGATCAGCTGTTAAGAAAACTTCTGCGATCCGTCTACACAATGGAGACCGCTCGTCGAAAAAAATCCGATCGCGAGGAGAATTCATTGATTACGTTTGAGTAGACTGTTTCCCAGGCACGTCTCAGTACTGATGGGCTGATGACTGAGGCGTGCATACACTTTAATCGGAATACTACAACAGCATAGACTGGACGAAGGTAGTTGATTCCGTATCTCACGGGATCCTATGCTGTCCGGGATCCTATAAATTAGAAGACCTAGAATGCCCTGAGCATCTCTATGGGGTTATTGCCTCCATCCTCAGCGAGGTAGGTCTCCTGTATAGGTTTGAGACGTACATTGACTTCAGCACCCAGCAGAATCAGAAGGAGCAGTATTATCTCCGGTGTTGTTTAACATCTCACCGCTTAAGAAAAAAAAAATACTCGAGGTCTTTTTTACACGTTGCCATATCTACCATATCTGTATTTATCCTCAAAGTTCACATAGTGCTAAACTTTGAGGATGAATAAAGTCTCAAAAAAAAACTCCTCAAGGAAAAGATACATACTAAGAGGAATGTAGAAGACCAAGACTGATATGGAGTGGCGTAGGATATGAGTTGTCCATCTTGGGAATGAGGAATCGGAGAGCATCACACCGAGATGATTAGTGGTTAATACTACAGGAGGCCTTGACTCAACATAAGTTGTTGCTCCGATTCGTATGATTATAAAAAATAGACAATGTTTAAATTTTCAGTTTTGTTTTATTTCATTAATTATAATAATTGAAAATAGAGGACAATGATTGTAAATTCTAATTATTTGTTATTTCATTTCTGGTCTTTGAAAAAAAGATGGCTTGTAAAGCTTGCAGCAAGGAACTGTTACTATATCAAAACAGTGAGAAGTTCCTATAAGAATCATTTAAAATACGATTTAAAAATAATAATAAAAATAGAAAAATACAGAATTAATTTTCATTCATTTGCTGTTGTAGTTTGAATAAAGCTTCCCATCACTCCTTATTTTTGGCATTGTACTCATCAAGCAATCTTTTCCCTAGATTATACCAGTGTCAGAAGGTTTTCTGATTTTTTTTTTTATCCAAGTAAGAACCACCCCTTCGGAAAATCTCCCGTTCGAGGGGCGAGTCAATTAAATTCTTTTAGATCTTAATTGAACAAGGGAGGTCCTTTCCAACAACATAATGAGGTACTCAATTTGTTCCAGGCTTTGGAAATTCCTCCTCCTACGCTACTTTCTGCGCTGGAAGATCAAATAGAACCGGCCTTGGGATTCTTATCTCTAAGAGCCACGGGACAGGGGCAATAAGAGATGGAATTTAATGGAACATATTCCAATGCCGGGCCTAAAGGGACAGTCACTTATCTGAGGACTCATAAGATATTTAGATATATTAAAAAAAAACCTTTCTACTGTTAATGTACGAAATAGAAAAATAAATTTAAAAAACATTCATTGTCTTATACTTAAATAATTTTTATAAAAACATCCTCAGAACACTAAACGACATTGCGTGCTTCAAGTTGTAACTGGACCAATTAAACTAAACATCAGAAATTATTAAGTGAAATGTTAAATTAGTATAAAAAATTGTACAATGAAATTAATAGAAATGAAAAATCTACGAGTTTCAGAGAAGATTATTATTATTATTATCTTTATTCTAAAGAAATCTCTTTAAAACTAAAGAAAGGCAACGTTTATTTACCTGAAATAAAATTTAGTTCTACTAGGTCTATTTAAACAAATACTTATACCAGTTAAATACGACATAGTTATAGTATTTCTATGATTTTTATTTATTAGTATTTTTTAATTCAATTTATAATGCTTAATTATAAACTTAAGTTGAAATACACACACCAATCTGTTTGATCGATTTCTATATCTTATCATAAATAATAAAGGTCGTTATTATTGGCCATTTTTAAGCCATTATTATTGGTGCGAACGACATCTGGGAAGCTCAGGATGTAGAACAGATTAGCAGGTGTTGCGGTGAACTCGTAGAGTCAATGAAAAATCATCTGATAGGTTTAGATATCGATCGAGTGACTAATTCTACTTTTAATTTATATTACAGAAATATCAGTAATCTAGAACCACCTGAACCGTATTTGTTTTTCCCCAGTATTGCAATAAACAGATTAAGAGTCTTTGCCCAGTTGCACACGGCAAGCAAAACAGTCACACGCATTATAGTCAAGGCAAGGTTAGAAAATTTATCAGTGAATATCCTTACAGACACAAATGATAAAGGCAAGCCTTCCTCAATAAAAAAGATTCTTTTTTGTCACAACACATAGGTAGAAGTGAAATTCAAAACTTGGAAAATTTATTAATTTGTAAAAATAGCCAGCAAATTTGCAGTATTTACTTATTTTTAATGAGTACTTTCAGAAGGATTGTCTGAATTGTATTTAAAACTTGGCATATTGAAGTCAGTAAATATTAAACAATGTGATTAATATTATTTAAAATATTTTCTTTTGTTCATCTTTTTTATGCTTTGTTATTTTCAGTTGATTTGTACAAATTTTGTTTGATATTAACATACTATTATTTAAATGGAGATTATGAGTGTAATTATATTCTCTGTTAGATTTTAAACTTTTTTTGTTGTTGTTGTTTTGTTTTGCATACATGGAAAAAAGGAAAATAATAAGTTTTATTTCATATATATTATTATATTATATCAGCCTCAAAAGAGCCAATATACGGCTTAAAATGTTACGGGTTATTATTAGCCAATAATTAACCAAAAGCCTGATACACCACCATCTAATATATTACATATATTTTAATTTGGCATTACAGACCATGGAAATCTTAGGTCGCGTGCAGTGGCCTTCCTACAGACATCTATTGCTTGCACGAGCAGAGGCAGCATGAAGGGGACAAGCCGTCTCACGCAATTGGGAACCATGGTTTCCTTGGCTCAGTGACAGGCGATACCAGTAGCTCGATTACAGGGACAAATCGCCACTGCCCTTTCCTCTAACGTACGTTCAAACACTCGCTTTCATGGACAGTGAATTTACAGATTATGGTTGCTCAGGATCAGCAGGCAGCCTTGGACCTACATATCTTTCCCCGTAATACAACGTCCTTAGACCAAACCCATAGGAGGCTAATTAACATCCTAGAAGACCACCTTAATCGGGTGTCGATTAAGATACACGGGTAAAACCATCCCTTCAATAGAGTGATTGGCTTTACTCACAAGTAACGGTAATTGACTAAGATACTCGGTCCAATGTGGCTTTAAGGATAGTCACCAATTTAATTAAGAGCCGGCCACGCTCGTTGGTGCTCAACTTTATTAATCGATATCTCATGCCTTAGCCCGATCGGCGAAAACATATCTTAAAGTAAGAAAAGATGAAAGAGATAATAGACTGTTTAAGAATAAACAAAATATAAATAAATAATTGATACAAAATGAAAAAAAAAATCTTAAATGACAATAAAAACAAACACGATTTGCCTTCTCCAACCCAGTCTTTTCTGCATTTTCAAATGGTTGTAGTATTCGAACATTTTCTTCTTAGATTATAAATAAAATCATAAATGCCCTAACATTTGCTTTTCCTTAGTTAAAAATCCAGCAATTCAATTCATAAATTAACAGCTAATTTACTGGATGTATTTTATGTTTAAAATATCTTAAATAAGATATATAATTAATTCTAGAATCCAAGAGATATCTTAATCAACTTGAAAAAGGATTCGTCAATAAATTTGTGGATAAAATATTTCTGTAAAATAAAAATTGTTATAGCCAGATGATAACTCTACTAACATAGCTAATTGGAAAATTGTTTAATGCTTTCATCCTTCACCAAACGAAGGTTTGATAACGGAGTGGGGAAGTTGACACGGAAGAGAGAATTGATGGAGTGGAGCTGAAGGGTTGAATGGCTACGGCTTTAAGGAATTGAAAAATTTCATTTCCTTCCAACGCCAGCCCATATTTTACCACCCCAACCCCTACAGTCTACTGTTAGCGGCCCCCGAACCAGACAATCATTTACCACACACAGCCTGCGGAGGAATCTTTTCAATTTGCCCATATTCTAGAAGGCGAAAGAACCATGTTCAATATCGCAATTCAAGACTTTATGATTTCCCTTCTAAAAAATAATCGAAATTAAGAGCATTAATTTTTTATTATTACATTTTTATTTAGCGAAATTGAAAAACTTACACAAAATTTTCTCATTCAAGTGACAGATAATCCACTCCAATATCCATCGATTTGAACTAATTGATTCTATTCTTATATTATTTTTAGTATTTTATTAAAATAATCATTAAAAAATAAATGTGGTTTCTCCATTTACTAATGTGAAAAAAACAATATTGGCATAATGTCTATCTTAAAGAGATTACAAACAACTAAAACTCCGTCAATCATGAAAACATAATTTATCACCACCAAAAGTGTTTTTTTTTCAATCAAATAATGCGACTTCCAACAGGGTTATCACAGAGCGAATTTTGATCTTACATTCTAGTATATATACATAAATATATAAAAATGAGAAACGTTTATGATATAGTGATATAAAGTGGGTACATAATAATACAATAGTCAACAGTTTAGCAGCAGTTAACTATTTCTCCTATTTCATTTCAATTTTACAATCTTGTAAGATATAGTATAGAACTTAAAGGTGAGTTCTACTTTTATTGATTTAAGTTAAAGAGAATATTTAATTTCTGAATCTTTACCTACTATTATTAACTATGTGGGCTCTTATTATGAGACAATTGTAAATAATTTTCAGATTTATTTAATTAGTTTTTTACTTTTAATATTCATTTTTCTATTTTGATCTTCACTTGAGTATCTTAAATGTAAAGTATTACTCTGTTGAAGTTGTTATAAGATATTATCCTCTAAGGTATTTATAAAGTATAATTTATTATTTTCTCATTGAAAATGAGAGGTTTTATTTAAACTATATATATTAAGGGAAAACGGAGTTTAACCACTTTTAAAGATAGCTAGCAGTTTTTTTAGTTACTACATTCCCCATTAAATTGGATTGATAATAATCAGTTTTTTCGTTAACAATGAAGGATTTTGATTGACTTTCAATTAATTGATTAGATAAGGGATAAATTTATCCTAATTGTAGGTCCAAACTAAATGTGATTGTTACTTCGTTGTCTATCATTGAGACAAACTATAATAATAATAATGAGTATCTTTTAATTGCAAATTAAATATTAATTTAACGACAGTCCCATTTGGCTCATTATAGTACCCATTAATGGTATAATCTCAGGATAAAGATTATGATAAATATGGTGACTGTTATGATTCATGTTTTAGTCATTCTTCATTTTAATGTGAGGAAAATTCGGATTATAATGGCGATTTCGATGTCAAATATTAGGAATAAGATATTTTCGATCTTACATTCTTGATATTTTTATAGATATAAATACATGAGTGAAACGTATATGATATGAAACAAGAGATAATGAAACTATTGTTAACAGTTTTGCACTTGTTAAATATTTTTCCTCGTTTTATTCCAATCTTAATCAAATCTTACATTTTCCAATGTATATTAATACATATACATAAACATGTGAAACGTTTGTGATATGAAACCAGTGCGTAAATAAAAAAACTATTGTTAACAGTCTTGCAGTAGTTAACTTTTTTCCTCTTTCCATTCCAATCTTAATCGAATTTTGATCTTACATATTCCAATGTACATGCATACAAATACATAAACACGTGAAACGTTTGTGATATGAAACCAGTGCGTAAATAATAAAATTATTGTTAACAGTTTTGCAACAGTCATATTCCTTACCTGCTCATATAATTCCATCCTCTGAACAACCCTCACAGATTAAAACGGCATTGGCCCCGAGACTTATTGTAAATATTTATTATAGGAGTTCTGTCAATGGCCAGCTTTTCTACTCAAGTTCGACTCTCTGTCAGTCTCTGCTCGATTCTGCTATTGATGCAGCTGATAGAACAGCGCTGATAACTCTCTGAACTTGGCTTGTCCCCTGAATTGGGAGGCGGGCCTGGATCGAGGTGTTACTCAGAATGTTTGCAAATTTTGTATATAGAGTATGAATGTTTTTATGATTTTTTTATTTTCTTTCTTAATATTTATTTTTTATTTTTTAGTTTCAACAATTATTACCTATTTCACATTATCATTTACTACATCATACTTTATTCCAGCACTTTATTTTATTTCTTATATATTTAATGTCTGTTTATTTTAATTTTCTTACTTTATTTCATTTATTTTATATTATTATACATGTTGTATGAATGAGTCTTTGTCATCCATACTACTCATTGTCCTTGCGTGAGGCAGCTTGTAAAAAAAATGAAAAAACTTTTAGTCTTCCAATATTAATACAATTTTGATCTTACATACTAGTATATACAGGGTGAGTAAATCTTTTTCTATTCCAGTAATTAAAAAGAATATATAATTGAAACACTATGATTAATAAACCATTTAAAAAAAAAACCATCAGTTTTGAAATTGGATGCCTAATTATGTTTTTACTTAATTTTAACAACCTCATAAGTTCAAGTTTAACCAGGTTAAAAATTATTACTATGCGTAAAAATGTCATTGAAGAAATAATGCTCAAATCTATACTTCAATAAAATATTTTTATCAAAAAACAAATAAAAGTTCAATAATTAGTTAATAATAAATAAATAAATAATTAGTTCTTAAATCAGAGCAAACGAAGCCTCGATGGGGTTATTTTATATAAGGGAGAAAAAGTGTATTATTGAATATGCGTATTTTAAAATATATTAAGTTTTCCTTGTATTTATTTAAGATTATCGTTCCTAATAAATGATAATCAAATACAGAGGAGTTAATATTCTTAGAGTGGCGTTTATTTTACACGGTAATAGCTAATTTTTAGATAATTTTTCTAAGAGGTAAGAAGCAGTTCAGAACCCATTTCGCCATCGTGTAAGAGCTGAGGGAAAAGATTGTGGGATCTGTTGAAGTGGCAATAACCATTGGGAGCCTTATCTTACGGGTCCTTACCGTGCCAGGTGTTGCTGGCAACTGCCTCATCGCGGTGATAACTGAACAGCATACGGGGCAGTAAACCCAACTCATCTAATATCAGGGTGCCATGTAGGGTCCGAATCGGCATTTAATGTGTATTGTAATCGTGAAGATCTAAATGAGTATGGTTCATCCTACCTCATACATAATGAAACATTGCATCGGTGGTTGTCATGAAGAAGTGGATAGGTCCAATTACCTTAAAAGGAGTTATCTATTAACAATGAGGTTTTGTAATATCTACATTGTAAATAAAAGTTGTGTTTCTAAATAACACTTTGAAGTACATATTTTGGTACAAATGATATTTTTAGAGTAATTACAGGATTAAAAACAATTAAAAATATTCTACTGAAAAGTTGTGACCTATCCACTTCTTTACGATGGCCAGGAATATATTGGGTAATCCAGATATTATTGCAGGATTTCATGATTTCTTAAAATTGCAATAAACAATAAACTAATAAAATAAGCAATAATAAAAAATAAACTGTTAAAATAAGTATTAACTAATAAAATAAGCAATAAACTGTTTATTTGAACGAATTATGTATTTGTAAAGGGAAATTACCACGACTGTAATGGAGAGGTGAGGTCGAAACCGACGCACAGAAGCTCTTGAACATCAGATCTTGGCAGACCCTTGCGCTAGACAGAGATAGAAGGAGATGATTACTTGATGATGATAGCTTTGCAAGGAGTGATCTCGACTACTATGAGCAGCTCTGTGGTGTCATTTACTACGAGAATTATAAATTTAGGTCTCAAACGGAACCATTTACATGTGGAGTCTCATTAGGAACTGTCCTACCTCGCGATTTTTCAATTCCTTGAGGAACGATCGTTCTTGAATATTGCAGTCAATGATAAGCAGACCTTTCAATCAATACTTCATTCCTAATTATTAGGTATTTCTGATAAAAGAGTAAAATCCAACTATACTTTTAGTTTTAAACAAGTAATCCTAGAAACTGAGTGAAGCTAAAGCCACTGATCATTCATAGAAGAATGAAGATCTTTATAAACTAGTAGATCAAAAAACAAGAATATGGGACAAGATGAATTGAAGGAACTTTATAATGCCAGCCATTATAATACCTTGAGGGTCATGGTTGAAAAGAGACATGATTTTTCTTTATGGTTTGCTATTTATGAAAGAACACTGGTAAGAGGTTTTTGTTAGTCACTTCTAGAGGAAGGCCAACATGTTAAGGACGGATTATGTTTTCAAAGAAAGTGTTTTTGAACACATGATATTGTTTTTGTTATTTTCCCTAGCGTTAATGTTATTCTTAAGAGACACTTATACAGAATATCGTTTCACCAGTGATGCAGGAACTAAACTCCTCTCCACGGTGGTAGTGATCAACCACGGCGGCGCTATAGCATTGGAGGAAACGAGGGCTGCGAGAGATGGGTGACGTATATGGCGAACCTGTTATTATAACTTCACTCACTTTCAGAGAAATTACCTCGGCGAGGTCAAACTTCCGAAGATGATGTGTCAACTTCCGGAGGCGTCACGGCGAGGTTTCACAGCAGTCACGTCCTCGAGGGATCCGAAAGTCAATACAGGGCTTTGGTTCCAATCACGCAACTCGGTCATAGGAATGCCACGCCACGATAAAGCCCTCTCAGGACATAGAAATCAACTCATCGGCCTCTTCTCAATATGGCAGCCTCTGGCTAATGAGGCATTTAGATTCAAAGCAACATGGTACACTACCGTTTTCAATGCAATAAACTCAAGCAGGTTAACGGGCACCGTTTGGCATTAATACCAAACCGTCAACTGATACCGATATACCTTAATATCGTACTGTGAATATAGTTGAGGCTACGTTGAAAATTCAATTTCTATATCAAAAGTGGAAGCGATAAATGTCAAACACAATACTTGGGTAAATAATATTTTTCAATAAACTGTTGTTTTTGTTTTTTTTTAATAATGGATGGTGTTTGTTTATAGATTTTTCAACTTTAATTTAGTTAACTAGGATCTAGCAACTAGCATAAGTAAAGAATTTATTGTTAGATAATTTTAACTTATAATTGAATTTTATTTATTGTAAAATATATTGTATTGAAGTATGGAATTGAGCATTACTTCATGCATAAATAAAAGCATAATATAACGTAAAATCATAATTTGACATATGATTTTTAATTCTAATGTAAAAGTTGGTAATCCAGTTGGACAGACACTATTAAGAAACAAGGTATACCTTGTGGTAAAATGATAGAAATTCGTAAAAATTACATTACCGATTTTAAATTTAATTAATTAATTAATTAATTAAATTTTAAATTGCCGATTAGATTCGAAATTTTACTACAAGTCCTTGTAGAATAAAACGGTGAACGAAATATAGAAATAAAGCGATTTTTCATATTCGTTAGTTTGACATAGTTTGAATATTAAAAAGACTAGCTTTTCATTTTGGCAAATGAAATCACGTACAATAAAGTCTTAGAAGAAGTAAAATCGTACGATATTTGCATATTTAATTCGTGATGAATGATTTATAATGAAATTTAACTTTGCAAAACATTATAAACTTTAGAACTAGGTGCCTATAACTTATAAAAGTACATTTAGAAAAGAATAGGTAAATAAAACATGTTAAATGCTGTCAGTAATTTATTTTGAATAACTTAAATATTTAAAAAATAACTTGACCATGCCCTGACAAATTATCTCTAAATTTACTAAACAACTCGTGACAAATTTAAATATAATAATCTTTACTTTCGAATAGTACATTATTTTGAGTAATTTACTTCTTTCATTTGTGAAGTCAAATTTAGAAAGATATATTTTGAACTAATTTAAGTTTTTTTTTAAATATTCAACTGTATAACAAACCTAGCTTTTGTGTTGGCAAATGGACTGGATGTACAATTTTACAATCTGTTGATTTTAGACAAAAGAGTCAATTTTCTTTAATGTTTCTTAACATTGATCCCAAGTCTATAAAGACCATCGTAGACTCAGTTACTATAATTTCAACAGAGAAATATGTTTGAAAGAACGAAAATTGTTTTAAAATAAAAGGTTTTATTCACCAAGGAAGAAAAATGTTCTTAGAAGCACAGATGTGAATTATTGTCAATAGCTTATTTTGAATAATTAAAACGATGATGAAACAATAATCGTTCCCTGACAAAGTTACATCTAAAGGAATGAGACAATTTGTGTAAAAACTGTGAGCATAACAGGAGACATTTTCGAACATGTTTTAACTTGGACGAACTCAAGTATATGAAGACAAATAATAGACATGCTCCTTCCTTGAGCTCATTTAAAGCACTCCTTTTCCAATATCTCCTCACATCCCAGTCAGACGCCTGTCAATATGAATAATAATTAACATTTAATTTGGTCAGATCAAATAGATCTGATACTGGTGAACTAGTTTATTAATTTTCTCTTATATACCAGGTGCAAGTTTAAAATGTCGTTTTAATTCCAATAGAATGCGCTCTTAGCCTATTGAAGGATTTGCTTATCTCTAAACGCTATTTTGTTTGTTAGACATTTGTTTACAAAAGTCAGTTGTTTTTAAGTCGTTTACGTGGACGTATCATACCTTTCTTTGGTGTTAAAAATGTCTAATTTTAAGCCAAATAAAGAGCATTTGCGGCATGTCATGATTTTCTTATTTAATCAAAAGAAAAAGGCATCTGAATGTCATCGAATTCTTGTTGAGACTTATGGCGATGTTGCTCCAACCGTCAGGACATGTGAACGTTGGTTTCAAAGTTTCAAACGTGGTGATTTTGATGTTACTGATCAAAAACGAGAAAATCGACCAAAAAAGTTTGAGGACTTCGAATTGCAATCTTTATTAGACGAAGACAGTACCCAAACCCAACAAATGATGGCAGAACAGTTGAATGTCACTAGGCAAGCCATTTCCGATCGCCTGAGAGCTATGGGAAAGATTCAAAAGGTTGGAAAATGGGTTCCACATGAATTGGACGAACGACAGATGGAAAAAAAAAACGAAAAACTGTGTGCGAAATGCTGCTTTTACACCACGAAAGAAAGGGTTTTTTGCATCGAGTTGTAACTGGCGATGAAAAATGGATTTATTTTCAGAATGCCAAACGAAAAAAATCATGGGTAACGCCAGGACAACCATCCACATCGAGTGCAAGACCGGATCGTTTTGGGAAGAGGACAATGCTGTGTGTGTGGTGGGATCAGAAGGGAGTAGGATACTACGAGCTTCTCAAACCCGGCGAAACAGTCAATACCGGGCGCTACCGACAACAAATGATCAATTTGAGTCACGCATTGATCGAAAAACGCCCAGAATGGGCTCACAGGCACGCCAAAGTCATTCTTCAGCATGATAACGCTCCTGCACATTCAGCCAGATTGTCTAAGGAAACGATTTCTTCGCTTGGTTGGGAACTCCTACCCCACCCGCCGTATTCACCGACCTGGCGCCTTCTGATTATCACCTCTTCTCATCGATGGGACACTCATTGGCGGAGCAACACTTCAACAATTTCGAAAACGTACGAAAATGGCTCGATGAATGGATTTCAAATAAAGATGAAGCATTCTTTTGGAATGGTATCCATATATTGCCCGAGAGATGGACAAAATGTGTAGAAAGCGAGGGTCAGTACTTTGAATAAAATATATTATACTTTTTTTTAAATTACTGTGTATATATTTTAAGAAATAAACGACATTTTAAACTTGCATACCTGGTAATAATAATAATAATAAACCTTTATCTATCAATAATGGTACATAATCATTTCCCTTATAAAAATTCAAATTTGTATTTACTGTATAAGTTACTTTTCTTATACAAACAAATATTCACTTCACTTACCATCTATTAACTTGACAATACATATGTGTATGGTTGTGTGTATGGGTATATAAGTGAATATGTGCAGTATATGTAAATATATATTTTGGCATCTATAATATATCATATATATATATATATATATATATATATATATATATATATATATATATATATATATATATATATATATATATATATCTTTCATTCAATGTACTTATAGATATAGTAGATATTTGTAGTTCTGTAGATATCTTTTCTTATTTTCATAATTATTTTTTTTATTTTATTTCATTTTTCTTCCTTAAAAAGTTATTATATTTATATAATATATAATAAAAGTTATTATATTCACTAAAGTTCCTTAAACAATTATTTACAATTGATTATTTATATGTCTCATGTTCTTTATATACAAATAGCGTTATGAAATTATGCAAGCCACTACAACTGGCTACTGTACTACCTTGTGATATATTTTTGTCATTCTTGGGGGACAATACGTCCCAGATTATTTTTTCATTTCATAAAGTCTTAGAAAGTGAAAAATCGAACTCGATTTGGATATTTAATTCATGATAAATGATTCACAATGAAATTTTGATTTGCAAAGCATAAACTTAAGAACCATTTGTCAACAACTTATTTAATACTATAAAACATTTTAAATCAAATTAAAATTGTGTTTAAATTTTTATTTTTTATAGTATACAGTATGTATTTATTAACGATATTGTTTCAAGCAAAAAATCGTTTAATATTGTCGGCAACGTATTTTGAATAATCAAACAACTATTATAAATCAAGTAATTTGGATCTCTTGTCTTTGAAGAAAATAAAAGGTACTCTGACCTGGATAATCAAAATATTACGAAGTAATATTCGTGTTCCGAAACATAAATAATGGCCAAGAAAATAGGGAACAGAAATATTTTTTTTCAAATTAAAGTCAAGTCACTACGAAGTCTACTTACTACCAAGAAAGCAGTTTTTAGGATATCAAAAACATTGTCGAATGTTTGTTATATATTTTGAATAATTGTATTGGGTATTCAACAATTTACTAATCCTTATTACTTATCAGATTTTGAAGATCATATTATTGATTTCCTATTTTTTTAATTAAAATAGAGAAAGACCAATCTATGACTATGAGACATAATCTTGAAATATAGATTCAAGCAACTTTGATATCAGTGAATACTGATTCCCTTCGAAATATTCGTTTGTACATCAAAACTTTAAAAACTTAATCAAGCACTTACGACTTTTTCTTAAGGCAATCCATTTTTAATAAAAAAACATGTTATAAATAATTTAAAAAGATGATAAAATTATAAGAAAAAACTGTTCTTAGAAACACAGATGTGAATTATTGTCAATAGATTATTTTGAAAAATTAAAACGATGATGAAACAATAATCATACCCTTAAAAATATTACATTTAAAGGAACGAAACAATATGTGTAAAAACTGTGTGCATAATAGGAAAAATTTTCGAACATGTTTTAACTTGGACAATCTCAAGTCCATGAAGACAATTAAACGTTGAGAGGTATGGGACATTTAAAATCAAATTTTCCGTATAAAATCAGAATTCCGTTTTTAGGAAATGTAGAATGTAGAAATGTTTTAAAATAAAAGGTTTTTTTTTTTTTTTTTCAACAAGGAAGAAAACTGTTCTTATGAGCACAGATGTAAATTATTGCCAATAGTTTATTTTGAATAATTAAAACGACATTGAATACGATAATGAAACATGTTAAATACTGTCAGTACATTATTTTGAATGATTAAAATTTTTTTTTGAATAGTACATAACTTTAAGCGACTTGTCACTTCAAATTGTGAAGTCATAATGACAGATTTGTATTCGGAAAAAACAATTTTTAGGGCTTCGAGAATGAAAACTAAGTATGTTTTTAGTTAGCCTAATAAACACTACAAATAGAAATGAAAAAATCATTAAGGCGTAGGAAAGAAAAGCCCTCCGAATAATATTTGGACCAGTGAATTAATCAGGATAGTGGCGTTCCAGAAAAAACATAGAACTAATGGTCGTCTATGATGAACCCGATATAGGAGTATTCATCAAAGCGGTTAGAATACGAAAAGGCCATGTGGAAAGAATTGCAGCAGATATTCTGTCACGGAGGTTACTGAATCAAATGCCAGATGGATGCCGAACGAAGGAAAGACCACGTTTGAGATAGCTCGATGACGTCGAGGGTGATCCGCGCAAGATGGACTGAGGAGATGGAGAAGGTATGCTGCTGACAGGAACCAGTGGATGAGGATAGTTTCGGAGGCCAAGGTTCTGGAGGCCAGAGTATAGATAGATAGATAGATAGATAGATAGATAGGTAGGTAGATATATAGGTAGATAGAAAAAAAACATTAGCCTTGCTTTGTGTTAGATCTTGGTTAGAGGCGTAAAACCATGAAGGTCAAGAAAAAAACAATTGCATTAGCCTTATCGGAGATGATAGTTGAGTGATAGAATATGTGTACAAATTCTTCATTGCAAATGAACTTATAAAAATAAAAACTGAACAATTAGCGTTGATAAATATATAGAAGAACTAACAAATAAACAAAATGTATCTTTGTGGATAAAGTTGTAAAGTTGTGGAGCTTCAGAATTACATGTTAGAAATTGAAACACTGAAATTTATTTATTTATAAAGGTATATTTAAACAAATAAATAAAGCATGTTAAATACTGTCAGTAATTTCTTTTGAATAATTAAATAATAAAATAAAAATTATCGATATTTATACACCTATTCACAATATACGGGTATGATTAGTTATTTTTGGAGTCGGTGCCAACCAAAAAGGGCAGCTTAATCCTGTCTTTGAAACAAACTAGAAAATTTCAAATTTTACGTAATTTGGATGTTTAATTCATGAAGAATAATAAACAAAAAAAAATAATTTGCATAACATTACAAAATTCTGAGCCTTGCGGCTACAACCTACTCATACGAATGTACATTAAAATAAATACAAAACATGTTAAATACCGCAGAAGGAAAATAGTACATTAAAAAATAAAACGTAAAATATTGTCGATCATTCATTTTGAATAATTAAAGAATAAAAAAAAAAACAACCATACCTTGAAGAATTATAAATAAATTTTGGTAAAAAAGTGTAAACCAAATTTAAAAATAAGAATTTTAACTTTTGAATGGTATGGTAGCTTTGAGCGTTTTTTATTTTCTTTGTAACCTTATGATGACATATTTGTATTAGAAAATTACCAATTAACATACTAAAAAAACAAGAATCTTACTTATAGAAAAGGACATTAAAAAAAAAAAAATAAATAAATAAATAAAACATGTTAAGTACTGTCAGTAATATATTTTGAATAATTTAAATAATAAAATACAATAACTATGCCCTATCTAATTATCTCTTATAATTTATACATCAGTAAAGTAAGACAAATTTAAATATAATGATTTGAACTTTTGAATTTTACATAAATTTATGTGATTCGTGAAGTCAAATTTTTAATGACATATTTATATTTGGAAAAAAACGATAAACATATATTTAAAAGGAACAAAAAAACATGTTAAATACTGTCAGTAATTTATTTTGAATAATTTAAATATGAAAAAAGAAAACACTCTTACATGTTACCTAAATACACGTTAGGAATTGGAACATTGAACTATGTGTTAATGAGTAAAAAAATAAAAATAAATAATAATAATAATAAAATATAAGGAGATAAGTTGAAATAAAATAAAAATTACTTGAAATGTAGTGAGGATACTTTAAAATTCATGTAACTAGAAATCTTGGTGGGGTAAACAAATAATGTATTTCTTATCAACAAATGATTTAAACATTTCTCAAAGGGCCTCGTGATTCTTAAGGTTATTACTTCCTTATCCAAAGGTCATTTTAAAAAGCCCATTCCAATTTATGGATCGTCATCTCAACGTTTTCAACGGAACGACCATTTTATATTTGCCATGAGGGCGAAAACTGCCGGTGCAGCGGAGCCTTAGTGCCCTAGGAAGTGGAGGGTTGTAAAGAAGATTAGAACTGTGACGGGTTAGAGTGTTCTTCAATTAAAACGTTCCGGCTCAGTTGGCAGGCAGGTATTTAATCCTAGGACATGAAGACTATTCCTAACCTAGCAAGAGGGATTTGTCCAATTAGGTTATGCAATTTAAGTGCGGCCAGCCGTGTTACGACCCTTCCTCCAATCAGGGCTTACTCCAACTCCGGCTGCCCTTCCTATAAATACAAACACTAATCCATTCCAAACAAATCTTCTATGGATCTCAACAAATCTGGTCTCGTATCTATGGAACTTATTCGATAACCTATTCAGATATCAATAGTCTCAAGCCTTTAGCGAAAAAGATAAACTAAGCATTCAACTGGCCTTCAAAAGTCTGATGTTTCTTAAACGTTCTTGAATTTATTTCTAGTTCTTCAACATTGGTAAACATAATTCGGAAACTACCAGAGGATCCCCACTAATAAGCCTTTTAGTTAGTTCTATAAATATCAAGAATCGATAAAATAGATTTATTTAAAATAAAGTGAACGATTAATAAAATAAGCAAAACAAAACGAAAGGAAAAAAACAAACAATAATTAAATATTTTAAAAAAGAAGAAATTGAAACTACCGTTTAGAAAAAATAATTGTTTTTCTAATACTTTAAATTAATGGTATTAACATTTTTAAGAATTAGAAATTAATCTATTAATGCATATTGAAACGAAAATTTGATGTAAATCAATTACAGACTAGCCGTAAAACATAGTTTCCTTTATGCTATCATGACGTAACGAGATTTGCATATTATAGTGTTCCATCATCGTTGCTGAACCGGCTAACACAAGAAACGAGCCACTTCATTTAGCCTCTTACAAACTTTATAACCATATTACTCCCATCATCTCGCTATTCAAATTTTCATTAGGAGCCCTTTCAGAAGACCTAAAGCTATTCCTCGTGTGGAAGTTAAGATGCTGTCTCATCTCACATGCATGCCAACTATAATTAACTTCTGCTCACATCCAGTATTATTCATCAAAATGTTAAAGAAATTTTTAATTAATCTTTTTTATAAATTTTAATTGACTTCTGCGCATTATCAAACTAAACAGTTGATATCGCTCATCCAGAGGAACAACGACACAACTGTGAAATAGAGCAAAAAAAAAAAAAAAAAAATATATATATATATATATATATATATATATATATATATATATATATATATATATATATATATATATATATATATACACCCATTTTTCTTTTTCGTTTGTAATATAAGACTATCTCATCGAATTATTTTTTTTCTCAGTTTTCAATGACTTAGCCTGTGAAATGAATGTTTTTCAGATAGTACATGAGCATTGCGAAATTCCACAAAAATACCAAATCTTTATATATTATTAATATATCGATATTAAGCCACTTTATAGTCAAAATTAGTTAGACCTTATCCTTTACCTAAATTTGCGTTTCCGAGGCCAACTGATTACTAAATAAAATGTTATAGCAAATATAAATAAATAAGTCATTTAAGATAAAATCTTTATTCCACTAGTTGTACTGAAGTATAAAAGAAAAAGATTGAACGGGAAATTAAAAAACATTATCCTAGATATTGGAGCATGGTAACTCATTTTTTTGCATAACATGAATAGAAAAAAATACTGGGAACTGCGATTGGCTCCGTAATTAGTGTTTTATTTTTTTTGTGTCCATCTGCGACCTTATGAAGGAGGGGAAAAGAAACGTAAATCGCAAGATAACAATAACTGGCCCACAACATGCGAGGCTAAACATAATAATTTATATCCGATTTCGTGTATTGTGGCTTATCACGTAGTCTCGCTGGTCTTGTTCATTTCTTCTGTAAAACACACTGGTAGTTGGATTTTAAGGATAACAACACGCAACAATGACTTGGAATGAATCTAAAATCGGATAGAGTAAAGTTTCAGAACAGATTAAGAAGGTGATAAAGATCATTATAGTATAAAATCATTGAGAATAAAAGGAAGTAAATAAGTTGATTCAAACAAGAAAGTGATCTAATGTTACAGAACATATTTACACCCACACATATGGTATATATTGTTTTTATATATATATATATATATATATATATATATATATATATATATATATATATATATATATATATATATATATATATATATATAACACTGCGGTAAGTCCATAATTTCAATATTAGGCAGCAAATTAACCAAATAATTGAAAGCATGAGATTGGAATATAATGACAGTTATTAGCAATGAAGAATCCTAAAGTGTAAGCAAAATAAAGAAACATTGATTAATAAAAAGAAAATAAATAAAAAACCTATACCACTACAACCCAAGAAGGTCTTGAATTACTGTAATTTGCTAAATATACACTGTTACAGAAGAGGTTTAGGAGAAATCATGCCCTAGCACCAGATTTTTTCTCAATTAAGGGTACCCACTTTATAGAGGCTGGGTGAGCCCCAGGATGATGGTATCCCGATCTCGAAGTCGATCCACGTTTGAAATAACAGAATATAAATCTTCTACCTTAAGTCAGACTCGAACATTGATTATAATAATTGGCCGTTAAACTTTAATGGAGATGGATATATGTAGATATATATTATATGTATATAATAGATGGTTATATATTTAGCAAAGTATAAGGCACGTATAAAACAAGAATGCACGAAGGAGAATACTTCTGTTGGAAAATATGTCAACATTTTTTTATAAATTTTTTTTTAATATATATTTACCAGGGTACCTTTCTTCTTGACTGTCCGTGGTAGATTTCGATTAAAAAAAAAAATGATCATTTTAAACCTTAATATATATTTTTTTCTTTCGTACTTATTTAAAATTATATTAATAATGATAAAAAAAACACTGTAAAATTCTTATTTTATTACTGATTTTTACATTTCGAGTTCTAAGCAAGATATCTCACATGGCTCTTTTTATCAAATCATCTAATTTATGTTATAAATTAAATTAAAAGCAAATTTTTTTACTTTAATAAATTGTTTCTTTCAAAAATTACGGTTTCTTTGTGAAATTCTGTTTAAATTACTATTGGAAAAAAAAAAAAAAAAAAAAAAAAAAAAAAAAAAAAAAAAAAAAAAAAAAAAAAAAAAAAAAAAAAAAAAAAAAAAGCCCAAAATGTTTTCGTTTTTATTGAAATGCCTTTCATATACCAGATTTATGCTGAACTTTATAAATTTTCAGGCAATATTTCTAATGATTCAGTGCTAATCAAAAATAAAATACTAAATGGATAATTAAACTTAAACACATTTAATGCAGGAGAAAACCTATGGATCTAAGGTAGCAATAGCTCAAAAATATTAATTATCGCACAGTTCATGTCAATACCGCGCTAATGATTTGGGCATTTTATTTAAACCTAACCTCTAGATGACTAAAATAAAAATTATTTTTTTTCCAACTGTTGTACAACAAATGATATTCTCACTTAAATTAAAGCCAATAGATTAATTTTAAAATTTACAATGCTAATATAAAACGTGGTAATGACAACAAAAAAGGTATGTGGCTTATTTCACAAAGAAAAACGTGGGCAAAATCTCCTTAAATCGCTGCCTGACCGTTGACGGCTGGTCATCAGCTACCGGAGTACTACCACTACTACTGGAAAATATTTTCTCGCCGTGGCCCTATTTTCGCGGCTGTTTCTCTACAAATTTGTTTTTTGCTTGGTAACGACATCATAATGATGGGACAAAGTTAGGATCTATGTAAACTTATATTATATTATTACCCAAAATACAAAACTAAAATATTTATGATTGTTGAGATTTCCTTTATGTGTGGAAATGAATTCCACAACCATTTACCTTACGTAACCAAATAAATAAATAAATGGATACGAGAAAACCTAGTGTGGGACAGACCGTGGTAATGACATTTGAATAGCTTAAGCAATCATAAAATCAATTCAGTAATTTATACTTTCATTTTTGATTATATTTATATTATTATTTTACTATGATCATATTTATATTATTATTTTACTATGGAGAAATATTTCTTCTCTGTTATAGCAGTGGACAAAAATGAAAGAACGATTTATAAAATTATTGGACAAAAAATTGCCCATAATCTTAAAATCACCCTTATATTTTTTAAGGGTTGTTAACTAGCAAAAGTTGTTATGAAAAATACGCAACATCTTAATAACGATTTATTTAATAAAATTAGTTTATTCAATATACTGGGGGTTTCCCCAAGCCTTTAGGTCTCTCCAGTGAGAAAATGAGAGGTTGTTCCTGGAGGGATAATAGAAGGCTACAAAGGGAAAGTGAAGGAGTCGTAATTAAAGGCAGTGTCAGGTGTCCTTTACCCTCATTATCCTCCCAGTATCCTCCCCAGGACCGACTAATAGAAATCCGAGGCGTTCTTAGCGCCTTCTTTGACACCAGGGGCTACTTCTGACCGGTTTGGAAACGTTTTTTCAATCTCTTCCTAGATCCTGGCATTATGATTGGTCATTTTACGTTGACAACTTAACATGAACCAAAGATAGTCAGTCTTAAAGAAGGTAGGCATATATATATATATATATATATATATATATATATATATATATATATATATATATATATATATATATTTAATATATATGCCTACCCCCAATATATACCAAACTATAGGAATCCATTTAAAAGTAATGTTCAAATTGAACATTCATCCCCGAATTGTACATCGCAATTGCGAGTGCCCGGGGGTATGGATCAGTGAAGAGAAAAGATTTCCCCGGTTCGGATACGAGCTCGGTGGCCTAGTGGATAAGGCGCCACGCTAGAGAGGTGGAGACTTGGGTTCGAATCCCAACCGGGGTCAAATCTTTTCTCTTCAAAAATAAAAAATATATTTAAAAAAATATTTATTAACCAAGAATTATTTCATAGTTTAATATATATAGGACAGCTTGTCAATAGATCCATTTAAAAGTAATGTTCAAACTGAACATTCATCCCCGAATTGTACATCGCAATTTTAAGACTTAAGACTACTAGTAAACAATATAAATGGACCGACTTACAAACTAAACAAATATTTTAACTACAGACTAAATGCACTCAATAATAATAATAGTTTTGATATAAAAAATGGTTTCGAATTAAAATGTAAACTGAACGAATTAGATTACAATCAAAACATAGAAATATGCAGTTTTGATGTATCAAATTTATATACTAACATGCCAATAGACCTAAGCCTGAAAATTATAGAAGAAAATTGGAAGGAAATCGAACCAAATACAACAATTAAAAATAAAAAAATGTATATAGAAGGTTTAAAAATTTGTTTATACAATAACGATTTCCAATTCGATAACAGTTTTTATAGACAAATTGACGGGATTGCAATGGGTTCTAGTCTGGGTGTAAACATAAGTGGAATCACCATGAACCACTTAATTAAAAAATGTTTAAACAATAGCATAATAAATCAATCATTATTAATGGTAAAATACATTGATGACTTGTTAATAATAACAGAAAATAAAAATGAGATGGATATACTATACGATAAATTCAACAAAATGAATAAAAAAATCAAGTTAACAAAAGAAGAAATGTCAAATAACGAAATTAAATACCTAAATTTATTAACAATAAAGAATAAAAACGCTATAAATACTAAATGGATAAAAAAAGAAAAATCCAGCAATAGAATTTTAATTTTTTCAGTAATCACCCCATATACCAAAAACTAAACACAATAGATAATTATATTAACACAGCAATAAAACTAACAGATCAAATATAACTAAAGGAAATAAAACAAGAAATTGTAAACAACCTAACAGATAATATGGTCCCGTATAAGATAATAAATAAAAGTTGGTATAAAAATATAAATAAAACAAAAATAAAAGATAAAGCCATTATTAAAAATAATAAAGATGCTGACAAAAATAGTAAAATTAACATAGGAAATAATAATAATAAAAGTAACAACACTGATAAAACAAGCTGTAAAACAGGCAAGATAAATGAACAATTGAAAATCACTGACTTCTACCATAAAAAACAAAGTACTGATGAAGAACTTAATAATAGTATAAAAGAGAACACAGTATGTTATTTAATAACATTGAAAATATTGAAAAAAACAAACAAACAAAAAACTATTGTTTATTATCTTTAAACTAATTAAATTAATAAATAATTAATTAAAATAATATTTGTATATATTTTTTCTCCTTTAAATATTTTTTAAAATATCTTCTTACTATTATTAATTAATTTACATAAATCCATTGCAGGGTTACTCCAGCGTCAGAAACTGTGGACATCAGATTTAGAGCACACTACTTTCAAAGGGAATGCCCTCTCACTCAGAGGGGGAATGTAAACCATCCGCCAAAAATAGCCATACTGCAGGGCATCTCGACCACATCCGCATGCCCAAATCATTACAATGTGAAACATAATGTTTGTGAGATCGGAAAATAGGTTCTTTACTTTTGCAATATTTGTTTATTGCTATTTACGACTACTGAATACGTTTGTGCACGAACAATCAAAGTAAATTATGAGGAAAGATGCTCAAACGTTAAAAAAAAAAAATTATACGTTCAATCGATTTACTAATAAATTAACAATGTTTTAAGGTCATGAAAATTCCTGTCTATAAGAAAGAATTTTTACCTTGTACATATATGTAATTATTATACAAGGAGATTTAGATATTTATGAGAATAATAAGCAAAATATGGATGAGATGTAGTGCGGCAAAACAAATATGAAAGTAATTTAAAATTAATAACACTTTATTAGTCGGATAAATAAGGAATGATTTTATGATTTGACGTTGAAACATTTTTATGACTGCGTAATATATTTAAGGGCTTGAAAATATGGCAATGGCCAAGAAACGTCGCCCGTATGATTATCAATTTTTTTGATTAATAAAAATAGTTATTTTAGGAGATATCATTGCTTATTATCCTCATAAACTCTTACAAATATATACAACCATAAAAATATATTTCTCTAATGATTTTTATGCTCATGGGGTGCTGTATCCTGCACCTTTGCCACCTCCAAAAAGTAAAGATTTTTGAAAAATTCCCAATAGAAAAATAACTTATTCGTTTTGCTAACATAGTTATCGGAATGCTAAGCGATATCAAGGGACTAATAAGCAGCCCGCCTTCGATAAGGAACAGATGTGAAGGTTATAAAAATCAACAGATAAAACATCATATGTTTAAAAACTACATTAAAAATGTATTTATTAAATTAAGATCCACATTAAAAGGTGGACAGGCACTCTAATACTTAGATGGGCAGATGGAATGGAGGACGAAGCTCAAGATTTTCTTGTAGCACCCATCCTTTGAATGCAGCAGCCCTAGTCAGATATGACTTGAGGCCAGGGATGGGCAAGATTTAATCATTTCTGTTGGACAACTAATTTCCTAGAATCAATTACCAAATTTAATCATGATTAAATATTTTAATCATTTTTATTTGATTATTTGACTGAATGATTTAATCATTATCAAATTAGGTGATTGATTCCAGGATATTATTTGTTAAATAGCTATGATGAACATGTGATTAAATTTTAGCTATTGCTAACTTTTGCACAACTAAGTAGATAATTAGGTGGCTAAATCTATGAAAACCTTGACCGGAAACTGTCAAGATGGTATCTATCTCAGCGCTATTGTTGCAATTTACCTATGAAACCCTATCAATACTTCAAGTTGAACAGGATATACCCTTGTTAAAACTGCTAGATGCGGTGAACACAATGTCCTTTCTCCTTACGTTTTTGATTATAAAACGTGGAAAATGAGTCCATCTCTGCTGCAATCCTTGATGAGTTTGAAGATTTATTGAGATAGCAGAAGGACCTATGCAAATAACAACGATTTCTAGTATAACTTTTAGTATTTGCCGACTCATCACAGTCAGCGATCAAGAGCGGATTACTATTACTAAGAGATTACTAGCCTAAGTTATGGGATTATTATTTGAGGCATTACTCGGAGAACTCAGAAATCATATAAATCATATAAATATAAATATATATCATATATATCATATAAATTCTCGATTGTCTATGCTTACAAATGAAACTTTATTACTCTGTGGTTAAAACCCCCACAATTTTAATTTATATAAGATAAATGGTAGTTGTATCTAGACAGTTGGGAGGTGGCTAGGTGGGGTGGGAGTTGGGTCCCCTCAACAAGTTAAATCCTTCCGCAGAGCTTCCTCGGTTTTGGGACAAATTAAGTCCCGAGACCGTCCAATTAAGTCGCTGATCCCTGGCAGTCAATGGGATCCGAGGGTCGCCGCTTCTCCGCTCCTTCTCAGCTACATAAGTCAAGGCTACAAAGTAAATCATTCCTACTCCATGGTTTTTTACTTTAGATATAGGAGTTTAGTGTGTTATAAACATATCTCAACCCTTTTAAAAACCTATATATTACTTTTATTATTTTTAATTTTTATTATTAAAAAAAACAAAAAAAAAAAAAAACAGACTCACTGAACATAAAGAAAAGAATCCTGAGGAAAATCTATGGGCCTAAGAAAATACAAGAAGGCTACAGGTTAACACAAAGCAGAAAATCTAATGGGAGATAAAATAAAAAGAAACCTAAATAAAAATCAGAAGACTAAGATTCTAAGAATGGTAAAAACGGACAAAGGAAGACTAAACAAGAAAACCTTTGAAAAAATCCGTGAATACAAGGGTACGCAACAAATGAGGGAGGAATAGAAAAATTAAAAATTAACAGACGAAAACTGCCTAAATAAGGAAAAATACGAAAAGAAATCAAGGTTATTGTGGAAAAAATAAAGAAACGAAAGAGTACTGCATGACCGAAGGAAATGAGGCAAAAAAGAACAGAAACTATAAGAAAAGATAGTGAGTTATGAAAAACGCCGTTTCGTGTAAGAAAGAAAAAATAAAACAGAAACTATTTTAATAAAACACACACTTAAGCACTTTAAAAACACCACCCACAGAGAACTACTGGAGTAGTTCCACAGAGAAGCCTAATATACAAAAAGTAGAAGAAAGGAAAATGGGAACCAAACATCATGAACAAGTTTCAACGCTCTCTTAATTGGGATTTAACGAAAAATAATAAATAATAATAAAAGAAACAAAGAAATTGGATTTCCAAAAAACACAAACAATAATACGAAAAATGTGTAATAAATACTCAATGTGCTTTTTTAAGGAGAGCATCCAGCTACATTATGCGGCCAATATAGATATTAAAAGAATTCTGCTAGTGAGAGCAGCTGAGTGAGTAGCGTTGGGATCTCTGTGCCTGGCTTGGCCTCCCACAGTGGGCAGGGGGGGGGGGGGGGGGGGGAGGTAGGTTCCGGGTTTCTCCGGAATGTATAATTGCGTATAATTTTTTTTTCTTTTTCAATTTTATTTTATTTGTTTCTAAAATAATTATAATTTATTTTTAATTAATTTAATTTTTTTTTAATAATTGCTTTCTACGATAGTGAAAATCCTCTTAAATAACAAAAAAGTAACAATAATAAAACGGCACTATTGTCTAGCTGCATTCATTTCGTGATTGCTTTAGCTTCGGCAGTTTGAAGTTGTATTTTTTTGTAATGGTAAATATATGGCCAATGACAGGCGGCAGACTGACCCGACCATCCAAGTTGGAAGTTACAACTTCGAAAAGTTTATAGGTTCAAATACCTGGGCTCCATGGTAACTCCGAACAACGACTTGACCCAAGAAGTGGTGCAGAGACTTACTGCGGCAAATAGATGCTTACTAAAATACCTTAAAAGTCGTTCCATATCTAGAAGTACCAAAATTCTCCTGTACACGACCCTTATACGCCTAGTCCTGACATATGGGTCAGAAATACGGACAACAACAAAGGCCATAGAACGGAAATTATTGGTGTTTGAAAGAAAGGTATTATGAATGATCTATGGCACTGTAAAGGAGAATAAAGAATGAAGATCCAGATATAACTAGGAATTAGCCAACTTATATAAAGAGCCGGATGCAGTAAGATACATCCAGCTGGCAAGACTTCAATGGGCGGGCCATCGAAACAAAGAAACTGTTGAAAGTCGAATCATTTGGTAAGAGGAGGGTGGGGAGACCAAGACAGAGATGGTCAGAAAATTTGAGCGGCGATGCCAGAACCCTGTGCATCAGGAACTGGTGGGCGGCTGCTTGAAATAGAGAAGAATGGAGAGCAATTTTTGAGGCAGCCAAGATTCAGAGACGGATTGTTGTCCTCAGGATGATGATGATGAGTTTGAAGTTGCTTACTATTTCTTCATTTTCCAAAAAACGCTATGAACTTCTATGCAAAGTTGGTTAAAGAAGTAACATCAATGCATTAACTTACACACACACACACACACACACACTTTTTTTTTAATCGTAAAGCTGACGAATTCATGTTTAAGATTTGCTTTAGTCAAATTGCTTTAAATGAGAAGATAGGACCACTGTAAAAATATTGTGCTATGAAGATTAGAAGTCATAAAGAGGACTAGGCAAGTGAGTGGCGGTTATCAGTGACCACCAGGCGGGGCGTCACTGAGTAGATCCTCACATAGGATTAAATTTACAACCTAGCACGCCTCGCTCCTAGCTCCATAGGACAATGAGTCAGTGGTGGAGTTTAATCAACAGCCATTTAGCTGAGAACAGGTCAAGCTATGAAGATGAACAGAAAAATAAGTCTCGTATAACATTAAGTGTGAACAAAAGGAATAATTATGGGGAAAAAAATTAAATTCACCCATTCATATTACATGTACTCAGTCCATTTGTCAAATTGAAAGTTGAGGATTCAGCTTCTAAAAAGTTTTTAAGATGTGGATAAAAGATTCATTTGTATAATATTTTTATTCAGTGGTCGAAATGAAAATTGTTTATTTTTTTTAGAACTTGCCCCCAATTTTTCCATGAAGGTATGTATTAATTGAGACGGATTGGTTGTCTAAGACACGTTTGGATCACCCAGTCTTCTCTAGGCATAAGGATGATGATCATGATACTATTACCGTTACAAATTCTAGCTCAAACACTATTAACTGTTATTAATTTTTTGATGAGAAAGTAATACAATCTGCCTCGAAGAGAGCAATAAGTAATAAGAATGGCTTTATGAATCAATATTTACAATGAAAAACAAATTATAAGAAGAGAAAAAATAAAGAAAGAAAGAACCAGACGCTTTGCCTTTTTAACTTTAGAAAAGGATGATAAGGGTGTGTATAAATGACTAGGGTTGTGCGATTGGATTTGGATTATAAGAATGATTTCAGTGAGATTTTTTATATTAAGGTCGTTATATGAGAGATTCTCAGATTATGGGCAATTTTTTGTCCAATAAATTTATAAATTTATAAATCCTTCTTTTTTTTCCCCACTGCTATAACTGAGAAGAAATATTTCTCCATAATAAAATATTAAAAATGAATGTATAAATTACTGAATTGATTTTATGATTGCTTAAGCTACTTAAATGTCAATACTACGGCGTTTTTTGTTGTCATTACCACCCTTTATATTATCATCGTAAATTTTAAAATTAGTTTATTGGCTTTGATTTAGTTAAGAACGTCATTCGTTGCATGGCTGTTGGCAAAAAAGAAATATATTTTAGTCCTCTAGAGGTTAGGTTTGAATAAAATGCCCGAATTATTAGTGCGGTAATGACATGAACTGTGCGATAATGAACATTTTTGAACTATTGCTACCTTAGATTCTTAGGTTTTCTCCAGAAGTAAATGTGTTTAAGTTTACTTGTCTACTTAGTATTTTATTTTTGATTAGCTCTGAATTATTAGAAATATTGCCTAAATAGTTATTTTTTTGTATTTTTTCCCCTAGGCTCTCAATACCAAAACCACCAATAGCTCCTTCTCCAATATACTTTTTTAATCACCTCTAACATACTTTTTAAAAAGTTATATTCAAGTGATTATCATTACCGAGCTGATATTTTCATTACCGCACTATTAAAATTTTTAAATTTTAAATTTCTCATGAAAATATGACTTTTGACCTTGACCATTTGTTTTTTTAACAGCTAAACCACAATAAAAAGTGTTGATATTTGGGGTCACCTGTGGTGTAGTGGTTAGCATAGCAACCTACTAAACCCAAGATCGCGGGTTCGCAGCCCGGCAGATGACCTTAGGATTTTTTAAAGGGAGTAAAAAATCCTTAGCTATGCCGTACTTCGGAAGGGACGTAAAATGGGGGTCCCGAGCCTGTGCGATGTCAGGTACTCGTTAAAGATCCCTATCCTAATTATACCTGGATAGGTAAAATTTAGGACTCCCACGGTAGCATCGTCCGATTAGCCATAGCAGCATAAAGTGTCGTTAAACGAAATAAACAAACAAGTGTTGATATTTAAAAAAAAAAATATTAAACTACCGTAAAAATTATTAACAATTTTGTACTTAAAATTGCCCGTAATCTGAGAATCACCCATATACTAAATCGACTTTTATTGTTTTCTAACCGCCACAGTACGATGGAATCCAGATAAAAATAAACTCCTCTCATTGTTGTATTTTCGATTTATAGCATTATATGCTTTATATGACATTTTTATATTATATTTATTAGCAAGGATGAGTCAAATATCAGGGATAAGAAACTCACTCACTTTCCGTTTATATTCCTGAATATAGATTCCTAAATTAGGCCAATTCGTTGAGGTAGATATTTAATAATAAAATACCACCTCAATTTTATTTTGTTATATTTTACAAAACATAAACCATTCAACCCTTGTTAAATACTTTTGACTTCAAATATTTTAATGTCTCGATTCAAAGAAACTGATAGGGCCGTGCTCGTCTTTGAATAACTCTCCATTCCAAATGGCTCTTTCAAATAACCCTCGGTTTTCGAAGAGGGATCGAGATGTTTTGGCTAAATATAAATATGTATGAGGAAGTCGTTTCGAATATCTGCACAGAATAAGAATATTTAGCTATTGAAATGAATAAGCAATGCTTGACCTATCTTGCTTCCGTCCTTTGTATAATATTTTGATTCTCCGTTCAAATGTTATAGTTGAGCTCTGTATTTTAAACAATGGTTAAAGATAAAACACTTTATGCGGGAATTTATATTCATCAAGAAAATTACAAAAAAAAAAAATAATAATAATATGTGTAACAACAAATACGTATCTTTATACTTAAAATAGTAGAGGCGTCGACCTTTAAAAAAGTGCCAGTAGATACAAAAAACGAGGATAACTAGAATACTTTTTAATAGTAGAAAATTTCTTTGGAGACCATAATACAAATAATTTCATTGCCACTCATGTTTTTTTTTTTTTTTTTTTTTAAACGAAATAGGAAAAATTAAAAATATTAAGAGAATAATTCTTTTTTTGACAAACAGTGGATTTATCCCATTTTGAAAGTCGACAAATCATATAATGAATAATAGTCACTAAAAAGTAAAAACGAGAAATTCTATTAATTATTATTTAAACTGAAATCAGACATATTAATCAACTAGCTAAAATTTTATATATTTACTAACTTTAAAAACAACATAATTATAAAGTTTTAATTATAGGATGTCGGATAAACATTTAACTGACTAATGACGAATTATGAATCAATTGATATAACAAATTGTAACAATAACATATTTTTTATTCTTAAGGGACTTAAGGCCCCAGGATAAAAAAAGAACTTTTTTTATTTGGTATGTGCACGTGTGTGTGTGTATATATATATATATATATATATATATATATATATATATATATATATATATATATATATATATATAATATAACATACATTATTTCATAGATGCATTAAGGAGAACTCGGATCGGTACAAGCTTTGAATATTAAAAAAAAAAAATAATTACAATACGCTGGGGGCACCGTTAGGTCGGGATGGTGGGGAGGGGAGACGGGTCATTAGGGAAATGCGGTTATTGCTAGAATTAGCCCGGTGTTAAACTCTCATTAGCTAGTCCCTTAGTCCGGCTAGCTGCCATCGGGCCTTTGGGAAAAATTCAAATTCCACAGGCTTAGGGCTCTGTGTAACTTACTCCAGTTCAGTTTTAATTATTTATACGAATAAATAATAGAGAAAGAGAGAAGGGGGAATGAATGAGTGAGAAGAGAGGGAGAGAAAGAGAGAGAGAGGGGGGAGAGACAGTGACAGAGAGAGAGAGAGAGAGAGAGAGAGAGAGAGAGAGAGAGAGAGAGAGAGAGAGAGAGAGAGATTGAGAGAGAGAGAGAGAGAGAGAGAGAGAGAGAGAGAGAGAGAGAGAGAGAGAGAGAGAGGATGAAACAAGTAATTAAAAAAAAAAAAAAAAAAAAAAAAAAAAAACAGCCATCCTTCACAGTATGTACAAACACAGCCTGCGGAACCCAAAACCAAGCCAATATTGAGGAGACAATCCACATTAAAAAATACCCTTGAGCTACTTTTTTGGTGTTAATTCGTTGCAAGCACAGTGGTGGTGTTACAGTGGTGGGCTTACGAAATGAATCTTGACCTACCCACCCTGGCTGGAATAGGCTATCAACCTGTAGGATAACCCGTCTTTCCTGCTCTAGATGGAGTACATAAGAACGGTAAGCGCCAATAAACAAACAATCAACAATATAGACCTGTCCTCGAAATGATGCATATTGAAAAATATGAAAAAGTGAACAACACAAGAAATTATTATTTAAAATCACTATAATAGCGATTGTGATAGAGGGCTTGTGTAAATATATTTATATTGGTGAGCTATAGTTTATTTTGTAATTGTAAATTTTTAGCTTTTATTTGGTATGTTCTTTTCCCATTACTGTGTAAACAGTTTTAAAATGCTGTGTATTATTGTTATTTTTCTTTATTCGACATCAAATTTTATTCTTACTAAGCTTTGTCCCCAGAGAACACCATCCAAAACGTGAAACTATGTTTCTCTTAGATCTTCATGATTCGAAACAGTTGCTAGAGTTTGTTTAGCATACCACCATGATGAAACATTATCGTTATAAAGTTTAGCGAGATAGGTGGCCGACTTAATAAGAAGCCGTGGAGGAGACACGGGAGAAGCATCGCCTCAATTAACTTCCATGCAGGAGCAATAAATCGGTGCTGGGTGCTCTGCTGTAACGAGCCTCCCCAGGAGCTGAGCTACTTAGCCTCCTAATTACTACATAGGCTGCACCGGCTGCTACTGATTTAGTGAACCAGCCAATCCTACAGATGCACCTCCCCCACCCCTCGCTGATCCGACCAATCGTGAGCGAGTACGGGCCGATTAGGGGCCGTAAGTGGCCATCAGATAGATTTATGGGTCATAGCGACCTCTCCGAGTTAACAAACTGATTAGAGGGCTAATCTACCCTGAGGCCGAATACTTTAATTAAGCCTTAATGCAGCTATTTCCATGCGCCACTATCTACCTTAACTCCTACTCGATTATTAATGACGTAGCGTCCATATACTTGTTCGATATTGCCAGTTGTTTGTATGAAGTATGGCCCTGTTACTTTGTGTGCAGTACACTAGCCTTAACAATATTTATGTATTAACAAATAGCTAGACAATATAATATAAAATCAGAAACTATATGCATGTATATATATATATATATATATATATATATATATATATATATATATATATATATATATATATATAATATAATAAAAATTGTATGCATTGAACTGAAGAATATTTTAGTTTGTTTAAAATGCCAATTGGTAATTATTATCGTTGTTCTGAAATTAAATATTCACAATATCCGGTTATCCTCCGAAACTGTACTATTTTAGTAAAGTATAAGGATAAAATATAGTTAAACAATTATGGTATGGTGTATATAAAGCCTAAATTCTGATTAAGACTACTTAATACGTTTTCTTTAATTATATTGTAATTACCGTGCCTAAATATTAAAACTGGTACACCGTGTAAGTTAAGTAAGAAGATAAGCTCAAAAGTTGAGCGTTTGAAGAGTGGCAGCCCAACTGGTATGACAACCAAATTCTTCAAGATTATAGGTAATTACCAGCCAATAATATTCATATTGTCTTAACCCATAAAGTTGAAATTCTTTATCGATAATCTATTGGTTATTTTATATGGAGATCAGCAATCATATAGATATCATGTCATTACCATGGCAGGAAACATAAAATCACTGTGGGTTTTTAGACCTCCACGGTAATTTTGTTTTCCCTAGTTAATTACAGATTTGAGCTTAAAGATTATTTGTGATTTCGGCAAGACACATTTTTGGCATCTCAGGCATCAATGTCAATGAATCATCATCCGCATGGAAAAAAGCTATCGTATTTCCCTTAAATAGAGTTCCTAACTCATCATCTGAAAAAGACTACAGACCCATCTACCAACTATCCAATCTTTCCAAAACTTTAGAACGGCTAGCTCAAGATTAAATATCCTCTTTCCTAGGATAGAAAAATTAAATTAATTAAATCAAGAATGTAAGATGAACAAATTTAATATAATGTGAACAAAGTGACAACAAATGTATCATACAACTTTTTTTTTTTTTTTTTACAACGTTTCCTCTCATTATACATTTGTTGTCATTATTAATATTCATGTTGTATTATTGATTTAATTGTATCATTAAATTTTTTAATATTTCATATCATTTTGTAATATTTTCTATTTATTTTGTCTATTACCCTTCTTTGCCACATTCTGGTTTTTCTTATATTTATAGCCCTGAAGAAGGCTTGCAATGCTGACTAAAACTTCGGAAATCCATTAAAAGATTTTAAATGAAATGGGTGTACGTTCAATATGATTTTAAATAAAGTCTTGAGAGAAATGTCCAATCTGATGCGAAACTGAACTAAATCCCAATAATTTAAAATTTCTTAAATTTAATTTTTTATCAAATACTTCTTACTTTTATTTAATTAATATTTTAGATAATCTTAATACGTTTTATACACCCTAGTTAAAGTCTACGAGAACTAGAAGACCTAATAAAAATTAAACTTTTGGCTGGGAAAACAACAAAAATCAATTTAGTTGTAGTTTTTTGGCTACCAAAGCATATTTTTTTGTAAACAGTTAGATATAACGACGTTGAAAAACATAATAAGGTCAGGAGCACACTTTGTAAAGAAAAAAATATAATATTAAAAATAATTTACAGAAGATAAACCACTTAGCCAATGAAGAAGGTTGGATTTGGAAAGGTCAACTCTGAAGGAGGTTTTGTAGGATAGATGGTTTCGTCTATTAAATCTGCATTTCCAGGAAGAGGTACTGTCAGGTAGAATGGTGAGTCTTCTTCATCGACGGGAGATCTGAAGCATTCTTCAGCAGGATTAAATGTCTGCTCAACAGGACAGGGTACGGAAACGCTCGGCTGAGGAAGGTTGAAAAGGTAGACAAACGGTGGTATTGGAGCACCAGCAAGCGTATGAGTGATCTTAAGGTGGCATGGAGTTCTGGAGTCTGTTGTCTGAAGGAGGGCACACATTGGCGAGCATTCTGAAGAATTTATCAACAGCAAAAGTATCTGGAATTAGTTCGAATAATATGTGTGTTTTAGTTCATACACGCAGTGATAATTAAAAAATTAAAAATATAAAAAATATAAATACTTATTATAATATTAAAAGTTTTAACAATAACGATCTTATTGCTTTGATATAAAAATGTACTATTTTCTTTAATTCTTTTTTATATGCAACTAAAAAATGCCTCATGTTTTTAGTTGCATATAAATCCTGGTTTAACTTATAACATTAATTAATATTTTTTAAGAAGGTACAGTTAAAATGTTCTTAATATCTTAAAACCAATATTGTTTATAAATACCTAAATTACCGAAAAATATGTGAGCTTAAGTAAGAGACTAATTTGGGTAGCTATTTCTCAAAAGAGAGACAGCCTTCGACCAATGTACAATTCCAGAGCGTGCAGACTCTAGTAAACAACTTTGTTGACAAGGGAAAAACTGTTTCTAACTCCGGCCATTCTTTGCCTTGAATATATTAAACACCTCCTCCGCCCCTCCACAAACTATTTCTCCTCGCTTTCTTAGTGTTTATTCTCTTCTTTCTCGAGGGGCTACTCGTCTCTCACAATGATATACGCTACTGAACACTGAGACCCGTAATGGAATAAAATAGAAATGGCAATTGTCTTATCAAGTTTTATGGAAGGAAAAATCTTAAATAATTCTAGCACACGAAGTTACAAATTAGGAAGAATGTTCAAAATATTATATAATAACACATACGGTACAGTAAAATAAAAAATAAAAGTATTGTGTAAAATCAAAGGATAGAAAGACCGTTGCTAAATAAACAGTTACAAATACATAGAACAAAAGTCCCTTGATCATCTCTATCAGAACATACCTTATAATAATGTTAACCACATCTAATTTATTAACTGCCAGCAGTTACAACAAACATCTGTGAATGTGAAACGTTAAGTTTCGAATTTACACCTCCGCTGGTCAGTGACTCTTTTTTCGAAGAACGAAAGCTTGGAGCAGTGGAATAAGTTTGCTTCCCGCTTCTTCTTGTTACAGCTGACCTCATAGATTGATGGTCCACAACGAGTTCATCTAATTTATTTCTGTTAAGTTTATTGCCACTAGTAATATAAACTAAATCGCCCTCCTGAAACTCATGTTATTTTTGCTGACCGTCTATTCTTTTATTGTTCTTGTAAAAAATAAATTCCGTAATTCTAAACGCAGTTATTCGATCTTCCGGCAAATTGTTTGTTTGCTTTAAGTGAGGGGGCACAATTTACGATGTGGTTCCGTATAAGAGGTAAAAATTTCTTCGAAGAAATAGAATTACACAGATTTTCAAAACCAGATATTATAAAAGAAATATTAATATTATTAAGGATTTGGGAGATAATATGGTGCCCACTAAAATAATTAATAAAATGTGGCATAGGAATATAAATATTAATAATGAAAAAAAAAATGAAACTAATGGAAATAATAATAAACAAATATTAAGAAATGAAATAAAGAAGGATAATATACTGAAACCAAACACAGATAATAATAAAAACAATAGAGTAATGGAACAAAAGAAAATAACCGAATATTATGATAATTCAATGAATAATGAAAATAAAATAAAAGAAATAGGTTAAAAGGGTTAAAAATAATGAAAAAATAACAAATAATACAAACAATGCAATATACATTAAGAAATATAATAGATTACAATATATACCAAAATTAACTCAAAAAGTAGTCAAGAAATTGAAAAATGAAAATTTTAAAATAGCTGTTGCACAATACAACACGAATAAAATAAAAAATATAATAACAAAGAACGAAATAGAACATATGAATAAAATAGATGTCATATATAAGATTGACTGCTCGAATTGCAAAAAACATTATATTGGAGAAACTAAGCAGAATTTATATAAAAGAGTTAATCAGCATAAATACGACACTAAAAAAATTAGCAAATCAAACAGCAATAAAACAGCCCTTTTAGAACACGTACAAAAACTGAACCACAAATTCAATTTTGATAACGTTAAAATCTTACAACACGAAACCAAAACACATAATAGAAAAATAAAAGAAGCGATATACATTAATAAAACAATAAATTATGCAATAAACTACAAAACAGACACAGATAAAATAGGATCCATATATGCTAGTATAATTAATGAATTAATAATATAAGATTGGCCAACTTAGTACTAAAAACAACAGTAGAAATTAGGATTGATCCTTGTACCCATAAGGTAGATGAATTATTCTATTGACTATGTAAAAGAGAAACAGACACGGTGTGTTAACACCAAGAAATCATTTTAAAGGTAATTTATGATATATACATTGTGATAGATAGAAATATGAATAGTATTGTTTAGATGTTGAAAATATAGTGTGATTATAATAAATTGTTAAATACTGTTTTCAGTCTGATGATGAGACCTTGTTTCCCGAAACATGTCACTAGTTTATACTTTTAATAAAGAGGAGTTTAAATGCTGTTCATTTATACTCACCCAAAACATCATGTTGTATAACATTACTGTGCTAAGGCTGTGTTGCTTTATATAGGCACCCTCCTCAACTTTCACTATCCATCTATTTATGGATATTTAAGGTCAACAAATAGACTATCAGTAAAACTAATATTTCAGTGTAAAAAAAAAAAATAAAATAAAAAATAAATAAAAAATTATTGAACTTAATTAATTACGCCTGAAAAATTATCATGACAATTATATGGTCCATTGAAAGGAATTTTTAACCCGAATATATTGCAAACTACAATAGTACAAAGCTAATTTTATTTTAACTTTTTGATATATTCAAGAAAAAATAAAATTAATTCATACGAAAACCTGAAAAATACACGGCTTTAGCGCGAAACCCGCTTGTGAAAGAAACTCAAGTTTCCAAGAAATTGAAGGTAGATATTCTTGAAATCACCGAAAAAATGAAGAAACGCATGGGAGAAATTAAAGTAAAGAACAAAACCCTATAGTTCTCGGGGGTAAACAAAAATGAAAGAGCGGACAGCGGGGTAGAGTTATAATATCATAACAACTTATTTCATCAATCAGAAGTAGAAAATATGTGAACAATCGGTTAACGAAGCTAAATATCATGGAACGTAGGAGAACCCACTCGCTGATAATTGCATAAGGTCTGATCGATGAGCGAGATCGGATGGAAAGCTGACTCCTTCAAGAAGTTTTTGTCAGTGAAGGCACCGCCATGATTTTTGGAGATCAGAATCAGCTGTAAAACTATAATGCTAAATAGTTTGAATGTTAAATGTTATGACACTTTCTTAAAATCAAATTTAATGGAACAAAAATAATACTATCAGCGATTTTTTATAACCTTCTCTCAATTTTTATTCTCTACATTACCGCGATTCATCATCACTAATTACTCGACAACTTTTGGTATTATCTCTCGGTTTTTCCAACTTTGACTACGGATGCATAGTGTATAAAGGACTGCCTAGTGAGCTCGAAATAAGATGCAAAAGACTAATGAACTATTTCATCAGTTTTATACTTTGGGTATTTAGACGTCACATTATTGTGAAAATGAGTTGCTGTACCCCAATGACCGACGTCAATACGTCTTTATGGGCTGCAACTAGATCAGGAAGGAAGGGTACCCTACAGGTTACCAACCGATTTTAGCCATGGTAGGAAGATCAAGATCCTCGTGGGTCCACCACGAAATAAATTTTAACCAGCCCAGGTGAAATTCGAACCTACGACATTCAGTACCGAGCGCGCTGAGACCCTCGCCCCAAAACGAGCCATCGATTCCCAATAACCTAGTTCTCAGCCCATGTTTGTTTATAACGTTCAAATTAAAACGATAACCTAACAATACTATCAATTTATAAATCTTTAATTGGTCAAATGACACATACCTTTGGTTCTTCATTTTCAAATGATATTCGCTCTGGTGTTTTTATTGCTAATTAATTTCTACCAATCCTAATCTCTACCTCCTGGAGGGAAGATTACAGCGGAGGAAGGTTAGGTGAACTGTGGAGGATTATTCCGCTTCCGATTGATGGCCGATAGAATGGCTCAAGTTTGAGTTGGGAATGGGCGACCAAGTTAGAGCCTCGGATATTAGTGTTAATTATTCTAATTGCTAAAGCGAGTCAGCTCCGGACCAAGTTGCTATCCAAACAATGGACCGCTCTCCATTGCTATCCGACATTAGTTAATAATCGGTCCCATTTGGAAATTGAACATGAATTTCGAAACTGTCGTTGTAGGCAGTAGCTATGTCACAGCGTGACCCAAACTTGACCTACCGCAGATACTTACGAAGAGGATAACAAATATCAAATGATGAAATCGCCTTAAATATAATATTTTAGGAACATTAATTGCCTTAGTCTTTTTATAAGCTTCAGATGCAGCAAACAGTCGTTCTGGGCAGTATTGTGAGTCTCTACTTTTATAGTCATTCATCGCGTTTCATACAACGAAATAATATAATTTTATTAAAAAATTCTCTTTTGGTTTCTTGTTCTGTAAACTTGTTTGAGAAGATTTTTCCGGGTTGGTACCAGGAATAGAGCCTAAACTATATATAGGAATAGAGCTTTTATTAACTATACGATAAATAATGCTACAGTGCTACAGCCCAACAAGGCCCTCTCCACAAACCTACTCTGCTCCTCTTAATAGCCCAGTCAATAAAGGTTTTGTGTCGCAGCTAATTAGGGGAAAGCTGAATTTTTGCAGGGTGTTAGTATATAAAGTAGACATTATAAAAACACAAAGTCCCGACCTCAACACTGCTTGCTTTCCCCCTCCCCACCCCTTCAGCAACATTACAAAAACAGAACTCTGGTTATATGCCGATAGCTCGAAAACTAATGATGTCGTCGGGGTGTTTTTTTTTTATTTTACTCCTAACAATATTACAAACAAATTATGTTATATACAATTTTTACGTAGATAGCTTAGTTTCGCCGTAATACTTAATCATATACAGAAAACTGTAACTACAAAAAACAAAAAGTAACTTCAACAAACTATAGATTTTTATCATTACATCTTGGGAAAAAATGTGTTAAGCAAAAGTTATAGATAATATGATTGGCTTTAAGATGATGTGTCTTATAACTCATAACATTAAAACGATAGCTTCATATAGAGCGTTGAAAGAATAGTGGGCACCGCGCTGCCGGTCCTAGTATGGCCGTGCTGAGGTGCACTACTGCACATACTGCTGTTTATGATCATAAATAGTCATTCAGTTGAAATGGAGAACCAATGTAATAACGTTTATTTGTAGGTTATTACTTTCAAAATGATTTTTTTTTTTGCTATAAAGGTTAATAATTCACTTGTATCACTGATACAGTACAGAAATTAGTATCAAAGATTTAACCCCAAAAATAAACAGATCTGACTGCTGAAAATTGTTTGACACCCTTAGCTCTAATTGTGATAAAAAGTCTTCCTCAAAATATCTTCGGGTTTAGGGAAGAGAGGGGGTGAAATTCGTATGGTGTTAGCTGTCTGATCTCGGAGCTCGGAAAACGTTAATTTTGGACCATAGATACATAAAAAAACAAACCAAATTTGCAAAGAATTTTATTTTATTTCTTTCTTAACCAAATAATAATTTTAGAGCAAGGAAGGAGGGAAAAATATAAGATTTTTTACTTGAAATAAGTCGCAGTTCTCCGGAATAACACGTTTGTCGGTACTCATTTGGCTATAACTCCGAAGCTATCAGTTCGATTCAAATTCCTCTTTTTTAATCTGAAAGCTGGTTAAATTTACTATAAAAACTCATATATTAAATTTTGATCAAGCCCCGTAAAACACCCACAGCAAAATGTTGAGAAAAACGTACTATTGTGAAAACCTCGTTTTTTTCGGTACATTTATCACTATAACTTCGGAACTATTTCTGCGATTCAAAATTTGATTTTTTCATCTGAAAGCTGGTTAAATTTACTATTAGACCTAATATATCAGATTTCGATAAAATTTCTCTGTCTAATTTAGTCACATTTTTGGTATTTCATTCTCACGACCCGTTCGGACCGTACAAACACATAAAACCTACTATTCTGTATTTTCAATTTGACTGGGGTTATGAGTCATAGTATGCATGGCATACCTTGACTTATAAGTCTGAGTGCTTGTTTGTTTACTATCACGCTTTTCTATTCCACATTTATTTACCACAAAACTAAATTAGTTTTTTATGCTTTGACATTGTTTCGTAGACTATCAGTGATACAAGCGAACTATAAACTTTTATAGCAAATAATTGCACTTTAGTAGTAATAGCCAAAAAAATAAACGATATTACATTGTTTCTCCATTTCAACTGAATAACTACTCACGATCATGAGCAGCAGTATATGCAGTAGTGCACCTCAACACGGCCCAGCTAGGACCGGCGGCGCGGTGTCGACTGCTCTTCCAACGCTCTCTAAGAAGCCATCATTTAAACGGTATGCATTTTTTTTTTATATTATAAGAATTAAAAAAAAAAAAAAAAAGAACACCCCGATAACATCAATAGCTTTCGGGCTGTCGGCATATAACCAGAGTTCCGTACTTGTAATGTTGCTGAAGGGGGGGGGGGGGGGGGAAAGCAAGAGGGATGGGGGTCGGGACTTTGTGTTTTTATAATGTCTACTTTATATACTAACACCCTGCAAAAATTCAGCTTTCCCCTAATTAGTTGCGAGACGAAACGTTTATTGACTAAGCTAAAGTGCACCTCAGCACGGCCCAGCTAGGACCGGCGGCGACGTGTCCACTACTCTTTCAACCCTTTCTACCATGACATCTTTTCAACGATATGCGTTATGAGACACATAATTTAAAAGCCAATCATATTATCTATAACTTTTGATTATCACATTTTTTCCCAAGATGTAATGATAAAAATCTATAATTTGTTGTAGTTACTTTTTGTTCTTTGTATTGACAGTTTTCTGTATATGATTAAGTATTACGGCGAAACTAAGCTATCTACATAAAAATTGTATATAACATAATTTGTTTGTAATATTATTAGGAGTAAAATGTAGAAAAGAACACCCCGATAACATCTTTAGTTTTCGAGCTGTCGGCATATAACCAGAGTTCTGTTCTTGTAATTTGTTGAAGGGGTGGGGGTAAAGCAGGGGGGGTGGGGGTTGGTACTTTGTGTTTTTCTAGTGTATACTTTATGTACTAACACCCTGCTAAAATTTAGCTTACCTCTAATTAGTTGTGACTAAGCTTATTTTTTTTTTCCTTCATTGACTGTGCCATACTCTTTTGCCGCTCTCTATGAAGCCATCGTTTTAACGTTTAGGGTTATGAGACACGTCATTTAAAAGCCAATCATATTATCTATAAGTTTCGTATAACACATTTCTTCCCAAGACGTAATGATAAAAAGATATAATTTGTTGAAATTACGTTTTGTTTTTTGTAGTGACAGTTTTCTGTATATGATTAAGTATTACGGCGAAACTAAGCTATCTAAATAAAAAGTGTTTATAACATAATTTGTTTGCTATATTAATAGCAGTAAGATAGAAAAAAGAACACCCCGATAGCATCATTAGTTTTCGAGCTGTTAGTATATAACTAGAGTTATGTTCTTGAAATGTTATTCAAGGGGTGGGGGAAAGCAAGCGGTGTGGAGGTCGGGACTTTGTGTTTTTTTAGTGTTTACAATATATACTAACACCCTGCAAAAATTCAGCTTTCCCCTAATTAGTTGCGACAAAGTCTGTTTTCTTGCCTTCATTGACTGGGCTATAAGGAACATATGGTCTAAAAATTGAGTTTAGTTAAAATTGAATTAATTTGATCGTTTATATTGGATTTCGAACTGGCAAAAAAGAATTGTCATTTCTGAACAATAAACATATATCAGAGTTTCAATTTTATGGAAACACAATGTTTAATATTTGAAAACATTTGGCATCCCTTGTGGGGAAAGAGTGAATTGCATTTAATTTCAGGACAACTTTTCTGACAATCCAAATGTTTACAAGAATAAAGAGATAATATCTGCTGCTTCAACTGAAGACATTGAAAGTTAATCAAGGCAATACTTCAGGTGTGAGCAGCATGCTGTGATGGCCTGTGTCAGCTGTTAAATTGTAAGATAAACCCACAGAATATATTTAAATGCCAAGAGCTGTAGAGTGGGAAACTATAAAACTAGCCATTATTGAACCACAACTTGTTAAAGAAACATTAATTACTCATTTAAGTGGCTCCATGGTCCTTATCGATTGTGATGTGTAAAAGAAACAACCAATCCCAATCGCATTTTGGTGTTTCACCAAATTATTCGTAACAACAAAACTTTTTTAAAATCCATCATCATGAACATTGCTCATAAAGTGATATTGGCCACCCTCAATTTCCTTCATTCCATTACGACAGACCCAATTACTGTGGAAAACCTCTATGGAAGAGAAAGAATAAAATATAATATATATATATATATATATATATATATATATATATATATATATATATAAGTTATCTTCAATTTAAAAGTAAAGACTTTTTTAAAAAAGAAGTTTATTCAATAAAAGTTACAATATCAGAAAGAAGAGTGGCGTGGAGACGGCTCTGGATGTACTGAGAGAGAATTACAAAATTTCTTGAGGTTTATAAAGGGTTACAATGGCTTCTTCTAGGAAGCTTTATGCTAACATTACAGTTCACAGGAGAGCAAGTTCCCACGAGGGGTTTCTAAGAAATAGATTACAATGGTTAGGAGTCAAAGCTTAAAATTAAAAATATCTAAGGAAAAATATATAGTGTAACTCCTCCCCACCTAGATACGAATTTCACTGCTTTGGGTGAAATGAGTTACAATTCTAGTTTTGTAAAAATAATAAATAAAAGTTACAAAGGTTAATATAAAGATGATAATACAAATAAAAATTATCCACAAAATAATTATGTGTAGAGTGTTAGAGTTATAGGTATGTTTTGTTGATACAAGATGTGAAAGATGTGAGGTTTGTAATTCATGAAATTTTAAATTTTTAATTTCTAATGTAGTGTTTAAAAGCTGTGAGGCTTGAATATTTAAAGTTTGTTTATCAAACAATGTTAGAGAACCATGAGTTTGACTGGATGAAAATACAGTTTTTTATTATGATACAAAATTGAATTAAAGTTTGTTTTAACTAAATAAATTCCTGTCATATGATAGTTTACTGTTTCTTTTTCTTGTTGAACTTGAAGATCATCCGGGTTGTAAAATGCTATGAGAATGTAGCGTGTTCCTGGGATTTCTTCGATGTGGTTTTCTTCTTGATGTAGACGTGTGTAAAGACAATTTACACTGGATGATTTTTGTAAAATATCTTGAATACATAAGTCATCGTGGTGAGATAAGTCAGCTGTATGACAGTGGTGAATGCTGTTTCTTTTGATACATTGATGATTAAGAAATTTAAAGTTGTTATTAATATTTAAGAGATATTTGAACTTTGGAATTATTGTTATGATTTCATCCTTTACAATAGATGGAATGGGGTATAAATTATACAAACTATAAACAGTTTCTTCAAAAATTGGAAGTGCTAAAGTATAAATAATCTCATTTTCATGCAAAGCACATTGTACAGATATTGTGCGTTCTATATCTAGGATAAATTTAAATTGAAATGGATAAAGAAATTTGTTATTGTAATGTGGAGCTATCTTTTCTAATTCTTGAAACAATGTTTTTGTATTAATTATAGCTGGATGTAGAATATTTAATTTACAAAATGTTAAAGAAGTTTCTATATCAGAAATAGTAGTAGAAATTAAAGAGAAAATAAGTTGGATGTGATCTAATAATTCTTTAATTGTTAACAAGTTAACTACGGTTCCTATATCATTAATTTTTCGTGCAATATGCAGCGTATTCTCTTGTATGGTTTTAATAGTATTATTAAATTGAGTAATTAAATCACTGTTTATGGAATATTGGTTATGTATTTGGTCAACAATCTGGTCCTGATTTTCTTTAAGAGTTTTCATTAATTCAGAAAATTCTTTTTTATCATACGCATCTAAGTTACCGGTTATACCTTTTATAATAGTGCCTAAAGCGTTTATTAATCCTCTTTTAACTCGGTTATTCCTGGTATCATGTAGTTTAATATTATTTATTTTTTCGTTAATTATAAATCTTGTACTGTTAATTATATTAATGTGAACTTTTAATTCTTTTAATACTGAATTGTTATAATGTGATTCATTTAGGTAATTTTCAAATTGCCAATTTACGAAAAGATATTCCGTAAATAGTGGTCCTAAGTCTAAGAAGTGTATTATTGTGTGTTGGGATGTTTGCAATTTAGCGTGTCCTAGGTTGATAGGTATGACGCCGAGGTTAGAAGTAACATTTTTTATTTCTATCATCCCTGCAGTGAGAGTTGATACTAACCTAAAAATTAAATTATAAAAATTAAAGTCTAATCATTTAATTATACTATTTTATTGTATAAAATATTTTCCATAATTTGGCTTATAATGCCATCTCTTAAACTAGTAAGAGTTCATATTCCCTGAACTCGTTATGTTGTTTATCAACAATAATTATTCTTTTTATCATTCTTTTTTTTTTTTTTTTTTTATTATTGTTATATAGTTTGGGCATTTTATCTGCCATCTTTTCACATCAATATAAGTCGTATCCAGCGACCTTATTGTGTATATTAAATTGTTATTTATATTAAATTATTTCTTATGCTTTTTATTTTAAAGAAAAATAAAATTATTTTAAAGCAAAAAAAAATTATTTACTAATATTAAAAAAAAATTAGTTTTAAATAAACATAATTATTATAGCTTGTAATTATAGCTTGTCTTAAGCGAAAGAATGTGTCCGGTGCGAGTGCTTTATCTCAGTTCTAAGAATGCTGACTCGGTCCAGCTCTTTCATCTGGGGGTCTACCAACATCGTACGTTTGTCCTTTCTTTTGCGGTCGTTTTATATTTTTTAAATGAATTTTTTCTCGCGTGTTATAATGTTTTTTATCAATTACAGCGGTTTTACTATGTTTAATTATTTTTTTAATCTTTTCCTTTTTAAATTTATTTTTTAATTTTGATTGTTTTTGCCTATTAGCTACAAATACTGTCCGGGATTTCGTTTGGCAATTCTTCGCGATTTTTATTCATCCTGGTTATATATTTTTCTTTTGCTACCTGATTCCTATGATTTATTTGTTCATGCAAAATTTTTACTCTTTCTTTATGTTTTGCAACATAATCATTTATGATTTGATTATTGAGATCTATTGCAACGGGCGAGTCTATATCTAAATGTCCAGATATTATTTCGATTGGCTTTAGTTGTGTGATGGAATGAATAGTGTTGTTATACGCGAGTACGGCATATTTAATTTTTTTTTTTTTTTTCCATTGCGTCTTTTTTGAATTCGTCTCTATTATTTAATAACCGTAAATGTTCTATTAATGTGCTATGAAATCTTTCAATGGGTCCGTTTGATTGAGGTGATTGAGTAGCTGTATAATGTAGTTGGATTCTGTGTAATTTTAATAAATCGGATAATAATGAGTTTCTAAATTCTAAACCGTTATCTGTTATTATTTGTTTTGGTAACCCGTGATGAGAAAAATGAGAAATTAATTTATTAACGACTTCAGTTGCTTGACCATTTTTTAATTTATAAACTTGCGCAAATTTTGAAAAGGAGTCGATTAGAGTTAGAGTTAAATATTTTTTGTTTTCTAGTGTGATTGTATCCATGTGAACTATTTCAAATGGTTTAGATGGTGTTTGAGTAACGTTATATTGGAGTTTTAAAGGATTCCGATCATATTTTGATACCGTACAAATTTCGCAATTATTAATTTGAATTCGAATTAAGTTTTTCATATTAGGCCAATAATACAATCTTTTTATTCGATTAAATGTTTCCTCCGAACCGCGGTGGTTTGTTTTGCCAATGTGGTAATCATTTATTAAACTATTTTGTTCATCAGGATCTTGAATATCGATTAATCTACTTGTAGTTTTTACAAAATTTAATTCCGAATGTTTAAAATATTTTACCATGGTTTCATAAAATTGGGTATAAAAATCAGTTTCAAAGAATAAATAATATTTAACTTTTGGTTCAACGAATTCTTTAATTAATTTTATTATATCTTGTTCGAAATTTTCCTTTGATATCTGAGCGATAATTCTGTTTTTAGTATTATTAAACAGTTTTTCGATTTTGGGTTTCGCGGGATTAATATCAACTAAATTTAAAATAATCTGATTTTTTCCTAAATTTACTGGAGAGTCTGCTATTGGTATTTCGATTATTGTATTTCCTAAAGTATTAGAGTGAACGGAATTTGTTTCAGATTCTTCTGTTATATTATCTAAATTTTCATTTTCATCAAAATTTACGATAAGAGATGCATTTTCCGATGTTTCATTTTCGCGGTAAAATTGTTCTATTAAATCATTAATAATAGTATCAGGGTCTTCAGATTCTGTTAAATTAATTTCTACTCGCGATAGTGCGTCAGCGACTTTGTTTTCATGACCTTTCTTATATTTTATTTCAAAATTAAATTCTTCGAGTTTTAGTTTCCAACGATATAATTTTGAGTTTGGATCTTTTAATGATTGTAACCACTGAAGTGGTTTGTGATCCGTTTGAATGATAAATTTTCTGCCATAAAGATATGGTCGGAAATATTTGGTAGCCCAAACAATAGCTAGAAGTTCGCGTTCAATAGTGGACAGTTTTGATTCACTTTCGTTTAAAGTACGGCTCGCGTAAGCTATCGGAAGATCTCGTCCTCCGTGCGTCTGTGACAATACAGCGCCCAAGGCTACGTTTGATGCATCTGTCGTTAAACAAAATGTTTTGTTGAAGTCCGGATATTGCAGGATGGGATTATTAATCAAAATATTTTTACTGGTTTCAAAACTATCTAAATAATTTTTATCCGCGATGTTAATTTTCGATCCTTTTTTTAAACATTGGGTCAAAGGTTTTGTGAGGTGTGCAAAATTTGGAATAAAACGGCGATAATATCCTAGTAGTCCAAGGAAAGCTTTAATTTGTTTAGTAGTCTTCGGTATGGGATAATTTTTTATAGCAAGGATTTTATTAGGGTTTGGTTTTACTCCGTTTGATGTGACGAGATGTCCTAAATATTCTATTTCCTTTTTTAGAAATTCGGTTTTATCGGGCTGAATTTTTAAGTTAGATTCTCTTAGTTTTTTAAAAACTTGCTTTAAAATTGATAAATGCTCCTGAAGGGACGTACTGTAAATTATTATATCATCTAAATAGGCAACACAATTTGGAACGCCCATGAGTATGTTGTTAATCACTCTCATAAATGTTGGTGGACTATTTTTTAATCCAAAAGGTAACCTTAGGAACTCGTAATGACCGTTTACGGTTGAGAATGCTGTTTTAGGGATACTCTCTTCATCCAATAAAATTTGATGAAACGAACTTGTTAGGTCGATTGTTGAAAAGTAACTGCTTTTGCCTAATTTATCCAGCAGTTCGGTTATATGCGGAATAGGATACTTATCATCGACCGTTTTCTCATTTAATTTCCTATAATCAATTACTATTCTCCACTTTTGTATTCCCGATTGTCTAATTTTTTTGGAACTACCCAAATTGGACTATTGTAAGGTGAAAAAGAAGGGCGAATGATTTGTTGCTCTAGCATTTCGTCAATTTGTCTTTTCACTTCGTTTTGAAATATTTGAGGATATCGGTAATTTTTAGTATAGACTGGGATCTCGTCTTTAGTTAGGATTTTATGTTTGATTTGCGTATTTGCAGTTAGTGGAGTACCTTTTAAATAAAATAGATCAGAATATTGTTTTATTAAATTTTGAATTTCTTTTTTTTCTTCTTCGTTTAAATGGTCCGTGCGAATAAGATTTTTGACTTCATTGAAATCTGATTCTTTTGTTTTAATTAAATTTATATTATGAGATTCGTTATTTTTAAAAATTCTGATTGGTTTCACAAGGATTGGGGTTTTAATAGTTAATCTAAATGACCGATCCGAATTATTTTTTACCGTACATATAGCTTCGTTATTTTTAATTGAAATTAAACCTTCATGAATTTTAAGACAATTATTGAAATCGGTATGAGGAATGATTCCTTCTCCATTTGAGATATTTTTGATTGGAATTTTGATTACGGTTTCAGAATCGTTGTTTAAGATGTAAGTATATTCAGATTGAGGGGGTCTGTTGTCATAATGAATTGTTAAATTGCCAAAAGGTGTGATTAGTATATCATTTACTAAATCAATTTTCGCACCTAATAATTTAAGACTGTCTGTTCCAAACAATAAATCGAATTTAGGATGGAAGTCAAAAATGCCAAATTTCAGGGAGTTTTGGTGTTGGGAAATAATTTAGATGAATCTACATTAGCATTAAAAATTTTGTATAGAAGAACCGTGCGCGCTAGTAAGTTTAAATGGTTCGTGAGTAATGTTATTAAAAAAATATTTATTTGCTACAAGGACGGATACAAGCGATTTTGTGCACGCAGTGTCTATTAGAATTTTTAAGTTTGACTTTGGTGGAATTATATATGGAAGAGCACTAAAACGGGTTAAATTAAATAGGTCTATTACGTCCATGGTTCCTGTGCTAGGCTGGGATCTAAAAAATTACTTTGATCACTATCCAGATTATTTTGATCAGTGTATTGTTGATTTTCTTGATGATCGTCTGGAAATGATACAGTGGGATAGTCGGGTGGTTGAGCATTTGGTAATTCAGTAATTTGGGATTCACTTACGGACTGTTCCGAGTTTAGATTATGAAGTTCTTCAATTTCTAGGTTTGGGTTTTTCCGAACTGGGGTATTGAGAAAAGATTTAAATTTTACACTTTGATCAGGTTGTCTCTGATATTGGGAATTACTTCTATAATTACTATTGACACTCATAGGGGTTGACTGATTAGGTTGTTGGGGTCTATATTGATGATATTGGTGTGGTATATATTGATTAGGTTGTTGGGGTCTATATTGATTAGGTTGTTGGGGTCTATACTGATTAGGTTGTTGGGGTCTATACTGATTTGAGATTACATTTTTAGCAGGTTGAATTGCTTTGTACTGGTTTACTGGGAAATAGTTTATAAATTGTTGGCGATTTTTGTGTATTGGTTTGTTATGGTTTTGGTGTGGGCGATAAGTGTCGATGACAAATTGAAAATCGTTCGTTAGCATGTTTATTGCCTGATTTAGGTCTATCGGATTTTTGGTTCTCATGAAAGAGCCAAGCGGTTCTTTCAGTCCTTTTAACAAAACTCTTAGTGCTAATTTTTCGATATATTTCGTGAGGACTAACGCCTCCATCGGCATTTCGCTCCTTAAATAACTAATTTGCAACTGTAATGTTTTTTGTATTTTATTATAAAATTCGAAAGGGGTTTCGTTGCCTTGTTTCATTCCCGCCATTTCAATATTTAGAGTGTACGCGTCGCGTTTGTCGGCGTACCCTTGTTTTAACGCATTTTTAATATCGTCCCAGGTATTGATATATTTACTATTAACCATGTCGGCGGCAGCTCCTTTAATTTTAGCACGAATTGATCCTATTAAATAATCGTTTTGGAAATCGGCAGTATTTTCGTGATTATAAAATTTGTTTATTAATTTATCAGAAATTTCTAGAAATCGCGTTAGTGACATAGGGTCACCATGGAAATCAGGTATCATCTCTAGATACTCTTTCTTTAATGTGGGAGGTGCCATTTTTATAAAATATTTAATATAACAAAAAAAAAATAAAATGAGATAGTATGCAATGAAATTAAAATAATATGAAATGAAAATTAAATTTATCCTTAATATACAGTAACTTAATATTTAACTTAATATTAAATAAAAAATTATATTTTAAATAACAAAATATTTCTTTATAGTTATAGTAATGAAATCATAACCTTTTCTTTAAAAATAGAATAGATTTTATTCAAAATTATTAAATTGAAAAATAAAAAAAAAGTTTAATATTGAGATAATATCTCTTAAATAAAAAAAAATCACTTACACTAAGATGACTTCGATAGTCAGATCCATGCCAGTTTAACGTCTCGTCTTCCTCTGAATGGACTCGTCAGCAAACAGTTGATACTGATCCTTGATATGCCCTCAAGTTTGACGATGTCCTACCGACTGCGCCAGTTATCTTCAATTTAAAAGTAAAGACTTTTTTAAAAAAGAAGTTTATTCAATAAAAGTTACAATATCAGAAAGAAGAGTGGCGTGGAGACGGCTCTGGATGTACTGAGAGAGAATTACAAAATTTCTTGAGGTTTATAAAGGGTTACAATGGCTTCTTCTAGGAAGCTTTATGCTAACATTACAGTTCACAGGAGAGCAAGTTCCCACGAGGGGTTTCTAAGAAATAGATTACAATGGTTAGGAGTCAAAGCTTAAAATTAAAAATATCTAAGGATAAAAAATATATAGTGTAACTTATATATATATATATATATATATAAAACTCGTCGACTTGCCTATTATTGTACTAAAAAAAATAATCCACAATGTACATATATATATATATAAATATAAATATATATATATATATATATATATATATATATATATATATATATAAATGTATTTATGAGAGTGGATTTTAATATAAACATTGTATTCAGTCTGATAATGAGATAACATATCCCGAAACATATCATATCGAAGTGAAGGTTAATTGATATAAGAGGAGTTTTTGTTAAAATAAAGTGTCTTTATCCAAGCTTCCTTCGACTTAGAAAGCCTCTTTACCAATATTTCTACCGACAAAGCCGTTACCATTGTAAATAACAACTGGCGTAAATGGGGAATCCTCTTGACCCAGATATTTCTAACATTTTTCTTAATGATGATTATGGATTCCATTATTCCTCTGTTTCCTAATGACATTTTCTTTATTAAAAAATATGTAGATGACCTTATACTTATCCTGAATCCCGATGGCAATCCCGCCATCCTAGCTGCATTTAACTCTTACTATCCCCGCATTCGTTTCACTGTAGAACCTGAAGTTAATATATAACTCCTTACACTTCTTACACCTTCTCATTAGTAGAAATCCTGATATCACCATATCCACTAATTGGTACACTAAACCTACATACTCAGGCAGACTCTTAAATTACTACTCCCAACACCCTCACCATCAAAAAATTAATACAGCATAAAAACTTATCCACCGTAGCCTCTCCCTTTCCAATCCCCAATGCCACTCTTCTAACACTAACCACATAAAACAATTTCCCCCTCAAATTATCAATAAACTACTTATTAATTATGATAACCACTCTTCTAGCATCCCATCCTTATCCCGTTCTTCTTTATCTTCACCTCTATACCTATACAGATCCCTTTCCTACATATCTGTCATTTCTGATAAGATACAAAAGTCTTTACGCTCAACCTTTCCCAGTCTACGCCTTGACCTTAAGCCCTATAATAAATTCCTAAATATCTACTCCACACACTTCCTCTCCGGTCTAACGTCATCTATCGTATTACAGTTCTTTCGTAATGGTAATTCTTCTTATATCGGTGGGACAAAAAGCCACCCCGAAATCCGTTTTTCACAAAATAAACGTTTTATCACTTCTCGTAACCCTTTAGCCACAATACTCTCGTAGCATTCCTTATTCCTCAACCATAATTTCGATTTTGAAAAAAACACCACTCTTTTATGAGACTCAGAAGAACGTCTCATAAACGAAGTCATTCATATTCACCTTGAACCCCAACTCGTTAATCAAAAAATAGATGAAGAATACATTTTCCTCACATATTCTCAAGTTCTAAACCTGATCAAAACTTCGTCCTGGTTTTACTATAATTTTATATATTATTTATTTCTTTATATTCTTGCCTACTCCATCTCTTCCATTTCCTCCCTTACTCTCCTGTTTTGACACATTTGACTCCTGTTATGAAACGCCATATCTCTATCACCTTTTATTTCGATTTCATATAAAAATTTCTTCCACTCCCGCTTCTTAATTTATATCCCCGCCGCTAGAGAGCTCCACCCCATCCTTTCAAAATTTTTCACAACTTAACGGTCGTCACTGTCATCTCTGTTTCAGTCCACTCTTCCTGAAGGCAAGTCCTGCACAATTATTTCTGTTATAACCCATTATTCTCCTTCCCACTCATTAGTCTCAATTACTTCACTGACCACATACTTTTTTAATAAACGATTCTCTATATTTAAATAATTCTTTGCCCTTTGTTTTTCAAAATTAATTTGTTTTGCACAGTTAATGCTAACTTTCTCTTTCCCCTTATCTGCCCCCTTATCTCACTATGTATTTTTACAATTATTTTACTACTTTGGTCCCAATATTCTCCATTCCTATATGGATGGAGCCATGTACTTCTCATTGCTATTCTTTAGATAAATTAGATAGAATAAATTAAAATTCATTTTTAATTGCTGTGTATCTATGAACGCATACCCCAACTACTTATAATGATTAAAGTATAGTTGACTGTTATGATACCTTGAACTGCAAGGCAGGTCGAAACGTTAGCAAGTATTAAAGTATTTCTACATAGAGGTGGTGTTGCCTCTTTGACTGCATCCCTGATCATCTTCTTCTCCACCTAACTACCTGCATGTTAAAATTCTTCTGTCAACTAATACTCCATTAATAAAATAGTATTGTCCTAAATTCCTATGCTTTTTACATAACTACGAAATTGATAGCAATTAAAATGTGATATGTAGGTGGAATTACTGATGATGCCTGTTCGGGCCAACTAATATTTAGATGTGATTATGAAAACTAGTTTTTGAATAAATCCAATAGAAGTGGCAAATAATTCACCAATCCTAATTGTATTATTCCTTCTAAACCATCATGTGTATCTCATATTATGAATCATTCATGAAACTACCAATTTTTTCTGTATTTGTCTCATGACAATGAATAATTAGAGCGAATCTCAGTACACAGACGGCTCCCCGACTGATGAAGATTTATAAAACCCCCTTTGTAGGAGGAAGGACAAAGGGAGGGAGGAGATAGGGACCTGGTACCCACCTCTCCGCCTCCCTGCTCCGACAATGGGAGGCAAAAGTGGTAGACTTTTCAATAGCTCGGCAGTAATTAACCTATTGTATTGCTACTTTCATTATCTAGCTAATTGTAGGCTGGCTATTACCACCTCCCTCCTCTTACCTCTCTACCGCTACCCTGGGCTTGATTTTTGGAGAGGTAGCGATCTTTTTTGGGAAACAAAAAGGTTAGATTTCCATAACCGTATTTATTTACATCTTGATCACTTAAAATATGCAAAAAAAGACAGAGCTTCATATTCGAACAAAGTGACGTTAAGATAAGCACAGTTACAAAACAGACAGCTCAGAGCTCAAGTATCAAAATGATACAATACAAAAAGGTGCCGAATAAGATATTTATTTGCTCATTTAATACCTATATATAACTGCTCATTATTAATAATAACTGGACATCCATAGAACCTCACACCCCTTTAACCGTTCATCCCTCTTCAAATTCTTAGAACTGTGTAGCAAATCGAGCTACTTATCCTTCAATAACGAGTTTTATTTCCAAATCTCCGGTCCTTCCAGGGGGGGGAATCCTCTTACACCAGATATTTCCAACATCGTTCTCAATGATCTCTTCAACCCCATTATTACCTAAAGACATTGCTTTTAACCCTGGATTCGGCACTAAGGAGAGTCAAATTTCAAATGAGACAGTTCCAGTTAGGACACAGAAACCTGCAACCCATCCTAGTTAGTCTTTGCTGATGTCCTCGTCTTGCTAGCTGCTAATGGCCGAGACCTCCAACACAACATAAATGTACTCCAAGAGGAACTAATTAATTAATTAATTAATATAATAATCAATCTAAGTGTATGAGAATAGGAAAGAGACCCGGAAGAATAATGAGAGTACAGAGAGTTGGCGAAGAGAGATTGGAGCAGGTAAAATTTTTAAATATCTTGGTGCCCATCTCAACGAAAGCGACTATATTGACGAGGAAATAGTTCAGGAGATAGGAGCGGCTGGGAGAATGTTTACTATGGAGTTTCCTGGGGAAAAAGAGAGGTGACCAAGCAGACTAAAGTGGCAGTCTTCAAGTCAACATTCCTGCCGATCTTGTTATACTCATCGGAATCATGGACCCTCACCTCAAAGCCTAGGAGCGAGATCCAGGCTATGGAAATAAGGTGCCTGCGAAAATTAGAAAGGAGGACCGGACGAAACAGGATCAGGAATGACACCATAAGGGCCAATCTCGACGTAAAACCGGCAGAGACCGTCCTGGAGGAGCACAAACTAAGATGGTTGAGACACCTCCTCAGGATGGAGAGACACAAATGGAAGGAAGAAGGCCCAGAGGAAGACCTTATAGCACCTGGGACGGTGTTAAGGACACATTCCGGAAGCAAGGCATTGAATGGAACAGGAGAAGAGTGCTGGTTCAGGAACGAGAAATTTGGTCCAGTCTCTATAAAAGGAAGCCAAACACGGCACAGCGGCTTTAGATGAGTCTATGAAGATGATGATGATGATGACATTGCTTTTATCAAAAAATATGTTGACAACCTTTTACTAGTCCTTAATTCTGATAAAATCCCTTCTATCTTTTCCATGTCCAATTCTTATCACCCTCGTCTCCACTCTACTATCGAACGTGAAGTCAATAATTCCCTTTCTTTCCTTGATCTCCTAGTCACTTGAAATCTTGACCACAACATATCCGCCAAACCCACCTACTCTGGTAGAATTTGGAAGTATCATTCCCAACACCCCTACAATCCAAAAATGTATGTTGCTAAGAACCTCATCCATCGCTGCCTCTCCCTATCTGATTCCCATTACCATAATACTAACATTCTACGCATCAAACAAATCCTTCAGGCTAACAGCTTCCCACTTGTTACTATCAACAAACTCCTATTAAATTACCTAGATCTTTCGACCTTCACCCTTTTTTCCCCTTGAACTCCCCCACACCTCCGTTATTCTTGTACAGGTCCCTCCCTACCTTACATCCCTTTCCTTTCTAATATAATGACCCATGTTTTGACTAGTTAAATATTGGGTTGTTCGATTGATGAGTTAAATTTTTTTATAATTTAGATTTTCACTTTTTTCATGTGGAATAGTAGCGCCTATTAGCTTTGCAGTGCTCCTTTTCAAAACAAAATTTGTGGTTTCAAGTTCACTTTGAACCATTTACTTCCCGTAGTTCCGAGAGCACAAATTTCCTGTCACTATAAATAATTATAGTTCTCATATAACTATGAAATAAGTAGACGATAAGTTTCGAGTAAAATAATTGGATAGGTGGCGAGAATGAAGTTGTTTGTTGGGTTTCATGGGCTTGTTTTCGGTAGGAAAACGTTCTATCGGGTTTCGAAATATCATAGGCACGGTTACTTTTTAATTCTGCGCAAGAGAATGCGCTAGCTTACAATATATGTCCTGAATCTGAACTCTTTACATTGTCAGAGGTTTCTAACATGTTGTGTTATTGTTGAGGAGGTTGAAAAACGTATGCTGCATCCAGAGGACCATTTAGTTACCGCAGTTTTTCACACTATTTTTTCCGCTCTCTTGTATAATTGCCCAAAGTAGCATACAACGTTATTCCCCCTACCCAATTTTTAATTTTTATTAACTTTTTAAGGTTAGGTTAGATTTTATCTCTTAAAACTAGTGTTGCAAAGGCTCAAAACGTATCGAGCAACTATCGCTCTACAATTATGTTCATCTGGTCTGATTACTAAGGTACAGCGATATCTTAAAGAACAATTAAACTATATTTATCTCTTCAACTGTTTAAGAAAATAGCTATAAAAAATTAAGAAAATAAAAATAAATTCATTATGAAAAAAAATATGACACTGCAAAAAATAAGAAATATTGAAATGCCTTTAATCGGCATAAACCTTCAACTGGCTAGTTGATTGGAAATATTTTATGCTGAAGGTAAAATATTATATAGGCTGATATTTGTTTATAAATTAAGCCGTTCATCATTGCGACACTTTTCACTTGTCATTAATATCAAATTCTTTGTTTGAGGAAAGTTCCTAAATATATAGCTTATTAAACTTATTTCCGAGAAACATCTTAGGAAAGTTTGTAAGTACTTGGGCCAAGTCTAGTTGCCCTCCCAGCAAGAAGTTGCGGTCCGCGATCCCCAGGGGATGTCTTCTTCGAGGGTACCAATCTCCCGCCCCCTCCCTTCTTCTGACAACTCGTAAAAACTAGTAACAAGGCATTTGGAAGGTCTGGGGGAGTTCTAACTTCAGCTCTGGAACCATCGAGGTAACATTGAATGACCTCTTCCACTTGTAAATAGGTTTTCTCTCCGAACATTTTCAGCTCAGTTTGAAAAGAGGTAAACGAATTTTGTTTGGATTTAGTTAAATAAACATATGATATTTATTGACCATAGTTAGAAGATAGAAGATATAAAAGCAATTCTGATTCAAGGAAATGGAATAAAAGAAATGCAAACCGTCATAAGGTCTATGCAATATCGAATTTTAATAATATATATAACATAGATAGACTCTAAAGGATACGACTCCGAAATGAATCAACTTTATGTTTCCAGATAAAAACATAATCAAGGGACTGTGGAAAAATAAAATGTATACGACGAAAGTCACAACCTAAAGACAGAAGTATTATTACACAAACCCGCTCTCTCTCATTCTCTCTAGACGCAACTAACTGTACTTATTTCTGTACTTTGTTATTCATAAGGGGCTTGATAATATTATATATTACAGAATTTTTTTTAATAATTTTTTTATTCTCTCTCTCTCTCTCTCTCTCTCTCTCTCTCTCTCTCTCTCTATATATATATATATATATATATATATATATATATATATATATATATACATTAAATGAATAAATTAATGAAAAAAAAATTTTTCTGGAACTAATTGTCCCTGAAAAATAACACAGAGGCACAATGATATGTTACTGTTGTCTGAATACATAAATTTTGAACATATACAACAATCAATAGAATACAAAGGACTTAGATAGACAAAAATAATACATATTTTAATAAATACAAACATTTCATGTTTTCAATTTTTATTTTTGTTTTTTTAAGTGATACTTTTAGAAAATATATAAATTTGGCATACCGGAGCTCCAGGCCTATAAGCCCACGGACTACTGAAGTAAGCTCTCACCAGCTAAGACACTAGGGCATTAGTATATAGATACAGGGATTAAATGCCTCAACCGGGCTAGAACCAGAGCTCTGCAGTTAGAAGTGTAGTGATTTATCACGCTATTGAGGACACACACAAAAACCTAAACAGCTATTCTGACATTATTCGTAAGGTCCGTAATGACCTATTATTGAAAGGCCTGTGACAAGATATAGTTAAAGTTCAGAAAAATGAGACAAAGAACCTGCTAGTTATAGGAACCTGCGCAATATTAAATGGTCTGTAAGTCAGGAGTTCTAAATGACATAGCAGTAGGATCAGAAGCGGAAATCAAGGATTGGATAGAGGAATCATTTACTGAAATCGTATATGAAGACACCCTTACAACAGTAGAAGAAGTAGCTGAAATATTACTTTATCAAATGACGAATGAGTGGATACCACTGCTATTCCTTCTGAAAGGACGTCCATATGGAGAAATGGAGAAACAGGAAGAGACTGACCCATACAGCGATAGCTCCAGTCCATATTTGGAGGCTGATCTCCGATTCCTGGCGGTGGGCATACAGGAAGAGTACTTGAAGAGGATTGATCTGAGTAGCGCTGGCAGAAATAAAGCTGTCATCGTTGTAAGATTTTAAACTATTACAGTACATCTAAAATATATAAATATGGGGCTTTCTATTAAGAAATAAATAAGTATGAATTGGTTTTCTAATGATTCAGCAATATCAGTCAGACAGGGATATATTTTAGTTTTTAATTTAATAGGATAGATTTTAAATATTAATATTTATTATATTATTCTAATGAGAGGCTTCATTTAATTTCAATCTTAATTCAGTGATAGTTCTCAAATATAACCTTCTTCACTTACTGTAATGGGTATGTTGCTGTGCTTGGTTTGGAGATCACGAGAAGCCTGGAATGTTCGTTTCTATTTATTTAGATATAGTATTATGTTGGGACTGTATACAAATAACAGTTTACAAATATACTATTGAAACTGCGGTGCTTGTTAAGGAGATGATAAATAGCCTATATAGCTTCTTTTCAATGATTTTAAATAAAGTTTAATAGGGGGTTGTATTCAATTATCGTAAAAGATATCAGATTTTCTATCAAATGATGGAGAACCTGGTGAATGTATTAAAACAATTTAGTGAACTCTATATCACCATTAATTCGTCATCTTTGTATGTACCATTATATACTACGTACATAGAAATATACTTTAGTGGACAGGTTGCGATGAATGGTTTAAAGTTGAAAAACCACCTGGTTTTGTTCCTTTCCAAAGACTTAGGGGGTGCTTTATACGATAGTCTGTGTAATTATTAATAAAAAGAATCATATCAAACTTAAATCATATAGTTAAAAATTAATCTTTTTATCGTATTAAAAAACCTAAAACCATGAGGACAAATGCAACCGTCTAACAGAATTTTAATGACATTAGATTTGAGGTATTTCCTGAGATACTCATTGTTCCTTAATGGATCTCTAAACATTTTGGGTAACAATTAAGCTATATACTGTTTAGTTATGGATACAAAATACATTGTGTTATAGGTAGGTTGCAGGGCTTGATTTAGCTATGAAAAAAGTAATATTCGAAAAAACAAAATAAAAAAAATATAGAATAATATATTATAATATTAGAGATTCAATAAATGGTTCATTCTCAGTAAAACGTGAACTTCGATGTAGATAAATTAAAGATTTTAAGTGTTCACATAATCACCTGAATAAAAATCATCCAAGTCCTTTAATGTATTTTTGATGAAATGGGACCGTCAGCAGCGCATCAGTAACTTTGTTATTCGAATAAAGAATATGAATAAAAGGCAAAGGTAGAGACTGGTTCCCGAGGAAAGGAATGACTTTATTGGTCTGTCGGACTGATAGGAAGAGAGAATTCTGCTGTTTTAATTACATTTTTGTATAAATTACTATAATTATCTATCCCAACCACAAAAACCGAATGGGTGAAAGACTGATGCAAAACCTCTGTGACATTATCATTTCATTATGTTTTACATCCTAAATTTGCTTACAATATTATGAAGTACCAGATTTTGATATTTAGACAATGCTTGATGATTACATACAGAAAAGTAATGAGAAATATCTAAATCAATAACGTCGCTGGGTGATTGAATTTGGAAATCAACAGTTTGTGATATTCGTGAAGAGTTGACTTTTCAACATTTTATCAAGTTTTTAGTAATTTAACAATTATTTCTATATCCTAGAAGCATGTGTGCTGGCGAGTACGCGAAATCGACTATAAAAAAAAATACTACTTTAGTACCAAAAATCCGTAGCATTTGTTGAAATGTAACCTAAAAGCAAAATTTCATGTTTTCGTGAGAATATCCCAGATGATAATAACAAGAAAAATACCAAAATATTAAATTAATATAAGTATAAATATAACTATTAAAACAGTGATCATAGTATTTTTTTTTTTTTTTTTTTTTTTTTTTTTTTTTTTTTTTTTTTTTTTACAAAAATATAAAAATTGAATTTTTTTTCCCCAAGAAATGACTGGACGATGGAATAGGAAAGTGTTTATGCTGTAAATTGAAGAGGCGAAGCAAGAGTGGAGCGGAACCCAATATTCAGGGTGGTCTTTGTTTGTATTGGGTTAGCGAGAGGGTGGAGAGGGGGTGAGAGGGGAGGGGGAGGTTAAGAGGATTTGAGGTGATAAGGGAGATACACGAGTATAATAACGGGCAGTCTCATCGAGTATCGCCCTTGATAGGGCAATCTCGACAGTTAGATTGTCCAGCCTGAAAATCATATTAATCAGAAACCATATCTCTGCTTTACGAAATCAACTTTTATCCCTAATTCAGTGATAGACAGTTTTTGTTTTCGTTCCTTTGCGGGTACTTTTACTGGGATAGTAGTCTCAGTCTAGGCGAACTGCTGACAAATTAAGCATTGATGTGAGGGTATAAGTTTGATGGATGTAAATGGAGTGAAGACAGTTGTTTTGCACTTTATCTTTAATATCTTTCGCAGCCATGCTGGCCGGAACGGTAATGACATTCGGTTCCAGGGGGTCTTCTTCCCGTACGGTGGTGTTCTGTGAAAGCGCCTTATATCGGATGCCTGTATGATGGTGGGTTAGTCAATGGGAACCGTGATATCCAAATTTATATTATGAATATATTGGGTTTTACTCTTGTTTGTCTAGATCCAAATGTGTGGTAGCCTATATTTACATATGTTAAATGCATAAGTAAATGGGGCTATCTTCCAGGGATTTGTGATAACAATTGAACCTTCTCAAACTTATTTGAGAATATGTCGGCTAATTTTAATTTTACCTATAAAGGCTCTTTATAGCTTTAATCCCCCTAGGAAATGCAGACCATCGCAACCAGAAGAATTGTACCAATTTGAGTTAAGGAGTGAAAGAATAAAAAGTGTGCAGGGCTTATTGCCAAAGGCTCTGATGGATCTTTCGAAAGAGGAAATAAGGGTCTGGAATTCACCAATACCTAAACCTCAATTAGCAAATTGTTGAACTCCTCATATGTCCTCGTATGGCATGCAACAGGTGTTACCTGGCACTTTTAATGCTTGATCCCCGAATTCTTGTAAAATGAGGACTACTTGGTGAAATGAATTTCCATTTAATATCCCAAACAACAAAAAAAGTGAACCAGCGTTATGCCTCAACGACCGTTACTACCTACTGTTTTCCTCAGTATCTGGTGCGCCATTGCCAATTTACTAAACAAGTCCAGAAAAGTCATCCATTTAACCCCCACCAGGAAAATGTATCTAAAGGACCACATAGGTGCCCCCTGTTCCACCCTATGGAGAGTGCCGATCGTATTTATTAGGAGAAAATATATGAAAAGTGTATCCCGTTCCTTAAAGAGAAACTCTTCGAGACATATGGGTTTTGATTTCTTTGAGACAATTTGGAAAAGAGATTTCTCCGGGAAACGATTACGCTTTGGGTCTCGCGGAATTATACCGGGAAAAACGAGGAGCTTCTTGGAGGATACGTGGGATATTCTGATAATGGCCGAAAATATAATCTTGGACTCCCTGGGTATTATCCAGCACGACATAAATGGTATATAGAACAGACTGATTCTATTTGTTGTTATTGCATATATTTGTATACCAATTTACTTTCTTTTTGCTTGTAAGTGCATATTTATATATTAGGTAGTAATAATATTAATTGTTAAAAAAGAGAATAATAAAAAGAATGAGAAAATATATGGCAAATAGAGATTATGAGAAAAATAAAATAAAAGTAAAAAACTATAAAATTAATGAAAAAAAAAAAATGCTATGTATATAGCATGTAACCCAATGTAATTGGGCAGCAAAATGTTTTTACATTATTAAACCATATCTATCCCTCTGCAATGATTTTTATGTAGTTTAATGATGTAAAGATGATTTCATACAGCATAATAAGAAATATTTACAATAGTATGATCTTATCGGATCACTGTTAGAAGGCGTTTAAACTAATGCCATTGCTTCCAAAGTAAAACTAGGGAGATTTTTAAGTAAATAAGAAATATAGAGGATAATCTACAAATAACACATATTATCAACAAATAAGCTTGATAAATATTGGCAACATATATAAAAAAAAATTGTAATAGTCTTCAAATGCTGTCCCTTTTTACAATATATTTTATTGTTAATATTATTCTGTTTTTTAACCTAAAGATGATAGTAACTGATGAAACATGTAGTTCTATTAATTATGTTATCAGCTCTATTGCAAATACGCTTCTGATAAGCAAAGTGTTTCTAAAAGTAGAAATACTGAAATAAACGATTGTCATCATGTAAGGTTACGTTAATGCCTACATGCTGGCAATAGTTTTTTTCTTCCATTAAAGATTCCAAGAGAATGAAGCACAGAAGGTTTTCCCAATATTTTGTCAATTTTTCATGTAAAGTTAAATATAATTAACTAATATAAATAATTCTCAAATGTATCACAGCAGTGACATAAAGCACTTTAAAATATTACTTTCCGTAAAGGTAGTTTCGAAAACATTTATAATAACCGATGTTTGGGTAGCAGGTGACTAAGGAGATTGATGGCTTCATCTCGATTATTAAAATTAATATCACACAAAAGCTATAGTCACATCATCCATTGTGCTCCATCTTCAGATAAAATTATGAAAATGTATGTTTACTTTGTTTGAAAGTAATTTTATATTAAAAAAAATAGGATCATTTTTATTTTTAAAATAAAAAGTATGTTATTATGGATGGTACAAATCTTAAACTAATCAAAGTTTTATATATTCTGTAATCATCAGGAATGAAGACATACATAATCACAATAAAGAATAAGAATAAATTACATCTTGGCTGCAAAGTTTAGTCCAAGTAATACCTTTATTGGTGGGTAATGCCACCATCTGGAAAAATATAAGACAGATTTGGTAGTTGGAACAAATCATAGATCTGATTAGGTGTTTGCTGATGGTGGAGACGGTCAGGGAGGCAAAACGGTAAGCAAAGTTAACCTTGGCATACCTCCCAGAGAAAACGCACCATCAAGGGGCGAATGAAAGGCTTCAGTCGCTCCACAGAAAGTATTTTTAGCCGGGAAGGAAACGCACAATTCAGGACGTTGTTGGGTCAAGTGTGTATAGCAAATAAATACGATCGGCACTCTCCATAAGGTGGAACCTGGTGTGGGTTTAAATGGGTGACTGTTCTGGTCAGTGGCTATGGCGCACCTGATACTGGCAAAAACGGTAGTGACGTTCGTGGATGGTTCACTTTTTTTGGCGTGCTGGAATGAATTACTTCAAATCGGGAGAATTTGAAAACGCTGTGATTAGTGAGGAGATAAGGAGGCCAGAGGTGACGTGGAGTTTTAATAAACCAGGATACTCTAAGGGAAGAGAAGGGGTTGAGTGTCTACATAGTACCCTCAGTGACCATCTCTCCGAGTCTATCAGCTGGATCAAGGTCTTGAACCTGACGTAGCCATGCGTCGGGGTGTTATGGCATTTAATCACTCAAACCACTCTGTAACGCGATTTTTTCCATTCGAGGTGCTATTTGGGATATTGAATGGAAATTAATTTCACCAAATAGTCCTCATTTTGCCGGAATTTGGGGATTAAGCATTAAAAGTGCCAGGTGCCATCTGTTGCATGCCATACGAGAACAACGCCTGACATATGAGGAGTTCAACAGTGATCAATGAAATTGTCGTACCAGTCATTTTAATTTGAACAGCCGGTTGACTCATGGGACTAAAATAATTTAGTAATGTTATTATTATAAATAGTTGCTCAAGAGCAAAGGAAACAAAAAAAAATTTAATTCCAAATCAGGCTTAATATATTTTAATTCAAATTAAAAAAAAAGAAGTAATTCTTCAAGTCTGATTGTATACTCCTTCTGTAATATCATGGCGTACCTCAAGTGATTTTTTTTCTATGGTTTCCTTCGCTTTTCACAAACGACGGTCTATACTATCAACAAATGTTTCACCTAATCGGGAACCGAGATCCTTTGGGATATTGTAATGGATGGTAGGAGTGGAAATAGCGTCAAGTACCACTGCTTAGGTAATACCGCCCCTCGGAGTAGGCAACGCTCTCTTACAAAGGAGAAGGGTAAAGAGCCGGATTCGGGGAGGGCGTTTGTCAAGTTGATGGCAAAATTATACGAATTGGAATATATGTGAATAGCAGCCTGAGACCGAGGGAGGTCTTCGCATCTGCAATATCATGATATAGAGTGCGCTTCGATTTTATTGTCTCTCCTAGTCTGCTTTCTGTCTTGATTTAAGGTCCACTCTAACGTCCTCACGGTACTAGGCAATATTGACAGTCTATATAAATTTAATTCTCAAACAGTGTATAGCTACAGCCTGGCCTGTAACTACTAGGTACAATGGAAAATAGTCTTCTTAATTTAAATAAATAGTTCTGTAATCTTTGCTGCGCAAAAAAATATTTTGATTACTAAAATATATCCTTTATACAGGGTGTCCTGAATTTAAATGGCAAAACTTCAGGAACTTATAGGGGACCGAAAAACTAAGACAAAAAGTCGTTTAGAGATTTTCTCGTTTTTGCTTAGTTTTAGAGAAAATCGCAAAAAAAGAAACAAAACAAAAATGTTACAGGTAGCGATTACCACCTTTCAAAGTTCGTCAGGCTAGGCAGTGAGATATGTAAACACTTAATGTTATCCTTTATATTCTTTTATTTGTTTACATTTTGGCTTCCTTCTAGGATTATAATTCCTAAATCAGTATTCAGTCAGTTACTCAGTTATTTTGGTGTGAATAGCATCAGCCACAATGCCGCATACATATTCTAATGTTGAATACGCTGATATGATTTTTGTGTATGGTTTCTGTAACGGTAATGCTTTAGAAGTGGTGCGGGAGTATGTGCGCCGATTTCCAAATAGAAAAGTGCCTAATCGACGAGTCTTTTCGTTAACGTTTGATAGACTACGAGAGACTGGATCATTCCAATACGTAATGAAGGCGACCAATTCCAGGCAGCAATTAGAGCAGATTATGGGAGAAGAAATTGTGTCCAACGCCACTTCGATAACAATCCTGAGACTAGCATCCGAAGAGCATCTGCTGCATTGGCAATATCGCGGCAAGCAATATGGCGAACTTTGAAAGGTGATAATCGCTACCCATACCATCTTCAAAAAGTTCAGAATTTATTACATCAAGATTATGTCAAGAGATTGAATTTTAGTAACTGGTTTCTTGACGAAATTCGCGATGATAATTTATTTCCATTAAAAATTATATGGACCGATGAAGCTGCCTTTACAAGAGGAGGAATTGTTAATCAAAGAAATTATCATTATGATCCAGTATCATGTATGGGCTCTTGAAAATTCCAGAGCTATTAGAGAGAATAGGTTTCATCATGAATTTGCTATTAAAGTTTGGCTTGGAATTTAGAATGGATTACCGGTGTGACCATATTTTTTAACTGGAAGATTGAATGTTATCACATTTACACATTTTATGGTGAACGACTCTTCTAATTATTTAGATGACATTCCCTTACAGCAGCGGATTGAAATATGGTTTCAACTCGATGGATGTCCATCTCATTATAGCAGAGTTGTTCGGGTTGGCTGGATATAAATTATCCACAACGATGGATTGGACGTGGAGGAGTAGTACCTTGGCCACCCAGATCACCTGATATGACACCCATGGATTTCTTCGTATGGGGAACCTTGAAGCAGAAAGTTGATTCGGTGTCAATCAACTCAAGAGAGCAATTAAGAGACCGAATCTTAGATGCAGTGCACCAAATATCATAAGAACTAATGTTTAGCTGCAATTTATCAAGTGAGTGCTAGATGTAATGCTTGCATTTGTGCAAGAGGACAACATTTTGACCAATATTTACATTAAAAAGAACATAACATAAATATAAATATAAATAAATAAGTATAAAAATGAAAAGTTGTTTTGTTTCTTTTTTTTCGATTTTCTCTAATACCAAGAAAAAAACGAGAAAATCTCTAAAGGACTTTTTGTCTTAGTTTTTCGGTCCGCTATAAGCTCCTGAAGTTTTGCCATTTCAATTCGGGACACCATGTAGAATATAGATTATATTAAACATTGCATCTTATTTAAAGGTTGTAATAAATTACCCGGCATGACAAAATGTTGTGTTTCATACAAGACCAATCTTATTACAGTTATTTTAAATGTGTATGGTACATAAAGGGGTTTCCATCCTTACGAATTCCTTGAAAAGGATATTTTGTCGGAACCGCCCATTGCATGTGCACGTGAAGGTCTTGAAGTCTGAAGGCTCATTCATGCCATACTGTTATGGAAAGGGTGTGGAACATGTTTTTTAAGATTACTTATAAAATGAACAAATACCTGGATAACAATTAATACATTGATCAATTACACTGTTCTTCGATGCCTTACTTTTATGGACAGGTTGCGGTGCTTGGTTGGGAGATGAAGGAAGCAAGAAAAGATAATTTCTTTCGACCTTGTTCATTTTATATCGTACCATCAATTTGTAAATGGTTTTTAAGATTACTTATAAAATGAACAAAAACCTGGATAACAATTAATACATTGATCAACTCCACGTTTCTTTAATATCCTAATTTTATGGACAGGTTGCGGAGCTTGGTTGGGAGATGAAGAAAGCAAGAAAATCTAATTTCTATTGACCTTGTTCATTTTATATCGTACCATCAATTTGTAAAGGGTTTTTTAGATTACTTATAAAATGAACAAAAACCTGGATAACAATTAATACATTGAACAACTTGGGACCACTTGATTTTATGATTGGGATACTTCTTGATTTTGGGACCAAGAAAAACTGAAGAAGGATACAGGCTGAAGAGCAATGTAGAAATCTATGAAATGATAGAGAAATTGAGTGTCGCAATGAGAAAAAGAAGACTGACCTTCTATGGACACCTAACAAGAATGGATGAGAAAAGATTGACAAAGAAAATTTTTGAACACAGCAACCGAAGAGAGAAAACGTTCAACAAATGGATACAGGAGATAAAAAGGGATCTGTCTTCACTCAACATCACCAAAAAATTAATTTCGAATAGAAAATTATTTAAAAAAGCAATTAATGAAATTCAGTCACTCCCAGAGGAAAGGAGGGAGAGAGGTGAGAATCGCAAGTGGTCGGAGGAACGGAGGAAACACCATTCGGAAATGATGAGGAAGTATTGGAAGGAGAGGAATAAGAAGGGAAGGAGTATCAAGGAGTGATTTGTTGAACGTGGTCCAAAGATGGCCGAAATCAAAAAAAGAAGAAGAAGAAAACATTGAACAACTACACTGTTCTTCGATGCCTTACTTTTATGGACAGGTTGCGGTGCTTGGTTGGGAGATGAAGGAAGCAAGAAAAGCTAATTTCTATCGACCTTGTTCATTATATATCGTACCATCAATTTGTAAATGGTATTTAAGATTACTTATATAATGAACAAATACCTGGATAACAATTAATACATTGAAAAACTGCACTGTTCTTCGATGCCTTCCTTTATGGACAGGTTGCGGTGCTTGGTTTGGGAGATGAACAAAAGCAGGAAAAGCTAATTTCTATCGACCTTGTTCATTATATATCGTACCATCAATTTGTAAATGGTTTTGAAGATTACTTATAAAATGAACAAATACCTGGATAACAATTAATACATTGAACAACTACACAGTTCTTCGATGCCTTAATTTTATGGACAGGTTGTGGTGCTTGGTTAGGAGATGAAGAATAGCAAGAAAAGCTAATTTCCATCGACCTTGTTTATTACATATCGTACCATCAATTTGTAAATGGTATTTAAGGTTACTTATAAAATGAACAAAAACCTGGATAACAATTAATACATTGATCAACTCCACGTTTCTTTAATATCTTAATTTTATGGACAGGTTGCGGAGCTTGGTTGGGAGATGGAGAAAGCAAGAAAATCTAATTTCTATTGACCTTGTTCATTTTATATCGTACCATCAATATGTAAAGGGTTTTTTAGATTACTTATAAAATGAACAAATACCTGGATAACAATTAATACATTGAACAACTACACTGTTCTTCGATGCCTTACTTTTATGGAAAGTTGCGGTGCTTGGTTGGGAGATGAAGAATAGCAAGAAAAGCTAATTTCCATCGACCTTGTTTATTACATATCGTATCATCAATTTGTAAATGGTATTTAAGATTACTTATATAATGAACAAATACCTGGATAACAATTAATACATTGAACAATTGCACTGTTCTTCGATTCCTTACTTCTATGGACAGGTTGCGGAGCTTGGTTGGGAGATGAAGGAAGCAAGAAAAGCTAATTTCTATCGACCTTGTCAATTATATATCGTACCATCAATTTGTAAATGGTATTTAAGGTTACTTATAAACTGAACAAATACCTGGATAACAATTAATACATTGAAAAAATACACTGTTCTTCGATGCCTTACTTTTATGGACAGGTTGCGGTGCTTGGTTTGGGAGATGAACAAAAGCAAGAAAAGCTAATTTCTATCGACCTTGTTCATTATATATCGTACCATCAATTTGTAAATGGTTTTGAAGATTACTTATAAAATGAACAAATACCCTGATAACAATTAATACATTGAAAAACTACACTGTTCTTCGATGCCTTACTTTTATGGAAAGGTTGCGGTGCTTGGTTGAGAGATGAAGAATAGCAAGAAAAGCTAATTTCTATCGACCTTGTTCATTATATATCGTACCATCAATTTGTAAATGGTTTTTAAGGTTACTTATAAAATGAACAAATACCTGGATAACAATTATTACATTAAAAAACTACACTGTTCTTCGATGCCTTACTTTTATGGACAGGTTGCGGTGCTTGGTTGGGAGATGAAGAATAGCAAGAAAAGCTAATTTCCATCGACCTTGTTTATTATATATCGTACATCAATTTGTAAATGGTATTTAAGATTACTTATATAATGAACAAATACCTGGATAACAATTAATACATTGAACAATTACACTGTTCTTCGACGCCTTACTTCTATGGACAGGTTGCGGAGCTTGGTTGGGAGATGAAGAATAGCAAGAAAAGCTAATTTCTATCGACCTTGTTCATTATATATCATACTATCAATTTGTAAATGGTATTTAAGGTTTCTTATAAAATCAACAAATACCTGGATATTAATTAATACATTGAACCACTACACTGTTCTTCGATGCCTTACTGTTTTGGACAGGTTGCGGTGCTTGGTTGGGAGATGAAGAATAGCAAGAAAAGCTAATTTCCATCGACCTAGTTTATTACATATCGTATCATCAATTTGTAATGGTTTTTAAGGTTGCGGAGCTTGGTTGGGAGATGAAGAATAGCAAGAAAAGCTTACCTTGTTCATTATATATCATACTATCATTTGTAAAATAAGAACTTATATAATGAACAAATACCTGGATAACAATTATTACATTAAAAAACTACACTGTTCTTCGATGCCTTACTTTTATGGACAGGTTGCGGTGCTTGGTTGGGAGATGAAGAATAGCAAGAAAAGCTAATTTCCATCGACCTTGTTTATTATATATCGTACATCAATTTGTAAATGGTATTTAAGATTACTTATATAATGAACAAATACCTGGATAACAATTAATACATTGAACAATTACACTGTTCTTCGACGCCTTACTTCTATGGACAGGTTGCGGAGCTTGGTTGGGAGATGAAGAATAGCAAGAAAAGCTAATTTCTATCGACCTTGTTCATTATATATCATACTATCAATTTGTAAATGGTATTTAAGGTTTCTTATAAAATCAACAAATACCTGGATATTAATTAATACATTGAACCACTACACTGTTGTTCCATGCCTTACTTTTATGGACAGGTTGCGGAGCTTGGTTCGAAAATGAAGAATAGCAAGAAAAGCTTATTTCTTATGACCTTGTTCATTATATATGATACATAATTTATTAATTTAATAGTTATTACTACGTCAGATTTTTTTAATAATCATAATGAAAAAAACGTATATTATTAAATTATCCGACCTTATATGATCTACAATTCAACTTTTTTTACATATTTTTAATAATACATATGAAGTTTCAGTCGGTCTCATTCCTGATTAAATTTTTGCAAAACATACGTCTATGGAAAGGATAAATTGATAGATTTTTTCAAAGGCTTCAGGACAATCGAATCTTTAAATTCAAAAACTTATTTTAGTGTGAAATCAAACCTTTTATTAAAATGATATTTGAAAACTGCTAGCACTTTGTGTTTAGGAAATTAAAAAAAATTGTAATTGCTTTTGTTTTCATTTGCTTTACCAATTAATTTAATTTTTAATACTTTCTAAGTAAATCCTGAATGTATCTTATTTCTTATGAACGAAGGTGAATTGATATTTAACAAAGTAACAATGTAAAATTGTATATTTTCAGTATCAGAAAATTTAGGTGGCTGTTTGTGTACCTATCATGACAAAAATAAAATTGACAGGTGTAACTCTGACAGGTAAAGTTTTTCTTAATGTATCTCGAAAAAGCAGGCCAAACCGATTCAGGAAAGATAATATATAATCTATTGACAGCAGTTTGTTCATATTAACTTTTATAAAATAATACAGCTATCTCTTTCCTCGACAAGTTGGTTGAAGCGACAAATAATGAAAATACTTGTTTCTAGAAAAAATATTATCAATTAATAAGAAGAAATTACCTGTTTTGAAAAAATCTTTGCTATTGTTCAACGTTATATGTTTTTGGGAGGGCTGTAAAGCTAACTAAATTATCACAACACCAATGATTAAAGAAACACGCAATACAATAATAAATATAAGGAAGGATACGTACATGAATTCAACAAGGACTATGGAGTGTATATTGCACGTCAATTAAATATTTTGCAATATATACAAAATAGTTCACAATTAATTATTTACGAATCACTTGAAAGTGTAACACAGTTTTAATCTAATGATTAGATAAATATTTTCAACAGCCCTATTTACGTATGTTTCTAGAAAAGGAAACCAGGCTTAGGGAAAACTTTAAGAATTTTCTGTTTACCTCATTATTCGCCTGACTACCTTCCTCCCTCTTATTCTAAACTCTTCATCCTTTCTTTCCTTAAGCAAGCATCAACACGCATTTGATTTCTTTCCTTACATTTTCAAATTAATTTATATGCTTAGACACTTATAATATTGTAATAACATTTAATTAAATCATCAACTATTAATTTTATTTACTTTTCAAGTATTGAAAAAATCTTAATATGCAGTTTAAAATTTTATTTTGTTAATTTTTAAATATTTAGTTTCATATCGTCACTAACAACAATGGCCATAAAAACATACGACGTTATTACCCACCTTTCTCGACCTAGATAAGAGTACACTTAGAATTAGATCCTATATCAACAGTCTGGGTCCAGCCGGAGGTGCGCACTGCTGCAGTTAATTGAGCAAATTGATATTTGATTGAAATCATCGCAAACTTAGATAGAGTTTACTTTATCGTTACTTCACTGGAAGTCCATGTAAGAGAAAATTCATTGGAACAGATAGAAGAGAACAGATAAGGTTGGGTTTGCTTCTTGACTGAAAAATTAGTAATTTTTGGCTGAACAGAAAATCGGTTAGTGCAAACTCATAAAATTGTGAATTTTTTCATTGTATAAATATTAATACGAATCATTTTTTTATGTTAATTATTTTTACTAAGTCGGCTTTTTGTTTTTGTAAGGCTGTATTTTAAATTTTTGGTTTAATTTAATATTTTCAATAAATTTTTTTTTATTATTTTGATTAAGTTAGTAACGATACAATTGAATTAGTTTGTAGCATAAGTGGAGAGATTATTTCTTCAATATTATTTGTTCAATTTACCAGTATTTTCCCCTCATAATTATTAATGATGACGTAGTTGAACTGGCTGGAACGGGACAAAGGTGGGTGGGAAATAAAGGTAAGCCCCTCCTCCCAACACTTTTGAGCTATAAGTAAGACAAAAATAATACCAAATCATCAAATATCATTAAGTAATTTAAGCAGTTCAAAGTTTCGGGGATGTTTCATTAAGAGTAAAGTACACCAGAACTCAACTAGATTATGCAGATAATGTTTGTGCGGAGTTTGAAGCAGCGCATTGTAAGAAAGCTCGAGGGGTTTATCAATATGATTGCTAATTGACATAGTGGGATGAATGGTTGCTAATGCCTGCTGGAGGGGTATTAGTCTCACAATGCCTCATTACTAGCACAATGCCCTTGGAGTAGGATGGTAAATACCAACACCAACACCGCAATCAAGGCTACATTGTGGCGCCCAAACAGCTCGCCCATCGCAGGCCGAATTTTAATAACGCTGTCCTTCTTCAGATAAGACTTTTTCTCGATTCTATATTCCAACTGTGGCCAGCTTCTACTATCGTAATTTATTTTACAATGTTATACTTCTGGTGAATTAGTGCTTCACAAATCTATATTCATTTTTTTTAACTGATTCACACCTATCATCAAGCTGGAAACAACCAGTAAATGAGTTGAATAAGCAACGTATTTACAATATTAGTGAGAGGGACCAGTACCATTTGTTGCTTCCTCCTGACATAATTATAGGCTGTTTGCTACTTGAGGAGGATATTAATATTATTAAATCTGGCTTTATGAAAAAATTGAGATAATGAATCTATAGGAACTGGTAAAAAGGAACTAAGCCAAAGTTTGTTTCAATTTAATCACCAGTTTTTCTTTTTTCTTTACAAAATATTTGAAACCGGTTAAAATTATATTTTCAGGCAATCATAGAACACGTCATACTTTTTGTTTATTAACTTACAATTTACATACGAAAACATTATTCGTCTATTTGTCTAATAGGGTGAAAATGCATTTGGTTGTTATATTTTAGGTTTTTCTGTATGAAAGGGCCTTTGAAGACAATACAGTACAATCTCACTAATTCGACCCCTAATGGACGGACGCAGTGTGGAACGGTTGAAAGGTCGGATAACCAGGAGATTTCAATGAAACACGTTTTCATAGTTAATTATAAAACAATTTTAACTATGAAAAACAGTATACAATCATTGGAAGTTATACATTAAAATTTTAAAAGAAGGAAAGGAAATAGAAAGTTTTGTTATGTACACCAATAGATTAATATGGTTGCATGGATTTGTTTTAGACAGCTATTTATAGATAGAAGCATTGGAGAGAAACCAATACCTTTCTTTGCTTCCTCCTGACATAATTATAGGTTGTTTGTTAATTAGGCTCCTTTTTTTAGCCTTAGAAACAAATTTGGTTGGAACCTATGGTGGTTGGAACATATGGTGGTTGGAACATAAAATGTGTCGTGAAATATTTTGTTTTTTTGTTTTAACGTGGTTTATTACATGGATATGTGTCTGTATGCCATGTTCTTACGTACGACGAAGATCGTGAAATTAGCCGCAGTAATTGAAATGTTTGTAGTTTGCATATGGCGTTTTGTTTTGGCTGAAACATATTTTTGTGATGCACAAATCAAACGGATTTCAGTAAGTGTATGGATTCAGACGCTGACTAAGTTTAAGGGAGAATCTTCCTTGTAGCTGTGAGAACAAGATTTGTAGACGCTTATATAAAGTAAGTCCATGTCATCTTCCTATCGGATGTTAGTCCCAATTATTTTACTTTGTTAGTCTGCAGATTTTTTTTTTTTTTTTTTTTTTTTTTTTTTTTTCGAAGTACAATAGAGGACATTAATGATAAAATTAAAAACAGAATCATAGCGGCCAACCGTGCCTTCTTCCGTATGCACCATGAAAAGTCGACACACCTTATGGACAAAATTTATGGATTTATGGAAATTTTAAGCAGTTTAAATCTTGTCTTAGCACACCATGACTATCATACATTTTTAACCATCCATCGGTTGTACCGTTAAATTCGGTAAAACACTCGACTTGTTTTCCTTCTCTCCTGAATCAGATAAGCATTTCGGAAAATTGATTCCAGTAATTGCTTGAGACATTTGTTGTATATTACTTCCGACCGCGGTGAGGGGATAGTTTCTACCATGGGAACTATTTAGACAGTGATTGTCTTTAGTGTTGCACGAAGTACATCATATGACCGCTTTCGTTCAGATTCGCCCCAACAACTACGATACATAGAACCATAAACTTCTACCAATCCTCTATGCAACCTTTGCAAGAGATCAAATAATTCCTCCACGACGATGACGTGCACCTTTTGTGGACATTTTATTTGTGAAAATCACTCTTAAAAAATTGCTTGCAATAATTCTTCATAAAAACAACCTTTTTAATCATGTAAGAATTCATTTTATATTTGATTGTAATATTGTAAATCAAAGTTTATCTAGTTTTAATTTTTTTTTTATTTTTCATTTTCAATCATAAGCATATTTTCATTTACGTTCAAAATATTATTCTGTCTGGTAAAAGTATTCTATTTTAAATGTAGAATGGTCAAAATGTTTGATTTAATAGATTTAATATAAAATATGGATGAAAAACAGGGTGTTGTACTTCATAAATCGCGCGATACGGTGAGTGTTAGCGCGACCAATAAAAGGTTAAAATTTAAAAATCAAGTGGGAAAGAATACATTGCTCTCAAATGTCAATAAGTAAACATACTTTGTTACGTTGCCAGGCATTAATTTATTAGTAGATGCCAACTCTGATTCGATTAACATCAAGGTTTAATAAAATTGTAGCGCTAATTAAAAGGACGGTTGAAAATGCGCACTTTAGGAGGTTAGGGAAACAAGGATTTAATTAAAGGATATTAAAAAAGTAATAAGGATTCATTATCCTGGAAGGATGGAAGCAGAGCATATTTCCATGAGCGGGTGGCGGAGGTCTAGGTAATCCCCTTATTAGCATGAAGATTGTTTACCCAAGAAGAGCTTATTTCTTTTCCTCCGTTGAGGATCAAGCCCTTGAATCTAAATTAACAAGTTTAATATCCAGCTTGGGGCCGATACCGCGACTGTTACTCCCAGATAACAGCTATCTATCGCCCTCCCCATCCATGTAATTCCTTCCCCCTCTCGGCCTATTAACTGTGAAATTCCTTTCCGCCCCACCCGCTTTAGGAGGGATATCTAGCCCTTGGGTTGATACTTGAGAAAGGCAATGAAATACAATATATCTAAACTATTATATAAAAGGACAAGCTATTTTTCATTTTTGATAACTAACCACGAAAACTACTGAACCAATGTGTACCAAATTTGAACATCATGTTTTTAGCACCAGGAAGGTTTAGCAATTATAAAATATACTGATTTTTCAATTACGTTGTTATTAAAAAACTGCGATAATACGTAAATAACAGAGAAGTTCAAAAATTGACCGATAGGTGGCGAGTGCAATTGAACATGAGAGGTTACGAAGGTTACATAGTGCTTAAAATCGGCAATAAAAATTACTTAATTAAATTGTTATTCAAAAAGATATAAATATGTGGTGTGGCATGTGGATTTGATTTTCAAACTTACATCCAGTTTGAAAATCAGCCAATATGTGGTTAGCAGCATACCGCAATAGAGTTTACAAGTGTTTAACAACTAAACCCTTAGTTGAATTAGTTTCTTGATGAAAAAAAGCCACAATATGTGCACAATATTGAAGTTTGAAAATTGACTTATAGGTAGCGAGCGCCATTATACATGAGAGGTTACAAAGGTGCGGTGTTGTATACACATTGAAATTGATAATAATATTTACTTATAATAAATCAAAGTTTTAAAATAGATTTAAATATGTGGTTGAGGCATGTGGATCCCGGTAAAGTTTGAAAATCGACCATTATCTAGTTATTACGATTCTTCAATATAGAGTTTACAGGGGTAAAACGTTGCTCTATTGGTGTCCTTTTGAAAATTGATTAAATATTTTTCTTTTTTAAAATGACACTCATTCATCCTTCGTATTCTGTCTGTTTTTTATCAGTGTCTATCATATTTGTCGGGATGTTGAAGATAGTCCAAAGTCATTTAATGATACTCGGTCTTAAAAATTGATTAATTCCTTTCATTTTTCAAAAGGACTAAAAAATTAACCATTCATACTTTATTAATTTATATATCTTAAAGGGGAAGAGAAGCTAAAAGTAACTGATACCTTTGCTCTAGATTAAATTTAAAAACTTTAGGAATAGGAATTAACGATAAAACATGTGTACAAATATACCAAAGCCACTGAAGAATAATAGTTTCAGATCAGATGGGATCTAATGATTTTTGACAGCGGAAGGATATTCGGTTATTGTAAAGTATTTCATACTACTAGTAACATCTAAAAAAGAACAAGGTATCTAGGAACGGTATCCCGATTGGCAAATACATAATGCAATAGGAGACATCGTAGGGCCTTAAAGTATAAATATTTCTAATAGTATATCGAATAACCACATAGTTATTTTCTTAAATAATACCGGGTATGTAAAAAACCTTACTCGAAACCATGAAATGATCCTTATAGATGGAAATATTATCTCTATCAGGAGACTAATCCATCGAAATTAATAACAGTAACCAATGCCCCTCCATATTTACCTTACGATATAATAGAATACAAATTAAAAGAAAGAAACGTTAAACTTTTTAGAAGCGTCAATTACTTGAGAGCTTGTATAAATGTTCTTATCAGGCTATCAACAAGTCGACACATTTAGACGCCATGAACCTATTTGTCCAACCAGATGAATCTGATCCCCGAACTTAAAGTATCCCAGTTTTGTTTCAAGGTAATACTTTTAAGCTATACTTAGGAGAAGATGAAATTACGTGCTTTCTATGTTCCGAAGTTGGACACATTAGCCCAAATGTAAATTGAATCCAGACCTACAAACAACACCAATAGAACCGGAATCAGAAATACTAGACTTCAAAAACACAAATAATATAACATTAAAAACATCCATAGATTCAACTACAAACTTAAAAACATCTGTAAATAATGAGATCCTAAAGGAGGCCATTGCACTTAATCATAAATACCAAAACAATTAAAATGATCCCTGCCCGAATTCAACACGAGAAAAACCGTAACTGTAACATAAAATGACACGGCTAACCTCATCAAAAACAAAGAACACATAGAAAAAACAGACTTATTGTTATCAACCCTAGCTGAAATCTGCAATAACCTCACAGATACAAGAGACACGGAACCTTATTCAGATTCAGAAACATATAATATCTATATTATATAATAGATAATATCTATCTAGGATAGACAACACTGTTTCACAGATCTGCCAGGATCTGACGATTTTTTGAGGCCGAAGGACATCCTTGGCCACTCTTTCCGTCCACAATTAGAATTAGCTTTTTCGTCCTTAAGGATAATAGGTTTTTAACGGTTTTTTAAGTAATCCGAAGGATAACTTCCGCCATTGTTGTCCTCCACTTCCGCCATTGCTGTCCTCCAGAATACTTTTTTTTTAATATTTAACGGTTTTAAGATGTCGGACTTCCGCCATTGTTGTCCTTAAAAGGACACTTTTTTTTCAAATATTCGACTATTTAACTGTTTTAAGATGGCGGAAGTATATTTCGCATTTGTTAACGTATTAGATAGATAATATAATAATATAATAGATAATATCTATATCCCTATATTGTAGGGAAAAACAAAAAGTCTAATATTGATAAAAAAAAGAAATAAAATCTACTTTAAAACAATTTTCTTCTGCTAAAGATATAATAGAACAAAATACTGAAAATACCCCATGAGTTTTGAAAATATTTGGCTATTATTAGACATGGTTAAAGAAGAAAAAAATCTAAGCAATATTGTTAAACAATTTAAATCAAAATGCTCGGCAAAATTGAGACGTACCAGATTATTCAAAACATAAAAAAATGACTCTAAATAGAAAACAAGTTTAGGAACTACGTCTTAGTTTCCAAATATAAGTATTAATATTAAAGTCAACAAAACAATGGTTAAGATTTTACAATAGAATTGCAATTGAAAGCTTTCACAAATAATTTTGTTCTTATAGAACATTGACACTCTGCCCATCAGGAAAACTTGAATCAGAGCGGAGCAGGAATGTAATAACTCCACCAATGAGAAGTTAGCCTTGAACTAAAGGGGAGCTCTCATTGGTCGGTTGGGAAGTGTTAGAGAAGGGGGGGAGGCAATACGTTAGGAAGGCTTAAGGCAACGTATGGGCCTGTTTGTGCAAGATATCGCCCATCCAATACCCAGCCTCTGTTTAACCGCTTCCTCAGCCACCGCCCTCGGGTAATAACCTCTGGTTTAGCAGCCACATATTGGTCTTCAGGTTCTGTCAGTAGGGGTCAGAGCTACCTCCTAATGACGTTCCGAGAAGAATGAGAAAGGAACTTTTAAATGAAAACATCTCCTCTTCGCCCTGTTCCAAGGCCATTGAAGATGATGTAGTGGAGAGAAGTCTATGGAATCAAGAATACGATCAGATGAGAAAACATGCCAAGAAAATTGAAATTGTTTAGGAAAGTTTCTTGAAAGGAATGGTCGGATGGAGCGCTACATGAAAACTTCACCCTAACTTCCTCTCCCTCGCCTTTATGCCAGGAAGGAAATAATAAACTAAAAATAACAGATAAAGGATATTAAAATTATTAAATCTGGCTATAAGAAAGAATTGAGAAAACGATTAATTAATTCAAATCTATAGTAACTGGTAAAAAAGGAACTAAGCGAAAGTATGTTTCAATTTAACCACAAGTTTTTTTTTTTTTAATTTAGTTTATATCTGAAACCATTTAAAATTTACATACTTGTCTATTAATTTACAATTTACATAGGGAAGCATTATTTATCTATTTGTCAAATAGTGGAACAGTAAAAGGGTGGGATTAACAGGAGATTTCAATGAAACATGTTTTTCATAGTTAATTATAAAACAATTTTAACAATGAAAAACATTATACAATCCTTAGAAGTTATACATCAAAATTTTAAAAATGTTCATAATGAAGTATGTTCTAAACATCGTTTTTAAATACTGTAAAAAAGTCACAATTTCCGCCACTTTTTGCTAGTGTGTACAGAACCTCCATAGTTTATAAACGAACTATGCGATATAAGCCGATTAAGATTAAATTTGTGTTGGGATCTAGTTGTTTCTTATCTATTGCTTTTAAGACACAGGTAAAGAAGCTTTTATACTTACATTTAAAAAATTATATATTTTTCGACGAAATGTGAGCTGAGGGTCGTTCAGGATCAAAACCAGTTTTGTCCCTGAACGACTCTCAGCTACAGATCTTCTTCAGGGCTAATCTATACTATTTTATAAAAGGACAAGCCATTTTTCGTTTTTTATCACTAACCGCGAAAACTGCTGAACCAAATTTTAACCACAACATCTTCATAGTTCAAGGAAGGTTTAGCAATAATAAAATTTAAAGGTTGCAATAATAAAATAATAATATTTTGGCTGACAGAAACGAGGTTTGCCGCACTGTCATATACTTTCATGATTAGAAATTAAAATCCAATTCTAATCAAATGAATTCAATAAAATTATTTCTGCCGAATAAAACTCATTACCTAATCAAAATGTCGATTTCATTTGATATTGTGTCTAATAATATGAAAACAAGGGCTCTTTGTTGTAAGCACTGATAATGCAGTCCATTATACGCAAGAGTTTCTTAATAGTTTCTGTCCATCTGGATTACCAACTCATACGTTAAATCAGATCAATAATTACTACTATGCCTGAAAATATCAAAGAGGAAATAATGTTTATTAATTGCATGCTAAAATACAATATTTTTATGGGGAAACAAATAAAACTTCAATTATTAGTCAAAATTACATATATTTCTTTACTTGTGGAGGTGGCTGAAGCCGTGAGGGGGAATGCTAGAATAACTATAATTATTTTAGATTTGAAGAAGGCTGCAAGGTAGGTCAAAAAGTCGGTACTCCATATATAAAGTTTTTTAAAGTTGAATGAGTAACTTTTTTAATATTTTAATATTGCGAACTTCAAAAGTGTTTGTTGCATTGGTTATAAAAATAATACAATCATTAAGAAAAATAACCAAGAACACCTAGGAAAATTAGACATTATCAGCGTTTAGGTAATGATAGAAACTGGGGATTTAATGAGTTGGATCTGCAAATAATTAATATACAAGGATAGGAGGGGGTAAGACTTTGTAAACAAAGGTAGAACTCGCCATTGTATCGAGAGCTGCGGGCCGGCTGCATTAATTAAACGAGTGGGGTGGGATCAAAGGAGAACAATTCTTGGAGCAGCTTGTAAATATTGAAACCGGCATAAAATATACACCAGCGTTCGGCGACCGGGCCCCGCCCTGAGCTTTGCCGAACACTACTAGTCGATATGTGCATACTTTGTTTGCTAGGTAGTTCCGAGTTATGATGAATAATTTTTGTCTAGGAATATGTACAGAGACCTTGATAATATGTTTAATAATCGACTGATGAACTGTTTCATTGGATTTATCATTGAGATCCCCAGGCAATCACATGTTACTTGCCGATATTTTCTGAGCTTGGGCTGCTTTGTTCTAATTTCTGACGTTAATACTTTATGGGTACTTTTTTTATTCCAATCTCTAAATACCTTCCTAAGTTCTTGAAGTTATAACTCTGCGCTCTTCTATCCACCTCCTAAACACTAGATCCCAACCTTTTAACCTGTATACCCTCTCACATAGAACTGCCTCCTTTGACAAATCCTTCATCATTCGTGCTAGTTCCTTTTGGAATTCCTTACCCACTTCAATTCCTAAAGTAGCTTCCCTAACTTCCTTTTAAAATAATTTATTTTTGTACCTTTTAGACAATCAACATTCCGCAAGTATGTAAATAATTAAGTATGTACTTAGAATTATTTTAGCTTTTCGTATAAGTGGCGTAATTGCTGAAGCATTTAAATTGTAGGTATTACTGTCAGACAATTGTACTGGTAATTGTGTATTATTATTATTCTTTGGGGATAGTGAGTCTCAGAAATAAGTTTATCTTTCATATAATAATCCCGACGGATGTTCACAGGAGGTTCATCCAAACAAGTAAATCTTCTTTACTAAGAACTTAGTGGTTTGAGTGTACTTAAAATAAAATGAAAAGTGAAAATACAGGTATGTATACTTATATTTATTTATGCAACTTATTTTGATTTTTTAATTTTTTTAATTGGGACTTATTTACTCCTACTAGGAAAGAAAGGACGGGTTAATCTAAAGGTTACCAACCTATTCTAGCAAGGGTAGAAAATTCAAGATTAATTTCGTTGGTTATATTGATTTAAAGTGGTTATTTACAAAAAACATAACAGAATATGAAGATAAGTACTTGTTAACACTTATACAGAACAAAACTTATTTTTGTTGGAAAAAGTCTAGAATATATGAGACATCATGAATACAAAGAACTTGTATGGTACATGATAGATCATCTTCTGTTTAAGCTCGAGCCACGTAACTCTCTAAAAACGACCTGAATAGGTTTTAGGTTAACCTTTAGTTGTGGAACCAGGGGCAGGCGTTCCATAAGGTAGCGTTCTTGGTCCAGTTCTATATATCCTCTATGCTGCAGATATCCCTACCACTCCTGATGCTTTCCTTGCAACATTTGCTGATGACACTGCTATCCTTTAATCCCATTCAGATCCTTTAATAGCTTCCTATAATCTCCAAAACCACTTATCCTTGATTAAAGACTGGTGCGATAATTGGCGGATCAAAGTAAATGAAACTAAATGCACCAACGTAACCTTTAGCCTGCGCCAAAAATCCTTTCCTCCTATCAATTTCAATGGTATTCCACTACCTAAAGCTGACACAGTTCGGTATCTTGGTTTCTACCTAGACAAAAGACTTAAGTGGAACCCTAATACTCGACTCAAAAGGCAAGAACTCAACAGACGCTTCAGCCAACTGTATAGAATATTAAACAGGACATCTCATCTTTCCTTTGAAAACAAACTTCTCATATACAAAATCATTATTGAACCTATTTGGACTTACGGACTTGAACTGTGGGGCACAGCTAAAAAATCGAATATCAAACGCATTCAATCCTTCTAATCCAAAGTCCTTCGAACTATAGTAAATGCTCCTTACAATGTATGGAAAAAAAACCTCTACAATGATCTCAACATACCATACGTCCTCGACCTCATACCTCTTAATTTTTTTAAATTCCATCGAACCTTTCTTTCCATCCTAACCCTCTGGCTCAATCACTATCCATTTCAACACACCCTAATAACACCCCTCGCAGATGGGCAGTAAAACGGCAGTGGCCCCAAAGATCTATTGTAAGAATGTATTTATGTTGGAGATCTAGCACTGGCCAGCTTATTCGCTCATGCCCTGAGTGACTGTACACTGCGCCCTCATTTAGCCTCCAATGGGTTTTCTTTAACACCAATGACGCAGCTGAGAGAGATGAGCTGGGACCTCTCTGTATCGGGCCTGTCCTTCCATGAGTGGAGGGGCAGGGTTGGTTGGGAGATCCCTAGGATGAATGTGTATTGTAAATAAAGTATGAATATAGTTTTAACTTTTAATTTAATTTATCTTTATTTTTATTTTATTATTTATTTATTTTTACTTACTCAATGCTTTATTTTAGTATTTCATTTTATTCATATGTATATTGTTTATGTATAGGAAATTCTTTCTGTTATCTTTTTATTTATTTATTTTTTCTTTGTACACAATGTGTGAATGTAATTATATGTCATCTATATTATTTATTGCACAAATTTGTGGCAGATTGTAATAATTACTCAATAAAAGTTCTATAAAAAAAAAAGTTGTGGAACCAATGAAATAAGAACAACAAAGAAATTTTCTAAATTTACTTAAAACTGAAGCTGTTATCAAGGATGAGAACAACCAAGATATATCTAACAATGTAATTCATTAAAATTTTATGTTTTGAATCTAGTTCACAAGAGATCCCATTGTAAACTAAAATATCATAGTTAAAGTGAGGGAATATAAGCAAGAAGGCAAGAAGTTGACAAGTACACATAGGAAGAATATGATGGGAACGGTGATAAAACCATTGTAAGATTGAACGATGACATTTTTGAGCTTTTTACGAGCAAGGATCAAATCAAACATGATTATTTTAGGGTTTATGGCATGATAAAGGCTTATGATGATTTGCAGTTTCTATGATTTTCCTTTGTACATTTTTGGTGAGTATGTTCAAACAACCAATTTATAATTTAAAAAATTCAATATTTAGAATAGATGTATCCATATCCTTTGGGATATATTGGGGCATTTCAATGATGACAGGGTGCTTAGTGTATTTATTGATTTCAGGGTTATTTGCCTCACTCAAACCCAAAAACTGTATGGCAAACCCTAGATACATTAAAGCCCAGACATTTTCCGAAAAATGGTTTATTCATTTCTCCTACACCATCTACAAGCTTTTATTTATCCTTGATTCTTCTGCATCCAAATCTTCTAGAAACAATTTTGCACAGATTCGGCCATGCTTTATGATACGAAACAGAATAGGCAGCCTGACTACTTTTCTCCAAGTCTACAGATTCAATAAATCAATGTAATATTGAGTTGATAGGCAACATCCAAAGCTGCCGGTTGTAAAGCGTTTAAGACCCATGTATATGCATCTTTAGGAGGTGTGTATTTAAAATAAATTATAATAGTACTAGAAGAATATTTTTCTTCTAGTACTATTATAATTTATTTCTCAACGAGCCAACCCCATCTGTAAAACTTTTTCGATTTTCACATATCGCACTTTTTTGGGTCTTTGACTAGAAATGTTTCACTATAACCTCTTTATAAAAAACTCTGAAGTCCTTGCTTACCCAATAGCGACGGTACACGATAAATAGATGAGGCATTATGGATACACAAAACGTGTCTGGTGGTACATGACAGATCATCTTCTGTTGACCAGTTTCTGTGATCGGGCGTTCACTTCTGAAAACAACAAGGACAGGCGATAATCTCGAGCCACGTAAGTCTCTGACAATGATCTGAATAGGTTTTAGGTTCGTCTTTAGCTGTGGAACGAATGATATAAGAGCAAACGAGAAATTTTCAAAATTTACTCGAAACAGAAACAGGAGAAATACTTCACTAATGGCATTTTTTGTATATCACCAATAGTTCCACCGAGTTCTATGATACATACTTGTTACATACAGGTGCACTTCCATTTTGTGACCCAGACCTATTAGCAACTTTTTCGACCCATTCTTATATAACGTGCGGATAAAACTTTTAAAATTTTAAATATAACGTGCACCACTTCCACAGTTTTTCCCTCGTTGACACCTTTTTTTCTTGAAATATTTTATGAGTAACAGAATTTCGCCCTATAAACCTATATTATGTAAACTATGAGATAGAGGTTCCTTCTTTAAAAGCTCGATTATAAATTTTCATAGTCCTACTAATGATAAAAAAGATGATGAAAAATATGGTTTTTTTAGCTCCCGGAGAAAGGTTATCCGGACTGTCCCACTGTGAGAAAAACAGCGATTCTACGAGAGCAAATGTCAGAAAACAAAGGAATTTTAGGATTTTGAGCCTAAAATGGTAATGAATATAAATACAACTAAGTAACTAATAGAATGAAAACACGAACTTCCGCTGCGAAATTGATTGCTTACAGGTAAGAGTAAATAAACAATTTTTAATATTGACATCTCAGTCGTGTTTCATTAAAAATTTATATCTTGAATCTAGTTCACCAGAGATCCCATTGTAAACTAAAGTATCATTGTCAAAGTGAGGGAACATAAGCAAGAAGGCTTTATACAAAAGTCTGAAGTCCTTGCTTACCCAATAGCGACGGTACACGATAAATAGATGAGGCATTATGGATACACAAAACGTGTCTGGTCCCGTGGTCCCGAAACCCCCCCCCTACCGGTTATCTATGACTACGAGAGTCCCCCAGGATACTGCCACCGCAGAATCCAAACTAGCTACCGACAGGCCACAGCCCTATCGGGCTCCAAACCCCAACCGGGGTTGAGGACGTGGTCGAGGTCGCGGTCGAGGTCGCCGTGGTTTTGGATTCAATCGTTTCCAGCCTTTCAACCTGAATGCATCTTTATTTTCACAACGTGAAACTGCGAAACCTGAGCCCAAAATCGGCAATTAGGCAATCGCCCATCCAAAATCAGTTCTGCTTATGTATGCGGACAAGCTTACATTTAGCATGTTCTGTTCAAACGCCGGTACCAATGCCCTGTGTCAAGCTGTCTTTGAGAGTATTGCAAACAAGGATTATCGTTCTGTGGCGCAAGTATCCCCTCCTTATCTTAAGTATGTTACCTGTTTATCCTTTATTACAGGTGCTTACGCGTGGCTGAATTTGCGGGTTACTATACCCAAGGCACTGCACTCAGTGACCTGAAGCAAGTGACCCAAGGTCTACGCCTTACTGGAGTTTTGTGCGAGAATATAGAGTCGCTTGGTAGGACGCAAACATGCGCCTAACATGCCCCTCGTATGTGGTCCCCGCTCCAATTCTTGGAACAGATCCCAGGAGCACAAGGTTACGGACCGTGGTCAATATGCCCGACAGTTATTGCAAGGTGGAACGACGCCAACACGTGCCGCCGCACGCTCCATGAGCATCCGTACTGTCGCATTCGACAGCATTGAGGGTAACATTGGTATGCTAATCAGCTCCAGCGACTCACCAAATAACAAGATCACCCCTATCTCCTCCCAAGTTCTACCGAACATAGTTGCAACCCTACACGGTTGTTATGAATGGAGAGATATGGATGACATAGCTGAATGGCCAGGTGAAATATCACTATTTTCTGCCCTTCTGCCCAAAACGTGTCAGGTGGTACATGACAGATCATCTTCTGTTGACCAGTTTCTGTGATCGGGCGTTCACTTCTGAAAACAACAAGGACAGGCGATAATCTCGAGCCACGTAAGTCTCTGACAATGACCTGAATAGGTTTTAGGTTCGTCTTTAGTTGTGGAACGATTGATATAAGAGCAAACCAGAAATTTTCAAAATTTACTCGAAACAGAAACAGGAGAAATACTTCACTAATGGCATTTTTTGTATATCACCAATAGTTCCACCGAGTTCTATGATACATACTTGTTACATACAGGTGCACTTCCATTTTGTGACCCAGACCTATTAGCAACTTTTTCGACCCATTCTTATATAACGTGCGGATAAAACTTTTAAAATTTTAAATATAACGTGCACCACTTCCACAGTTTTTCCCTCGTTGACACTTTTTTTTCTTGAAATATTTTATGAGTAACAGAATTTCGCCCTATAAACCTGTATTATGTAAACTTTGAGATAGAGGTTCCTTCTTTAAAAGCTCGATTATAAATTTTCATAGTCCTACTAATGATAAAAAGATGATGAAAAAGATGACAGAATATCTTCTGTTGACCAGTTTCTGTGATCGCGCGTTCACTTCTGAAAACCACAAGGACAGGCGATAATATCGAGCCACGTAATCTCTGACAATGAGCTGAATAGGTTTTAGGTTCGTCTTTAGCTGTGGAACGAATTATATAAGAGCAAACCAGAAAGTTTCTAAATTTACTCGAAACAGAAACAGGAGAAATACTTCACTAATGGCATTTTTTGTATATCACCAATAGTTCCACCGAGTTCTATGATACATACTTGTTACATACAGGTGCACTTCCATTTTGTGACCCAGACCTATTAGCAACTTTTTCGACCCATTCTTATATAACGTGTGGATAAAACTTTTTAAATTTTAAATATAACGTGCACCACTTCCACAGTTTTTCCCTCGTTGACACTTTTTTTTCTTGAAATATTTTATGAGTAACAGAATTTCGCCCTATAAACCTGTATTATGTAAACTTTGAGATAGAGGTTCCTTCTTTAAAAGCTCGATTATAAATTTTCATAGTCCTACTAATGATAAAAAAGATGATGAAAAAGATGACAGAATATCTTCTGTTGACCAGTTTCTGTGATCGCGCGTTCACTTCTGAAAACCACAAGGACAGGCGATAATATCGAGCCACGTAATCTCTGACAATGAGCTGAATAGGTTTTAGGTTCGTCTTTAGCTGTGGAACGAATTATATAAGAGCAAACCAGAAAGTTTCTAAATTTACTCGAAACAGGAACAGGAGAAATACTTCACTAATGGCATTTTTTGTATATCACCAATAGTTCCACCGAGTTCTATTATACATACTTGTTATATACAGGTGCACTTCCATTTTGTGACACAGACCTATTAGCAACTTCTTCAACCCATTCTTGAATAACGTGCGGATAACACTTTTAAAATTTTAAATTTAACGTGCATCACTTCCACAGTTTTTCCCTTGTTGACACCTTTTTTTCTTGAAATATTTTATGAGTAACAGAATTTCGCCCTATAAACCCATATTATGTAAACTATGAGATAGAGGTTCCATCTTTAAAAGCTCGATTATAAATTTTCATACTCCTACTAATGATAAAAGAGATGATGAAAAAGATGGTTTTTTGAGCTCCCGGAGAAAGGTATTTCGGACTGTCCCACTGTGAGGAAAACAGCGATTCTACGAGAGCAAAAGTCAGAAATCAAAAGTACGATTTTGAGCCTAAAATGGTAATGAATATAAACACAACTAAGTAACTGATGGAATGATAACACGAACTTCCGCTGCGAAATTGTTTGCTTACAGGTAAGAGTAAATAAACTATTTTTAATGTTGACATCTCAGTTGTGTTTCATTAAAAAATTATATCTTGAATCTAGATCACCAGAGATCCCATTGTAAACTAAAATATCATTGTCAAAGAGAGGGAACATAAGCAAGAAGGCAAGGAGATGACAAGTACACATAAGAAGAATATGATGGGAACGGTGATAAAACCATTGTAAGATTGAACGATGAGTTTTTCGAGCTTTTTACGAGCAAGGATCAAATCAAACATGATTATTTTAGGGTTTTTGGCATGATAAAGGCTCATGATGATTTGCAGTTTCTATGATTTTCTTTTGTACATTTTTGGTGAATATGTTCAAACAACCAATTTATAATTTAAAAAAATTCCCTATTTAGAATAGATGAATCCATATCCTTTGGGATATATTCAGGCATTTCAATGATGACAGGGTGCTTAGTGTATTTATTGATTTCAGCGTTATTTGCCTCACTCAAACCCAAAAACTGTATGGCAAACCCTAGATATTTTAAAGCCCAGACATTTTCCGAAAAATGGTTAATTCATTTCTCCTACACCACCTTCAAGCTTTTATTTTTTCTTTGAATCTTCTGCATCCAAATCTTCTAGAAACAATATTGCACAGTTTCGGCAATGCTTTATGATACGAAACAGAATAGGCAGCCTGACGACTTTTCTCTAAGTCTACAGATTCAATAAATCAATGTAATATAGACTCGATAGGCAACTTCCAAAGCTGCCGGTTGTAAAGCGTTTAAGACCCATGTATATGCATCTTTAGGAGGTGTGTATTTTTCTTCTAGTGCTATTAGAATTTATTTCTCAACGAGCCGACCCCATCTGTAAAACTTTTTCGATTTTCGCATATAGCACTTTTTTGGGTCTTTGACAAATAATTTTTTACTATAACCTCTTCAAAAAACTCTGAAGTCGTTGCTTATCCAATAGCGACGGTAGACGATAAATAGATGAGGCATTATGGATACACAAAACCTTTCTTGTGGTACATGACAGATCATCTTCTGTTGACCAGTTTCTTTGATCGGGCGTTCACTTCTGAAAACCACAAGGACAGGCGATAATCTCGAGCCACGTAAATCTCTGACAATGACTTGTGTTGAATATTCGCGATCTTTTGCCTCTTCAAATTTCCCGGGTTTTGCTATTCCTTCGATGGGGGTGCTCCTGGTGGCAGGATTCGCGAACCCCCACTTCTTCTTCCGCCACCGACTTGAACACTTGTTGGAACTTCGGCTCTGCAAATTATTTCATTTACCTTTTCCTATCCTATTCAAAATTACCCCCAACCTCTTTCATTTCACATTGCAGTCAGTCGGTAAGTTTCTCTCTTCATGCCCACAGTTCTCGCCACCAAGGTAAGCCAAACTTTAATTATTTTCGTCCCATCACGGCTCTCCCTCATGAACCAGTCCCTAATTTCAAAATACAGTCCACTATTCTCAACCCAAAACATGGTCCTCCGGCCGAACCTAAATTAAATTCCCATTTTTAGTCGAAAAGATTGCTAAAAGTATCGTTTTCTCTTATCGCTCGCTGCTTCATTCTTGTTTTTTTTTACATTTCTCATTTCGTGGGTGGGAGAAGGGGTCATTTGTTGGTGCTCAAAGCTCTTATTTTTGTTGTGTGCCAATTATTTTGGTTTGCATAATAATAAAATGCGTTTCTCGGGTTAGGGTTCGGAACCTGCACACGCTTGCCGGTTCTTTCCTGCTCCAGCATACTTTGCATATTGCGCATTTCTCGTGTTCTTTTGCTTAAATTTCTTGCTTATATTAATTTCTTCGCCTATATTAACTCGTTTAATATTATTTGCTCCTTTTGTATTTTTTTTTTCTCTCTCGTATCTCCTTGGAGGTATAACGTGTGCTTGCTCGCTGGAAATTTTTCGCTTTTCTCGTTGTTTTCTCCTGGAACTGTTATCTTTTGGCATTTTATAATTTCCCAGTTATGGATATTCACGTTCAAAGTCATATTTGCTCTCTTAAGGATTTCCTTAACTTATTGAAAGAAAAAGCCAAACCTGGTGTATCGGCTACCGCCTTATCAGTCATTAAAGAACGACTTAATTTGCTTGAAGCTGAAGCAAAATCCTTTTTTCAATCTGCCTTGGATAGTGCTGAGGATAAAGGTGTTATTGGTGAACTCCAGTCTGAATTCATGGACTTCACTTCTCAGTGCTTGGAATTGAGCTTGATTATGTCTCATTTGACTCCTTTAAATGACAACTGTGGTAATATCAGTCACGATTCCCAGCTCAATAGTGCAGCAGGTGATTCTTTATTGCATTCTCTTCCGAAGATTCAAATTGACAATTTTAATGGTAAGGGTGATTTTGATCTATTCAATTCCAAATTTTAAACTTTAATTCATCAGGATATAAGCTTATCTGTGGTTTCTAAGTTTCATTTTTTGATATCTCTGCTTGAAGGGGAACCTCTAAGGTTGATTAGGGCATATCCTATTACTTCTGAGGGGTACGATGCTGCCTTATATCTTTTAATCTCTAAATATCAAAATAAAAGGGCTTCAATTAATGAGTGCTTGGACAGGATATTGGATATTTCTTCCATTGCTGCCAATGTAGCTTCCCTCCAGGGTTTTCTTGATACTTATCTTACTAGTGTTCAAACTTTAAAGTGCTATCAAGTGGATATAGAGTCGGGGAATGCTGAGTTGCTAGTTAGATTACTTCTTCGGAAATTAGATAAAAGTCTTCGCTTGAGATTTGAGCAAAATTTGGGTGGAACCTTTCCTAAACTGGATAAATTAATTAGTTTCATAAAAGATCAATTAAATATTTATAAAAATTCAGAGCTCTCTAAACCTGCTACTGTTAGCTAGCTAGCTACGGTCCCAAAAAGGAATATGTCTTCCTTTCATACTGCTTTGGCGGACACTAAGCTTGTGTGTATATTTTGCAAAGGTGATCACAAAAAATATGCTTGTCCCCTTTTCTTAAGCTTAAATGTTAAGCAGCGCCATGAGAAGGTAAAATTACTTAAGCTTTGTTTTAATTGCTTGTCTAAACATTTTAATCATAAGTGCAATTCTGTAAACACTTGTGCCAAGTGCCATAAACGTCACCATTCTCTTTTACATTTTGATGAACCTAATTCTAATTCTTCATCTAATGCCCATAAAGCATCTCAAAGTTTTAAGCCTGATGGGCATTCCACTCTTCATGCTTCCGATTCTGTTGGAGTACCTTCTCTTAATACCTCGCCTGCCATGCCTATGAGTCCTGTTTCTCTTTCCCATAAGTCTCAAAGTTTGTCTTCCAAACTGAATGTTTCGCTTGCTTGCGAACAGTTCACTTCAACTGTTTTACTCGCAACAGTTAAAGTTAGGATTTTTTCTTCACCTCATAATTACATTATTGTGCGTGGCCTGCTGGACCCAGCAAGTCAGGCTAGTTTCATTACTGAGAGATGTGCTAAGCTTCTTAATGTTTTTCCCCCTCAACCTTGTGACCAATTAAATGGTGTTTCTGTTGTTCCTGTGAAACCTCTTGGATATGCCAAGCTAGGCGTTGGTGATACTGATGGAAATACTATTAAGGATGAACATTTATTTATGGTTCTCCATAAAATTACAAATGATTTACCTAGTTCTCCTATTGTACCTTCAGTTAAGGAGTCAGTAGCCCAATATCCCTTAGCCGATATTGAATTTGATGTCCCGTCCAGGGTAGATGTGTTGCTTGGCGCCGACGTATCTGCTTCTATTTTGGAAACCAGAGTTGCGTCTCTTGGGGAGGGTATGCCATTTCTTTACAAGACTTGTTTAGAGTATGTTCTTATTGGTTCAGCTCCTGCACTTGCTTCCACTCCTGAGGGGGTGACGGGTCTTATCACTTGCCATGTTTCTGATAACAAACAGGTCTCCAATCTCATCAAAACATTTTCTGAAATTGATCAACCGCCTCTTCTCCCTCCTAAAAAAGATGACCTTCTCTGCGAGCAAATTTATTCCGAAACCACGACGAGAGATTCTGAAGGTCGTTATATGGTGCACTTACCTTTTCGCCCTACTGCATTGCCCCTAGGGGATTCAGCCGGTACTGCTCGCAAATGTTTTGTTTCGCTGGAGAAACGTTTTTCCAAAAATCCTGAGTATTTCATGAAGTACCGGGAATGCATCGATGAGTATATACGTGCGGGCCATTTAGTGCCTGTTGATAATCCAGATGTCTTAAAAAATCCACATTATGTATTGCCACATCATGGAGTCTTCAAGCGCCACGGAGATACTGGGAGTATTCGGGTGGTTTTTAATGCCAGTCAGCCCACCTCAAATGGTTTATCCCTAAATGATGTCCTGCTTCCTGGACCTAAGTTGCAGAATTCTATTCCTGATTTGCTTGTTAATTTTTGGATTTTTCCTTATGTTTTCTCTTGCGATATTCGCCAAATGTATCGTCAAATAAGCTTGTATCCACCTCATCGCCATTTTCATTTGGTTTATTGGCGTGAGAACCCTTTGGAGTTTCTTCGTTTATACCAGCTCACCACAGTTACTTTTGGTGTCGGCCCTTCAGCCTTTCAGGCCATTCGAACCCTTCAGCAGTTGGCTTAAGATGAAGGTTGGAGGTACCCTCGTGCTGCTTCTGCACTGAAGGAGAGAACCTACATCGACGATCATCTAAATGGTAATTACACTTTAGAAGAAGCTCAGACGCTCATGGCGGAGCTTAAAAAACTCCTCATGCTTGGTGGTTTTGAGTTGCGTATGTGGACGAGTAATCACCCCTCGTTACTTGCTGATTTGCCTGAGAATCAAAAGCTCTTCACTTCTTTGGCCTCATTGGTTGGAATTCTGGGTGTCTCATGGGATCCCCAATTGGATAAATTTCTTCTCGAATTTAAATTGGATACTTCATCAAATAATTCATGCACTAAAAGATCAGTTCTCTCCCAGCTTTCTCAGATTTATGATCCCTGTGGGTGGATTTCCCCAATTGTTCTTTGGGCAAAAATGTTTATGCGAGATATTTGGCTTACCCAGCTCTCTTGGGACGAACCCTAACCCCTTTCCATGTGCAATAGGTGGAAAAGTTTTCTTGATCAGGTTTCACTGATGCCGCCTATAGAAATTAATCGTCCTCTCTTTCCCTCTAAGGGTATTCATCGCTTGGTTGGGTTTTCTGACAGTTCAGAGAAAGCTTATGCCTCAGTCATTTATTTGTGTACTGAATTAGGTAATGGCAGCCATCATGTCTCCATTGTATTTTCCAAAACTCGTGTTGCTCCCATGAAAGTTTTAACTTTGCCTAAGCTAGAGCTTTGCGCAGCATATTTGCTTGCTCAAAATTTTGATTATGTCTTTACTTTTCTTTCTAAAGAAATCATCATTTCAGAAAGACTTTGCTTTTCAGACGCTACAGTTGTATTGGCCTGGCTTCGTGGCTCTCCTCATATGTTTAAAACTTTTGTGGCAAATCGTGTGGCTCATATTCAGGATCTTACCCTTATGAATTCCTGGTTTTATGTTCGCTCCTCGTCTAATCCTGCCGATGTGGCTTCCCGCAGTGCTCTACCTTTAGAGTTATTGAGTCATAAACTTTGGTTTAATGGGCCCGAGTGGCTTTCTGGTCCTCGTATAGTTTGGCCTGTTGAGTGTTCTGACCCTAAGTGTTCGGAGTCAGATTTTAGCCAAGAGTTAAAGGCCGTGGAACTCGAAAGCTTGGCCGTTACCTCTGTTCCTACACCTTTTTACAACAAATTTTCATCCTGGATCCTTCTGTCCAGAGTGGTGGCATGGATATTGCGTTTCACTCATAACTTAAGAAAGCCTATATCGAAAAGAGATTTGTCTCGAACCTTGAATATTTCTGAAATTACCTTTGCTCGTAACCAAATTTGCAAAATTGTTCAAAAGGAATCCTTTCCCAATATTTTTGATTTGCTTTATTCTGGAAAAAATATTCCTAAGCAATATGCTGTGCTCAGTCCTTTTATTGATAATAAAGGATTGATTTGGGTGGGTGGTCGGTTAGCTAACTCAACTTTGTCCCTTAGTGCCAAGAATTCCATTTTATTGCCCAAGAGGCATCACATTGTAACATTAATTATTAATTATTATCACCTGAAATATTTTCACGCTCGTGCCCATCTGTTGCAATCACTTATTGCTTCCTCCTTTTGGATAATTTCCTTTCGTCAATCATTGCGTTCTACACTCTCCAAATGTGTTACATGCTTTAGAGCTGAGCCTCGCAATAAGCCTCCTTTTATGGATGACCTCCCTGAAGGCCGAGTTATCCCCTCTCCGCCTTTTTTACGCTCTGGATGCGATTTTGCTGGACCCTTTATAATTCGCTCTTCTACTTTACGCCAAGCTAAAAGAACAAAGTGTTACTTTGTTGTGTTTGTGTGCTTTGCTACAAAGGCTATGCACGTAGAAGCTGTCACTGAAATGACCACGGCTGCCTTTTTAGCCGCCTTGTCAAGGTTTATTGCTCGCCGCGGTATCGTATCTCACCTTCATTGCGATTGTGGAACCAATCTGGTCGGGGCTGCTAATTCTTTGAACCACACTTTTCGAGAGCTTTTGAAGGCCGATTCTATGCGACTTCCGCATTTTGGGGAGGAGCACAAAGTTACCTTTCATTTTAATAGCCCTTTGCATCCTTCTAGTGGTGGCCTTTGGGAGGCAGCTGTTAAAAGTATTAAACGACATTTAACCATTTCTTTACAAAATCATATTCCAACCTTTGAAGAATTCAAAACATTGTTGATCAGAGTGGAATCAATGCTAAATTCACGTCCTCTTATTCCGCTTTCCAATGATCCTTCCGATGTTAATGTAATCACACCTGCTCATTTCTTGATTGGGCGCTCCTTGTGTGTTCCCCCTGATGATGCACAATTATATGAGCAACCATCTCTCAAGTGTCGATGGTTATATATTCAACACATTTTTAATGGTATTTGGAAGAGGTGGAGTAGGGATTACTTGCACACCTTGCAACTGAGACAAAAGTGGTTTACTCATTCGCCTAATTTGAGTGTTGGCGACGTGGTGTTTATAAAAGATTTGAGTTTACCTCCGCTTCAGTGGCCTATCGGGCGCGTTGTCGAGGTTTTTCCAGGGTCTGATAATGTTGTGCGAATTGCCAGGGTCAGGACTTCTCGTGGAGAATACACTCGTCCGGTTTTGCGACTTTTTCCTCTTCCTTTGGGTGTCAGGGATGCCTGCAGTGTGTGCGGGGTCTGACCCCTTGATTTCGTTAGTTTGTTTATTTTTGCCAATTAACCCTTGTTTGAGTTTTACTAAACATTGTTATCCAACATTTTTCTTCTAATTGCATGAGTACTAACAAATTAAAAAAAAAAAAAAAAAAAAAAAAAAAAAGAAAAAAAAAATACAGTCCACTATTCTCAACCCAAAACAACTTGAATAGGTTTTAGGTTCGTCTTTAGTTGTGGAACGAATGATATAAGAGCAAACCAGAAATTTTCTAAATTTACTCGAAACAGGAACAGGAGAAATACTTCACTAATGGTATTTGTTTTATATCACCAATAGTTCCACCGAGTTCTATGATACATACTTGTTATATACAGGTGCACCTCCATTTTGTGACACAGACCTATTAGTAACTTCTTCAACCCATTCTTGAATAACGTGCGGATAACACTTTTAAAATTTTAAATATAACGTGCATCACTTCCACAGTTTTTTTTCTACAGTTTCGGCAAAGCTTCATGATACGAAATAGAATAGGCAGCCTGACTACTTTTCTCCAAGTCTACAGATTCAATAAATCAATGTAATATAGACTCAATAGGCAACTTCTAAAGCTGCCGGTTAAAAAGCGTTTAAGACCCATGTATATGCATCTTTAGGAGGTGTGTATTTTTCTTCTAGAGCTATTATAATTTATTTCTCAACGAGCCAACCCCATCTGTAAAACATTTTCGATTTTCGCATATAGCACTTTTTTAGGTCTTTGACAAGGAATGTTTTACTATAACCTCTTTATAAAAAAACTCTAAAGTCCTTGCTTATCTAATAGCGACGGTACACGATAAATAGATGAGGCATTATGGATACACAAAACGTGTCTGGTGGTACATGACAGATCATCTTCTGTTGACCAGTTTTTGTGATCGCCTGTTCACTTCAGAAAACCACAGGACAGGCGATAATCTCGAGCCACGTAAGTCTCTGTCAATGACCTGAATAGGTTTTAGGTTCGTCTTCAGCTGTGGAACGAATGATATAAGAGCAAACCAGAAATTTTCTAAATTTACTTGAAAAAGGAACAGGAGAAATACTTTACTAATGGCATTTTTTGTGTATCACCAATAGTTCCACCGACTTCTATGATACTTATTTGTTATATACAGGTGCACTTCCATTTTGTGACACAGACCTATTAGCAACTTCTTCGACCCATTCTTATATAACGTGCGGATAAAACTTTTAAAATTTTAAATATAACGTGCATCACTTCCACAGTTTTTTTTTTCCACAGTTTCGGCCAAGCTTCATGATACGAAATAGAATAGGCAGCCTGACTACTTTTCTCCAAGTCTACAGATTCAAAAAATCAATGTAATATAGACTCGATAGGCAACTTCCAAAGCTGCAGGTTGTAAAGCGTTTAAGACCCATGTATATGCATCTTTAGGAGGTGTGTATTTTTCTTCTAGTGCTATTATAATTTATTTCTCAACGAGCCAACCCCATCTGTGAAACATTTTCGATTTTCGCATATAGCACTTTTTTGGGTCTTTGACAAGGAATGTTTTACTATAACCTCTTTATAAAAAACTTTAAAGTCCTTGCTTATCCAATAGCGACGGTACACGATAAATAGATGAGGCATTATGGATACACAAAACGTGTCTGGTGGTACATGACAGATCATCTTCTGTTGACCAGTTTTTGTGATCGCCCGTTCACTTCTGAAAACCACAGGACAGGCGATAATCTCGAGCCACGTAAGTCTCTGTCAATGACCTGATTAGGTTTTAGGTTCGTCTTCAGCTGTGGAACGAATGATATAAGAGCAAACCAGAAATTTTCTAAATTTACTCGAAACAGGAACAGGAGAAATACTTTACTAATGGCATTTTTTGTGTATCACCAATAGTTCCACCGCGTCTTCTATGATACATACTTGTTATACAGGGTGAGATCGGAGTAATTTAACCTTGAATTTTACAAACTTGGGACCTAAAAATATCTTTATCTTCACCTAATTTAGGGAAGTTACAATTTCTTATAATACTTCAGCGCTCACTGCTTTTCATAAAAACAATCCACAAAACTGCAAAGCTCTCAAAAACTTACAAATTTAATAAGCTTTCAAATGATATGTTAAACGTAATGATTTTGTTTTAATTTCATGGAGAAATTTACTTTTGAAACCGAAAAAACATGGTGTTCTCATTTAGCATACAAATCAGGTACTTTGGTAAATAAGACATCATGATAATCGCTTGATGAAAATCTGTATTTTAAATAAAAGAAACACTTCATTAGAATAAAAAGCAAAGAAAAAATATAATATTTATTGACATAAATTTTAGGCCAGTTCAGGTATTCATAATAACAACAGCGACTTTGACCTCTCTCAGTACTAAGCACATTATCGCTATTTCATAGTTATTTTCCTGTTTATTTTGAAATGGGAGGGGATTATTGTTTATTATTTTATTTTTATTTTGATATAATGATTGAAAGTTTGATTTGGAAATTAAGAAGCTACAGAGATAAAAGTGTCACTATCATTAGAAAGACCCTTGCTAATATTGCTTATCCTTAGCTTGAGGGCCCATTTTATTTATTGGGATTATTTTTTTCTGTTTGGCAATACACCTGCGAAGATGGCAACGTTCACAAATGGTGAGTACGCTGACATACATTTTTTGTATGGTTTTTGTAATGGAAACGCGAGTGCAGCGCGGCGGGAGTACCAACTTAGGTTTCCAGATAGGCGCCTCCCCTCTACGATAGTGTTTTCACGAACTCATCAACGTTTATCTGAAACAGGTTCCGTTCATAAGTTACGTCAAGAATTGGGACAAGTTCCTCATGATGTTGAACTCGAAGAGGAAATTATTGATATAGTAAATGAAAATCCCAGTGTTTCATCAAGAGACTTGGCCCGTGAAATTGGTATCTCCCAAAGGTCAGTTATCAACATTTTGCACCGAGAACATTTTCACCCATATCATTTCACACAAGTACAAGGGCTAGAACCTAATGATCATGTACATAGAATACAATTTTGCCGCTGGCTTTTAAATAGAGACATTCAAGAACACCAGTTTCTGAGGAAAATTTTATGGACAGATGAGTCTCTTTTTACAAGGGAAGGAATTTTTAACGTCCACAACCGGCACTACTGGGCAGCTGAAAACCCACATATGGTTCAAGAAGCATCTTTCCAGCATCGTTTTACAGTGAATGTGTGGGCTGGGATAATAGGGGACCGACTCATTGGGCCACATTTTTTGCCCAGCAGATTGAATGGAGAAAGTTATTTGGATTTTTTACAAAATATTCTACCACAACTTATTCACGACATTCCACTTGATGTTCAGCAAAACATAATATTCCAACACGATGGTGCTCCTCCACATCATTCGGCAGCAGTACGGGAATGGCTGAACCAACGATATTCGACCTGGTATATACAGGTGCACTTTCATTTTGTGACAAAGACCTATTAGCAACTTCTTCAACCGATTCTTGAATAACGTGCGGATAATACTTTTAATATTTTAAATATAACGTGCATCACTTCCACAGTTTTTCCCTCGTTGACACCTTTTTTTCTAGAAATATTTTATGAGTAACCGAATTTCGCCCTATAAAACCATAATATCTAAACTATGAGATAGAGGTGCCATCGTTAAAAGCTCGATTACAAATTTTATAGTCCTACTAATGATAAAAAACATGATGAAAAAGATGGTTTTTTGAGCTCCCGGAGAAAGGTATTTCGGACTGTCCCACTGTGAGGAAAACAGCGATTCTACGAGAGCAAAGGTCAGAATTCAAAGGTACGAATTTGAGCCTAAAATGGTAAAGAATATAAACACAACTAAGTAACTAATGGAATGAAAACACGAACTTCCGCTGCGAAATTGTTTGCTTACAGGTAAGAGTAAATAAACTATTTTTAATGTTGACATCTCAGTTGTGTTTCATTAAAAAATTATATCTTGAATCTAGATCAACAGAGATCCTATTGTAAACTAAAATATCATTGTCAAAGAGAGGGAACATAAGCAAGAAGGCAAGGAGATGACAAGTACACATAAGAAAAATATAATGGGAACGGTGATAAAACCATTGTAAGATTGAACGATGAGATTTTTGAGCTTTTTACGAGCAAGGATCAAATCAAACATGATTATTTTAGGGTTTTTGGCATGATAAAGGCTCATGATGATTTGCAGTTTCTATGATTTTCCTTTTTACATTTTTGGTGAGTATGTTCAAACAACCAATTTATATTTTTAAAAAATCCCTATTTAGAATAGATGTATACATATCCTTTGGGATATATTAAGGCATTTCAATGATGACAGGGTGCTTAGTGTATTAATTGATTTTAGCGTTATTTGCCTCACTCAAACCCAAAAACTGTATGGCAAACCCTAGATACTTTAAAGCCCAGACATTTTCCGAAAAATGGTTAATTCATTTCTCCTACACCATCTACAAGCTTATATTTTTTCTTGATTCTTCTGCATCCAAATCTTCTAGAAACAATTTCGCACAGTTTCAGCCAAGCTTCAAGATACGAAACAGAATAGGAAGCCTGACTACTTTTCTCCAAGTCTACAGATTCAATAAATCAATGTAATATAGACTCGATAGGCAACTTCCAAAGCTGCCGGTTGTAAAGCGTTTAAGACCCATGTATATGCATCTTTAGGAGGTGTGTATTTTTCTTCTAGTGCTATTATAATTTTTTTCTCAACGAGCCAACCCCATCTGTAAAACATTTTCGATTTTCGCATATAGCACTTTTTTGGGTCTTTGACAAGGAATGTTTTACTATAACCTCTTTATAAAAAACTCTAAAGTCCTTGCTTATCCAATAGCGACGGTACACGATAAATAGATGAGGCATTATGGATACACAAAACGTGTCTGGTGGTACATGACAGATCATCTTCTGTTGACCAGTTTTTGTGATCGCCCGTTCACTTCTGAAAACCACAGGACAGGCGATAATCTCGAGCCACGTAAGTCTCTGTCAATGACCTGATTAGGTTTTAGGTTCGTCTTCAGCTGTGGAACGAATGATATAAGAGCAAACCAGAAATTTTCTAAATTTACTCGAAACAGGAACAGGAGAAATACTTTACTAATGGCATTTTTTGTGTATCACCAATAGTTCCACCGACTTCTATGATACATACTTGTTACATACAGGTGCACTTCCATTTTGTGACACACACCTATTAGCAACTTCTTCGACCCATTTTTATATAACGTGCGGATAAAACTTTTAAAATTTTAAATTTAACGTACATCTCTTCCACAGTTTTTCCCTCGTTGACACCTTTTTTTCTTGAAATATTTTATGAGTAACAGAATTTCGCCCTATAAACCCATATGATGTAAACTATGAGATAGAGGTTCCATCTTTAAAAGCTCGATTATAAATTTTCATAGTCCTACTAATGATAAAAAAGATGATGAAAAAGTTGTTTTTTTTAGCTCCCGGAGAAAGGTTATTCGGACTGTCCCACTGTGAGGTAAACAGCTATTCTACGAGAGCAAATGTTAGAAAACAAAGGCATTTTAGGATTTTGAGCCTAAAATGGTAATGAATATAAATACAACTAAGTAACTAATGGAATGAAAACACGAACTTCCGCTGCGAAATAGTTTGCTTACAGGTAAGAGTAAATAAACTATTTTTAATGTTGACATCTCAGTTGTGTTTCATTAAAAATTTATATATTGAATCTAGTTCACCTGAGATCCCATTGTAAACTAAAATATCATTGTCAAAGTGAGGGAACATAAGCAAGAAGGCGTTATACAAAACTCTGAAGTCCTCGCTTATCCAATAATGACGGTACACGATAAATAGATGACGCATTATGGATACACAAAACGTGTCTGGGGGTATATGACAGATCATCTTCTGTTGACCAGTTTCTGTGATCTGGCGTTCACTTCTGAAAACCACAAGGACAGGCGATAATCTTGAGCCACGCAAGTCTCTGACAATGACTTGAATAGGTTTTAGGTTCGTCTTTAGCTGAAGGACGAATGATATAAGAGCAAACCAGAAATTTTCTAAATTTACTCAAAAGAGGAACAGGAGAAATACTTCACTAATGGCATTTTTTCTATAATACTAATAGTCCCACCGAGTTCTATGATACATACTTGTTACATAGAGGTGCACTTCCATTTTGTGATACAGACCTATTAGCAACTTCTTCGACCCATTCTTGAATAACTTGAGGATAACACTTTTAAAATTTTAAATATAACGTGCACCACATCCACAGGTTTTCCCTCGTTGACACCTTTTTTTCTTGAAATATTTTATGAGTAACCGAATTTCCCCCTATAAACCTTTACTATGTAAACTATGAGATAGAGGTTCCATCTTTAAAAGCTCGATTATAAATTTTCATAGTCCTACTAATGATAAAAAAGATGGTGTTTTTTAGCTCCCGGAGAAAGGTTATTCGGACTGTCCCACTGTGAGGAAAACAGCGATTCTACGAGAGCAAAAGTCAGAAAACAAAGGCATTTTAGGATTTTGAGCCTAAAATGGTAATGAATATAAACACAACTAAGTAACTAATGGAATGAAAGCACTTACTTCCGCTGCGAAATTGTTTGCTTACAGGTAAGAGTAAATAAACTATTTTTAACGTTGACATCTCAGTTGTGTTTGTAGCACCCATAACCTAACGGTCAAATTTAATAAAAACTCGACTAGATTGATCAAGTTTTGTTGGAATTTCTAAATAATCGTTTTAAATATGCTTTTAAAAATTAAATTAAGAATTTCTTCAAGCAAAAGTAAAAGAAAAAAATAACTTAAAATATATAAATGTATACAACGATTTTATTATTTACCGTTTACAAGGAGTCGAGTTTTTAATAGATTTGGCCGTTGGGTCATGATTGTTACAAATACAACTAAGATGTCAACATTAAAAATAGTTTATTTACTCTTACTTGTAAACAATGAATTTCGCAGTAGAAGTTCTTGTTACTATTCCATTAGTCACTTGTGTTTACATTCCTTACCATTTTAGGTTCAAAATCGTGTCTTCAATTTCTGATTTTTGCTCTCCTAGAATCGCTCTTTTCCTTACTGTGGGACTGTCCGAATAACCTTTGTCCATGTGCTTATTGAAACCATCTTTTTCATCTTCAGTTTTATCATCGTTAGGGCTATGAACATTTATAATCGAGCAATGAAAAAAGGCACCTCTAACTCGTACTTTACATAGTATGTGTTTATAGGGCAAAACCCTATTGTTTTATATCTGTTACGGATTGGAATAGGATGGTCACGACGTTTTTCTTTATTTCTGATCTAGTTTAATTTTTTTTTTACACTAAGAGGTACCTGCTCTGTATAATAATAAATATATCATGCTTATGTAACTTTCAATATCCATTTGTACCTAATTGTATTTAGTTTATAATTTTATGTAATTGATTTGTTATAATTTGATTTTATTAATCTAGTTTTTTTATTTCCAGCCTTCTAGACGTGTTGTTTTATTTATTCAGTAATTATCAAGCTAATCTATCTGTAGACATCCTTTCCACGAGCCCCAGCCATCTTAATCCTGCCTTCTTTATTTGGGCGACTATATCTGCCTCTCCAAACTATGTTAGAAGATCTTCATTTTTTCTTATATTTATCCATTTCGGGCCAAATATCTTTCTAAGTACTTTTCCCTCCCGAACCCCTAGTAGTTTTTTATTTATATTAGCACCCATGTTTCACCAGCGTACGTAATGACAGGTCTAAAAATGGTTATGTAAACTGTTAACAGACGTGTTAGCAAGTAAAATAAGAATAATCATAAAAGTTATGATATTTCAATTCAATAGTAATTAAGGAATGCATAAAGCACGGCATTTATATTTTGTTTAACTTCCTCCTCATAAACAAAAACAAAAAATATACTGGAAATTCACGATGTATTTAAAGATCATTAAAAAAAAAAAAAAAAAAAAAAAAAAAAAAAAAAAAAATGTATGAAACAATATATATATATATATATATATATATATATATATATATATCTATATATATATATATATATATATATATTTTTCTATCAATATTATAATATATATATATATATATATATATATATATATATATATATAAGGGAAAGTCTATCTCACAATAAACTACTTCCAAATACATCAAATAGAGCTAAAATAAAGAAAAGAAATTAATTGCTGATGGGCCAATTGAATAAATAAATGAACCGAACATTGAAACAACTAATAGGTATATAATAAGCACTATTTAAAATAACAAACTAAGAACCCCAACTTATCAGTCTGATTTTATTTCATGTATTAAATGAGTGACTGTATGTTATTATATACAGGCATTATTGTTTGTACATAAAGTTTAAAATTATTTTTCAAACCTTATTTGACATTATTAATATTAAGTAAACGGTCTTTATAAGCAATCTAATACTATATTTAATAAGAATATAACTATATTTAAAAGGAAAAAGATGTTTAGATATAATTTGTTTCTGAATACACATCATATTTAACAATCGCATTATACCTCATGCTGTATTTATAAATATATAACAAAACTATATATATTAAAAAAAAAAAAAAAATATGCTGTTTTTTTAATGCTTCATATTTTATAGTTACCTTGAAATATTTTTTTAAATTTTTATATTTACTTTACTAAATATTGTTTAATAATTTTTGTTATCATAAATATTCAATTAAACTTAAATTCTATATAAAGTACTAAAGTATTATAATGAAAATTCTTGAGGGGTAATCAGTTAAACATTATTACTTTAAGTTATCAATTAATAACACAATAAAAACAATGTTCTACATATTTTTACACTTTTTTCTTTTATTTTAATTATTTTTTGCCATTTATAAATAATCACCAAACAAAATATAAACTCAAGTAAGCATTAGATTAAATAATAAATTATAATATTATATTATTAATTAATAATAAATTATTATATTAATATCAATTCCCAGTTATATCAAATACATACTTTAACTCAATAGTTGTTTTATTTTTTCAATATTTTGTTTTACTATTTTTTTAAATTTTATTTATATCCATTAATTATTATCATAAAACATATTAACTTAAATAAGCACTGACTAAATTACGAAAGTGTAACCATACAAATTTACTTGGTTTTTAATGTGTATTTTTGTTTGATTACATTAATAAATTATCTTCTTTGAATTACCACACAAAAGTAGTTAAACTAACATTTAAACTTTAAAATCTGAACAATAAAAGTAATCAATTATGACAAAAAAGTATCTATTTTAAAAATATAAAAATAATAATTTTATTAAGGTTAATTTAAAAAATAAAAATAAATTATACGATTTATGTTTAAATAAATGTTTTACTTTTGTCTTTATTTTTCCTTTGTCTTTCGTTGTTGGATATTTGCTACTTTTTTATTTTTATTTTTTTATAAGAGACAATATATAGATATATTTAAAAATAGTCTTATAAGTCTATTAAACAATAAACTTATAGACGTAATAAAATACGTAATTCTAACAATTAATTATATTTCAAATTTTTAAATTTATTTTGTATCAAATAGTCACCATTCGAACAAATAAATTAAACAAAGCTATGTTTTAAATACAAAGTTCAAAAAATACAAAATCCTGACATTATAATTTTTTTTTAAATTTTAATAGTGACTATAAAAATAGTGGCTTTTAGTATATATGGAGACTTTTAATAAATAGTCATACCCTAAACACATTTATTTATATACAAACTAAAATACCTTATACCAAAAATAGACTTAAATACAATAGACAATAGATTTAAATTAATTATTTTCTTAACTTCTAAAAGATATTCTTTTTATTCATTTTTTTTTTTTTTTAATGACTTGTACATCTTTTTTGTTCAATTTAATGATTTCTAATGTTTTTATTTTCATTTTTTAGTTTATATTTTATTTAACAGTTTTTTAAAATTTATATTCTATTAAATAATTAAGTGCCATGTGAACAAATAAACTATATACCAACAAAAATACAAAATTCTTACAATATAATTTCTTCTTATAAATGATCATACTCTAAAAAAATTTACTTATATACTAACTAAAATACTGAATTTTAACAATTTAGGTTATTAATTATATAAAATTTACACTTAAACATATCAACTATAATACAAAAAGTAGATGCATTTTTTTTTTTTTTTTTTTTTTTTTTTTTTTTTTTTTTTTTTTTTTTTTTTTTTTTTTTTTTTTTTTTATGTGAATTGTACATCTTTTATTGTCTAGTTTTTTTTTAAATTTAATTTTATTTTTTTAATTTCATATTTCATATAATTATTTTTTTCATTGAGTAGTCTCAATGTAAACAAATTAATCAAAATGACCTTTTTAATAATTAAAATACAAAATTTTAGGAATATAAATACTTAAAAATATTATATTTTTCATAAATGTATTTATCAATAAAACAATTATAATAACATTCATTGTTTCTCAAACTTATTTTATTTTATTTTTCTCTCTCGATTTGGGCCGACTAGGGCCGCGTGAAGTAACCATATGCAATAATTTCCTTACTTCTTTCCTTGATTTCGAATACTTCTTTATCCGTTCACTTAGCAGTCCCCTTCTCTCTTCTGCCCACATGCTAATTCTTAATTCTCAATTCTTCTAAAAACTGCTTTGTCTTGTATGAAGTTATCTTTATACCAATCTCTGTCATGTCTTTCTTAACTTCCTCAATTTACTGTTTACCATTTTTGCTCTTATAACCATGATTGAAAATTTGTTTCTTAAGATTGTTGTTATTCATCCTTATTATGTGACTAAAGAATTTGATTCTATTTTCCTTGACATACTTTCATTCATGTTCTTTTTGTACAAGTTTATTTTTACTTATTAATTTATTTTTTTTTTAGTTTATAAAATAATTTTTTAAACTTAATTAATATATAAAACATTTGTTTTTAGCGTAAAGAGGATTCTACAAATACTTAATAAATTAAGTAATAATAATTTAATAGTTCTGGTAGAAAGAAGTCCATATAAAATATAATTTAAAAAATTCATATGCAAATATCCAGGGTATCAATGAGATAATATTGCCTTATACATGGATATTTCGCCACCTCAATGTAGCAATAATATTCATAAAAAATGTCTTTGATGTGCTAAGCGTTGTCACGCGAGAGCTGAATCAGAACCTTCTCCAAATAAATAATTTTATAATTAATCTTAGAATATTTACAAGAACTGTTGAGTATGCTGCTTAGAGCTTCAAATCGAGTTTCTATCTCAAGAACAGTGTGTACATTATTGACTTATTTTGCTCAAATACAAAAGTTTTTGGGCTGATTTGTTTGTTTGTTTAATACCTAATAATAATATTTAATGTAAATTATATTAATTTGTATAATTTGGGAAATATTACAGATTTTCACAGCACTAAAAAGAAATTTACCTTATATTATTAATACATCCTAACTAATAATTTTAAACAAAAAAAAAACAAAAGTAATCGTATTAAAGTCACTTCTTCACTTAATATATATTAAAAAAATTATATTATAGATACTGTCCGTAGTTATGGATTTTTAACGTTTTCAAACCGAATTCCTTCCTTCTGTTCAGTGGCGAGTTGTATGTAGTACAGAGATTCGTGATTTTTCTAATCTGTAGTTTTGTGTTGTCAATTGCCAATTGTAAAATTAATATATCAACTAATATTAAGTTGTCACATTAGTTCTGCCTTCCAGATATAGTAATGCGTTCTCCAACCCAGTAAACACTTCTTCGTGAGAAATCCTTGATGACAATTCGTTTCCAAGTAGATCGTCCTCCACGAGTAACTTCGAATTATGGCTTAAATTACATTTAAAATTTACAATGCTTAAATTAATTTAAATTTAAGGCTTAAATTACAATTAAAAAGTATATCTTATCCTTTTCGGTAAGTGGGAAAGGGAACAAAACAAATAAAAATATGAAGCAAGGTCCAGACTCAATGGTGGGTGAAGAAGAATTTTTAACTGTTCCTTGAACTGATGGGAATTAAGCGGCTAGAAATTTTCTTGCTTGAACAAAACTCCTTTGCGGTTTACCTAAGATAATGCTGCGACAGTTTTGAATACACACTTAACTGTTCCTTATATAGCTCAGGATGTATTGTGTTTATCATCAACAAATACATGAAAGGTTACTCATTTGTAGTGTCGTCTTCTTTCTTTACTAGGAAGTACATCCACTAGAAAATTGGTGAATCTAAAACTACGCGATTCCTGTTGACAAGAGCACCTTTTCTTGAACTACACAAGATTAGTCCCACCAATATTATAGAATAACAAGAATTTCGCAAGACAATGTCTTGTAGTTCTCAATAAAATCTTTTGAACTAATTTATCGAGGCAGTCAATAGTTCATAAATAATCATAGATTAGTGTTCCAAAGAGATAATTCATTTTTTGTATACAATGAACTAGATCAGGGGTCTCCAAACTTTTCAGCCTTCGGGCCACACTAACTACTTCCAAGGGCTCCGCGGGCCAACACCATTTTAATTTTCCTGCCGGTACCTATAATTTATAGAATAGTCTCCGAGTACGCACCCTCAGCGAGAAGAAGCTAGTTAAAGTCCCTAGTTCAATCATTATTGTGTTGTACTGTAATGTTACGAAGTTCTGGTGTATTCTACTCATTTCTTGATGACAGTAATTGACGTATAAAAACGCTAATAGAGGTGCTATAGTAATAGTTCGTAACGCCTTAGCGGGTTTGTGTGTGTTTCAAAAACATCTTTGTAACAGTATTTTGATTTGACTTAATTACTAGTGTGGAAAAGAAGCGGAAAATAAAAAATGTCAGCTAATCGACGGTCGCTGATTACATGCCTATTGAAAAGATGAAAAATCCTGAAACCTGGGTTTCTTTTGTATGCAATGATCACCAAAAGAATCATTAGCGTGAATATTTGTTCCTTATTATATTGATGGAGCATACAGAAAAAAGAAAGAAGAAAATAAACTTTATTCTGGGACAGTTTGTCCCTTATGAATAAAATATGAGTGCAATACATAGGACAATCGTTTGGCTATGACAAGTGATTAATAATTGCATTATGAGTTACAAAATAAAATATTATAAAATATTCATATTTTATATACGTTCGGAAGAATGGTAATTGAGAAGGTAAAGAAATAGATGATGTTTAAAGGAAGTTATAGTCTGAGCGCTGGCTGGTGGCACTTGGGCAAAAGTGAAGGGAGAGAGGTGTGGCTGATCAGGGCCAGTGAGAGTGGTGCAGGGTTCCTGGATCTCTCCCCACCTACCTTGAAAGGTTACTCGACCACCGTAACCTGGGTCTCCCAACTCAGCGCACGAGGTGTCCTGCCCATCTTAACTTCCCTACCTTAATGATAGCTACAACATCAGGCTCGTTATAGAGACTATAGGTTTCTCTATTACTACGCCTTCTCCATTGTCCATTTTCAAAGGTGTGCCCATATATTCTACGGAGGATTTTCCTTTCAAAAATAAGGTCATTTTCATCAGCCTTTGTAGTGGTCCAGGTCTCAGAGCCATAAGGTAAAACAGGGCGAATGAGGGTCTTGTATCGGATAACCTTAGTGCGGTGAGAGATGAGGCTGCTAGAAAGATGCGAGCGGAGTCCATAATAACAGTGATTCGGTAAGATAATTTTTCTCCGGACATCAGTCGAGATTCTGTTGTCGCACGTCACTTATGAGCCATGGTATACAAATTCAGAAACTTGTTCAAACATATAAGTACCAAAAGCAACTTCAGTACCAAATTTAAAGTTGTTGTTATGAAATGCGTTATCTGAGACAGCAGAAGAAGTTCTGGGTCTCAAGGGCAAACAGAAACAATCAAGACCATGGTTTGATGAGGAATGCCTTGCTTGAGCAGATAGAGAGAACAAGGTCTATAAAAACATGATTCAACGGAGACACACAAGAAGTTCGATGGATGAATATAAAGCCACAAGGAGTCGCGAGAAGTACGTTCATCGAAGAAAGAAGAGAAGATGGCGGAATAAGCAGATGGAGGATATGGAAAAATCTTTCAAAAACAAAAATTTCTTTCAAATGGTGAAGGAAGGTAGACAATTATTTAAATCCAGGACTCCCGCATGCGAAGCAGAAGATGGCTCGCTAATCACGAAAAAGCAAAAAATATTAGATAGATGGGCTGACTACTGATGATACCATCATCGCAGGGGGACTGGCTGGAGGAATAGAGATTGAACCACCATACGGGGAAGAAATAGCAGCGACCATCGAAAAACTTAAGAATAATAAAGCTCCAAGTACTGATAACATACCAGCGGAAATATATAAACATTATGACCCTCAACTGGTTACTTTCCTGCAGGATCTATTTATGGATATTTGGAGAGATGAATGCCTTCTTATGGAGTGGAAGAAAGCGATTATACACCCAATCCAATAATAAAGGGGATTCCTAGAATTGTAACAAGGAGAGGTACATCAGTACTTCCATGAGTATACAAAATTCTCTCCAGCATATTATACAAGAGATTGATTCCATACGCAGGGAAAGAAATTAGAAAATATCAGTGTGGCTTCGTTAAGATAATCAACTATTGAACAAATTTTAACCTCTGGATGATCCTGAAAAATACAAGAAGTTTCGTATTAATACCCATCATGTTTTCATAGACTTTAAGCAGGCTTATGACTCGATTGATAGAGGGGAAGCATAAATGGCCATGACAGAAATGAATATACCCCAGAAGTTAGTCAGACTGGTGAAAATGACAATGGAAGGCAATAAATGCTTTGTAAGTATGCATGGGGCTTTCTCAAGAGGTTTTGACACGACAGCAGGTGTGAGACAAGGAGATAGTCTGGCTTGCCTTATACTTAATCTTTGTTTGGAAAAAGCCATAAGAGATTCCGGAATCCAAACAGGAGGCACAGTTCTAAACAAAAGTGTACGAGTTCTTGGATATGCCGATGACATAGATCTAGTCGGAAGATCATTAGAAGCAGTACAAAACGCTTTTGCTGCAATCGACAATTCGGCGAAGAGACTAGGTCTATCCATCAACGGAGACAAAACCAAGTACAAGTTTATCGAGCCCCTAGTCAGTAAAGTGTGGATAAGTAAAGTTAGGACTACATGACATCGAAGTGGTCCAGGAATTCGTATACCTGGGCACGCAGATTTATGTCCGAAATGACATCAATGACGAGATTGAACGGCGTATTATGGCAGCCAATCGATGCTTTTTTGTTCTACAGCAGCACTTGAGGAGAAGCATTTGTCTCGGAATGCTAAGTTAGGAGTATATAAAGCACTAGTCAGACCTGTTCTCACATATGGATCTGAATGCTGAACGATTTCAAAGAACAATGAGTTTTCGCTCGTGAGGTTTGAAAGAAAAGTCTTTCGCAGAATCTTTGGCGGTGTATACTCGGAAGGAACCTGGAGAAGAAGATCCAATGCAGACATACAAAGTCTGTACAAAGATATGGATATCTCCAAGTTTATTAAGCTCTCCCGGCTACGATGTTGCCAGAATGAGTCCGGAGGAGATGCCCGCGAAAGCTCTTACTGAACAAATCAATGGTACGAGGTGTATTGGAAGACCTAAACTACGATGGAAAGATGGTATTGTTACTAAAACATTAACTCTACTTGGTGCCAGAAACTGGAAGGCGGCAGCAATAACCGTGATGACAGGTGATCTATGCTCGAGCAAGCCAAGTCTCTACTATCAGGAATGTAGTGCTATGTTAATAAATAATAATCTAATAATAATAATAAGTTATAGAATGTTAGGAGAAAGCAGCACATTAAATCGTAAGGTGCTCACATCGCAAGCTCGCGCAAATAAATTTCGACAGTGTTTCCATAATTAATTTTAAAAAACATAAACACATTTTTATACGTAGTTACGTGGGGGACTAGTAGCCCAGTCAACTGAGTTTTATACAGCAAATCTCGGAAATAAACCAATGAAGCTGAAATTTTTGCTTATGCCTTTATTTTGTTCTTCTAAATAAGTGGTAGAAAGTCACCGATCTCAGCACGTTAGCATAATTAGATATACAAGGTCAAAGGTCACAAAAATCAGTTGTTTTTTTTTTTTCAAATATCTCTATTTCTATCCATCGGCCGTCAATCAAAATAGTTACAAAACTTTTAGAGAATAATATTCTCTGTATTTTTTGTTCTATTCCTTTTTATTTTTGGATTAACCGTTTTCGAGACATAGCGCGGGAAAGGAGAAGCGGGTACCAGTTCAGACAAAAACTTGCTACTAGTGCCTTCCAGGATCGTTTCTCAGAAATATTGTCAGAATCAAAATTGTAGATCATTAAATTTACTTTAATTTCATATGTACGTTTCTGGCTCTTCAATCAAATTGCTTATATCTCGAACACCGTTGAGAGTTAGACAAACATGTATAGAAACAATTTTATAGGAAATTTAATTAGCTTTAATTTCGATCCATAGATTATTTTTTAGAGTCCACCGTTTTCCGAGATAAAATCGAAAAACCTAAACACGGGATCTTCTCCCCTTCCCTCACAATTTCCCGTACCCCAGGGACCGGAACTTTTAGTATATTTACTTTCTAATTACGTCTAACGAAGCTATGAAATCAAAAATAGACGCATAATTCATGCATCTACACCCCTAATTTCAGCACTCTCACTGGGGTCGCTCTTTTCCGTGAAAACACTTTTTCCCAGTGTCCCAAGTCCCATAAAATATCGATGTCAGCACCTTCAAAGCCGCTTACTGTTTTGAAATCCAAGTTTTTTTTTTTGGCACATTTTTCACTTTAACTCCATAACTGTTTCTCCGATCTGAACTTTCATTTTTTTAACTATAACCTGGTTAAATTTACTATTAGACCCTTTATATGAAATTTTGATTAAACTCCGTAGTATATCCAATCAAGGCCACTAAAAAAGACCAAATCGTCAGATGTTGCCAAAACATACATATGTAGTGTGCTGGCTAGGGTGTATTACGTGGATTTCAAAACAGTAAGCGGTTTTGAGGGTGCTGACATCGATATTTTACGGGACTTGATCAAAATTTAATATAAAAGTTCTTCTATTAAATGTAACTAACCAGCTTTCAGATAGAAAAAAATATATTTTGGATCGGACTATTATTTTCGGAGTTATAGCCAAAAAAGTGCCGAAAAACGTGTTTTCGCGGAAAACCGCGACCCCAGTGAGAGTGCTGAAATGAGGGGTGTACAATGCATGAATTATGGGACTATTTTTGACTTCACAGCTTCGTTAGGAGTAATTAGAAGGTAAATATACTAAAAGTTACGGTCCCTGGGGTTACGGGAAATTGTGAGGGAAGGGGAGAAGATCCCGTGTTTAGGTTTTTCGATTATATTTCGGAAACCGTGGACTCTAGAAAAAAAATCTATGGATCGAAATTAAAGCTAATTAAATTTCCTATAAAATTGTTTCTATACATATTTGTCCAACTCTCAACGGTGTTCGAGATATAAGTTATTAAAAATCGATAATTATCGAGAAAACATATGTTTATTTCACTTTTTTTCAAACATTTGAATCAAGTTGCAGAAACTACAATCTATTATCAGTGAGAAATCACAACTACATAAATCTTATTAGTATTTTATATGTTATAATGTTTACATATATTTATAATGTTTGTTGGATTCATTTCATTTATTTGCTAAAGTAAATTTTAATTTTATGCTTATTATAGGCACTTGTTATTAACATTTACCTAGCTTAAGTAAATAAAACGGAGTTATTATTAATCGATGATTTTTTATTTTTATTTTTATTTTTTTTGCCCCGCCGCCGCCGCGGGCCGGATTGATGGCACTGGCGGGCCGGATTTGGCCCGCGGGCCGTAGTTTGGAGACCCCTGAACTAGATAAACGTGTTTATAGTTCTTGGGATTCATTCATTTGATGAAAGGTTCATTTGTTTATTTATATTATTAATATAATATATATCATATTATTGAGTAGCCCAAGTACTGATATTTTCGCTGAGTAAGAATTTTCATCTTATTTTTTCAACTTCAGTGACCAATGAAGTATTACTCGGATATCTTATTTATAATTTATTTATAATAAAATAAAAAAATAAAAAAATCAGGCCTCAAGAATTAAATAGTACATGTTGAATGTGAAATACCATCAATTTATATTTTATTGTATTTAGACCTGATTGCAAGTTATTTTATACAACAATAATAAAATTCTGATTCACCCATCGTGCAAAAAGACCTGTAAAACCATTAAATATGCCGAAAATGGAAATGGCGTTGTTAACTTCATCTTAATATTATAGCTTATATAAACATTTCATTATGCTACCAGAGATTATTAGTAATTAAGAAACTATCATTGAATAAAAAAATATACTGAACATGGTGAAAATAATACATATTGATAAAAATATAAACTATTGCAGCACCACTGCTATCAGACAAACGTCTGTAAAAACCGAAATCAAAGTAACGAAAAATTCAGGTAATACTCAAAACAGCTGAGTAGATAATATATATATATGTATAAATACAAAATGAACAAATAATTCAATAATGTACAAAATAATATGTATATATATATATATATATATATATATATATATATATATATATATATATATATATATATATAATGATAAATAATGAAAATATTTTATTTTATGAACAGTATTAAATATTAAAATATAATGAGTGAAATGAAATAAATAATAAACATAATAATTAAACATTTCGCAACATTGTGGACTGTTTCTTATATGTATTAGTAGGTTATTCTTATAACTGCTAAGAATTGCATAGAATGAGATGCCATAACAAAAAAAAAAATCGTTTCAAATGGAATTCAAGAAAAATAAATTTAAAAACATGTATACTGTTTCATATTGAATGTTAATTCTGACATTTGTAAAACTGATTTCTTCAGCAAGCAAACATTTCCTTTTCTTTATTTTAGCATTATTGAGTCTAAGGCTTCTTTAAAAAATGTGATTAGTGAGATAGTGAACTAGCATTCAGACATGAAATACCTAGAGCAGTAATCTCGCATGCACTATTCAAGAAGCTGACAAAATACTTATTTGATAGCATAAAAAGAAATTAGTCTCATAAAAAGAAATATGAGATAAGTAAGTATTTCATTTTCTAGTATTTTAAAAAATTAAAAAAAAAAGTGTTAGTGTCCAAACAGATGAAATTATTATGAGCTAAACCGTTTTTAAGCAGCCATTAGAGCTTTTTAAATGCGCTTCTATCAGTGTTACAAATGTAAATAAAATGACCGTAACCCCCACTCTTAAACCTTTCCCCACTCCCTCCCCTAATCCTAAACCTTCCTCCTCCTCAGCTACTTCATTTGACGAACATTCAGGATCATGCCAATAGTTTGTCCCCTTTCGCAAATCCATAACAAACAAAATCCCTAACACCGTAAAGGCTACCATTGCCTCTGAATTCCCACTATCAGCAAAATATATTTGGTTAGAAGTTAAGCGAATATTTGCCAGAAATAAAACCAGAAGAGTACGATTGGAAATTCATTGATATATTTATCATCATATATTTTTATTATTATGATATGATGATGATAGTCTATTATTCTTTTCTTTAAAAAAACAAAACAAAAAAAAACAGTTTACTCACAGATGGGCAATCCCTAAGGTTTTCCATATGACTAGCCGGTTTAGAAAAATAATTAATCCTATATCTCATTAGTTGACACCGATGTTAACTACAGAGATGTAGAAAAGAGATGGGAAGTACCTAAGAAAAGCTCAGTTATTTAGTTGATTCCTGAAAATTCTGTACCCCCAGTAGTAAGTAGAAGACACCCAATCAGAGATATGTCATGAGAAAGAAAAAAGAAAAGCTTACTTCCAAGAGCAGGAGCAGAGAATCATAAGTCTTAATCCAGGAATTTTCCTTGATGCTGGAAGATCAAGAGGAAAAATAAGGAAATGTCAGTGTTGATGAAGGAAAACTCATGTGTTTGATTTTCAAGGAAGTGATTTAGGTGTAAAAAAAAAGTTTGGTTCAAGTTACCAAAGTTTTCAGTAAATTAAAGAAACAGGTTTTATTTTTACTTTGGATGAAAACCAGTTTCTTTAAGACCGATATATTTTCCATACATCATATGGTATTATATCCTTAAGGCGTATTCCCAAAGTTTTTCCTCTTAATCGAGAACAAAGGTACTAGTTACTTTTAGTTTCCCTCCTTTGTAAATAGTGAATTTTTTCATCATGAATAATAATTAATTATTTATAATTATGTGTAATAGAAAAATAATGCATGGTTTAACGATTGAAACTATTAGAATCAAATTTTATCATGCTAATAAATAGTCTTAATTATTTGAATACGGAGCGGCACTGACCTGCAATGCTCCGGGGTCCGAGTTCGAGCCTAGCTCAAGGCAGAAAATTTAATTAATAACTGTTTCTTTGCCTATAGATCGACTTCGGAGTCTGGAGACCCTCCTTGGGCACATCCATCCTCTGTATAGCAGGGACCCTTAATTGGGGAAAAACCTGGCAGTTCAGCGATATGTTAGTCACATCGCCTCCTGGTGTAATATCGTTTGTATAGAAACAATACTTCCTTACAAAGAACTGAACCCAAGACCCTTATTTTCCTAAAATTGCAATTTCTGCACTTAGCCCACTATGCACAGGTGCCACAGATATTAACAAGATGTTTATTTGTAGCAAGGATTGAATATGTTGCCTATGCATGCATTCCAATCATTGTTGTTAGTAAGAATTATTTTGGTATCTCATTCAGGTTTTCTTTTGTTTCGTTTTGTTAAAATTGACTTTATTAACTTTATTTTGGGTTATGACAGGAGTTATAACTATAACAGGCAGTCGGCTTACGGTTGTGTTTAAATTGAACCCCTTGTTACAAGTGTCAATAATACATTCTTTTTTTTTTTTAAACTCTGATGTTTTATTGGTAAACATATATTTTAAAACAGAATAATTGAATGTAACATTAACGAGTTTCAAATTAAGAAGTATTGTCTTAGATATTAGTTCAAACTATAGTTTTATAGGTTCATTTTAGATTGAAATCAGTAGCAGCCGGTGGTGTATTTAACGATGGAACAATCTAAAAGACAGAACTCATTAACATCGCCCCAGGAGGAGGTGATTATATCCAGATCGGGAGCCTTCGTTACCGACCCAGAGCCGAGCTAATAGTGAGACATAAGCGAGCCTGCAAATTACTGTCGAATAAGCGAGGGAGTGTAAGATATGGCAGGTAATTTCTCCGTCCAGGTGAAATGTGGCTCCTTTGTGTAATAATGACTAGGGCAAGGACTCGAACCCGAGGTATAATAGGAGAAGGTTCATTTGGTAGGTCTTGGCGGTTATCGGGACATTTCCTTCCGCACCATTTGTCTTCCCTACTTAAAGCTTTCCCTGCCCCTCCACGAGTACAATGTGCACCGACGTACAATTGTCATCATATCCATTATGATGGCAGGCGGCGGACACTGTTATAGTCGATTCGTTATCAATTTCCTTCGAATTTTGGAATCCTCGTTACGTTGGGACAAATATAAATGTACAGTTGATTTTTTTTTTTTTTTTCAATTATTCTGATTGAATTTATAAATATCTTGAAAATATGTCTATATTTTCTTATTATAATTTTAAAACTACATATTATAAAATAAAACCTTTAATAATGTGCAATATGCCATTAAAATTGGTGTATAATATATAAACCTCCACCAGTCGCGCAGTTGTTTTTTTTTATCCGTTTTTGTCCAAATTTAGTATTAAATATATTAAATAAAATATTTCGACCATTATACATTTAAAGTAGAGTAAATGTACAAAATATTATCTGAGAGAATAATATTTTGAACGTAAATGAAAATATTTTTATAATTGAAAATAATAATAATAAAAAAAAAAAAAATGTATAACTAGATACATTTTTATTTACAATATTACAGTCCAATATAATTATTTGCACGTCTAAAATGGTTGTTTTTATAAAAAATTATGGTACGCAATTTTTTAGAGGTATGATTTTTACAACAAAATCTAATATATCTATATATATATATATATATATATATATATATATATATATATATATATATATATATATATATATATATATATATATATATCTAATATGACGAACAGATGACGAAACGTCTAGTGTATCATTTAATTTTTAGGCTATGGAATTATATTTTAAGGTGAAAATAATAGTAAATAATATTATTGAATCAAACATAAACATAAACATTTGTTTTCTGGGGCTTGAAAATGTACAAAAGCCAAAAACGTTGCCCAGTAGTAACATATTGGATATCTGCCAATAAATACTTATATCTGAGATAATTTTATTATTACATATCTTACATTAAGAAGCTCTAAACTATATATAATAAAAACTCTATTTTTTTATACTATCAATCCGTAGCATTATAATCATTTCCCAAACATGCCGTAATTTATTTTCATGGAGGATTACTCTTTTCATTAAGGTATCTGTGATTTTTTATCCTCGCAAGAAACACATGATGTTCTTGGATAGTTAAGTCCGAATAATAAAATAAACGGTATTTGTAATTATGATTTTTTTTTTAATTATACTGTATAACTTTGACTGGACTCCATTCCAAGAAACCCATTATAGATCCATTGTCCTTTGTAGGCGGCTGTAGTTGAAAATTTCAGTTCTCTTGGAAAAATTGAATTGTAAAAGAGAGATGGTCCTGTAATTGCTTTATCCTGTTAGGATGGTCGGGCAAAGGGAAACCGAAACTCTTTTAGCCTCAACAAATATACAACTTTTTTTTTTTCTTTGTTTCCACTTCGTTCTCGCGGATTTATTGGATCTGGCAAAACTGAACGCAATGTGGAAGTTTCCATTGTTTTATAAGATGTATCCTTGAGTCTATTCGTAAACAATAATAGATTCAAACAAAAAATATATATACAAAAAGAAAACAATTTTTTTTGGTAGTATTACTATCACCATTTTATTAATAACTTCATTACTTACAACTATTCATTACTTACATGAATAACTTCATTAAAATTTGGCACTACCGGATAACGCACGACTACCTAGTGACATGGAGAGATCCCCTCAGTATCAACTCAAGTTGATCTCTCAGTGATGAATATCTTCGAGGAGTGCCCTCAGTACGAGAGAGATATGGATAAATGTGGTGTACCTCGTCAGTTCTGTTTGGCCTTGGGCGATAGTGAATTGTAAATTTATAGTGCCATAAAATTTATCGAGAAAATTAAATTAAATAATTTTCATAATTTTATTCAATTATTAATTTTTTTATCTTTTTATAACTTTTAAAAATTGTATTTATCTTTTTTTTTTTTGAGGTTAATATAATTTGGTTGGAACAATAAAATTAAAATTTCTTATTGGACTTTTCTTGCAGTATATTCTGTTTTTCGAAGAAAATTTCACTGTTATTATATTTTGAGTAGAACATTACAGTTATCACACAAATCTTATTTTACTTATTCATTTCTCAATCCGTAAGTGAAGATATTTATTTTTTTTAATTACCCATTATATAAACCACCACATGACCGTTTTGATATTGACATACAGTTTTCAGATGTCTCTCTCTTTCTCTCTCTCGTTCTTTATTCTATAGTACTTATCCTGGACTGTGGCAAGCTTCTTCCGTGGAGGTTCTTCATGATCCTTGTTAGGAATCTTATGTATTAGAAATACGAAAGTATTGCTAAATTATTCATCTTTCACAAATCATATCCATTTGATTTTTTGAAATATGTTGATTGATATCTACAACTATGTGAATAAAATTAAAGCAAGTTACTTAGGGGAGAACTTTTTGAAGCCTATCCATGTTATATAAAATCTGTATCTGTGCTCATCATTGGGTTGGAGAAAAACTTGGTGATTCAGGAGGAATGACGACAATGCGTCCAACGATAATTCTTTTTTATTTGTTGAGGATGAGAACTCATTTGCAAAAAGCTTGATGACATGGTTCAGGGGAAATTGAAAAACACAAACCATAAACAGGCAGTACAGCCAGAGGATAGGTTGTATTCATGTAATAACACCAATCCTACCTTTCCTGAACTTCGAGTAGGAATGTTTACGGTAGTTTTATTTTATTTAATTTTTTTATTGATGTTTGGTTATCAGCAGATTTTATTAAATATGCATTTTTTAAAGGCTAATTAACTCTTGACAAAATTTCAACTTAAGGTTCTCAGAGTGATAGTGGGCCCAATGTGGGACAACGAATCCTACAAAAAAGATTTGTAGGAGGAAGAGAAATAAAGATATAATCTCTGAAACCATTCAACCTAAGTGGAAAGAGATTGCAATTTTAGCCAAGCAAGTCCTCTCTTCCAAACTATATATGCTGCAGTAGTAGGAAGTAGCCCAAAGGGAGGCCGAAACTAAGAGGGGTGGACACGATAAAAAAAACGCAGGCGAAAAGCGTGTAATAATCTGGGAGATCATCGCACGTGGTATAAGCAGCTAAAGATCTCTAAAGAAGAGCTTGTAAATCAACTGAAAAAATGAATAAATAAACTTGATTGTCAAGATTATAACAGTCAAAGGTTACCGCTATTTAAAGGATTTTGAAAAAACTGCTTGGTTTTTGTAATAAAATTGCACCATTGCAAACACCATTTATGAAGCACATTTAAAAAAAATGTCGGTCTGGAAACTCAATTTTTTCCTGACTGGAAAAAACAATAGATCGTGGATATGTCTATTGTTATAATCCACTGCTTCTGAAAAGAAAACTGTCGTTAACTTTTCGAATCAAGCTACACCAGCAGAATTAAAATGTTTCGAAAAAACGCCAACACTTAAAAACAAAGGTTTCAAAAGTAACTTTTTCATTAAAACCAATATAATATAGGTCCTAGCGACAAATGTTATGTATTAAAAAAAAAGTTTCTGATAAGTAAGATGCCAAATTTTCGATCCGAGCAAAATCGCGACACATCTAGAGCGTTACATTTGTAAAGGTGGAAAAAAAAAAAAAAAAAAAAAAAAAAACTATACACACCCAGTCACGTTAAAAACTAAATATCTTTAATAATGACTAGCAAAATAATCAAAAAATGAAAATTTTGAAATTGATATAGCCTTATATAACACAAATAGAATAAAAAAAATAATAACACATAATGAAATAGAACACATAGATAAAAAATATGTTATATATGAGATTAACTGTGTGGATTGCAATAAACATTACACAGGAGAAACGAAACAAAATTTATAAAAGATAATAAACCAACATAAATAGGATTGTAAAAAGATATGTAAATCAAATAATAATAAAACAGCACTATTAGAACATACACAAAAATTAAAACACCATTTTGATTTTGAAAAAGAAAAACAATTTACAACATGAAAAAAAACACACAATAGAAAAATAAAAGAAACTATTTATATAAATAAAACAATTGATAAAGCAATACACTATAAAACTGGTACAGAAAAAAATGGAACAATATATGCTAATGTAATTGAAAAATTACGGGTTACATGTTACATGTTACGGGACGAGATTCCCGAAACATGTAACATGAAAATGATTGTTAAAGTGAGGAGTAATGCTGAAATAAAGAATATTTAATAAAATTATTTTAAGATTGAATTTTATTTATAAAAGCCCAATTTGAGGACGGAAAGAAATGAGGTATTTCTCATTTTCTGAAAATAAGATCTAATTGGAGATTAAAGGAAACTGAGAGACGTCGCCATTTTATTAAACCGGGAGCCGTCGACGGCAGGGTTGTTATCCCCATCAGGAAGCCAATTAATCCGGGAGCATCTATTTTCAGCCTCACCACGGCCTAATAGATTATTAAGAGAGAAGAGATCCCTCCAGAGCTCTCAGTCCAAATTAAAGCAGAGCAATCAGGGATTCTTGTGCCGGATCCCGTAAAAGGATCATAACAGGCCCAACAAAGCCTCCGCAAGGAAAGGACCCCTTGTCTCGCTGGCGAGGATCTCATTGGCTAAGAGATTAAATTAATTCTTCGGGCAAACAATAAGGCAGTTGGAGGGGGATACTTCTTATCAAAACCGCCTCGAGCGAGTCAAGTTAAATCATTAGGAGAACCCACATCCAGATAGGCCCCGGGGCCAGGACTACCTCCAGCAATTAGGACACCTGGAGTTATACTCCGATTGAGGGAGTTCCACTGTTCCAAACTCCTTCTCCTTTGCTCTGTTTCTTCCCTCTAGTTCCTCCTCTATCCTTAATTACTGCTAATCGCGAATCTGCCTCTAACGTCTTTGTCTTAGAACTTTGTTTTACTTCATTAGGACAATGATGGTGTAGGTTTATTCAACATCAAGAATTTCACAAAATCTTTATTCAGTATTACTAATTTAATTAAAATAAAAAAAAAAAAAATGAGTTAAATCGTTTATTTTTTCGATATAAGTACACGAGTAAAATAAACGGTTCTGAAGTTGTAGATAACAATATTTCGCTGTATATTTGCTCTCTGATTTTTGTAAATCTACCACTATGCCTCATAATCGGTATAGAGAGCTTAGAAAACTGCTTGCTACAGATGGAGACTGACATGATCCGTCCGAATTTAGAATTGAAAATGCAATGAAGAATCATCTGGTAAATCTAGATTTCGATTGAGGAGCGCAATCTGAGTTAAATCAATGTTATAGAACTTTTAGACCCTTTGGAACACTTTAAGCTCACCTTCATTTTAATACTTATATGGATAAACAAATAATTCTCACTCAACTGAGGATGGCCGGCAGAAAGAACACACAATTATTATGTAATGGCAAATAAAAAAATAAAAAAATAAACAGTGCCCAATCCTGTGAATTTTGCGACACAGATACTAGCGATGATGTCACACATTCTTTACTTGATTGTTTAACTTTTTGAAAACTGAGGCAAAACTATTTGAGCCAATATCTCCTACCCAAACTTACTCCCGAGTTGAGCCTAGAAAATCTATTATCATTTCAGAATGTAAAACAATTAAACGATATTTATTTATTTGTAATAAACGTATTTAATGCAGATAGGGATTAGGTATCTCAAAATGTTTTATCTAATTTTTGTATTTTTTAATTTTGTTTTATTAAGTTTTATTTATTATGAGTGCTTTCAATACCAGTATATATTTCACAATATAAAATACAATTCATTAATTAATTATAGTACAATATACGATACAATTAATTAGTACATCCATTCAAGTAAAATAAAAGTACGGCCTAAAATAACCCTGTTTGATCACATAATGCCGAATGACAACATATTTCAATTTAACGCATCTAAAATACTACTGCTCTAATGGCACTGAAAAATGTTTATATTAAAGATCACCTTGTAAATAGATCCCAGGTTTATGCGCCAATAGTGAACAATCTGCATAACAGAATATTGCTAGTTTGGATTCCTTCTCATGCTTATCATATTTTAATAGGATAACTATACATAACGTTCTGGAATGTTGTTTTAGAGGGACATTGTACCAGAATAATTTTTTCTTTCTATTTTATTCTTTTGAAAAATAAAATAAAACAAAAGATCAATCACTCAAAATATATGACATAGCAATTTAAAATTGCCATTATAACTACAATTTTGAAACAAACCACTTGCATTGTTTCGTCCCTAAATGAGAATGGGAAGTTTTCGCAGCGACATCAGAAATGGATTAAAGCGTGTAAGCCATTGCTAATTGGCCATTGTTGCTGCAACAATGAGCGGAATTGGGCAGGGTAAGGCAATTAGGGATCTGATTGGGTTAGCGGCTGCATTCAACCTAACTCCGGTAACCAATAACACCGCGTCGGCAATATTAAAGCAACAAATTATGTCCTTTTTCTCTTTATATTCGTTCCAGAATTTCCCCCGGGACTAGTACAACTCCCGTAGGGGCACCATAAAGACCACGAACACCCCCCGTACAGGTAAGCAATCAATTTTCTCTAGCTCCAGAGGACCGGAGAACTTTTCAGGACAGAAGTCCGCCGATCGAGTGGGGGCGGTACTCGCATATCTTATTGACAAGTCCACTACGTGCCCAGCCCCCTGGCATTATGGCTTTCTCAACTTATATTTTAAACTTCTTTATATCCTACGCTCAAGTTAAGTTCCCCTTTTTTTTTTTTTTTTTTTTTTTTTTCTCCTCACGAAACGAAGTTGAACTGGAAACTTGTAACATTCGGAAGATTGCTTCCTTTTTTTAAGTCTAAAAAACACAATTTTCTTCCTCTAGCACTGTAGGAAAAATTATGAAAGTTAGTGTTAATTCAGATAAGCATAGTATCAAATAGAATGGAAAAAATAATATATTTAAACAATTAAAAAAAAAAAATATTAGGTTAGGATTGATGAATTAATTGCCACTGCAATTAGAATTATTTTTATTTGAAAACTAGTTTTGAATGTTAAAAATTCATTATCAGTTCTAAAACATACATTATTACACTATCCAAACATTAGCACTTTGTTACATAGGTTATATATGTAAAAGTTTTTAAAAATGTAAGACAATAAATTAAATGTTTTGGTACTAACCTAAGTAGACAAAACGGACTTCTGAAAAATATCAAAAGTGGAAGGTGAGATTAAACGTCTCTTTTTTCCTATGACTGGTTGTTTTTTCCCCGTTCTTATTGGATAGAAAATGGGACTATTGGAAATATTTATCTGGATATTTAAACAAAAATCTGGATTGGTTTTGAACGCTTTTATTATTTCCAATGATTCATAAATATTTAATTTTAGGCTATTTTCTACTTTTTGTATTGTTTTCACTCCCGAGTCTTTTTTGAAGTAACGATTATTTTCATTTAGATGGACGGCAAAGTAAAAATTATTATTATTGTATGCTCTTACATATTCTTTTAGTCTTTGATTTCCTGATCGTCCAGTATTTCCTGTGAAATTAGCTCCACAGTCATAACATTTTAGTTCATATACGCCACTTTTTCAGAAACTATCTACTTTGTCTTTAGGCGGAGATAAATAAGATGACAATGGTTTATCAATTTTTAATGCAGGATTTAAACCTGATTTTCTGAATCCCTTTTCGACTTTGGTGGATATTGGGCCATAAGAATAATAATTCATCAATCCTAATTGTATTGATCCATCCATACCATCATGTGTACCTCAAGTGAAATAGATTAATTAAGCAGTTTAATTATAAACTGTTATAATTTATAAATCCATTATAATTCTACCCGATATTCTACCCGTATCCCTGTATGGCTGCAATATCCTACTGGCACCCTTAAAAAAAAAATTGAAAAATTTGAACGAAAGATTCTCAGGGTAAAAGTGGGCCCAAAGTTAAGGAGTTAAGAATATGAAAAAGAAAGAATAGGAATAATCTCCGAAACAATGGTCTCTCTTCCAAACAATGAGTTCTACTGTTGTAAGGAATAGGCTAAGAAGGAGGCCGAAAATAAGATGGACATAATTAAAAAGGACACAGCCGAACAACGTTTTATGAACTTGAAAGTTATTGCTCAGGATAGGCAGAGGTGGAAGGGGCTTTTGATCTCCAAGGTCTATAATATCCAACAGAAAAAAAAATATAGAAATGTTTTTGGATTTTAACTTTTAAAATTTAATTTTAACAAGATATTTTACTTTTCCCGATTACTATATGTTGCTAATTAAAAGAACTTGATTAATATAATTATCTTATCATCTATACTATTCTATAAAAGGCTTTATTTCGTTTGTGATCACTAATCAGGGAAACTACTGAAAAAATCTGTACCAAATTTTAACTATATGTTAATAGTTCAAAAAGGGTTCTAGACCGATAGAATAAAATCTTGTTTAAAGCCTTTAAGTATTTGGCACAGCATTGAGCAACTTAAATTAAATAAGGTGGGATTTGATACAGTTTTGACATTTCACAGAAAACTCTTTTTTTTTCTTTCTCTTCCTCCTTAGTGCCTTTCAGCGTGGAGGTGCCTCTGTCCAGGCAAACCAATCCTCTCTATTCCGAGCCAGCGCCCTCATGGCATTCCAGTCTTTGCCTCTCTTCTCTCCCATGTAGTCCATCCATTGAGTTCTGGGTCTACCTCCCGGAGACCCAAGCCTCTGAAGACAATCCGCCAGAAGATCCATGCTTCAATAATCCCAACCTTCCACCTGAACTGGAGACAGAAGATTTCCCAACCTACCTTACACAATGAAGCCCCGTTATCTCAACGACTTATATCAGAGTGATCCAAGTGCTTACCCACAAAACTAGCCTGAACAACTTAAGGGAGATCAGCTGGACGCTTGGACAAAACAAAATTCTACAATCGTGGCACACACCAATAAGAAATGGGGTAATTCGGGAATATCATTAAAGAGTGATGACCAGGTTGTTACCATGGTAACATATTTTGGTCTAGAACACTCTATACTTCACGCAATAAAAGAAGATCAAAGCAGAAAAGAACCTGGGACTGTCGGGCAACCAACTTAACAAGCACTACCTGTTCCCGGAACAAGTATCATGAGTGGTATGGAGAGGCTTGTTTCCAAATTATCGTCTATTGCCGATGAACTCACATCGGGGGTTGTAAAATGGACAACTAGAGAAGTTAACGCTCCGGCAGTCGCACAGTGGGACGAAATGGTGTTTTTTCTGGACATCGCATTTTGAGCCCCTAAAAATTATTCAATCGACTTCAAATTTCATATGGGTATGTTTTCAAGGGTGTAGAATTCGAATCTGAAGTCATTTTTTTCCCATCGTTTCAGGATTTTGCTCTGTTAACGAATATGTGTCTAAAAAAATCTAATTTTCGTTTTTTTCATGTTTTGATTCAAGGGATATCATTTTCTATGATTTTTGATGTGCTCTATCGAATTTAAAAATCTGCAAATTAATCACTTTACCGTTATGTGAGTTATACGTGTTTTATGCCTTTTTCGTCGATCTGATTTTCTAAAAAAATAAACAATTTGCGGTTTGTCAGAAACCTGATAGGTAATTATTATTTTAAATATTGTCCCCATCCGAAAAGGGAACTATTTAGCTATTTAATAGAAGTACTCAATTAAAGCCCACAAGCTCCTACACTGTGCTTATCGAAATTTTATCGTTGGATCCATTCGTTCATATTCGTCGTGTCAGTGTCAGCATTCAGACCTATTCCGATATCAATTTTAAACATTTTTATTGTTGAATACCTGTGGATAACATTTGTGAAGTCCATCTGTTAAAGCAATTTGGACCACATTTTTGTACAAGTTAAATTTATCAAAGCAAATCGATTTTAAATCATTTATAAATAATTTACAAATTAAATAAAAATTAATAAAGATGAGTTATACCTATGTCTTAGCAAAAAAAGTAGAATGAAGCAGAGTTCAAGAGTTGTTAAACCTCAGGAAAAATTTCTACAACTTTACAAGAAATAAAAAACTATATTTATATTTACATTTTTTAATTTTTTAACTGTCCATTGATGTGGAATAATTTTCATCTGTCTCATCACCAGAGTCCATCGCAATTGTGTTGTCCATTTGTAGCAACTCCGCTGCTTCGGGAAACATATCTTCATTACTGTAGTTTTTTAGGTATTCAGGTTTCATTAACATTTTTTTTTGTAAAGTTTCATTAGCAATTATAACATCAAAATATTTCAAACATTTACAGACAGCAGTCGATATAGTATTTCACAAAATAAATTCTTGGGCTTACTTAAACAAACTGACATTCAATAGAAAGAAATCTAATGCTATGAAATAACCATAGACGAAAAATCAAAGAGGGACAGACATATTGACATACTACAAAATAAACATAGCGGTTGAGAACGGCCCTGGAGGTTCTGTATAAAGCCACAATTTTGCCTATTCTTACATATCTCATTGAAATATGGCATTCAGGAATACAGGTTAAGTACAACAAGGCAAAGCTGGAATGACAATAGCAAAGCTAATGGCACTCAAAATTATCAAAGGTTTTCGAACACTTTCTAACCTCTTGGCCAAAATGATCCCCATTATCATACTAACTGACAAATATGTTGGTAAAATAACCCAACAGAGTTAATGCTGAAAGGAAAACACTAAAAAGATATAAACACACTAAACAAAAGGGGTAAAACAAGGGTTATAATGGAGAGGAAGGAGTTCTACAAATCCTACAAATATGTAAAAAATATCTTTAATTCCAAATATTCTCCAAGGTCGCAAGTGGTCGCAGACCATTTCGATCTTAAGTTACTATCCAGTATTGATATTTTGAATTAAAATGGGTTTCGGCTTAAACAAGTTTAAACATTTTTCTAAAATCAAATTTTTTGTTGAAATTTAAAAATTTAGATACATTTATTATTTTTATTTTTTGTAATCATTATTTTTACAGAAAAATGTTTTATTGACAATCGTGATATCATGCTTAAAGCTGTGAACAGCAAAAAATTTACATCGGACATGTACAGAATGTCTAATGCAATTTAACAAAACGGGATATTTTCGAGGACCTTTCAAACAAACCTAGTTTATCGATTTTTTGTACTGTTAGTGCTTAATAAAATTATGTTTAACGTACTGTTGTTTATCGGCAATGACCACAGCAAACATTTTATAAATGATTCAAGCCATAAATATAAATTTTTGTTTTCAGCCAATGTCCAACAAATAACGTTGGCTCGTCCCACTGTGAGTCGCCGCCGTCAGTGGCCCGAGTCTTCCTATGGCTCCTCCAACTCCACGAACTGTTAATCCTGGACCAAAAGCCAAGATTGCTAGGAAGATCATTCATTTCTGAGTCCCATCAACCAGAAAATCCTGTTTCACCTCGGACTTCAACCTAATTGGTATAGAAAAAAAAAATCACAGAAAACTACAGAACTTAAATATGAAGATAAATCAAAAATACACATTTTCAGCTGTGCCACTTTTAAAATACATGTGCGATGTGTAATAATAATGTGCAAATAAAAATCTAAATGTACAGTGTTGTATGATGGAAAAATGTTTTTCCACTTTCATATATTTTTATGGATAGACATTTTAATCTAGTTAGATTTAATCAATAAAATTATTTCTGCCAAAAAAAAATTATTACCTACAGCAATTTAATTTTTGATGTAGTCTATAAAAATATGATTCATGGGCATTTATTTATAAGCACTGATAATGCAGTCTATTATCCGCAAGAGTTTCTTAATAGTCTGTGTACATCTGGATTACCAAAACTAAAATTTAAAATTGGATGTCAAAATATGCTTTTACGTAATCTTCAAAAAGCTAATCTGTGCAATGGTACCAGATAAAAAAATACTGCTTTATCGATAAACAACGAAACTAATAGTTAAAATTATCTAAGCTCTGGACTCATGAGAGTGGGTGAAGCCGGGACGGGGGAAGCTGTTTACCTGATAAATATATTTCGTTTACAATGGTTTCAGTCAATATTTTAGATAATTCTCCGATATTTACTAATTGGAAAATAACTGTGTTGTATCATACCAAGGGTGGACGAGGAAAAACACGGAACTTTCGTTTATATAACTTCAGGACCAACTACAGTATTTTTACAATATTAAGATGTTCGATTACATTACCATGTGTTTGATTATTTAAATAATTAATGTAATATTAAAACAAAAATAATAATATAATTTTATTTTAAAGATTAGATAATCACATTATTATTACTATTTTTATTATATTTGTTTTTTTTAATCTATATCCCAAATTATAGCAACCAAATAAATAGGTAACACATAAGAAATCTTCTGTTTAAAATTATAATAGTGAAGTGTTAGATGATTTACCCCAAATTTGTGTTAACCGAAAGTAAAGATAAAATTACACATTGAAAATATTCTATCCCATGTATTTACTAGCGAATAAATAAATTATGAAGGATGGCGCTTTTTTACAGTTTGAAAGGATATGTAATACTGGTGAGTGGTGGAGCAGGTGTTGCAGTTCGTACTCAGTAACGAATGGTTTTATACCGAGACCCTTGTCGCTGCGAACGGCGGGGGCAGTTGGCAGTTGAGATTCAGTAAGATCAAAACCGAAAAAACTATCCCTCTATGTTGTAGTAATTTTTTTTTTTATCATACTTGTAATCAACACTGGGTGTCTAATTCCTTTAATTTATTTTTTAGATAACTTTGGAATGCATACCAAAAATTTATATTATATCCAACAATAACATACAAAAAAACGAAAAAAAAACAAAAAAAACAATAAAACGTAATAAATCAAAATAACGACTCTATTGTCATATTTGAAAAAAAAAAATTAAGGTATTACTTGCAAAGAGGTGATTTGCTCTTTTTAACAGTTACTTTTCCGTAACCAGTTCCTGTTTTACCGGCTTGCATTCTAGCGTTACCCATTCGAAATTATAACTCAATTTTCCCTTTATCACCACATACTAACTTAACCCCGATGTTTTCCAGCCTTTAAAATTCTCTCACTGCTCTTCAATACAGGCCAACTTCTAGCGTTGTGTAGTCCAAGCGACGAAGACCAAAAAAGGCCGAATAGGGGACATAATTCATGTAGAAGCCAATTTTGGCATAGTTGTAGGGGGAAGTGTCCTTAACAACATACTAAAAGTACTGGGGGGGGTGGAGCTAAGGGTTCCAATGTTTATTGTTACAAATGAATAGTTTATTATTATTAATTGAATACTTATTGCTAAAAATAAAATTATTGTCGTTAAGCCTAATATGCTTATTATAGTACTTGCGGTAAGTCGCACTTTTCCTCAAAAACACGTTTGTCAGTACTCTTTTGGCTATAACTCCGAAACTATTTGTCTAATCTCGAATTTCTTTTTTTCATCATAAACCTAGTTAAATTTTTTATCAGACACCATGTATTTAGTTTTAATTACGTTCCGTGAAATATCCTTTCCACCTCGCTGAATTCCTCGTACCGTTGTAAAATCCTTATTTTTTCGGAACATTTCTCGTTATAATTCTAAAAATATGTGTTCGATTCCGAATTTCTTTTTTCGGTACGCGGAATTCAGTGAGGTGGAAATTTCACGGAACGTAATTAAAACTAAATACATGGTGTCTGTATGTAGGAAGCGCGCAAGATTGCTAGGGGAAAGGATCCCAAGGACAAGGGTGTCTCCGAAACGGAATAGGAGTACACCCTTGTGCAAAAGAAGAAAAGGAAGTCCAAGAAGAAGAGGGAAGAAACACAAAAACCGAGACTAACATATGCAAATATACTGGCTAAAGTACCCCAGGGGATCCCCAAGAAGCCGGAATAGACGGCTACTTACATCACCCTTAGAGGTTAGGGTGAGCAGTGGTCGCCGGGAAGCTTATGGCAGCAACTCCCAGAGAAAGAAGAATAAGAGAGCACAAAGGTAAAGGTGTTGCGTGCGACCCAGGCCGGAACAGTCCTGGTCAGGACAAAGGGTGCTGACCAGGCTAGAAGGATTATGGATTGGGAGTTGCTAAAAAGCAAATGCATAGAAGTAAGGTGGGCCAAAACGAAGAGATTCAGATTGGAAGTTAGAGGGGTCCCAAAACATTGGGATGGGCCAACCTTAGAGGTATACCTCTGGGGTGAGACGAAGGGGCTATGAAGGAGTTTGATCTTGGAGGCACACTCCGCTATGAGGTACGCCCTCATTCGTAGGAGCAAGGGGCCAGAGTTGGATAGACGTCACACTCGCCACGGCAGTTATGGCTAGACGCATTGTGTACTGGAGTCTACGGTCAGACATGAGCTCAGACCGTAGGACAGGTCATACATAGCCTTTAGTGTTACGGAGGAGGAAGGCATAGCACAAGAAGTGGAGAAAGGCTTTGTGACATGGACGGCGAACTGTGAGGATAATACCAGTAAACTGGAAGAAGTATTGATCGACCGAGAATGGAAAGAAATGGTGCCGATGGAGGGTGAGTCAGACATCGACCAAAGGGTGGCGATGCTGACGGGCGCCATCAGACAAGCGGCGAGTTCCTCCCTCCAGAACCGTTGGGTGAGAGCACGTCCGCTCCCATGGTGGACGCCGGCCCTAACACAACTGAAAAGAGAATCCTACAGGGCCAGGTGTAGGTACCAGGAGTGCTGGTGAAGGTAGGAAAGCTGCACTCAGAGGTGAGTACAAGCATAGGCAACGGGTATACCGAAATGGAGTGCGACGGCAGAAGAGGATATCCTGGGTCGAGTTTATCGTCAAGGAGTCAGAGAAGAATCCCCGGGGAATACCTTACAGAGCTTCAATGGGCTAGGTTAAGCCGCTGCAGCTGATGGCGGTGATCAGAGAAGGGCAGCCACCCTGGGGGAATCCGCGACGATGTTCATCACGTACCCCAGGGATGATCCGTCCCAGGATAACGAGGAGGATAGATTTGTGAGAAACAATACAGTATCCCCACCAGGTACCGAACTATGCCCACCATGGGATAAATGGGACCTTCGTCATGCCGTGGATAGACAAAGGACCGGAAGAGCCCCAGGACTTGATGGAATAGGCGCAGCAATCCTCAAAGACAGTACTCCGTACATTGAGGATGAGTTGCTTAACATCCTCAATCTATGTTTGGATGAGGGGTACTCCCCTAGGAAATGGAGGGTTGCCGACCTGAGACTTCTCTACAAGGGAGGAGGTAAAGATAAGGAGACGGCCAATGCCTATTGCAGTTGTTAGCAAAGTCCTGGAGCACCTAATAACACCTAGTAACAGGTGCTGTGTTACTAAAACTATTTCGTAGTTAATCAAAATAAACACAATATAAAACGTCTCCATTACCCTTAAAAGTCACAATTGAAACCTCAGTTACATACTTTCCAGCAAGATATTTTGTCTATGCTAGAGTGATTTTCGGCATTTAGAGTGTACAGAAATAAACAGTTCATGAATGATGTGTTTTGGTGGACACTGCGTAAGAGACTGGGAAATGGAAAGATGTTAGGGAGAAAGAAAATAAGAAAAGTGAAGTGATATTCCAAATATTTGAGCGGAGCGAATACCAGAAATTAATCTGATTAAACAATTCCAAGAGAAGCAACTGCAATTAATGTCCGCGCAAAGGGTCGAATCAGCGCCTATACAAACACGAACTGATTTAAAAAAATAAAATAATTTTTTCGATTTTTATTAATATTTTTTTTTATGTATGCTCAGAAATATAAAAAAAATCAAATGTCAAATGCCAATAAGATGGATAAGTAGATAAATGTGCAATTATAGTTCATAATATGTCTTTATGGTAAAATATTCACTAATGTGCGAACTAAAAATAACTCAAATTGATTCCAAATGGTTCAAAACATATACATTTTGATGATATTAGATGTTTTAGTAGGCTAGAGAGAAATTGCAAATGCATATATTTCACAGCCCTATAACGTACCAAGTAATCCACAAATTATCCTTTTGCAATTCATCCACATTGGGGGTTTTTCGCTTAGTTTTTGGTCGCTAAACCGTTTTAAATAATTTCTATAAAAAACTGAATTAACAAGTTTATCTTACCTTCTGCATGATAAGATCTAGTGCCAGTTTACCTGGAAACAAAACATATTTATATTATTATATTATTAGGTCCGTTGTAAATCGAGTAGAGAAACTGATTATAGATTATTGAATAAATATTTATCATAACTGTAATATGCAAAAATTTAAACAGAAATAGTAATAGTGTATTAATGAACAACACAATAATAAGAAAAACCAATTCAATTGTTAACGAAGCTTTACAATTTCATTTTTTTTTTTTTTTTTTTTTTTTTGTAAATAATATAAATGAGTGAAATGAATTTAATTACTTGGATATGAATTGAAGAAAAAAATCCTCTTGGTAGCGATTAAAATTTTATATTTCAAAGATTCATACAAGGCTTTGCTGATTATTGGGCATTGAGTGGGGAGCATCTTGCAAAACGTGTACTATGTTTTAGTTGAGTTATGCAGTTAGGTTGAGTTGAAGTTTTAAAAATACTGTACCTTATTCGGAAAAAAAAATCCTGGACATATGAGACATTGACGTCATTGTGGATGAGTTGACATGAACCTTTTATATTTCTTCCGTAGAACAAAACTCCAAAAGGCTTCTTTACTACCGAGGAAATATATCACGATACCTCATTAAGATACACAAAATAGGGTCAGCACTCATAAGCTCGGCCTCCAATCGTTATTGTGTTGAGGTGAATAATTACATGAAACAGCATGCTACGTAGTCATACTGCTACCTGTTCATGCTTTTTTTTAATATGATTTTTTTTAAACAAATATCCAGAGTAGTCCTAGAAACCAAAGAGAGTATTAAGGGGGGAGGAAGTTCAGATATATTGCGTAATGATGAAATCATTTTGGATTAAACGTGACGTAAGTTACAATGAATAGAGTTATATTTACGATTAATAAATACAATTGAAAAAAAAAAGAATATGCTTTAAATTTTTCACCATTCTATTGTATTTTTTATTTAATTTTTTTTTTGTCCATTTATTAAGTTAAAAATGACGTTTTAATTTTATGATTTTTTTACTTTAAATAATGTGTCGCTATAGAACAGTTATTCATCGAATCGCGATCGGGGCACAAAGAAACCTTAATGCCTATCTTAGGCTGTTGAATTTTTTAAATCCTTCCCGACCACGAACCCTCTTTCTTCTCCGATCCTGCCTTCGGTGAGCATTAAAATTCAACAGAGTCCCAGGGGAAGAACTTTTCGACCTTCTGCCTGAAATTTCTTGCAGCATTCACCCCATTCTTCAATCTTTATAAATGGCCAACTATTATTCTTTAAGAGCTCCTCTTTCGGTGCTCCCTCTTTTACTCAAGTAAAGCACAGCAGGGAGAAAAAATATATAAGAGGAAGGGATAAAACGTTCGATATTCGCTGAACGACTTATCTTAATTGAGCGACTAAATTAATTGAATTCGTTTTCTAATAAAGTATTTATTTTTTTTATTTTAAAAGTATAAAAATACGGCTATGTGGTCAACGTGAATCATTATTTGCTTTCTCCATAGAATCCGTTGGTTTAATAAACCTTTTACAATGTATTTCTCAAAATTTATTATCCACAAAACATTCTTAACTATATTGAAAACATAAATATGATTTCATATTTATTTGTTTATTTATGTCATATTCCATGTTTGTCAATTTATTTGCTTTCAGCTCGTCAGTTCTTCTAGGGTTTATTTTATTAGCTATGTACATAGACATAGGTCACAAGAAAATAAAAAGAAAAAAAGAAGATTGGTAAAAAGGTCATCATAGCCTATGGTTATTAGTGTTAATTTTTTTTTAAAGTAAATATATTAATTAAGATGTTTATTTACTTCAAAAATAAAAAAATTAACACTAATAACCATAGGCTATGATGACCTTTGTCGTCTTTATTTATTAATTAAGCTGTAAATTGTGCTCTTAAACAATAATAAAAAATGGTTTTAAAATATTCTCGCTGTTAAGAAGAAACAATTTTCTTAACATCGGGTATAAGCCCCCCGATACTATTTTAGTATACAGTATATTTTGGTATTATGGTATATTCTACTATTTTGGTATATAGTAGAAATATTTTTACAAGATATGGTTTACTGTTACTAACTCATTAGTATATTGTCAGCTTGATGGTTAGCTGTTTAAGTTATTAGTGAGTGAGTGAGATTGTTATTTCTTATATGAACCGATGTGGCCCATGGCTTTAACAACTTTTTTTTATAGATTTGCATGGTATGCTCTCGTTCCACAAGGAGTGCCATCTATCTAGTTTTTTTTTTAGTTCTTTTTAATTTTTTTTTTGGGGGGGAGAGGAAACTGATATTTTGGGGTTTTAAGATGACAGTTCACTTTCCTGGGATTGTAAGAGCTGATTCAGCAGCTATGTCTGCAATTTCATTGCCAACGATTTCAACATCGCTTGGTGCCGATCCAGGATTCCACCGTTTCTTGTGAAAAGAATCAGTACCGAAAATCGATGACCCAAAATCGATCACTAGTAACCGATCGATACTGCTGGCAATAGTTTTGAGATATACTATTATGTAGTTATTATACAGATATCGATCTAACAATAAAAATATCTACTTCTTAAAATAATAGAGCAATTTTTCATTGACTAGATCAACGTGTAGAATCATAACATTTTTTTGAAAAATAAATCATTGCTACTGCAAGCCATACGTTAAATTGTGGACGATATGTAGCAGGGTCAGAAATACTGGACCTGTTATTTTGTAACAGGTATGGGCTGACTGAACGGCGTCCCTGTTACCGATATTCAGAAGTAACAGGGACGAGATACTTGCGTACTCACTTCAATACTAGTAACAACATTCATACCTGTTACCTTCGTACTGCGTACTACCCTAGACCCTAGACCATATTTCTTACTTGTCATCTCTACCTGTTACCAGATTCTCGTTTACCTAAACTAATATTTTTACTTCCACTCTCGTACGAGTATTTTCTGCCGGTCGTCATTGTATTAGACACTGTTACATTATATTTTATTTTATTATTGTTAATTTTCTTAATCATTAAAATATACTAAAATATGAAATCTATACATAAGCAATTATATTACTTTTACTACTCATAAATCTAATAAAAGATATGTATGCTGTTATAAAACATCTAACATCTTAAATAATAGTTTGCCACAATTATTTGTGATCTTTTTGATAATTCATTAATGTTTTATTAACTGTAATCAGCCAGAAAAAATTTTGATCTTTATTTAACTAACAGTATTTTGTGAATAAAATGGTTGAGGACAATAAAAAATGTTTTATGGAAAAAATTGTATTTTATAGAAACAATAAATTTGAAGAGATTTAAAATAAAATAACCACACATATATTTATTATATATTTGGCTATATAATATAATTTTAATATATACCATTAAAAAGGTAGTTGAAAATATGAACATGTTGATTAGAGCCGATATTGAATAGGTAACAGATAAGATAAGATAATAATACTTTATTTACATTTTTACAATTTACAATTCATATTAAGTATTCATGTTCCGGTATAAGTCCACTACATGAATAATATAATTTTATAATTGTGAATAGGCTTTACAGTTTAAAGTTTATCTTTTAACAGCAGGAAAAATAGAAAAAACCTACACAACAAAAAAAAAATATATAATATTGATAAATAAATAAAATCAATTAATAAAGCTTATAAGTATATGTCTTACTTCATATAATAAAAAAAAAAAACAACAAGAAAACTAAAGAATGTATTATAACAAATGTTGAACACCACTATAAAATAATAATAATATAATAATAATAATAATAATCTATAAATTAGATTAAGTGAGGAGTATATGTTTTGTTCTTTTGTGTGTATATCTTTTTAACGATGATTTATTGTAATTACCGATTTCTCGTATAAGTGAATTTTCCGAGATTGTTGTTTTACCAAAGTAATTTTTTGTTTGATCGTGGATGTGAAGTTGGATAGGGATAAGATTGAGATCGTGCAGCATTGTTGATATTTTTGTATACCGAGGGTAATCATTGATTATCCTCATACACAAGTTTTGTATTCTTTCGAGTTTGCGGTAGTTGGTTGTGCAAGTTGAGCTCCACACGGGTGAAGCATATGTGATTTGGGATCGAATAACTGTTTTGTATAATATAAGTTTATTTTTTGGACTCAATTTAGATTTTTTGTGAAAGTAAGGGAACATCTTGTATATGATTTTTTTTACTTTGTCTACTTTATCGTTTATGTGGGCAGTGTAAGTTAAGGATCTGTCTAACGTTAAACCAAGGTATTTTACAGATTTGGACCAAGGGATGTTTTCACCGTTTAAAGTAATATGTTTGCCTATGAGTGGCCTTCGTTTAGTGAAAATAATGGCTTCTGATTTACTTGCATTTACCTTCAGTTTCCATCTTTGGCAGTATTTATTTATGATTTTTTTGAAAGTTTGTAGTAACCTATTTTCTATTGTGTCCATTCGGTAAGAGGTTGTGTATAATGCTGTATCATCTGCGTATAGGGATGTTATTACATTAGGGTGCGTTGGTAAGTCAGATAGGAACAGGTTAAAAAGTGTTGGGGATAAGCAGGAACCTTGTGGAAGACCAGCGGGAAGGGTATGTATTTTGGAGGATGATGAGTTTATTTGGGTATAGAATTGTCTGTTGGATAGGAATGAATAGATAATGTGAATAAGGTAAGGAGGTAATTTGTACGTAATCAATTTATAAATGAGACCGGTGTGCCAGACGGTGTCAAATGCTTTTTCAAGATCTAGCATAAGCATCCCAACATGTTTTTTTTTTTTTTCGTTAAATGCCTTCGTTATGAAGTCGGTGAGTCGAGCTAATTGGTCAACAGTGGAGTGGTGTGCCCTGAATCCGAACTGTTCTTCTGCAATTAGATTGTTCTGTCTGGTGTGATTGTGGATACGGATTAATAATAATCGTTCAAATATTTTGGAAATTATATTTAATAAACTTATAGGTCTGTAATTTGAATAATGCTTGGGGTCTTTGTTTGGTTTGGGAATCGCGATGGTTTTTGAGGTTTTCCAAGCCTTAGGGAAATAACTGTACCTTAACCTTAACATATTTTTGTTACATGGAAAATGGCTTTTCTGCTGAGGTGTTTTATAGCTATTGCGGGAATTCCATCGTCACCTGGGGCTTTTTTTGTTTTCAGGTTTCTGATTATTCTACTAGTCTCTCTGGGTGAGATCGAAGGGAAATTGTGATTAAGTGGGAGATTTAGATAGTCACGGACTGATTTTTGAATTTTCCGTTGATGGTGATTTGAGCCAAAATTTGATGTGATTAAATGAGTCGAGTGAAAATGGGTGGCTAGTAGGTCGGCTTTATCACTATCCAGATAGGCATAACAACTATTTTGTTTTAATGGAGGAATTTTTGAAGAGCACTTAGTAAAGATCCTATGTATTTTCCAAATATTTTTGTCACCGGGTGTAAATGAGTTCAGAGAATTTGCCCAGTTTTCGTTTTTTCAACTGTTGATGCGAGATCGGACATAATTATTGAATTTATAAAAAACTGTCTTTGGTATAATGGATTTATTTTGTTGATATTTTTTCCTAAGTTTATTTTTAATTTTTTTATTAGTACTAACAGAACTAACGGTAAATTGTTGCAACGGATCGTTTTTGACGATTTTTGAGGTATAGAAGCACTCATCGAGAGTTTGATGTACTGGTTTAGTTTTTTAATGTTACGATCAATGTCGTGAGGGTTTTTAATTATAGGGTTTATGCTAATTTGTGAATCTAACGTTTTACGAAATTTTGGCCAACCGAATTTCTTTTTATTAGGGTAAATGGTTAGTGATGATCCAATACGAAAAATCACAGGGTTGTGGTCCGAATTGAGACAAGGTAAAGCGATGAGTGGAGATAAATTTTTGGTCAGGGCTAGGTCAATGATACTAGGTTTGTATTTTTCCTGAGTAGGAATGTGGGTTGGTTCAAACGGACTATGTAATTGAATTTCATTTTTTAATAGGTAGTTTAAAATGAGTTTTCCATTTTTGTTTGTGCTATGGCAATTCCATTGAACGTGCTTTGCGTTTAGATCACCAAAAATTAAAACATGTTTGTTTGAATGAAATAGTTTGTTGATATCTACGATATTTATTTTATTTGGTGGAATGTAAACGGAAATTACTGTAGTTGATTTATTGTTAATGATTGTATTAATAGCGACTGCTTCAGTGAATTTCAAGTTGGGCACAAGCTGAAAGTGGTGTTGGACATCGGAGCGAACTAAAATCATGACGCCCCCTCCCGCTCTGTTACGATCATTTCTGTAAATCTTATATCCCGGAACCGTGAACCTGTCTTGCTGTGAAAGCCGGGTTTCACACACAGAAATGATGTGGGGTTGATTTTGCTCTAGAAATAATTTAAATTCTACATCGTTTCGACGAATTGTTTGTGCATTCCACATCATGAATTTAATTTTCTCGTTATTAGTTAACATTTTATTTCAATGTGAAATTAAGATTACTAGAGCGTAAAAAAAAATATGTATATACATATATACACACATACATACATATATATAAACATAATTAATAGAAAATGATAACAATAACAGATATGAGGGTATATGTTTATTAGTTAATTCAGTAGTTATGTTGATAGTAAGCGTGGATATTAAGTTGTTTGGTTTGCTAGAGATATGGTTCAATGTCACTTTAGTATCCGTAAGGTGAAGTTCAAGGAAGTATGCGGTAGAAAAATACATATTTTGAAATAAATAGTGTACCCTTAATAAAATGTTATCATTGTGAGTGTTAGTGATTTGTAGTGGAATTATGGTGATGGAATTAGAGAAGTCGAAGTTTGTAAGTAGTTTTACAACAATAATGATTATAAAATATTTTAGCATGCAAATATTAAATATGAAAATATTTGTTAAAAAGTCCATTAATCAATAAAAGACAGAAGACCTTCTATTAAAATAAATACTTTTGACATACCGTCTTCAGCATTTTTTAATTGAAACATCATTTTTTTAAAGTTCGAGATAATTTTACTTATATTAAATGAACTGAAGATATTTTTTATTTCTTTAAAACAGTCAGTGAACGAAGGTTTAGGATTATGTTGGTCATTTTGAGAGAAGGTGCTTTGAGGCCACTGCGATTTTGGGGTTGGTAATGTCGGAAATGCTTGGTCTGTAGGCTTGAAAGTATTTCTAGGTGTAGCTTTTAGAACAGGTTTTTTCTTACTTAGTTGTATTTCAATGTTTCTTTTGAACATTGAGGCGAGTTTGAAAAGTGTTCTTCAGAGCAGTTGCTACATTTAGGAGTGAAACTATCAATTAGGATATTTGGGCAATCTTTAGATAAATGATTTTCAGAGCACTTTAAGCATTTAGGATTTTTGTAACAATTTCGGGCCACGTGATTAAATTCCTGGCAGATATAACATTGTGTAACTACTTTATTTGATTTGTATTTTTCCCATTTTATCACCACACTGCAGCAATATTGAATTGAAGCTAATTTTGCTAATTGCTCTTTATTTTCGAGTATAACAACTGATATAGGTAGTTTTATAGGTCCAGTTTCTGTTTTTTTTTTTCCATCTGATAAATTTTATAAGTCTGTAAACCTTGATTGAATAAGTCGGCTGAGATATCTTCTGTTGATATTTGTGGGGGCATCCCTTTTAATACAACTTTAGGTTTTATCTCGTTTTTTGGAGTGTACGAGTGGAAGCCGATGTTTCTTTCTTTAAATTCGTTTTTGATTAAAGTGAAATCTTGATTGTTTTAGGTGTAAAATGTTGTTCTATTGCCATGATATTTTATGTTCATTTCTTTTATTTTAGATTTAAGGATTTTAATTATTTCTGTGATGTCATTATAAGGGCTATTTACTATTACAGGGGGATATTGATTCGGTTTTTTAGAGATGTTTAAATTATTGGATATATCGGAAATCTCTTCTTCGTCGAGATCCGAAAAAATATCGTAGCTATTCGCTACATCTATATTGTATTTAATTCTCTCACCTCTTTTTTCTTTTCGAAGGTTGGTTAGCGGTTGATGTACTTGGTGTAGGTACATCCATAATTTCCGCGGCCCCCCTTCTCTGGGGCACTTTGAGGTTTTCTTCTTTGATGGAATAACTGTTTGAGTAACGATTAGTAGAACAAAAATAATAGTGATTTTTTTTAGAAAATAAAAACTAAAACTTGAAGATTTTTAAAGTTTTATCGACACTGTTTCTATTCACACACGTCAAGGGAGCGCACGGCATGTGAACCCCTCGAAGGGTAACAGGCAACTGTAGGTAACAGATATGCGGGTAATAAGTATGCCAAAATATCAGTGTAACAGAGTAAACGATTACGAGTATGGAGGGACAAGTAACAGGTATTTGAAACAGATATATTTTTGGACCTGTATCGGCCGTCTCTGTTACTGAAAAATATCGGTTTAGACCATCGCTAATAAGTAGTCACCATTGGCAGACGAAGAAATAAGATAACTATTTCCAACTGCCAAAGCTGAAACACTAAAAAATTCAATAGTAACAATTTAAAAATTAATAGCACCATTTTATTACTTTTTCGATTTTATTACTTTTTTTATTTGGTTACATGTATTTATATAGTGCTTTAGAACCCTAATGTACTATTAAAAATCAACATCCAGAGAAATATCAGTGCATCTTTTCATTAACTGTGTTTAGTGAAGGGTTCGGAATAAAAGAAATTCGGAACCTTTGGAATATTTCTCTTCCTTAAAAATAGTGAATAAAATGATTTATTTTTTGTTTATTATTTGAACTTCAATTAACTTATACATCCTATGTTGAGGATAATAAATGCTATTTGCCATTTACTAATATATTTTTTTTTTTATATTTTAAGATTTGGTTGGCTTTTTTAGTTCTCATATCGATTATTTTTTGTAATAGCATATTTCTTTTTAAATAAATCCGTTATCCGAGAATCGAGTCTGAAATGGCACTGGTATTGGTACTCAGTAATCGAAGATGTTTGGTATCGACACATCACAAATATCGATATGAAGTTAACTAAATGCATTGAATAGTTAGTGACGCCAGTATTTTACGTGGTATCCAATACTGGCAAGAGTACTACGGTACCTCAGTAGGTAAGCCACTTGGCAGAAACCTCCCAAGGACTCGATTCTCGGATAGCGGTACCTAAATTTAAAAACAAATTGCTATTACAAAAATAATCGATTTGAGAGCTAAAAAAGCCAACCAAATCTTATTAAATTACAATAATAACCCAAGAGTGGCTACATATCTTCAACAATTTATCGTTGGCTTGCAGTGGCAATGCTTGATTCTTCAAAATAATCTTAAGATACTGTACCTAGTAGCGTTGATCTAGTTAATGAAAGATTGCTCTGTTATAAGAACAGAGTCCAAGTACCACGGAAGGCAGACAATTTATACATTTAGGTTCGGAGAACCTCTTGGTGTATCCATAGCCTTTTATAGGATGACTTCTAGCACTTTATAACTGGGTAGCCTTGATTGGGGAAAACTTTGGTGGTTTAGCTTTCTGCCAAAACCTCTCCTTTCACAACCGTTAGTTCAGTAACAGTACATCCTTGCCTAAGAAACTGAACTTGAGTCAAGAACCTTTATGGGGTGAGGTGGATAGAGGAATTGGATGAATCAGCACTGGATAGAAAAATGATGCTTGATGTTATTGAAGGCTTAATCTTGAAACGTTTCAAATAAAAAAATAGTACAAAAATTAAATATACATTCAGAAAAAGAGTAGCTTTTATTTTATTTAATAAATATTTGTGGCACTTGTAAATAGTCTGTTGAGTACGTTTAGTGTGCGCGATGATGGATTTTTGGTTAGGGGTGTCACGCGAAATTTACTTTTTTTCTCTTTATTGGTGTCTAATAGACTCGTCAGGTAGCTATTACATAGATTATTATTGATATCTAAATCATTGCTGAAAAAGTTGTGTTTTTCCTAAAATACGATTTTCGCACTTAAAACACTATTTACATGTGTCACAGATATTATAACAATTTGATTACGAACTGTTGTCTGTAAAAAAATAAAATAAATTAAATAAAAAAAGTTAAATTGTCTTAATATGGTAGAGCTAGTATACCTTCCATAGACAATCTACTAAAGCACATAGTGAAATGTCAAATCCTATGTAAGAGATTGTTATTAGCTACGGAGGTACAGACCCTGCTAGACTTCTCTAGGACAGAAGAGCTGATAAGTTTTACAATTTATAGAGCGCGCTGTTTGATAGCAATTGGCCAGGGGGACCCCAAATAAAACCACAGTCCTCCGCTAGAGTGGGACCAGCAAAACTTACCGCAATATAACTTCTTCTGTACTTCCGGCTCCTTCTGCGGCGATTTTTCCTCCACTTTTTTTTTTTTTTTTTTTTGTACCCTTTTCCCGTTTCTTATAACCCTGGGAACAAATCCAATTAAACTATCGCCCGCCCGCAGAGGAGTTATTAGATCATGAGGGGACATGAAGACCGTTCCCAGCATCTGTCGCTAGGGCGCACTTTCTCTTAACGATATATGGAACTTGGAAAATTACCTCACATCAATTGGTTTGGAGAAATTTTACTACACAACTTTTTTTTTTTTTTAATCCACTTGTACCTAAACAACCAAAAGTAATTTTAAAGCGAACTAATAACACCTAAAAAAAATTCTCAACTTTTATGAGTTATTGGAATTTTTTGTTTCTTAATCATGTATTAAGAAATCACGATACTGTCAAATATTAATACAGATTTTCTGACTTATTTTATATGAATTAAAAATATTAAACATCGTCATATCCCTTGATTTCTTTAGCTAAAAAAACTAAGGATTCACATTTAAAATAAACTTATTTAACTATGGCAATTTGGTAATATTTCGATGCTTTTTTTTGTAGCTTTAAATTATATCCATTAAGGTAGGAAATGTATTCTATTCATATCGAATTTATGGTACCTACAAACTAATTTGGAATATTTTATTTTATTAAATATTTTGATTTACTTTGTGTATTAATTCATTTCGCTGTTACTTTAACTTCGCTCGCCCTCATAAGTAAAAGATAATTTCCTTAAAGATACTTTCACGCATAGCATTAATTTTTAAGCTTTGTGGTCAGTGATCACAAACGAAAAATAGCTTGTCTTTTTATGTACGATGGTAAGTCAATAATTATCCGCAATATAGCTATATTTTTGTTTATGTTGGCAATACTGTTCTTTTGTGTTGATGGCGCATGCTTTGTTTATTCGTTGTTATGTTTATGTGCGTATCAAGCTGGTAGGTTAGTTTTTGTTATCGCTTTCGTGCTGTTAATAATGGCCGCTCCACTTTCTATTTGCACCAAAGAAGAGCAACGTTCAGTGATCCGTTTTTGTGGTCGGAAGGTGTATCAGGGGCCGAAATTCATCGAAGACTTTTGGTACAGTACGGGAACAATTGTTTGCCACAACGGAGTGTCTATGAATGGATTGAAAAATTCAAAAATGGTCGCACAAGTGTTACGCAAAATGAAGGAGCTGGACGACCAGTTACCGCCATAAACGAGGAAAACATTGAGCGTTCACGTAAAATGATTCTCTCAGACAGACGGATAACTGTTGACGACGTGGCAAATCGTCTGCAAATTAGCCACGGTTCTGCCTACGAAATCATTTACAGCAGACTTGGGTTTCATAAAGTTTGTGCAAGATGGGTTCCAAAACAACTGACACAGTTGCATAAACAAACGCGCTTGGACGTGTGCACAAAACATTTGGATCGCTTTGTTAACGAAGGGGACAACTTCTTAGACAGGATCGTTACTGGTGACGAAACATGGATCCATCATTACGAGCCGGAGAGTAAACGGCAGAGTATGGAATGGAAACATCCAAATTCGCCGTGCAAGAAAAAATTCAAAACCCAACCGTCCGCAGGAAAACTTATGCTTACGGTTTTTTGGGACTCACAAGGTCCATTACTGGAACATTATCAGGAAAGGGGCACACCAATAAACAGTGAACGTTACAGTGAGATGCTTACTGCTAAGCTGAAGCCTGCAATTCGAAGCAAACGCCGAGGACTGCTGTCAAAAGGCGTTGTGTTGTTGCACGACAATGCCCGTCCGCATACAGCTGCCCACACTGTAGAAACGCTTCAGAAACTCAATTTTGAAGTATGGAATCATCCTCCATATAGTCCCGATCTCGCTCCATCTGATTTTCACTTGTTTGGTCCACTCAAACAGGCAATTAGGGGCCGTCGATTTGCCTCGGACGAAGCATTGAAAGAAGCGGTGCATTCCTGGCTCGCATCTCAACCCAAAACCTTCTTCCATGAGGGCATCAGGAAACTTGAACAACGTTGGACCAAGTGCGTTGAAAAGCAAGGGGAACTATGTCGAAAAATGATGTACTTGTAAGTTTCCTATTTCATTTCAATAAAATTTTATAACTATATTGCGGATAATTATTGACTTACCCTCGTAATAATATAGATTAATGGTAGTACTCATTATTTAGATTTTTTATATTGACAATTCTTATAAAATTTACGAAAGCTATTTTCAGGACATAAATTTATTTTTTTCTTTTTAATTCAATCACCAGAACCACTAACCAATATCATGATTCGACCCTCAAAGCCTAGAATTGAGTTCATTAAACTTGGAGGGCTAAGAGGGTATAGACAGGAGCTCTTCCCATTCCAATCAGATAGGGAGGTCTACCGCCGAGTGAGTTGAAGCCATGTGAAGCCTGGTGGCACTGATATGCAAATGAAAACTGTTTCCTCTAACCGCCATCAGCGCTCTCTTGATAACTTCACCCCCCTCCCCTCCCCCCACCAATTACTTCTTTCACCTCTGAAAACTTAATTAACTTCCTTAAATTGAAACGGATAAACTTTTTAATTTTCCTCTTACTCAGGAACCCCTATATTTCTACTGCGGCTTAGGTTGAGGCGAGAACTAAATGAAACTGAGCTTTTTTTTCTATCATTTCCAGCATCTCATAATTTTTTTTAATCAAAATTACTACTTAACTTTATATATTTTTTTTAAAAATTACTAACAAGACTCAAACGACAAGAAACTGCCCGTCGTTACAGACTACTTCAACATTTACTAGAAAGCTCCCTAATTAATTACAAAAAACTCATTTACATGACTGTGATCAGACCTATTTGGACGTACGGAGTTGAGCTTTGGTGTTCCACTAAACCATTCAACTCTAGTATCCAATCCAATGCTCCTCACTTTGTAGTTGTAACTGTAAATAAACTTATCCATAAAGATCATAATGTTCCATATTTTGCTGATTGAGCCCAAACCAGATACTTATCCTTTCTTAGTAAGCTCTATAACCACCCAAATCCACTAGTTTCTCAACTTGCTTCCCACTCCATTCCCGAAAATCCTTCGAGGCGTCTGAAAAGAAGATGGCCCAGAGATCTTCTAGTGTAGAATTTTTATTAAAGTACTACTGATGAGTAGTTTTTTTTTTCAAGTTTTGACATGTTATTGTAATCGTTATCAACACATTTACATGATCCTGCTGATCGTCAATAGCCTTATGTTCTTTGTTTATTTCCGCATACTTTTGTGATTTAAAATTACTAAAATCAAATAAACAATTAATGATTATTTGAAATAAACAAAGTTGAGAAAAAAAAGGGGTTCCAAAAGTGTCTCTTTTGGTTCAACCAATATAGCTCCTAAACGGTAGGTCTTAGTGACAAATGTTATATAACAACAAATATTCTATATTTAATTTCTGAAGGGTATTAGGTATTTCTGAAGTAAATTTTCGATCCATGTAACAACAGGGCTAGAGCGTGCCAAACTAAGTGTTCCCCAAAAGCGTACCACTTTTGACCAACCACACCACGGGCAGAACATGTTACATGTTAAAATGACTTCAGAAACACTTAAACATATAAACGTTCGAAAATTTCATTTTTATTGACATATATGATAAAAATTTTCTAAAGTTATAACCCGTTGTATAAGAAAATATCAAATTCTACTAACTATCAGCTAGAAAATTACTAATCCAACATCAACATAATTTAGAACTGTTAGTCTGATATAAATAGATTAACAAATAATAAAGAAGACAAGTTACTTCGATTTTTTATATTTATATTTATATTGTTTATATTCGCAAAATTTATATAGACAAACTGAATCGCCATAAAGTTTGTAATTTGAAGCAATTAATACAATTTTAAAAATGTCTCCAACTGAGATTTTACTCTAAATTACGTGTTTTATATGATTGTTATTTTTTTAAATTATTCTGATTCATTTGTGAAATAGTATTAATCATCTTCTAGGTCATTCATTTCGTCTGCTTGAAAAAAATTAAAATTATGTTTTTCTGAAGGAGATTTAGAAAGTTTAATTTCATTTTTCAATCTTCAGAGTGTTCGAAAGATCGTTGGTCAAAGAGGTATCTCCGGTAGGGAGGTTCATTTTGAACCTATTTAAGGTCACTTACCTATATACAAAGTTTTTTTTTTTTTTTTATAAATTTTTTTGAAGAAATGGACAAAACCAAACATTTATGCCTTATAACTTCGTTGTTTACTGATATATCAACGCCATTTTTTTGCTGTAATACTAATACATTGTCATGTAAAATAATCGATTGTCTGTAAAATACCTAATACATTGTAATAATTGTCATAGAAATAGTAAGCCAAATCCTAATTATTTAAAGACTAGGCCTAAACTTGAAGTTCTTAATTTTTTTTTCGCCTTTAACAAGATTTAAAGATCTCCCGTTTTTTTTTTGTTTTTGTTTTTTGCATAAAATCTTTTTTATTTTACATGGACAATGTATTAGTAATTACAAAAAAAAAAAAAAAAAAAAAAAAAGGAAAATGGAGTTAATATTTATATCAGTAAACAACGAAGTTGTAAGGCATATATGTTTTGTTTTGACTATTTAAAAATAAAAAAAATCATTAAAAAAAAAACTGTAAGACTTTGTATATAGGTAAGTGACCTTAAATAGGTTCAAAATGAACCTCCCTACCCGAGATACCTCTTTGGCCAACGATCTTCCGAACACCCTGTATAAATCGGCTATTTTTCAAGTGACTTTAAATACAATTCGTTGACGTAGGTTATACATATATATACATTAACAATAAATTATACATGAGTTTTAATAAAATTAACTTTATTCTTTAGCAATAAATAATGATATAACTGTTATATTCAATAAAATATTATGATATTTAAAGTTATAATGTGAAATAAAAATGTATAAATATTGTGAACAACAAAATACGAAAAAGAAAAACAGCACCATTATCAGATGAAAATAAAATTTGATAAAATAATATAAATACAAATAAAACAACTATTGCACTTTATAAAACATATACCAATTTTATTACCATGGCTGAACATGCGGTCCGTAGTCATTTTATTCTAAAGTGGTTAAAGTGAAAAACGCTTTCGCAGAAAACATAGAAAGTAATTTATAACTGCTGTTAAAAACAAGGCCATTTAACTTTAAAAAAAAAAAAAATTGTATTGTATCGAGGCAATATCAGTCGAATTTACAGCATTTTACATGAGAAAAATTTTCATGCGCCCAGAAACGCTAACATTTGGGATATATATATATATATATATATATATATATATATATATATATATATATATATATATATATATATATATATATATTTTTATAAAAAAGAAGTTAAATAACTGGAAACGAAGCTTTCCAACGTGAAATTCATTCAACTTACAATAGAAGACAAACATTAAAGTTAATATTGAAAAAATGTTTTAAAAAACAGTGACGGTTTAGGGCGGTCAATGTGTACTCTTCAATTATGTAGGTAATTGGTAAAAATATTATTCAACACATAGCCCTAACGAGCACTTCGCAAGAACTGTTTAAACTTTTTTAATCATCGTGGTTAAACATTTTTTAAAAAATTCAGCGATAAAAAATGTTTCTGTACAATAAACATAAACGCCATGATTTGAGTTGTAAATATATGCCGTTTCGTGGAATTTTCAATACCTCCCCCCCCCCAAAAAAAAAAAAAAAAAAAAATAATCATGGAATACTTTTCGCTTTGTTGTAGGTTTGCGGTTCAACCGGTGGAATGCGATGGTTCTGCCTGCGTTATATTAATTTAGTTCTCTCACTGTAACAAAGACAATATCTCTTTTTTAACATTTTTTTTTTCCTGCTATCATCAGTTTTGTACACATTTTTTTTTTTTTTTTTTTTTTTTTTTTTTTTTTTTTTTTTTTGGTCTAATAGTTCTAGGCTTTATTGTTTTCTTTCATGTTGAATGCACAAAAAAAAAATCATTTTATTGCGTACCCCCTCGCGGTTTCATCCGCTTTCATAAGAAAAAAAAACTTAAATAATTAAAACTAATAATTGACGTTTTATTTGTTAATCAATGAAAAATTTCTGTTGAAGTATGCAATTGAGCATTATGGCTTCAATAATATTTCCACGCATAGCAGTAATTTTTAACCTGGCTAAAATTGCACTTATTAGGTGTTTGAAAATTACGTAAAAGCATAATTAGACATCAAATTTTTATGTTAAGGTATGAGTTGGTGATCCCGCTCAACATTGTACATTTATTGTTAAACCTTCCTAGAACTATGAAAATAATGTGGTTAAAATTTGGTACAGACGGGTTCAGAAGTCTTACTATTGTAAATCCTATTGTGGAATGGTGAATCCATTTATCGGTTGATTTTCAGAATTTACTGGGAACCACATGTCGCACCACGTCTTTATATGATTTTTAATTTTTTAATTGAATATAAGTAAATTAATCAATTTCAAGGTCTATATAACACCATAACTTTATAGCCTCTTATGTAGAATGGCACTGGCCACCTATCGGTCAGTTTTCAAACTTCACCGTTATCCACATATTATAACTATTTCAACAAAAAATTAATCGTAAATCAGCTTTATTACTGCTAAACATTCCAGGAAGTACTAAATTTAAAATTTGGTAGTTTTAGCGAAAACTTTCTTGTCCTTTTTAATAATAGTATAGATTTATATTAAGTATTAGCTTAATATCCATAAGGTTGATACGCAATTTTGATTAGATTTATTACTTTTTACTAAATTGTTTTATATTATTCCTTTTTTTATTTATATTTTTTCTACTGGCTCGAACATCGACAACAAGTAGGTGTAAAATTAAATAGACTCCTGGCCACCTGCTCATGTTTTTTTCCTGTTGACTCAGGCCTATGCAGTAACTATGTTCTATATGAGTTTGTTGTATTTTCCATGACGTGTAAAGCTTTTAATGAAATATTTAGTTCGAAATGGAAATTAGGTTCCGTACAGTGGCTATGTGCAAGTCGATACAATGTTCAACTATTGTCGTAGCAGGGTGAACGTATTATAATTCTTAATGCTTTTGACTGATATGCTTGTAATTTTTAAAATATGAGTTTTAAATGCTATCCCGAAAATTTGCGATGCGTAGATCTGTAAAGGTTTCAGTATGTAAGTATAAATATTTAACCGTTGTTTAATTTTAGAGTCGATTGTATTGAAGTATAGAGTGTACAGAAGCCTTACTCTATTTTTCAGGCAGAAGTATTTCATTTCAGATGTGGACCCGATGTAATCTTCTATCAAAAATAATTCCGAACTAATAGCCTAATGAAAATGCTTTTTGTTGAAGTTCATTGTTTATTAGTAAAATCAAAAATTGAAAAATTGTCTATTAAATAAAAACAGTAATTCCTTTATTATCTGTTGCCTATGAACTCTCAGTTAATAACAACAGTCATGCGGAACAAATAAAAGAATAATTGAAATTAGAAATAATATATAAAAATGCACCTTGTGATTTGTATTTATCGTGCTATATGCATTGTCTTATGAGTTCTGGGGTCCCCCAGACTCCCGGAGTATCTCAGTTAAAATCAAAGATCAAAACAAAGATATTATGTTTTCCGAATAGGTATATATTTGCGTTAGTATGCTCAATAATGTTTTGGTTAAATTAATATAGTTTTATGAAACTAAAGTAGCTATCGTAGTGCTAACTGCTAAGGTTATTTTTATGTGCAAATACCATGTTTTATTCTACCACTACGTGTTGTACAGTAATATTCTTAATTAATTAATTAATTGTATAATAATTAATAGAGATGTTAATATTAATTCAAATTAGACTCTAGGATAACCTTGAAGTGGGAAAGCAATATTAGAAATATTAATATTAATAATAACTTAAAATACGAGGTGTGATCAAAAAGTTCCAGGACTGAATTTTTATACATTTATTCATACAACATACAGGTTATTCAAATTTGTCTCCTTCAAAGTACTCCCCTTGGGAAGCTACACACTTTTCCCACCGGTGTTTCCACTGATCAAAGGCCCCAGAAAACTCTTCTTTTGTAAAAGTGTTTAGCAGCTCCGTTGTTTTTTCTTTAATTTCGTCAACTGTTTGAAATATTCGTCCTTTCAGGTGTCTCTTGAGCTTCGGAAAAAAAAAAAAAAAGTCGGCTAGAGCCAGGTCAGGTGAGTAGGGGGGCTGAGGAATGACAGTCATTGCGTTTTTTACACAAAAAGGCTACTTTAAACCTCTTGAACCACTGATGGCAGCATGATCGGCTTAGACGTTCTTCACCAAAAGCCTCTTGTAACATCAAAAAGGTTTCAGAAAACGTTTTGTTCAGTTTCACACAAAACTTCACACAAACACGTTGCTCTTCTTTCACATTCATTTTCATAAAATAGCCAAATCTATAAAACTAACCTCAAACAAACTGTGCTACTGTTACTTTCAGTGATGTTATGATTGATCTGCAAACACAGCTGTGTTCCTGTTGAGTCAGGCAATACAATGCTGCCAACCGCATCGCTGTGAGACATTGCATTCCCATAGTATATAAAAAGTCCTGGAACTTTTTGATCACACCTCGTATTACTAATATTAATAATATAACATTTTTTTTATTAATGAGAAACAATAAAATAATTGTTATGAGAGTAAAAGGACGGACGGTTACACTCTTGAAATCGAGTTAGTCCCCTTAAAACCACCATGTTTAAGCTGAAACAAAAATCAATTCATTTTTTTTTCAATGACTACAAATTTTACACTTATTGCATTTACAGCATAAATTTGGTGTTGTATAATTATTCCTTCTTTATTTTTCTCACTTTTAGGTTTATACAACGAATCGACAGAAAAAAACAAACAAAAAAACTGGCCTCCTTGAGCTTGTGGGCTAAAGAAAAATTAATATGACACGTTTTAGAGGTTGCCCCCTTGACCGTCAATGATAGTCATATCGTTGGTGTGATTGCCAATTCCGTTATGTCTAGTTTTTTTGCAGGTTTCGTTTCAAAATGAAATTAATACAAGCAAAATAAGCAAATTAGGTTTTTACGAAACACTTCTCTTTATTTTAGCGAAACAAATAGTTACACATATTTTGATGCACATTTGTACATTTGTTTTACCATATTGATGAGTCACACTAGAATAATATTAATAATAACATTATTATTATTATTATTATTATAATTAATAATAATAATATTATATAATTAGTAATAATAATAATATTAATTCACATTAGACTCTAGTGTGACCTTGATGCGGTAATGAAATATTAGAGATAATTATATAAGTTAATAATATTAATTTTTTTTTTATTAATAAGTAAAAATAAAATAATTGTCCCGAGAGTTAACGGACGGAATGTAACACTCTTGAAACCGAGTTAGTGCTCGCAAAAACATGTACCACTCTAGAAAACTGTTTAAAATATATTTCTATTTAGATTACACATTACACATGTGAAAAGCGGTGGTTCAGTGACATCAGACTCCTCTCGGTGGTGCAGGTTCGATTACAGTAGAAGCAGACAATTTATTTATTATAATGTAAAAACAAGGATCGACCATGGGGTTAGCAAGCCCTCCAGGGCACTTCCAGCCACCATATTATGGGTACTCTTAACTAGGGAAAACCTGGTAGTTAAGCGTCTTTTGAGCAAAAATCTTTTGTCCAAGAAGTTATTCCAAATTTAAGATCTTTCCAACGGAAGGTTATTCATTTTTTAAGCAATTGTTTAGTAGGCTATGTTTTTCTTCATTCCTTCACTTCTCCTAAGTAACAATTGTCATTAGTAGATATAATTTATATTCGAGCAAAATAAATTCTAATATTTTAATAAATTTTAGCATGTATTATTATGACTCCAGATCAAAATATATCATGACATTTTTTAAATAATTGATGTCTTTTATATTTATATAATACTCCATATTTTACGTAACTAATCCAGATTCTTTATCTTGGCAATGTTGGTACGCAGTAAAATAGGCTTTAGCGAGGAGCAGAAGGACCCGAACCCTCCAGTGGATGGCAATATACTCCTGTGTGCTTTTCGGCTGCTAAACAACCATCTCACTTTAACCAAAACTCATAACTCTCCGCAGCCTACCTTTGCACAGATACAGTTCGCTGCCTAAATACCTGTGATTCCTGCTACCTATTGAAAGGTTTAACTGGGAGGGGGGGAGAAGATATAAATATCGTTAGTAACATTAAGTTACCAGTATAAGTCCATAAACTTTGACTTGTTCTGAAATTTTTAATGGAACAAGGCAAGTATACAAACAAAAATAAATAAAATAATAATAAAATAAAGACAAGTCTACAGAAAGGATTTCCTACAGAAAATATTGAGAAATGTATGAATAACGTCAAATGGAAAATATACTAATGATGATGGTTTAAAAAATAAAAAATAAAATACTTAACCAAGGTTCAATAATGGAACGGCTTGTTCAGCTGTTAAGCTGTTCGTAAGTCTGGATTTATCAGGCATTAGCAGACACTAGTGATGTGGGATTTACCATCGGGAAAAACTAGTTATTTCTGTATCGAATGAGGCGGAAACCACTTTTCCATATCAGGGCTTGTGGTAAAGTGACCCTGTCCATTTAGAATACACATTTAGGAGGGATATATCTCTTTATCTACCTCCCAGCGTTAATGTTCCCAATTAAGAAAGCTGCCTTATGTACATTTGTAAGTTTTGTAAATATATTAGTTGCTGAGACGTTCATAGATAATTTTTTTTTTTCCATTTATTGATATTTACAACTGTACAAAATAATATACACCAAGTAAATGTGTTGAACGTGAATACAATGGCATGTGAATAACTTGTGAAGAACTACTCACTAGTAGCACTTCAATTTTATAGATAATAAAATATTTTATTATACTTACGAAAAAATACCCATGGACCCCAACATCATCATGAAATGATTTTAACATCATCAGCAACCGCTACCCGAACAGTCTGCTTCCACTCCGTTCCAACAAAATATAGAACCACAACAATCCCAGCCCTAATACAATCTTCCTATCTACTTCTCGCTCTTCCCCTTCGGCCTTTACCCCCCGTTTCAACACTGATTTTTATCTTGGTAATCGTTTGCTATTAAACCAAACAAAATTAAATCTCTATTTTGTTATGCGTCGCCCGAACTATATTTACCGAATACATTTCCCGAAAATCTGCCTTCTGTAGCATTTTACTAGCGTACTCATCTGTCTTTTTACCAAATATACTACGCAACAATTATTTTGGGAAATTTAAAGATGACACATCGTGATTAAATATTTGGCAACTAATTTCCTGACATCAGTTTTCTAATTCAAGCATGAATTCATGAATTCAAGTGAACTTAATCATCAGCTGAATAGAAAATGAAATAAAAGATTCAATCACGATCAAACTAGGTGAAATCGTGGAAATTAGTAGTGAAATATGTATGAATTCATGATTAAATTTTGTCTAACTCTTACTGACGTTCAGTTCTTATTTATTTATGTTTATGTTTGTGTATAAAATTTTTGGATCATTTAATTATTATGTTAGGAAAAACCGAATAATTTATTATTTTTTCCTGTCTTTCGTCTTTCTCATCTTGAACTTTCTTGAGCATCGATTGGATAATGTTGGCTCGTCAGATATGTCATGATATGATATAAATTATCTCCGTTTCTGATTATATGTACATATATATATAAATATATAAATAATACATTATCGATATTTATTGTTAATACTTCCACCCTGTTACCCTTCTGCGATATTTTTAAGTTAATGGTATTTTCACGCAACTAAATTAACTACAATATTAGGAGAGTTCGAGTATTTTCATGCTGGTATCAACCCTTACTTATTACAAATCAACTTCTCGACAACGTTTTATCATGTTAAAATAACAATAAAATGGAGAAGGTTTTTAGGTTAATGATAGTGTTAACGTTGGCTAAAAAAATGAGGTAAGTTTATTTTTCTCTGTTTTGGGATAATATTTTTTCATGTTCTAAGTCAGTTATTCCAAATACGGTTTAAAGTATTTCCAAAGTCAAACTTTGGAAATACTTCAGTGTTGAGCCTCAGTGTTGAGCCTCGTGGTTGAGCTTTACCTCCCTGTTCCAAAACCTCTCTCATCAGTTGTTTACATTGTTGGGGGAACTGCCATTTTGGGAAGGTGATAATGGGGTAAAGCCATGCACTCATATATGTCTATTTTTTATTATTCTCCATTTATTAATATGAAAAGAAACAAATAATAATTAAAATGGAATGATCTTGTTTTGCCTTCCCAGAATTTTAAGAGTGGTTACTTAATCATAGATCCTGGCGCCTCTGTTGACTGTTGTCTTCCTGTTGTTTTGATCTTAACCGTTTACAGAAAACTATCAAATTTCATGAAACAAACAAGGAAACTTTTGTTGAGCATAAAGATATTGTGATGATAGAATGCAATAACAGTAGGTTTCACAAATGATATCTTTCTCAGAAGACTAGTCCGAGTTCAGCATTCACAGAAATTTAATGAATATTCTACATACAACTCCATTTTTTGTTTTTGTATTTTTAAAAGAATTTTTTGTACTGCTATTTCGTAAAACGAAGTTGACTTGAAAGCCTGACTGTTATATTTTCCCCCAAAACCTTATATCGGGGCAAGGCCATGCACTGCAAACATTTTTTTTCAATATAAACTTGAATTCCCAACTACGTTTAGCTTCAATCTTGTTGCAAGTATCATGGACATTTAGCTCTCACCCAGGTCTAAGTAATTCTTAAACTTAAAGTTTTACCCTTCCCTCAAGAAATGAAAAACCGAAAAATGCAGGTCTTTGCTCCCACCTAACCAACAGTGGGAATTGTTCGAGAATATGTCTAATTGTAAAATGACATTTACAAGAAAACATTTCGGTGAGGCTTCACTTGTCATAAGAAGGACCATATATAAGGCGAGTATGACCAATCCTCAACCTTGTGATCAACACTTCTCTTCTGTTTTTTTCGATGGGAAGTACTCCATATTTTTATTTCACTTTTAATATTTTTGATTTATTATCTGACTAGATTTCTTCCCATAATTCAATGCAATTAAGTGGGTATTAATACTTAATCAGTATAAAAAAAAAAAAAAAAAAAAAAAAAATTGTAAGCATTAAATGATCCCTTTGAACTTGATTGATATTCATCAGTGTATGTTACTATCTTTAATTAAATCCCTAAAGAATAATTAAGGAAAATCTCGAGAAAATGGATTACGAATCTTTTTCCTTCAGGAAATTGGTCGTAAAATTTAACATTGTAAGTAATTTTTTCAGTTAAAAGATTTGCCTTTCTGATTGGACCGGACCGCCTGACTGTGGAACCCAGTCCCGGGAGAGAGATCAAAGGGCATTCCAAATACAATATGACTTACGGCCCTTCTGAAGGGATAAACCCAATTTAGGAGGAGGCACTCGCTGAGCAGAGTCTGGTAGCCAAAGGGAATCCTATTGTAGACAGACCTTCCTGTAGCAATCCAGTTCCACTACTACCAACAGTTTGTATTTAAAAATTAAATTATAAAGATGAAGTCAGTAATATAGTATCAACAAAATTTATAATTTAATAAAAAAAATCAATATCAAAATCAGATTTGTATGTACCTACAGAGCATATAAATACCTTTTATATGCAAATCTATGATAAATTCCATGAACATAATAATATATTCAGGCAACGACTCACAAACCCAGAAATACTCTCAAAAGGCTGAAAAGAAGTTGTATAAAAGATCTGATCATTAAGTGAATTTTTATTTTTATATTTTAATCTATGCCAATAGGAGGTGCTTTGGAGTACTCCTCTCCCTTATGTCTATAAGGTCAGTTACTAACTATATTGTCAACAAAGTCACTTATTGTTGTGATTAGAACTCGTGTGAATAAAGAAAAAAACACTAACAATGAGCTTTGTCTGAGTTTGAATATTTATTTTAAAATATCGCTCATTTGCTGCAATAACGTCATAAGTCAAAAATCACGATTTTTCATTAGAGACATTTTAAAGTTTTCAAATTGCATTATTTTGTGGAGGTTATAATAAATTACTACAAAATGTCATATTATGGTCAAGCAATATCTCCTTATGACATCAAAGTAAATTATTGCATGAAATGTATGCTGTACAGTTTTCTCCAACCCCAAAACTATCCCCAGTTTCACTTATGACGTTATTGCTGCAAATATCTCATTTGTGTCATGACATAAGATGAATTGTGACGTTATTGCTGATAACAAAAGTGCATTCCGATTAGCCATAGCAGCATAAAGTGACGTTAAACGAAATAAACAACAAACAACAGAAGTGCACTATACAACATTTATTACTAAAATTTCCAATTGCAGCAGTATCATTTTTCCCTGGCATCAGAATATCTATAATGAAGGACTTTCATCTCATCCAAGTGCATGGAAACGAAATAATTACTACATTTATTTCAAACTTTATTTCCATTTAAAAGTGTATAAAATGATTGAAAATGCGCAATTTACAGAATAGGAAAAAACAGGACTTAAGTACAAAAATTTTTATAGGTACATTACAATAGCTCGTAAAATTGTTTATAAATTTTGGTATATGGTTTTTCTGAATTAATTTAAGAAGGTCTCGTTTCTTGTGGTTTGATATTTGAGGTTTTGTGTTAAATGCTCGTGTCAGCGTGATATTGTTACTCTTATTTTTTTTTCTGATGACCTTAAAGTTCTCTTCCTCATAAGACGTTTTGAAATAAACAGAAATTGGTTATTTGCACTCTACACGGAGGAATTTCACCACTGCTATTTTTATCTGTGACATATTCATGGGCCCCTTCTCAATTTCTAAACCTACGATATCGAAAAAATCTTCAAAGCGCAGTTCTGTCACGTTAAATGGACTTTTAGCGCCTCAGATTGCCGCAATGAATGACTGCGACGCAATGAATGATTGGACCACCTTTCAGCTGTCGTTTCACTTGATACTCAATTAACAAATGCGCAGAGTCTCCCTCATTTTGAGTGTGGCCTTTTGCTAAGTATTTGTGTGTAATGCTGTTTTTGTTGAGATGTCTTACAGCATACAAGTAGAGTGCGAACATAAACTTATTTTTCTGTAAGCCTGTATGATAACTATCGGATTAAAAAGTTATCCGATTTCTTATCACCTGAAGCAGCTCTTTTGATCAAAAACTGAAGAATGCACGATCCCAATTCGTTAATTCCTGTATGTCCGTTCGATTCATCCCATACAAAACACTCGTATTCATTACCCTTCAAATTGTAAATTGTGATGTTAAAGACATTTAATTTAGACCTGTAGTAGAAAACTGAGGTATTGCCCTTCGGAATTTGCATAACCGCTTGTAAGTCATACTTACACAAGAACAATAGATTCCTCATTATCAATTTTTTTTCCTTCCTGGACAATTCTTTTTCAACTAGGTGCTATTCATAATAATCTTTTGATTTCTTCTTTTCTTCCCTCACAGCATTTTCGTAGACACAGCAGGTTTTACATACATCTCTTATGGGTTTAAAGAATCAAATATTAAAGTACTATGTAAAAATCCTATAAAACATTACACTAATGGGATATTTTTTTCTTTACAGTCGATAATGTAGTCCTTATGAATAACATGATTGGATTGGCTTCCGTCATTAAAAAGTTTGCTAGAGTTGGCACGCATATAATGACTTTCAATTTTTGAGATTTTCTCAACAAAGTGTCTAACTCCTTCCTTCAAAACGTCATCAAGTTTCTCATGTTTCCCCCTGCACTCCTCCTCCATGGAAATTGATTATTGAACGTGAAATTGATGAAGAATGATCTCGATCTCGATGTGTGGGAGCTTATAAGTTTTGCTCATAACCTCTGCAGTCTCTGGTGACATGGCAGCAGCTGATGCATTCTTTGCAAAAACAACAAGCCGAATTAGAGTACAAACCTCAAAATATTAATTAGGATAAAACATTGCGACATATACAAACATTTTATAATTAATATACCATTATCCACAGTCTTCCCTTGGAGTCGAATTAGTATTCAGGCCTGCAGAATGAGCCGGCGTTGAACGGATCTTCCATTTTTCTGTACTTAAACTTGATTCTTCAACGCCATTGACACCAGTTTTTCCTCGAGTATTTTATTGCATTATGCTATAACGAAAAATATCAGTTTACTATCAATTAAACAATATTTACTTTTTCAAAATAAGTTCCGCAAGCTTGTGTAATAGTTAAAAAAATTAACATTACAGTAAGTTTTTAAAACAATATCGTCATAACTGGAAATAATTCAGAATAAAATGTGAATATCAATAACTATTTAGTGCAACAGTGTCACATCTGCAGATACTTCTAAAAACTGATGATGAAAACATGGAAGTGTTTTTTTGTAACAACATCTTAAAAGCAAATAATACAAAAATAAATACGATACTGTTTTGGAAGAACGTCATAACTCAAAATAAAACAAACATTACTCTTTACTGTATTTATCTGCACAACGTCACATCTAAGGATAATGCATTATACAATATAAGGAATAAGATAAATGTGGTCTTACCTTTTCAGCAATAAGGTCACAATCCGTAATATGACACTCTTGTTGAGAAAAGATCAGGATTTCGTACAAAAACAGCGAGTCACAGCTGAGATAATGCGGTACTGCAACTAACACACTGACGGAATCGTTGTCCCCAAGAGAAATCTTGAAAGTTCAGAAATGAGAATGCACCTCTTAAAGGTATACATCATTGTCATTGCCCCTGTAGTATTAACTCAAAAATCATAATTTCTGAGTTATGTCGTTGTTGCAGCAAATGAGCGATATGTATTTTCTGTGAATAGGGTCAGTAATGACCTAAAACAATAATAAATGTTAATAAAGCTGAAGATGAAGTAATCAAACATGCTGATATTTTGCGGTTTATAAAATCAAATAAAGATTAAACTGGCTTGGACACGTCGAAAGGATGGCCAGTGACAGAATGGATAAGAGGATTATGGGAGAGAACTTTCCAGGAACAAGAAAGAGAGTGCACCCAAGAAAATTCTGGCAAAAGGAGGTTGAGGAGGACACTTGATCCGCTACTTAAGACTCCCTCTGGACAAACGACTTACAAGAAACTGCTATTCGTTTTCGACTACTCCAACATTAACTATTCAAAGCTACCAATTAATTACAAAAGACTTATTTACTTGACAGAAATTAGACCTATTAGGAAATATGGAGTTGAGTTTTTGGGCTCCACTAAACCTTTTTCTTATTGAATTCAATCCTTACGTTCCAAAATCCTTCGTAAAATCCTCATATCCATAAATCTCTCAATGTCCCTTATGTTGCTGATTTGGCTCAAACCAGATCAGTAGAACACTAATTGAAGTACAACTAGTGAGAAGTCCTTTACATGCTATTGACATTTAATTGTAACCATTTTCTGAAATTTACTTGGATAAAATGTATACATTTGTAAATATAGATAAATAGTTTTAAAAAAAAAAAAGAAAGAAATATTTCTTTGATTTACTTTTAACTGAGAGATGAATATATACTTCGAGTGCTGCTACTGCTCTTAACTGTAGTATGCTGTAATATTTATCAAAATGATGAAATCAAAGTTTAAAAAATATATAAAAGCGGTTGTGAGAGGTGTATTGAACTTGGAAATTTTTTTTAACAAGAATCGTCTCGAGTATTTAGAACTTCTCAAACCATTACTAACACAAACGATAATATAATTTTTAAAATATAATTTCTAATAAAGGATATTTTGCTGTAATTTATTTTAAATAAATGGTGAATTCCCTGAATCATAAGCAATCTGAGCAAATAAAAATGAATTAAAAGATTCTCGATGTTTCAAACGTTTAATAAGTAGAAGTGTATACTCAGGTTCAAGAGGAACTTTTGGTTATTCGATGTACATTCTAAATTCTGAGAAAATCTCCATATTTCCATGAAAAAGTTTACATTATAGTACACTCGGTGGTGTAACGAAAAATTCTAATAAAATTATCTTCAACATAAGATAATTTGAAGTTCATTCAATTGATTGTTCATAAATGAGGGCTCAAAAATCAGAATACAGATGAAACATAGTGCATTTAATTTGAATTTTTAATCCTATATCCTATTTTATTGCATTGCAAATAACGATCACGATAATAACGATAAGTGTTTATATATAACTTATATCTCCCGTCAAAAAGCATGTAATGAATATTAAGAGAACTAGAACATCTCCCATTTTCTAGAAACCTTTGATAATAAGTTAGATAACTACCATTTCCAGTTTGTGTTTCTCAAGTAAAATCGCGAGGATGATTTTTTAAACACCTACCGCTGTTCATTCATGGAGAAGACAAATTAAATCGTCCGCCAAGCCCACGAATCATGGGAATCAATATTATGATTAGAAAATAATTTTTATTAGGCAGAAATATTTTTTCGGTTTCATCCGGTTGGATTTTAATTTCTTACCTCAAAAGTTTATGCCAGTGTGGTAAATCTCATTTTTGCCCTTCATCACTGTACTTTTAAATTATTATAAGTATACTTTACTATTGTAAACCTTTTACAACAATGAAGATGCTGTTAAAATTTGGTACAGATGGGTTCAGTAGTTTTTTCATTCTAAAGTCTATTGTGGAATCGTGCTAACCACGTATCGGTCGATTATCATACTTCCCTGGGGCCTCATGTTGCACCATAAATTTATTGAATATAAATAAATTTTATTACCAACTTCAGGCTATATATATCACCGTAGCTTCGTAATCTCTCATGTAGAATGGCGCTCGCCACCTATTAGTAAATTTTCAAACTTCACTATTACCCTCATATTATCATGTTTTTTAAGCAATTAAATGAAAATCATTATCATGATCAGGATAAAATTTGGTACAGATTGGTTCAGTAGTTTTCGTGGCTTCTCCCTTTATATAATAGTTTAGATAGATGTAAATATATATGTATATATACGTTAATATGTATAAGCCAACAATTACAATTACAGATCAATGCCTAACTTTTGAAGAGAATTGTTTCAAATCCTCTACCAAGCAATGTCAAAATGCAAATTACAAATATTTTTTTATAATTGTTTTATTATTAGCCAGAAGTACCGATTAATAATAATTACGGGATTATCGTCAACGTCAGTGGTAATGATCGTTTCCTAGGAATCAACTTTGGATAATTGATTAACGATACCGAAACTTTTCACAGGAATCTGTGGAATGGAGGGACTATTTGGAATCGATATATCCTAAAAGTTAATATAATCTTCTTATTTAGGTTGTTCAACTTCGAATTACGGAGATTCGGTGGTAACACTAAATTTTAGGACAATAAAATTGAACCAGTTATGATCTGAAAATTATTATCAACAGGTTACATAAATCACTAACACTTTCAGGTATTAGATATATCATAAGCCGTCACTAATTTATTATAAATATTCTCACTAATAATTACAACAATGATCCGGCTAAACTAATTGGACTGGAAAATAACTTTAGACGTTTTAGGGCTTAATGGCGAAAATAATATTCCGCGAACTGGCATTACTTAAAGATTTATAACAGTTAAGTACCCTTAACTACTTAATAAATTCCTGGTACATAAAGATCCGTCTTCTTAGGAATTAATAAATTATACTGACTTGTTGGAGAGTAGTCTGACAGTTGACGTCGCTAGTTAAAGCATGTTACTCATTGCATGAGCTTTTGGAGAGAAAGATGTTTATACATCAAACTTAAAAGCTAATAACTTTGTTAAAAGTACATTAGAAATAAACCAACTTTAGTTAATAGTAGAACTTCACTAATCCGCCTACCGCTAGTCAAACTCTCCGGATAATCCAACCCCTCACAGAGTCCGGGGGGGTGGGGGGAGAACAATATTTTCGCGAAACCTATTATAGTCCAGTATAATTGTACATTTTTGTATGCAAAAGGTCGGGTAGTTTTAATTGGTTTGAGTTTACATTGTTTGTGCAACTGATTTATAGCGTCAAAACGTCAAAACCTTCGTCCATTTCTATGTATGCCAAAAATACCTGAAGCACGGATGGTTCAAAAGGATAGCTTTTATAAAAAAAAAAAAAAAAATTATACTAGACTAAATTCACTTTAATTAGAGCAGAAATTAAGCTATGCAACTTAAATGGGTATTAAGGTACAAGCATGAGGTTGCGGTTTGTAATTTTTTGAAGCACAATCAAGAGTTTAGAGACCGCTACTTTTCTGCAACTGCTTTGAACATAAAAATCTCCAATTTTAAGTATTTTTTTGAACTTTTCAGTTCCCTTGGAGGCTATTGTCAGACCTATCTGGCCATTTCGTTTTAATTTATCATCTCATATTTCTGTGAACTTTATTTCAATTTCATTAGGAAAGACATTCGACTCTTATATCACGAGCCCGTGTTCGAGTCCAGGTGTTGGCAGAAAAATCATTTTCTGCTATTTCATTAGTGGAATTGAATTCGGGGTCAAGATGCTCCCTTGGGGCAAAGCCAGCCTGTACGAAACGGGTACCTTTAACTGAAAAAAAAAACCCTGACACTTGACCGGGATCACGGTCATACTGTATAAGTTCACAGCCGTTGGCTTGATAACAGAACATATTTAACAACCCCTTCTTGGTTGTAGTGGTATGTGCGTATTTTTTTTTATTTCATTCTCAACTTATTTCAATAATATTACATAAAATCGGACAAATACTTTAGTGAATTAAGTTCAATAATTCAAGAAAATTTAATTACCGTGCCAGCGTCCATGTTATTTAAGAGATTTTAATTTAAAGTTTTCGATTCTGTTACTCTTTGTTTACGACATCTTAAAGTGTTTATTATATAGTCGGGTCAATCCATTTCAAATTACCCAGTCGTGTTGCTCAACATTTTTTATTTTCTCGATTCTTTTATCATGGATTCCCTATGGGTAGACATTAAAAAAACTTTAATTGAAAAAAATTGACAAGCTTTATTTTTTATTTGACAGCCATTTTAAAATGATGATTTAGTGAATTTTATGAAAAAACGGGGTTTGCGGAAAATTTAATTGCGAAGTCATTTTTTAAGATATCAGAATAATTTAAAAACTAGTGTGTCAAGGATGAAATGGCCTTCAAAACGACGGTATTTTATTTTTCCTATCATGCAAGAAAGTTATTCAAACGGTTTCTCAAAACTCGGAAAAATATTTATAAATCGTTATTTTTAAGGCCATAAATTTTAAGGATGGAGAACAGACTCACAAATAATATTTTATATCTGTGTTGAGTACTCGTATATATACTACCAGCAGCATAAGTTTAGTCTTGAGAATGTACTCCTTTTTTCTCTACGGCTTTTCAAAAATGGCTGAAAGCAGGTTTTTGCCAATTTTCATAGTATATTTCTAAAAAGGTACTGAATGAAATCCAGTGAAAATTTTATAAAATGTTCCTTATACTAATAAGAATACACTAACAAAAAATTATGTCTGAGACTCAACTATGTTTTGAGTTATAGAGCTGTGAATTGCAATAAAAACGCAACCTTTTAATCAAGCAGAGTATCTGGTCCAGGACATTCTGAACAGGTGTCAAGCAAACATTTATCATTTTCAATATCACATACGATGAAAGCTGTGAGGTCTTTATAATTTGCATTAAGCTTTGCCTCTTCTATTATTAGCTTTGTGTTTTGGTGATGCTTGCAAACACATACTATGAGTTCCTGATAAACCCTGAAGAACGCACCACTTTGGCCTTAGAGCGCAAACATAGAACTAACAATTTTTTAATCTGGATATTTCAGTTTATATATGCTCTAGAGTTCATTTAGTCAAAGGAGAATTAACCTTTTCTGTTTCTGCACCTTGACATTGTCAATCACAGTTGAAACATATTCCTTTTCACCAGGGCATAAGCAACTATTTTCGTAAAACTCTTTAACTCAGATCATAAAAAATAGCTTAACTTGTTTTGTAGCCCTGTCTTTTTGTAAGATGTGGTAAGATACCTTGAGTCTTTACTAGCTGCATAGTTAACTTTACCATGTATTCAGATGCAATAAAGTCCTCAACAATTTTTTTCTTTGACTGTGAACTTGGCAATAGACTAAATATTTAAATTTGATCATTTTTACTAGACATTTAGACATTTTTCTTTCAGTTTAGTAATGAGTATGTCGTGCTTACTAATTGAAGTTTCTGTAACATTTAAATTCTGAGTTTCTAAGTCATTATAGAACGATTCATCTAATTTTCTCTTGAATGCGCTCGTAATTTTATCAATTTTTTTTTTTTTTAATCTGGCTTTGTTCTGTGTTAAGCTTTGTTATATTTACATAATAACTTTGTTATATTACATAATACAAACTTTCATAAATGGATTCCACTTGATGCAATGGATTCTCCTCTACTAATTTAAAAGGGCCAGGAAAAAATTCAGGATTATTCTCAACATTATTTGTTATTTATCTCCGGGCAGTTTTTATACAAATATTTTTGATGCGCAAGTTGGAAATAGAGCATGTCCACGAATTAGTTTAATATTCACATTTTTACTCTTGAAGATAGCAATGAAGATTAGGGGGAGAGTGTGTTCATGTCACCACTTGCGTCTCTGCAAGTGTCTATCACATGACTTTATGTAGTTTCAGGAAAGATGTAGGCAGTGCAAGCAGTTGCACATGGAAGAGTTCAAATCTGAACATGTAAAACTAAAATTAACATGTTGCATCATGAGAACTGATTTGTCAGTTGACATTTTAAAATGGGTTTTAACTTACAAACATACTTGTATCATATACTTACATATTTTTTTTTTTAATTAATAGACATTTTAAAGTCAAGTATTTCATTTAAATATAAGCTAAGTTCATTATTTTAAAACTCTAAATAATAATTTATTTATTAACCATAGTTTAAACTTGTCAATTAAGATAATTTTAAGTCTATAGTTGTTAATCAAGCATTGCACGAGTGTATTTTATTGCAATTCACAGCTCTATAACTCCAAACGTAGTTGAGTCTCAATCATAATTTTTTCGTGGTGTATTTTTATTGGTATAAGGAACATTTTATAAAATTTTCACTGGATTCTATTCAGTCCCTTTTCAGAAATTGACCTATGAAAATTGGCAAAAACCTGCTTTCAGCCATTTTTGAAAAGCCGTAGAGAAAAAGGAGTACATTCTCAAGACTAAAAGTTATGCTGTTGGTAGTACTACGAGTTCTCAACACAGAAATAAAATATAATTTGTGAGTCTCTTCTGCTTCCTTAAAATTTATGGCCTTAAAAATAACGTTTTTTAAATTTTTTTCCGAGTTTTTGATAAAGAGTTTGAATAACTCTCTTGCATGATAGGAAAAATAAAATAATGTTCTTTTGAAAGTCATTTTATGCTGAACACACTACTTTTAAAAATTATTCTGATATCTTTAAAAATGACTTCGCAATTAAATTCTCCGCAAACCCCGTTTTTTCATAAAATTCACTAAATCATCATTTTTAAATGGCTGTGAAATAAAAAATATGGCTTGTTAATTTTTTTCAATTAATGTTTTTTGAATGTCTACCCATTGGGAATTCATGATAAAATAATCAGGAAAATAAAAAATGTTGAGCAATAAAATATATTTATATTGAGTGATTTGAAATGGATTGACCCAGTCTTGTTTTTACTTGTTTATTACAAATTTTGTTGATATCACTGAACTTGCCTTATTTCACGATTGAATTTTATAAAAAAAAAAAAAATTAAAAGTTGTTATTTTAGAAAGATTTCAAGACAACTGGGGGGGGGGGGGGGGGGGTCGTTACTTTGTTCCTTGAAATTGTTACCAAAGAGTTCGTAAAAACTTAACTTTGTTCTCAATTTATAAAGATCAGAACAAATAATACTTCTTTCGTTTAGTTCTTTTTTTAAACTTTTATTACAATATAAACATCGTAGAACATTTTTTTTAAAGTAATTGCTCAACCTCATTTAGGCATACAAATAAAAATAAACTAATACGAAAATTATCCAGTGGAAATCGAACCCTACCGTCCTCCAGACCATAGCCTATTCATGACACCTTATTAAGTTTTCCAATTTTCCGAACAATGTAACTAGATCAAGTATCTAGAAAGGGCAACAATTGGCTCGGATATGAAACTGAAAGGGCGGGGTACTCTCAGACAATACCCTCAGATGGGCCACGAGATATCCTCAGCAGTTGTCGAGAACTGATAGTAAAGCCACTATCCTAGAGAGGGAGAAACTCAGAGATAAACTTGTTAATTAATTAATCATTATAAATTTACAATTATACTAGAATATGGTTATTAAATAATTATTAATTATCGTATCGGTTAGTAAAAAAAATTCAAAAGTATTCATCTATGGAAATCTTAATTGTATTTCTTCCAAAATTGTTAAACTAATTTGATTGGGCTTTTAAGTATTTACACAAGTTCGATTAGTGGAAATCATAGACTTCAAGTTTTAAAATGTTCCTAGCTTTTTCTACCTTGGTTCAATAATGAAAATAAGATCAGCAGTGAAATTGATATGAGAATACTGGTAGGAAACCGAGCCTACTACGCGAATTATAAGTTATTGTAGTCTAAACTATTATCGAGAAAAACTAACCTAAAAATATACAAGTCATTAATAAGACCTGTGGTTACATATGGAGCCGAAATGTTGATGTTTGATGTTTAGCCCAACAGAACGTCCATAAACGATTTTTAAAAGAAAGTTAATTAGATTAATATGCGGCACAACACAAGTAGGAGAAATATGGAAAATAAAAACGAATGAAGAAACAGATAGCATGTTAAAAATGGAAAAATAATGTAAACTTTATTAAAGGCCATGTCAACAGAATGACTGTAGATAGAATCCCAAAGAAATTTCTAGATATGAGAATGGCTGGAAAGGCAAAGGGGAAAACCACGAAGCAGGTGGGAGGATAAAGTAGCAAAAGAAGCCGCAAAATTAGGAATAAGAAATTGGAGAAAAAAAAATTCTACCCAAGGTTTTTTTTTTTTATATATTTCTTGGATGAAATATTTTTTTATTAATTTTTTACGCCCCAATATTCTTTGACTAGGGCATATGAAACGTACCTACATGAATTATTTAAAACATAAATTAAATAAAAACATGCAAAATTTAAAAAGAAATTAACATTAGGAAATTTTAAATTCATATGATTAACTATAGTTGCATTAGAAGAGGAATACCCCTCAAGAATGGGTTAAACAGAAGTTATCAACATGAGTTTCTACATGGAATTAGTGTTTTATATATTGATGTTTTCTTATATCCTCTCCCCTAATGTGTAAAAGTATTAAAAAAGTTAACCAGATTAATTTCTACATGAATTTAGTGTTTTATATATTTGAATTTGTAATAAGTGAGAAATAATCTGTTAAAATATTTTGTGAATTGATTCTTTGTCGTCCGTAATACATATTGCCCTAAAGAGAAATATCTTGTATTATTAATTCGATAAAACACATTGATCTAAAAAAATATATATCAGAAGTTTCATATTTTTTTATTTCCATTTTCCTTGAGAAAATATTAGAAGTTAACAAAATAACTTTCAACATGGATTTTGATATAAGTACTTATAATTTGTTATTCTTACTTCCCTAACATGAGAAAGATTATAAGAAGTTAACATTACTTGTAATTAAGCATTATATTAATTCTGATTTAGTATAATATTAATTTAACATTGATTTAGTGTTTTATATTTTCTTATTTCCACTTAATTATTTTCTTATTTCTCGTTTAATTACAGATGGCGAAACAGAAGATAATGTTAGTTTGAACATGGATTTAGAGTTTTCCCGTCAATGAAAGAGAATAACCTTTCCCTAATAGAATAATAATTTTATAAATTACCTTGTTCAGGAGTGTTATAATAACAACCGATACATAAATCACTATTTCTTCTCAAATAAAAATTTAAGTTATTAATAAAAAAAACAAGATTACAATGTTATCATTCATATCTAATTCTAAATACTTTTAATTTCTGCAAGAACATTTAGGAGGCGCGGCAGCTCAGTGGGTAAGGCGTTAGATGATGCCCCCATTATCGGGAGGAAAACCTGGCGGTTGAGCGTGAATTCAGGCCAAATTTCCTCCTTTCGCAACCGTTGGCCCAGCAAATGTACATCCTTACCTAAGTACTAAACCCAAGACCCTTCATGGGCTGTATTGGTACTAGTTTTAACAAGATCATTTGATTGGATATTTAATAGGTATTAGAAAAATCAGGATCTTCAGATATTGAGAGTAGATCTATGACGTGTCTTAGAAAAGAGGGAGTTACAGAAATTCTTAGATGCTCTGGAAATAAAATAGCATTGATTATCTTAGGCAACTATGGACAAGAATATATAACAATTCAAAAATGTTTCTCATCAAGTAATTATCAAGCCTTCAAATTGCATTTCTCAAAAATTTAGAAAATGTGAGTTGTTCTCATTTATCTGTAAGTAATGTCTGTATCTGTTTAATCTTTTACAAGTTAGTGCAATTGAAGCTGTAAGAATTTAAATAGTATGTCATCATATTCTGAGATAAGTTATAAAATATTTCTTGAAAAAGGTTTTACTAAGGTTAAACTGGAGAGTGATCAAATTCTGAACGGAAAAAAAAATAATAAAATAAAAATATTTTTTAGAAAAATTTTATTTAATTGATTAATTAACCAAACGTGAAGGCAAGGATGAGATCAAAAGAACGTCTTATTATAACAACCAATAGCCAAGGAACTGGATAATGAACGCTAGAGAAGTTTCTTATCTTCGGCTTTTAGTTTCAAACCGGCTTAAGTTCTGTACACACTGCAAAGTTTAACAAGACTCTTTGGAGTTTAGACTTTATGAAATATATCAGCGATGTGCAGGAATTCTTGTTGTTACAGCTGCGGATTCTACTTGCCGGCGATCAACAACGGGGTTAAATTCCAGAGCTAGTTTGCCTTTTACAAAATTAAACAAGGAACGCTGCATTATAACTTTATAATTATATCAAAGCTAAATTAAATGTAAAATACTATAGCTTATTTTTTTTAAAAGAGTTAAAAAAAAATTAAAGAAATAAAAACTGTTAATTATAAAATTATCCATGGTCTTCCTGAAAAATACTACTATTACACAGATTTTTTTAAAATTTTTGTTTCTTTTTTTTAAAAATAATATTAGGGTTACATAAGCAAGTCTTATAATTGAACGTAGATAACGGATAATCCCCGGAATTGCATTATTTCCTGTTGTCTTCTCATCGTTAAATTGGTTGTTAGCTATAGTAATTCTATGAAGTTCTATTCCACTAAAATCATCAACTATGAAAAATTCATTATTTTTTTTTTTTTTAGAAACAAAAAATTGTTTTCGAATTTTCTAGGCTAGATATAATTTATTATCTAGGCTTACCTTTAATTGTCGCTGAAGGAACCAAAGAAGACCGTAGAACAGCTCCTGAAAAATAAAATGAACTTTATTAATAATGAGAATTGAATTATCAGAAGAAGATGCAAAGGAAAAAGGAACTTGTTCAAAATTACTACATCATAGTATACTATAATATATGAAATATATATGTATATATTTGCGATCTATCGATTCTTAAATTTAATCACGCAATAGGAATCGGGAATCGAGAATCCAAAATCGATTCCTACATATCGATCTGTAACTGATACTATTAATTTGTTTGGAAATATGATAATTACGTTTGTTTCATTCGCCCGCCGTCAGGAGGAAATAACATGACTAATAATTCAAGTTATATTTATTTACAGATAAAAATCTTGTATAGCCGCATGCAATTAATAGGCATTATTAGACTCTTAAAAAACTTGTAGATAATGAACTGGCATATCAGTGCTTACATTTAAAGGCCCACGAATCATATTTTTACACATAATATTAGAAAGCAAAGGATCGAAATTTGGGTTTGTCTATCATTATTATTCGGCAGAAATACTTTTCTGTTTTCATCTGATTGGATTTTTTATTTCTAACTATAAATGTACATTGAGACAAACCTCGTTTCCCGATAAAATATAGCCAAGTTCAAAATCTAATTAATTTTCTGATAATTCGAAAATTAGCAATGAAATAATATATTTTCAAAAATAAATAAAATAAATGTAATTAGCTATATAATAATAATTTTTGAAAAAATTTCACCTCTAAACATAAATCAAAACAATAAGTTTAAATAAAATACAAAAGGGAAATATATTCTCATCTATTTAACTCCTCCACTACCAAACTGTAAATTTTAAATAGAAAATTACTTTTTCAGTTTCACCCATAAAATATAGAACTCAGTCTTTTTCGAATATCATTTCATAAATTGATTTGTTGTAATACTGTATCAATTTACCTTGTGTCCAGCAACGATATCACGACAGTTGAAAAATCACTAATATAAAATTGCACTAATACACCTTTCAAAAAGATTTATTTTGAATCAAACATTGGCTATAGCACTAACGGTGCATTGGTTCAAAAGAGAATGACAAAAGTCTAAAGTGAGGGGGATACAGATGTAGAAAGGAAAGGGAATTGCAACAGTTTGTTTGTATTTTAGTGACCAATGCCTTCCTTATCCTTTAACTTTATCTTTTCAAAGTTCTAAAGTCCGTTGAAAGGATTTGGTCTAAAGGTATATGTTGTCTTAAAAAGGATTTGGAGGCTGATATAAAATATAGGATTACGTTAAGATTGTTATTGTACAATTCCTTAAGAGGTAAATATTCAACTGAATAAATTACCAATTTATGTAATTATATAATTATTTCCCTAAAGACAAAATAGACCCTTTCCGAAAACGTGGTGTACATGAACTTAAATGTCATGAACGTGATACTAAATACACGGGAAACGCTGGACTCCAACGGTGGAACGTAAATCAAATAGTAAAAGAACATACAAAAATACGACCCAAAATTCTGACTTCGCTATACATGTAAATGAAAATAACCATAAATTCAAAAAAGACTCGGGCGTGAAAATAATAGATCAAGTGTAAAATACCCTTAAATTAAATATTTATGTATCATTAGAAATAATAAAATCGTTTTAAACCCATCCAGATTTTTGTTTATATGACCAGGTTAATTTCCCATTAGTCCCTTTTTACTTTTTTCATTATATATATAAATATATTTTTTTTGTATCCATTTATTGAAATTTAGAACTGTAAATAATAAATACATACATCAAGTAAATAAGTCGATAATGATTAAAATAATATGTCAAAACACGAAAAGAACTACTCATCAGTAGAACTTCAATAAAAATTCTACGTCAGAAGGTCTCGAGGCCATTTTCTTTTCAGAAGCTTCGGAGGAAGTCGCATTTTAAATTTGTTTCCAACAGGAACGGAAAAAATCTAATAAATTTCATCCTACTTGGGCCTTCCTATCTTTTTTTTTTTAAATATTTATTTTTTTAAATTTATATATTTCTCTCGTGAGTTTAGATTTTGATCGAGTGGCGCAGTCCGCGTTTAATCTATATTACAGAAATATCGTAACCTTTGGCGCACACCTCAAGTGTACCTAGATTTCAATACCCATATAGAAAGTCAGAGAATTTTCGCTCAACTGAGGATGGCCAGCAAAAGGAATACCCGACTGTCGTACGGTGGCATGCATAGACAATTTAACAGTGATCAATTGTGTGAGTTTTGTGGCACAGATTTTAGCGATGGTGTCACACACAATTTGCTGGATTGTTCGGCATTTAGGAGACAAAGGCAAAAGTATTCAAGCAAGGATCTCCTGCCCAAACCTACTCCTGAGATAACTATGGAAAATCTTTTATCCGTTAAGAGCACAAAGCTATTTATTTATTTTTTTTTTTAAGTTGTACTTATTATGTGTAGTATATTTATTTATATTTTATATTATGATATATGGATTTTATGTTTGTTTCAATTTATTTATATTTTTTTCATTTTAACTGTTAATTCTGAAGTCAGACCTCCTGTGATTGTAATTATTTTTACAAAATACAGTAATTCATTCATTCATTCATTCAATTTATAAATTTCACCCAGACGTATATTGAATATTTTTTATTATTTATGCATAGCATGGTTCTTTTTTATTTTATTTTTTTTTAATGTACATTATGTGTGAATGTAATCATTAAACCTTCTATATTAATTATTGCCCATATTTGTGGCAGATTGTAATTGTTACTCAAAAAAAAATTTTACTTAAAAAAAAAATAGATAGTACGTTTTAAAAGATAAAAGGATAAAAATAATTTTTAGAGAAAAAAACAAAACCGACTTCAAGATTAAACCTACATACACAAACTTAACTAAAAAATAAAAAATAACATTTTAATTGCTTCAAAACAAAAACCATTAAATGAAAATCCATGAAATTATCGATACTTACATACCTATTCACAATTTATGACCAGTTATCTTTGGAGCCGGTGCCAGCCAAGAAGGGCAGTTTAATCCAGCCTTTACAATGAACTTTCGAATGGCCGGAGACAGCGGTGTGGCGGTGATGAAACAGTGGGAGGATCTTTACGATTACAATTTCTTTTCAAATTCTGTTTGTTTTGGTTGGCACCGGCTCCAAAAATAACTGATCATAAATTGTAAATAGGTATATAAGTATCTATAATTTCATTGATTTTCATTTAATGGTTTTTGTTTTGAAGCAATTAAAATGTTATTTTTTATTTTTTAGTTAAGTTTGTGTATGTAGGTTTAATCTTGAAGTCGGTTTTGTTTTTTTCTCTAAAAATTATTTTTATTTTTCACTTTTTAGTAATTAGTGTATTTTTGTTTATATAGTCAATTCTCGATCTTCAAGCTACCCTGAAAAACAGTTCGAGTTACTGAACAAAGACTTATCGAGGTTATCATTCCACTTACCTTCATGTAATTGGGAAAATTGAACCCAAAATGGGAGTTGAAATCATTACGTATATTTTTCATTAATGGGTATGTGTATGCTGTTTGTACATACATATAAAATCATTGATACAGAAAATTATATACCTGGTACCAATTTATCATATAACTTTCAACTGAATTGGGTTTTTTTCTGAGGGTGCCTAAAAGTTGACTTACCGCGTTTTACCAGTGGCGATCTTTTCTTTATTCTTTAGGACGGTTGAAAGAGAACTACGCGGAATTCGGAATTCACTAGCAACAAACGCTAGTGAGCACAACTTCTTTCTCTTTTCTACACATTGCAAATCAATTTTAACTTTTCGTTAATTGAAACAATTTTCAATAGCCACTGTAAAACCACTCGAGTGAATAACAAATAATAAGTGACTGGTGTAACTATGAACTGAAAAGACAAACAATGACAGAAAACAGGAAAACAAATTACACATGAAATTCTTTTAATTTAAGTTCGAGTTATAGAGGCGATGACTTCTAATAGTACGTTTCATAGAAGTGGTCCTAGAAGTTCTCTCTTTTGAACCCTATTTTCAGTTCTACTTATTTTCGACACAATTTTTCACGTTCTTTGTCTGAAATCGTCTCATTGCGGAGAGAACGCACATTTTGTTTGACTTATTTAAGAATTTAGCTTATCGAAGTACAACACATCGAGAGTTGACTGTATTTTTTAAATTATTTTTGTTAATTATTTAGATTTAGTTACCATGGAGATTTTAGATAATCATAATCATAAATATCATGGAGTTATAGACAATAGTACTATAACTCCATGATAAATATGTTTAAAATGTAAGGTTATATAACAGTGATTTTTCTTAACTGTTTTTTTTTTATTTTTCTTAAAAAGTGCTGCATTGATTTCAAAATATTTTTTAAGGGACTAAGTCTGAAGTATGCCCTACCGATCTGAAAAAGAATCATCAAAATTGATTTAGAATTGACGGAGATTCACAACTCGTCTGTATTTTTTTATTTTATTTTTTGTGTATATTACGCGAGTACTCCGTTAATTCTGAATCAATTTTGATGATTCTTTTTTAGATCGGTAGGGCATACTTCAGAGGTGGTCCCATAAAAAATATTTTGATATCAACGAAGCACTTTTTAAGAAAAATCAAAAAAACAGTTATAAAGTGATTTTATTAAGTGCTTTGTTGATTTCAAAATATTTTTTATGGGACCACCTCTGAAGTATCCTCTATCGATCTAAAAAAGAATCATCAAAATTTATACAGAATCGACGGAGTAATCGCGTAACATACACACAAAAAAAAAATACAGAAGAGTTGAGAACCTCCTCTTTTTTGAAGTCGGTTGATAAAAGAATCTCTTAAAATCACAATTACCTCTACAGACTATATGTATATTATTGATATGTGAGCAATAATATATTAACATAAAACATCGTTGTTCACGTACTATTGTACTTTAACTTACAATTAGTAATAACAAAATTGTATATATAATCGGCCCCACCTTGATAAACTAGCAAAACTCCAAAATTTTATAATTTGCACTTTAATTACCAAATGAGTGTAAGTACAGTCAATTAAGGAAGTTTATTGTCATATCCCTATCTTGCTTCGAAATGCCTATACAAGTTCATTATTATGTCCTCCAAATGCATATTATTGTATTTGATTACATCTTCAAAACTTGAAATTGTTTTCCTAAAAATACACCATTTTGTAGTTTCACTAATTTATCAGAATGGGGAATATATATATATATATATATATATATATATATATATATATATATATATATATATATATATTATATATGTATATGTTTATATACATATAAATTACATAGACATTTATAATATAATATTCTGTTATCATTATTGTTGGAATGATTCCAGTGGAAACTCGATTACGGCCGATTTCGCTCATTGAGTACGAACTTGGTATAAATGTTACTGCTTATAGAATTATATAAACAATATGTTTATAAAACAATAAAATCGCTCTGGGTTACTAATAAACTGAAATGAACCTATTTACAAAACCACTTATGACTAATTTGAGGCTTTGACCACCAGTAGGCCATACAATTCATTTCGCATCTCATCCTTACAATATAAAATTTTACGAAAAATCCTCGAACTCCTTACTATGCTAAAATATATTTGGGTTATCCTAAACCAGAAACATTTCAATAAACTCCATAGTCCCACAAGCCCACTAGCCTCAATACTTGCTTCCTATCCGAACCCAAATAACTCCCAGGGACGTCTGAAAAAAAAAATGTCCTATAGATGTTCTATTATTAAATTTAAAATCAAATTGGTAGTTTCTGTACTGTCTTTGACATGCAATTAAATTTACATTTCGGTGAATCAATTATTCAAATATTTAAAAAGAATAACATATATATATATATATAAAAAAATTAATATATTATTTTTTTCTCCATTCTGCAATATAAATTCCTCACTAATTTACCCACCCTTGGTTTTACTTAGTTGAGATTAGTGGTAGTCTAATATGTCTGAACTAAGAACGTGAGTATAGATTTTACTATAATAGTAAATAATAAATAATAAACAATAAATCTCTAAATCGATATACTCTTTTATATGTGTGTTAATCTTTATAAGTTTAAAACTCTTCAATATAGAACATTAAAGGAAAACTGCCTTCCCAAACAGCATATAGATTTTAAATAATGGGAAAAGTAAAGATAACAATAAAGACTCAACCTTGGGGATCCACTTTAGTAAAGCATTTAACCCAGCTCAAATGGGTTCAGCGAAATCGCCACTTTCTGTGGTAATGAGTCGATAAAATGAGGCAAAATGTGATGAGGCATTTTCCGTAAAACGGCCACTTCTGATTCTTATCGTCTGAAGCGCTAAGTGCTACAAATTAACAACGTTATGAAGAATATCTCGGCACATTATCGCCAAAATTAATTAGAACGCTACGATCATGACTTTTGAAACGCGCTGGCCAATAGTGAAGGGCCGCACAGTGGGACGAGTCAACGTAATTTGTTGGACATTGGTTAAAACCAAAAATTTATATTTATGGCTTGAATCATTTATAAAATGTTTGCTATGGTCATTGTCGATAAACAACAGTACGTTAAACATAATTTTATTATGGACTAACAGGACATCAACATCGATATACTATGTTTGTTCGAAAGGTTCTCGCAAATTTCCCGTTTTGTTAAATTGCATTAGAAATTGTTAACACATTCGATGTAATTTTTTTGCTATTCACAGTTTTTAGCATGATAAAACAATTGACAATAAAACGTTTTCCTGTAAAAATAATAATTTAAAAAAATAAATGTATTTAAATTTGAAAATTTCAACAAAAAATTGATGTTTGAAAAATGTTTATACTTTAAGTCGAAACCCATTTTAATTTAAAATATCGATTATAAAAAGTTACTCAAGATCTAAATGGTCTGCGACCACATGCGACCTTGAAGAATATTTGAATTTACTTTGATAATTCAACTTGTACAGAAAAGTGGTCCAAATTGCTATAACAAATGGACTTCACAAATGTTATCCACAGGTATTCACCAGTAAAAATGCTTAAAATTGATATCGGAATATGTCTGAATGCTGACACTGACACGACGAATTTGAACGAATGGATTCAATGATAAAATTTCGACAACCACAGTGAAGGAGCCTGTGGACTATAATTGATTACTTCTATTAAATAAATAAATAGTTCCGTTTTCGGTTGGAGATAATATTTAAAATAATAATTACCTATCAGGTTTCTGACAAACCTCAAATTGTTTATTTTTTTAGAAAATCCGATCGACGAAAAAGGCATAAAACACGTATAACTCACATAACGGTAAACTGATTGATTTGCAGATTTTTAAATTCGATAGAGCACATTGAAAATCATTGGAAATAATATCCCTTGAATCAAAACACGAAAAAACGAAAATTAGGTTTTTTTAGAGACACTATTGGTTAACAGAGCAAAGTCCTGAAATGATGGAAAAAAACTGACTTTAGATTCGAATTCTACCCCTTTATAAAAATACCCACATGAAATTTGAAATAGATGCAATAATTTTTAGAGGCTCAAAATGCGATGTCCAGAAAAAACATAGTTTTGTCCCACTGTGGGCCGTTCCGACTTAAAAGTGGAATGAGATTTTTCGTTCCGTTTCACTATTGGAACCAGTTTCAGTTTTTGTTCCGTTTCACGCCAATTTCACTAAACTACAACCTACTTACTATGTAGTTTCGTTCCATCCCATGTCGTGACTTTGGACTGTTAATCTCCTTCTATTTTATAATTAAAAATTGTATAGGTACTTTAATGTCCAGAAGATTTAAATAGCTAAGTATACTTATTTAAAAAATGTTAACTTTTAAAATAGTTTTATTCAATAAACGATTGAGCGAGAATTTTTCAATTTTATTGGTTCTGAGAAAAAAGAGTAATCAACTCCTGTGCACAGCTTTTGAACAAATAGCGAAACAATTATTTAATTACTTATGCAGTAAAACGTTGTGTGGTTCATTTCTCTGAACCCGAAAGAAGAGGCCAAGCTTTGTCAGTAGAATAGAAAATTTCAAAGAAAGTGGATTATTTTGAAGATGCCTATGCGTACGGGTAAATAGGAAATTAAGGGATGGAAAGGAGGGAGGGAATCAAGATTCAGGATCAACGCAACAAAGCAGTCGGAACGACCGGTTTGGTACGAAACGAGAGATCTTTTGGCGTTGGTTTTCGTTCCAGGTGGAACGAAAAACTTGGGCGATTCGTTTCGTTCCAAACCGGTTCAAAGCTGGAACCAGTTCCAAGTTCCGTTCCATTCCGTTCCTTGAGTGTCACGCTCCGTTCTCTCAACCTTCTGCAACGTCGAAAGATTTTCATGCAAGGGGAAAAGAAAGGAAATGGGGGGTCACCTGTGGTGTAGTGGTTAGCATACCTACCTACTTAACCCAAGATCGCGGGTTCGCAGCCCGGCAGATGACCTTAGGATTTTTTAAAGGGAGCTAAAAAATCCTTAGCTGTGCCGTCCTTCGGAAGGGACGTAAAATGGGGGTCCCGAGCCTGTGCAATGTCAGGTACTCGTTAAAGATCCCTATCCTTATTATACCTGGATAGGCAAAATTTAGGACTTCCACCGTAGCATCGTCCAATTAGCCAAAGCAGCATAAAGTGACGTTAAACGAAATATACAAATAAACAAGAAGGGAAATGGGTGATCTTTTCTTGCCTTTTGGCAATTTAAGATTTTTTTTCTTTTCGGCCATCTCTGGTGGGTCCTATGTCGACTAAAGGTACTCTTTTTTATGTGTCGAGTGTGGAGAAACACTCTGCCGGTAAAAAGTTATTTGCAAGAATAATGTTTAGGTCTTTTGATAGCCCTTTTTCTTATATGACATGTTGGCATGTATGACGTTTCTCAGCATACAAATTAAGCAGGAGGAACCCACGAGTAAATTCACAATGGATCAATATATAATTTGTATAATATTGTTTCAAACTAGACGCTACGGAGGAAGCATAACGTAACAACTGTCAGTTGTCAAAGCACATTAATATCATTCCACAATTGCTTTCTGTTAATGTATTCAACATCACTTTAATTTACTCCGTTTTCAAATATAAGCTATTTTAACTTCATCTTGATATTTTATTTTAAAAATTTCCATAGTCCGTGTTTAATTTTGACTGCAATCCAAAGGTCGTCGTTTCGATAAAAACATCTGCAGAATCACTTAAATGAAAGAGTCGAACAATCAATAAAATTATTAGAAATAAATAGATGATTAGCCGTAACTCTGATTTTAGTTTAGTAGAAAACTATTTTCCAATTCTGTACATTCATATTCACTTCTAAACATATAGAAAACATTTAAATTGTTAGCATTTTGATACAATTAGGTTTATTATATCTGGGTACACATGTAACTTCCGAGGGTAAAAAGTTTAAGATCATTATTTTAAACTGACAATGACAGACAATAGTATCATAATTTTTATTTTGTTAATTATTGTTCTTGGATAAATGAGGCGTTGAATTCCAAACTGCCATACACTTTTATGGTTATAAATTAAAATCCATTGGATGTCTAATTATGCTTTTACGTAATCGTCAAACACTTAATCAATGAAATTTTAAGCAGGCTAAAAATGACTACATTGCGTGAAAATATCATTGAAGAAATAATGATAAATTCCTAACTTCAATACTAGATTTTTATCGATAAATAAATGAAATTTAATTATTAGTTGAAATTATCTAAGTTCTTTATTTATGAGAGCGGGCGACGATAGTAATTAAAAATATATTGTACAAATTTAACATTTTTTTTACAAACCTCATCTATTTGTTTATTAAATTATGCTGTTATCTTCACACTCAAAAGGGCCTTATTTAAAGAATTCACCCTCCAGCAAAACAGACTTGAGTATCTCCATAAAAAAGCTGTTATCAGTAAATATGCCTATATTAAATTAGTCATTTAAAAAAAGAATATTTGTTAAATTTAAAGACGCCAAAATAATTCCGCTTAGAGGAGCATAAATGTTCAACAAATGCTGTTGTTGAGGGCTAATTTTCCTTGACTGAGTGACCAGGCCCAAACTGAGTAAACAAAGCTATAATTCCAACTGTTATCTCCCTATTTGGCTCAATGTGCTGACCTTATCCCAACCCCTACATATGGAGCCGTCAGTCTTGCCATGAAAATATTGTTCCTATATCTCTCTCCTCTTTTCGGGAGGACCCCTTACGAAGCAGATGTTCTCTTATATTACTTATCCATTGCAAGCTTGATGTTATTTTGTGATCGTAAGAAAATTGGGGTTGAATTCGATGGCTGAGCTGGTTTACTCTATTTAAAATCTCTTCTAAATCCAGAAATTATTAGATCTTTGAATGCATTAGCAAGGAATAGCTTATTTAACCTTCCACCGGTTGCAACTTGTTTTCTTTTTTTCTCGCTTCCAGCAGGTTTCTTGGAAATTAGGTTACAGCTATTCCTCGAAATACTCCTATATTTGCTGCAGTAATTTTTCACTGTGATAGGATAGATGGTTTCCTGCATAGAAAATATTTAGTCCTCAGTATTGCACAAAGTACAACAAGCGACCGCTCTCAATTTGATTTTTCTCGTCCCTTTCTCGGCAAACTGATGGATTTGACATAATGCCAGTAGCATTCTTTTGCATTTTTACTTTTTTTTACTCTACTGAGTGAAGTATTAATTATTAATGTTTTCATCAGTTGGAAACCTATAAGATTGGAAGATATTCCTCAATTTTTGCAGGAGCTAGACAAGAAAGAAACAAGAATTAAGAAATCAAATAAAAATTTAAATTTAAGTGAAGTAAATAAAAGATGTTCTAGATCATTATACATATATTGATGTTGAGGGTAGTGATGAAGATGACTCGGGGAAGAAAAAGCATGGAATTTCAAAATTTTATTTCAAATAATGGTTTTATTTCAAAATACATGATATTTGCAATAATGGTTCACAAAAAAATATAACATTTTAGACATGTAGGTAAATAATAATATTTCACTGTAATACTGCAAATAAAAAATCATCTAGTTATTAATTGCATTATGTTCAAAATTTTATTCTTTCCGGTAATATAATGTACATATAGTCTATTTTAAATATATAATTATCAAAAAATTTAATTTAACAAACTTAATATAAAATTTGGAGAAAAAAATAAAAAACAGGGTGTTGAACTTTGTACAACCCGCGACCGCTTGTGTTACGGAAATAGGCGCGAACGATAGATGGTTAAACAGCATTAAAAGTTTTTAGCAACATTTTCCTGTCCAAATTAAACTTTAAAAGTAAATTTGGAGAATATATCCAAGAAAGTGTGGATATATATCACATTCCTCAAAAACAATACAAACATTGGAAGTTGCGTTATTTATAAAAGTAGAAGCTTATTATATTTTCTACAAAATGGTATATTTATTTTTATCTCAGGTGTTAACGTCTCGGCGAAATTTACCTGCGAAAATGATAAAATTTTATGATTCTGAACGATGGGACCGAAATTCAAAACCAGTTTCCAATCACAATCATAACGTCCAAGAAAATTTAAAGAACAGGAGAGGTTCCTCATTGGGTATGACACTGAACTCCTAAATACCGGACCCAAGTTCAAAACCAGTTAGGATATATATTTGTTTGATGAAAAAAGTATAGCTGACTGTTATGTATGATAAAAGAAGAAGATGATCAGGGATGTGAAAGAAAATAAACATATCCAAGTAATTTTTAAAAACATCCGTGTTTTTTTTTTTTCTGACTACATTTCTGATCATCTTCTTTTTATTTATAGTTATATCTGCTGTGGTTCGAATCAGGAGTCTGGAGACCCGTGTGGGACACAACCAGCTTCTATTGTGTAGGCATCCCTAGGCGGGGAAAAACACGGTGGGTAAAGCTGACCATCGGCGATCGAAGCGATGCTACGATAGAGTTGCGCAGTTGGAGTGATTGGAATGACGACAATTTCAAAGGCCCTACTGGCGATGACTCTAATCCGTTTAATTTCTCTCATTCGACAGGCTTAATAAGTGGTTCAAGAGAGGCATGATAAGTATTAGTAATCGTCGAAAACATTATTTATAATCAACCCAAATGAAAATTGAATTAAGCGTATATTTCATTAGGCAAGATTGAGATTCGAGTAGTGAAAGTAACTTCCTTTGTTTCCTCTAGTTTAAAATTTATGTTTTTTTAATATACTGTGAAGAAAATAAAGAAATAACTTATTTAAATTGAATTGATACTTGCATTTTCAATCTAATTATTGCTTGTGTTTTCACATTATTTACTAATTATTAATTTTTAATTGTAATGAAATAACATTAATCTGAAAACCCGGGATCACATCATGGTCGGATAGTCAAAAAAAAAAAAAATCAAATATTATATTGTATTGAATATGTACGTTTGTGGAAAAATCAATTCATGACACCTTGTTCAACTCATTCTGTAGGCACGACACACAGATTTTGTTTAGACATAATCCGTTGCAACTACCGTGTCCTTCTGTTTCAAAACTTCAAGAAGTTAGTTCACCGAAGAATTACATTTAGATTTATTGTGAAAATCTTAAAATCTGGATTAAAAGTGAAATCCAAATTGACTGTTTCTAATAATATCTGACTCACTATTACAGTAATATGAATAAGAAATATGGATCAGACATTTGTTATAAGTAGTAACCTATGCTCTAACTTGAAATTTCAATCTATTAATCTAGTGATAACAATCGTAGAAATCACATGGCATCGCAACTGTAAATGTTAATTCTTAGATAAAAATAAACTTAAGCTCTTAATATAAATAAAGCTAATCAGGTTGAGTTATTTGGGCGATTAAGTTAGAAGAAAAGACAACATGCCTTGGCTGTACAAAGACCCTAAAGCACCGACGGTAAAGAACCCTTTCAAAATTACCGATGTCCCAGAAAAGGAAGAACCTGTTGATGTCAAGGTATATAGTAACGTATCGATAACATATTTTTTAAATTATCAAGAACTTCCAAGTCTACTTCTTCAACTATTCATACATTTACTTTATGCCATTCCCAAAGTGGGAGTGACTCAATCCAACGGAACCAGTCCGCCTGGTCCTGACACATCCTTTTCATTTGAATAGTAATATCCCCTCTACTTGGTCCTATTCTCTTTATATAGTCTTCATACAGAATCCTTGGGTGTCCTCGGAATATTCAACCCTATGGGTTTCCATTACCTTTTTGGCAACCCGAAATTCTTCATCCATACGACATACATGGCCAAACCACTTGAGCGGTCGTTTTTAAGAGAGCTCTTAAGTTCTACCGTTTGTGATTACGATTCGTAAAATGCCTCCTTTTGCAATGATTGCGAACACGGCCTCTCCTTGTTGTTCCAACTATACAGAGCAGATATTTTATTTCTCTTCCTGAAATTCGGATGATGTGTCAAGCATGACCCGGCTTTCACTGCCATATGTGAGTACCTGAAGGTAGACCGCCTTGTAATTTTGCTGCTTTCCCCACGCTCTGGTGTCCAATTAAACTATTACAGAATACAGTTACTTTCATTATAAATACTGAATGGTTAACAGAAAAAAAAGATATACGTAGAATCACTACAGTAACATAACATAATATTGCACTTGGAAACCGTAAGTTAAAAAAAAATTTAAAAAAACCAAACTCTTTCACTCGTAACTCTTTTATTTTCTATATATATTCAGGTTGGTGCCTTTAGCAATTTAGGAAGTGACGTAAAATGACCTTCGTTAAAAGAAGTCATTGAGCGTAATTATATAAATTCAGTGGTTAGTTTCTGCACTTATTGAGTGAGAGGCTCAAAATAAATGGAATTGCTACCTAACTTGACTTGCTACGTGAGAATGTGGGAGATCTCCATCAAGGGTTTTCTTTTTTAAAGGGAGTGAGAACAAACTTTCCGAAACTTGGAAAATATTAAAAATAAAAAAAGTTTTCCTCATTCATATCATTCGTATTACTTAAAGTTTCCATAAAAAAAAAAAAATAAAATAAAAAAAAAAGATGCAGAAGCTTCTGCACCACCTTGGTTAAAGACTGCTACAGAAAAATCGTCCCATATGCGGATTACATATTGCGTCGCTTTCTCTTCGAGTTATGAGTGAAGGACATTAGCTTTAAGCAATTTTAAGAAGTTGAAACCAAGTTTATTAAGAGTCAAATTATCAATTCATTTAAGAATATGTGAGGCAACATAGCCTGACAGGGATCCTTTCCTAGAATCATAATTATTAAACTGAACCCAAAGAAGACAGTTTCTTCCCAGAAAAGATGAAGTAAAGAATAATAAGTCATTCTATTTATTTATTCGGTTTTTAAAGTTATATTTCTGTTCAATTTTTTACCAGCATCCTATATTTTAGCCACTTTTCCCCAAGTAGTTATTTCTTTCTTTAAATCCCGTATACATGTTTTCCTTATTCAATCCCCCATTTTTTTTTATATTCTGACTTATATCGAAAAGATTCCTCGGTTGTCTGGTTACGTTCATTCAAATTAAATGACCCGACCATTAAAGAATACCACTGGCTTCAATAATATACTCGTACAAGATATTTTTTCCTGCTTCACGTTTTTCCTTATAATATTGTTAAATTTTGTCTGTGTATATTCATCTCTTAATTTTTGGTTCTATAGGGCATCTTGTCTTTTTAATGTCTAGGTTTTAGCTTTATAAAAGCTACTTTACAGAAAGAAACATCCACATTTATATTACAAATTCAAAAATACAGATTATATTTCACGAAACACAAATCACACTAAAACTATTATGTAAATTAATAAAATGTCCCTCTGTAAATTGACTGATACCAGAGAAAAAAAATATCATTTACAGCATATATTATGTATTATAGTAGATTGCATTTACTTTTCTTCACAAAAGTTCGAATCCGGCTGAGAGGAATAATTATTTATTCTACTGTATCAGTCGATGATTGATCTAAAGATTAAGAAACCATTATAGAACCCATTGAATCGTTAATCAGAGAAAAATCTGGTGATTGAGTGTGATGACGAATTTTAATTCTTGCACAGTCATCGATCTATAGACAGAACGACCTGACGAAGTACTAACTAAACACAAGACTCGTGTACATGTGGTACAAGTTTTAATTATTAGGTATCAAAACAACTGAGATGGTATGTAGCAGAATTATATATATATATATATATATAGAGAGAGAGAGAGAGAGAGAGACCTATAATTAAATCTACTTGACACTCTGAACGTCTGCGGTAAAGGCCAACGATGGCTTTTTTTTATAATTCTGGTTATTATTATATTATTATTTATTATTAAGTAAAAATTAATATAAATAAAATCATACATGATAATTATAAGCGGGTAATAATGTCTTAGTTGTATTGATCATTATACACGTCAAGCTTTAAAAGCTATGCCCCAACATATAAGTTTTAACTTGTTTGATTCCTTGTATCACATTTTGAAATTAATACATATAATCTATGTTTTGAACTTCTTTATGTTATTTAAACGGATGATAAGTATTTAACAATCTAGAAAACTAGTCTTTTTTAAAAAAATATTTCAATTGATGTGACAAACTAGTCATGATGTTTTTTCTAATTTTATTTTTGATTTACATGAACGTTTTTTTTTATTCCTAGCTAAAGTTTTATGGAATCGGTTTTAGTTAAATTATCTAGTGTTAATGCGACTAAACAGATGTAATGTGTTCTTGCTAGTATACAGGAATAGATTGCAAAAACAACACTATGTAACTCAATAAATTTTTCGAGTAAATAATAAATAAACTTGTAAGATATACTGGTGACATATATTGTCCCCATAGGGTAAAAAATATAAAAATAAAATAAAAAGCACGTAGAAATAAATAGCCACTCAAAGGATTGAAAGTAGAATCAGAGATAAATTGTGTTTTCTTTAGCATCAGTATAGGTCTAATGTCTCCTCTGGGTTAAAGATCACCAACATAGCAGGTCGCTTAAATAGAATTATTTCCATTCGTTTGATAAGTTATTTATTTACAGCCGATCATCGGTTTAGAACTATGGTATGATATCTAAAAACGTATTTAAAAGAATTAGTTATCAAATTGCGTTCGCTATTCCCTCTTTCTTAAAACTATTTTCCCGCTATTTATAAATAAATTATGCTCGGCTAATTTATTTTTTTAACCATGTGTTTTATATTCAGATAATTAGTTATTTCTCAGAAATATCTTCATGTTCAAAAACAGATCACAACTTACAAATCATCATTATTTTAAAACCTATTAGATCATACTTTCCAATTTATATTTCCCTAATTTCCTGAGGTACATTTTTATTCCAATCACTAAAAACCAAACAACCTTCCTCATTAAACTGCGTTCTTTTGTCCACCTCCTGAACACTATAGGCCCCAACCTTTTAACCTGTATACCTCCTATAGAATTGCTTCTTTTGAAAATGTTTTTATCATTTGGGCTATATAAATTTGGAATTCCCTACTCATTCCAATTCGTAAAGCTTCTACCCTAACTTCATTTATTTTTTCACCTCCTTGATAATCAATCTTCCACCGATATGTATGTAGTATATATTCAAATGTTTTTTGTTTTTCATACATGATTGTATTTTGTTTCCCCTGCTAATATTGCGTGCCATAATTACTGGTGCATTGCTTTGCAAGAAATATGGCTAGACAATTGTAGCTGTAATCGTGCTATAATATTATTCTTAGGGGACAGGAAGTCCCAGAATAAAATTTATTTTTCACATAGAACAAGGCAGTGGAGTTCACAAAAAAAAAAAAAAAAAAAAAAAAAAAAAAAAAAAAATGATTCCTAATCTTTCTTAAAACAGTTAATTCGCCGTAGTTTAATTTGAACTGAATTTAAAAAGCTTAACATACCTTCTACTAATGCTTATATTAGCTTTAGTATTATCTTTAGTTCACCATTTCACCTATGATTATCCCAAACCAGCCCTCTAATCTAAATTTCTTAAAATTATTAAATAAAAAGAAATTAAAGGTAAGACAAAATGTCGTAGGTTTATGATATAGATTTAAAGTTATTTGATGAGAATTGTTTGGATTTCTTATGATCCTGTAGTTCCGAAACAATTATTTTAGATCTTTGAAATGAGACTACTTCTTACAAATTATTATTAACAGTTAACACAAATGAGGAGGGTGCTATGTTGGGTCGGAATGTCTGTTGTATATATCGTTTACAATATAGAAGCATGGATACTACCTTGAGGAACACCAGCAGGAAGGGTAATGAGGGATAAATAAGATAGATTATAATATTCTTCGAAGATTTTGTCACCAATGTAGGAATGAATAATGAGGCAGTATGTAGTAATATTTAGGTACGGATTTACAGTTTATAAAGAAGTTCCGAATTCCATACACGACCAAATTCGTTTTATAACACTGTCTATGTCTGTAACATCCAAATAGTGCTATGTAGGAATATATGAGCAGAAAACCTATGGTAAAATAATAACTTGCAACCGTATTGTCATCACCATTTGTATACATTTAAATATGTACGTATTATTTAAAGATTTGTAAATGTGTATTTTATCGTTTTTCAGTATTACATTTATTCTCTTCTAGGCATCAGAAAATTTTAATGTTTTTTTAAGTAATTACTAATTATTATTAATTAATAATCAAGTAGTTATATATTAATTATTATCTAATCTGCGCCTTTATGCTGATGCAATATGAAATAAATAAATATTTGAACTAAACATCTCTTATGAATGTACTGATTTTATATATATATATATATTAGGAGGTAACTTTCAAAACGTATTTTGTCACAAAAAAAGGTTTTTTTAAGTTTTTGGTATCACTAGATTTGTTTTTCAGAACCCTACAAAATGTGATGAGTATTAGCCATCAAAACAAGCTTTTTCCCATCCAAAATTAGTAAACAAAATCAGGAATTTAAAGAATGATTTTAAAATTCTTTTTTCCATAGCCTGTTTTTAGTTCAAACCATGCTTTGTCCACTAAGCCAATGGGAACGCTGCATTATTGACAATAATGACATTGACAATAATCGCTAACACTGGTACAAGGTTGCACTTTTTGACTCTCCAAGTGTTGAAAATGTTGTGGAAGAGGATGAAACTTCTGACTGTTTAGAAACTGAAACATGTGAACAGCATATTCAAAAACTAGTGACTATTAAGAAAATGAAAATATTCCCCATAAGTTATGAGTGTCATTAACATTCATCATCTATTATGTAATTATAATTTTTATTTTGTGTACTTTTGAGCAAACAGTGACTTCTGTAAAATAAAACATTGCCACTTCAAACGGTATTTCGTCCCTTTGTTATTTCATCAAACAGTGTTTTGTCCACTGTGTTCCTTCAAAACGTGTTTTGTCCATATTTAAAATTAAAAATGCTAATTTTGGGAGTAAAGAATATTTCTGATTCTTGTTGTAATGTATATATTTAGATACTATGAGTTTAATTAGGAATTTTTGATTCTGAAGGGTAATTATATCTCGTAATATACGTTTTTTGTTATCGCTGAAAAGTTGGATTACTGTGACAAAAATAGTTTTGAAAGTTACTTCCTCATATACACATCTATAAAGAAATCTTTTTTATACCTATAAAATTACTATAAAAGAAAAAAAAAGTATATTTGACAGTCTCATTTTTTTCTCGGAAGGACATAAAATAATGTTTAAGAATTAGCTAAACTAACAAGACTGTTAGTTATTCTCAATTCAGAAAAAGGACTATATGTTGATATTTGAAATCTCGTAATATGGGAAAATACCTTGAAAAACGATCCACAGAAGCCTTCCTCAAACCCTCAAACTACCAGATTCCAAGAAAGGAGGGCTGTATATGGTATTTTACCTTTGTAATCGAAACGGTGGAAGAGAATATAAATAAAAGGATCCTATTGAAAACAACTTTCTGAAACCATACACTTTTCTCTGTGGATAAAAAAAAAGCCTCTAACCAACCAGTAAAATATATATTGGAAGATGGTTGGCCCGCTTGGAAGTATGTTCTTCATATATTCATCCCTTCTGCGAGCATAGACAATCAGAAGGGTTAACTCACTCCATGTTGTTGGGAACAACAACTCAACCCATATTAGACTACCAATCCTTTCTCCATTAAGGGCAACATCTGCAGTGTTTCACAACCTGGAAACGATACATAACGATTAATTACATTTGGTAGGGTCATCTCTCTGTTCACGGTCTATGTGAGTTGACTTCAATAGGCTAAAAGGCCTCACCCAAAGGGTGGGTTTAGTTTCGTGAGAACCCCGGAAAAATTATGGTTTTCTTGAAAGGTTACTTATTAAATGGGCTTTAGCCCGTTATGTCGTTCCAGTTATATGAATATTATATAAGTATAAACGTATAATTTTTTTATTTTTATTTATATCAAGTTACAATGGAAACTCGTTATTTCGTCACTCGATAATTCGTCTTATTCTGTAATTCGTCAGACTTTTTTTTTTTTATTTTATACACGTTTTTATATATATTTTCATTTTTTTAAATTGGTTTTGTTCCAATGTTTTTGTGTTTTTTGTCAATGTTACTAAGTCCAATGTTTATAATTTGGTCGTTTTTACTTTCATTAAATTGCTAAAAAAAGTTACAATTATATGGTTTAAAATGCTTTTTTGTTACTTTACCAGCAAAATTCTGTAATTCGTCATTTTCGTTATTTCGTCACCCCTCCTCCTGCACTCATGAAGAATTATCGAGTTTCTACTGTATTGAAATTTACAACTGTACAATTATATACATTAAGTAAATGAGCTGTGAACGATCACAATAACATGTCAAAGCTTGAAAAGAACTACTCGTCAATAGCACTTTAATAAAAATTCTACACTAGAAGATCTCTAGGCCATCTTATTTTTAGACGCCTCGGAGGATTATCGGGAATAGAGTGGGAAGCCAGTTGAGAAACTAATGGATTTGAGTGGTTATGGAGCTTACGATGAAAGGATAGGTATCTGGTTTGGGCTAACTCAGCAACATATGGAACATTGAGGTCTTTATGGATACGTTTACTGGTGACAAAGTAAGGGGCACATAGGATTTTTCAAAGGATTTTGTTTTGTAGGGATTGGATACGAGATGAATAGTATGGTTTAATAGAGCTCCATAGCTCAACTCCGTATGCTCAAATAGGTCTAATTACAGTCATGTAAATAAGTCTTTGTAATTAATTGGGAGCGTTGAACGTTTGTCTAGTAAATGTTGAAGTAGTTTGTAACGACGAGTAGTTTCTTGTCAGTTTAGTCTTGTATGTGGATTCCAAATAAGACGTTTGTCAAAGTGGAGTACCAGGTAGCGGATCTGTTCAATAGGAATTAGTGGAATATCATTGAAGGATACTTTAGGGCCGGAAGTCGTAGGCTTATGACGAAGGGTAAAGGTTATTTGGGGAGACTTGTTTGGATTTATTTTGATTCTCCATTTTTGACACCATTCTTGAATGTTTAGGATATGGGATTGGAGTGTTTGGGTGGCTATGAAGGGATCATTGTTTACTGATAATGAACATGTGCCATCAGCATAAGTGGTGAGGGCAGTGTCAGGGTGAGTTGTGATGTCAGCTGTATACACCGTATAGAGGAGGAAGGGGCCTAGAATACTTCCTTGAGAAACTCCGGCAGGTTGGGTAAAGAGGGAAGAATAGGAAGATTTGTGGTTAACTTTGAAAGGTCTATCACTAGGGTAGGAAAACATATAATGTAATGTAAAATAAACAAATAAACATAAATACAATATAAAATAAACATATATAAATATTAACTGTACAAAGTAGAATGGAGGAATTACGAATCTTGTGGTATGTAATTCGCCTAGCATTTTCATGTTATTTTTATATTAAACTCCATTAGTGTGTATGAGATATTATTATGTTTTTTATAGCCGAAAAATTTAATTCAGGTTTTTGAAAAATAACAAAATAAAAAGTTTTAGTTTTTAATAGAAACCTGTAGTTTTTGGAAACAATTAATAGCTTGTGTAATGTTCTTTATTAGTCAGAATCTGTGTGCATCTATTAGACATACAGTTTTCTCTGATTTGATGAGGTATTGATAGATTTTTGAAGGCTGTAGCCAGTATATACTGTACCCACTGGCTGCGGATAGTGATTCAAGAGACTTCTTTGCAACGCATCCGGTTTCGATTCTAAAAGACTCAAATGATAGTTTCGCTATAATATATTTCTAAAACGAGTATTTTTGATTAAAAAGTGTAATTTTATGAACAATGTAAAGTAGTATTCATTTTAGAAAAAATAAAATTAGAACTAAGTCATAGGGTTTTATTCCAGGGACCACCGTTGGACCCCAAGCTCTACAGGCTCGTTTTGAGCCCTCTAGAGACAATGCTTGCTGCGGCAGCACTTTCTGAAACTATCCAGCATGTAAATATATTTTTGGCAAAACTTCCTCGGACGGATGTGAACTTCGTTTTTGAAGATTTAGAGTCGAGGTGAATATTTTTTTAAAATTGATAATTATAACAATATATTTTAGTGACCCAGGTTTGTACGGGGGATCTCTAGGATATGTATTGTTAATAAAGTATGATTGCGTTTTTAAACTTTTAATTTTATCTTTTCTATTTTATTGTTATATATTTCAACCAATATGGTTCTGTATATGGTTAAAGGGAGTGACATTAAGTTTAGAAGGTTTCACGCGAACTTACTCATGCTTATAAGCTCAATTATTTTATGATGTAGAAAAGTGACCAAAGATGAAAAAGAAAGAACCAAGGTATTGCAGTCTAAAGGGAGGTAAGAGCCATTTTAACTTAGCGTACAGACAAGAAAAATGGGATAACAGGAGACCCCCATAGAACGAATTTAAACTAACAGTTCATAATTGTTTAAAGAAAACCCCAGTATTTCCAGTTCATGGAGAAAGAACTTTGTTAATATGCAATATCTGGAACTCGAAGTAAACATGTGTCGATACTATCTTTGCAGTTTGAGAAAAGTCACCAAAGGATATTGTTGTTATGGATGTGCCAAAATATAAATTATTTAGATAATTATATTTGAAATAAGTCATTAACAAAATTATTATATTTATTCTCGTAAACTAAATCCCATCATGAATTTCTAGAGGATATTTATTAATTCTAAAATTTTAAAATATTAATAGATTGATTTTTCTTATTCTAGAGCAAGCGAACCTATGAAGCCAACGGTGAGGATGTCAAACGAAGATAATGCTTTGGATGAAAGACTGTCTTTCCACTTGTTAGTATTATACAAATCAAATCGGTGAATTCCATATATTATTTGTAAATGATATAATTGCTGCTTATTATTCAACTTTTTTTTTCTTTTTAGTTACTAGCCTCATATCATAAGATGGTTTTGAAAATATGCTGATTAGAATTTTTTTTTTTAAAGCAATAATTAGCGATGAATGCATTTTATTACTTAGTACCCCGGCAGATTATGATCAATTTGGAAGATATTCTTTCAAGCAAGTGGAAGAGTTCATCTACTTGGGGACACTTGTAACCGCGGATAGTGAAACATCAAGAGAAATCGAGAGGCGAAAACTCATTGCCAACCGATGTTACTATGGTATGGGTAGATTCTTCCGAAGCATATTTATGTCAAGAACTACCAAGATGCGACTGTACAAGACACTGGTAAGACCAGTACTAACTTACGGTTCGGATTCATGGGTAGTCTCTCGATCGGACGAACGAAGCCTACTGGCCTTTGAAAGAATTCTGCGGTGCATTTATGGACCTAAGAGAGTCGGGGAGGCATACCTCAGCAGAACTAATCAAGAAGTGTATAACCTCCTGGAAGGGTCAGACATAATGAGACACGTGAGACTGGGAAGACTGAGGTGGGTCGGCCATGTTGCTCGTATGTCGGAGAATGCGATCCCTAAAAAATTATTGATGGAAGATATACACATGACCAGGAGCAGAGGGAAACCCCGCCTTAGATGGATGGACGGCGTTGCGTAGGATGCTAGGAGGATCCTGGGAGTCAGGGCTTGGAAGGGAGCTGCCCAACGACCAGCAGACTGGCGGAAGTTGTTAGAGGATGCCAGGGACCAGTAATGGTCTGTCGAGCAATTGGAAGAAGAAGAAGAAGAACGTATTTATGTTTTTATTTTATTTCAGATCACTTTTCTTTTTCAAAGTGGCAATTTAAGTCTCTAGGCAACCATCCTCTGATCTGAGTTTCAGCCAGGTTGTGGCCAGAAAACGAATTATCTATTTTTCGGCGATGGATCAAGAGTTGGTCGACCCTCCTGAGGTGCACCCCGTCTCTAAAATGCGGATATTCGCAATTGAAATTGATTTTGGTCGAATCGCCTGCTACTAAGACTTTAGTACTTACTAATGTACTGAACCTAAGACCCTTCATTGGTTGGAGTAGTACTGATTTTTTTGTCATAGATAAGTCCTATAGATGGAATATAGTTTTCTTGTGATAAGTTTTATTTTTACTCTCAAAAACGTTACATTTTGACAAGCTCTGGCTCGGTTGGTATTGCTTGGATTAAAAATTTGACAGAAGCTTCTTGATCATAAATTTACTGAAGAATATATTTTGTTATATAACATTTGTCGTCGAGGCCTACCGTTTAGAAGATATAATAGTATGAATGAAAAAAGTCATACTTTGCCTTCATTTTTTGACACTCTCTAGTTCTGTTGGTATTGCTCGAATCGAGAATTTGATGAAAGATGTCTCATCAGAAGCAGTAGAATATAGATATACATATTCATGATCTATTGTTTTTCCAGTCAAGGAGAAATTGAGTTTCAGTTCGACCCTGCTTGGAATATATGAGGACTTAAGGATCAAAACCTGTCAAGTCCAATTTTTTATTTTTTTTTTTTAGGTTTAATCGATGTTTTATTGATTGGCCTGATGTTTTGTAATATAACCTATTAAGTCCACTTCAAAATAACCTTTAAAATTCAGCTTTCAAATCAAATCCTGCGAAGTCCATTGTTAACCGGGGAGACGGCACACACTGGGGCCAGCTCCTCACTAATACCGCTCAAAACTCAATTTTTGATTTTTGGGTATTTTTACTATTTTTTGTTGCTAAAATAATCTACATAAAATGGCAAATCAGATGGTAAACAACACACGATCTTTTTAGTTTACTTTCATTGTTTTAATCCGTTTTATGTTACGGATTATTAGGGAGCATTATTCAGTCGATTGTAAAGTGCGAAGCATTTCAACACGCTAATTTTTTTTCTTTTAAAGTTTTATATTTTAATAAATACTATGTGGTGTTCAAGTGAAGGTATGTAATATTAAATATTAATAAATAAAATATTAAGGATGAAATTCAAAATTTAATTTTTTAAAACTTAAATTTGATTAATTCGATTTTGCGCAAGGGAATTGCAAAACTACCATTGTGATATGATAATAGAAGCTTTTGTGAAAATAGATGTGAATGCAAAAGTGCAATTCCCTTGCGCAAAATTAAGATATTGAACATTTTGAATTTAATGAAAGGTCCACAACAAAGATTTTATGGCTTACAGAGAAAAGTTTAGTAGGAAAACTCTTAGAATTAAATAGGATATTACATAACTATGACATATAAATAATAATAAATAAAATCTTAAGGATGAAATTGAAAATAAATCTTTAAATTAAAAAAAAATCTTTGAATTTGATTAATTCAATTTAGCGCAAGGGAATTGCAAAACTGCCATTGTGGTATGATAATAGAAACCTTTGTAAAAATAGATATGAATACAAAAGTGCAATTCCCTTGCGCAAAATAAGGATATTAAAAATTTTGAATTTAATGTGAAAAGTTTAAGTATTATTTTTTATTTTTAGACGCTTCTTGTCCTCAAATTTCCATAAAGAGGGAAAAAATGTGCGAAATTTTTATTCGCGCTAAAAGTCATTCATTTAATGAAAAGTTTAATGAAGTTAGAAAGTTTATTCTTCAAAAAACTTCAGGTCTCAATATACGCAACTTCCCTTTGAATAACTTCAAAAATCAATTGAAGTTTAAATGGACGGCATGCGATAGGCATTCAGAAAGGTTTATGCAAAATGAAAAGAGATGAATGAATGGACATTGCATATTCACAACCAACCGAAAAAGAATAGGAGGTCATCCGGCAATAGATTTTAAAACAAGCAGTGTGCAAACCAAGCGCAAGAAAACCGCATCTCTGCGTGACGAAAACTCCGCAGATGTGTTAGCTTTTGCTGCACAAATGCAATTGAGAGCGAGTGGTAAAATAATCCAAGCGAATCTTGTCAAAAAAGCGACCGAAAAAGGTGTAGAAAAATTCCCAGAAAAGAGTTTTGTTACACCATTAAAATATCTAACGCTAAATGATGTCCTGACCATGATAATGGAGGCAGAATTATCAAAAAAAAACAATATAACGTAATCCGTAGCTATGCCAAAGAGATATTCCCTCCTTATAAATTGATTCAAAAAGAAAAAATCGGAATGTTACCCACAAAATATTACAATAACAGAGAGTGAAGCAACGGTATCATTACAGTCTATTTTAGACCACACTGCCAGTCGACTCTTGTCCACTCAAACAGATATAGTTAAATGTTTAGACCCATCGATTAATCTAATTCTAGTTTCAAAGTGGGGCTTCGATGGTAGTTCTAGCCATATGCAGTACAAACAAAAATTTATTTCAGAACTCGATGATGATAAGTATATATTCCTAACATCTCTAGTTCCATTGCGATTGGAATCACAAAGTAATCTAAATAATGTTGTATGGAATAATCCTCGACCGTCTTCTTCTCGTTATTGCAGGCCAATTAGTCTCCAGTATCGGAAAGAGAGTGAAGATCTTGCCAAAGATAAAAAAAAAGATATAGATGAACAAATTCAAAATTTAAAAGTTACAAAAGTAACCATCGATACTAAGGAATATTCAGTAGCACATAAGCCTATTTTCACGATGGTCAACGGAAAATTGTGCAATGCTATAACAGAAACAATATCTACTCTCCGGTGCTTTTTGTGTGGTGCCGCATCTAAAGATTTTAATGACCTAAACCAAATGCTGACGAGAAATGTAAATGACGATTTCTTGTCGTTTGGAATTTCAGTCCTACATTCCTGGATAAGATTTTTTGAATTTTTACTGCAGTTAGCGTATAAATTGCCCATAAAATCTTGGCGAGTCACTAAAGAAAAAAAAATTTTTGTTGAAAAAAAACAAAAAAATTCTTCAGGAAGAGTTCAAAAAGAAAATGTCGCTTATCGTCGATCAACCTAAGCCAGGTTATGGCAATAGTAATGATAGAAATGTAGCTAGAAAATTTTTTCAAAATTATGTTGAATCCGCAGCTATATCTGGAGTTGACAAGGAACTAATACGCAGATTATATATGATCCTGCAAGCGATATCAAGTGGTTTTGACATAAATGAAAAGAAATTTAATGTGTATTGTTTAGAGACAGCCAAATTATATATACGACTTTATCCTTGGAACTACATGAGTCCTATTGTGCACAAGATTTTAATACATGGCTCGAAAATTATTTCTTATGCACTATTACCTATCGGGCAACTTAGCGAAGAAGCTCAAGAGGCCCGCAACAAAGATTTTAAAACCAACAGGGAACATTTTAGTCGGAAAACATCTAGAATTGATAATATTACGGACGTTTTTAATCGGCTGTTAGTATCGTCCGATCCATTGATAACCAATCTCAGAAAAATGCCAAGATTAAAGAGGAAATCATTCGACCCCGATGTTTGTGACATGTTAACAATGGACTTGGACCATTTAGCTTCAACATCATTACAGGAGCTTCATATTTCGGATTCGGATAACTATGATTAGAGTCTTAATAAACTTTTTTGGAGGGATCAGCTAAAACTATAATTGATTAGTTGATTGATCAGTATTAAAATTTAAAATTATTTTTCAAAATTTGTGTAAATATTAAATAAAAAATTCACAGAAATTATATTAAAATGTTATATAGGTATATTTTAAATACACATTGATTATATTGTATTGTTATTGTTATGTGAAGATATTGAACAAAATATGTGTAGCTAAAATATTTTATTATCTTTATGCTATTTGTATATATTACCTAAATTGTATTACTTTTATGCCTTTACTCTATTTATATGTATTTTATTTGTAATTTTGTTTATAATTTAGAAGTGGATTGTTCGTATTTTTCTGAGTATATAGAACTTTGTTTATCATAAGAATAATTCTCTCAATGAAAGTTTAATCAAATAAATATAAGTACATTATTAAAAGATTAAATTAAAACTTATTATTAATTAAAGACATGGCTTTTATTTAATACTATTACAACTTTATTCTTTAGTTTATTATTTAAAATAAATTTACAAAAAGAAAAAAACGGCTTTTGGGGTTTTGAGCGCGAGCGCCCTATTAATGGCCCCAGTGTGCGGCAGGAGCACTAGGTAGACTCATTATTAAAAAAAAACATTTCGGCGATGAGTGGACTTCAAATCTCAAGTTTATAGTAATGGTACTATTTAGCGACCTTAGAAATTATTGATGCTAAAAAAGAAGCAAATATAACTCATTCGGACAATGAAGATGCAAATGGAAGTGCTTTTGTTCAATTTTAATTAACAATTATTATTAATATGTTGATCTTTGTGAGGAAAAATAATGTAAATACATTTTTTTTCATGTTCAGATATATTATATTGTCACACCTATTTCTTAAAAAATCATTTTAAGATAGTTTAGATTCATAACCTACTAAGTCGTGTATTCAAATTTTATTATAGCACACCTAAGCAGTACTAATTTTTTTTTTTTGAAAATGTCAAATTAAAGCACAAATTTTTACATTTTAATCATGTCAGGTTCGGACTCTAAAGGCCTTATACGTATTATGTATTATAGGCTTTTGATTTCTACTGGACTGGGAAAAACAATAGATCAGGGATATGTCTAACTATAACCTACTGCTTTTTTATACACGTTGACTTGTTTATTCAAACCAATAAAGCTCTTAAACGGTAGATCTTAGAAACAAATGTTATGTAACAAAATTATATTTGTTAAGTTGATCGAGAAGAATTTGTTAATTAGGATTTACTTATATAATAAAACATGAAAATAGATATTTACATTAAAGCAAATATTTTTAAGAATGCTAATGAAGACTTTGATGATCATGATCAAAGATGAGATGCTACTAGATGAAGAACCTGCTTCGCTCTACGTCTACAATGACCTAACTTTTTGGAGGATACAATCAGAGAATGAGATTATCAATTCGTAAGTAAACTTTTTAATTTTTGATTCTTTAATTTTACACAACACCAGTTAATAGGTATTATATATGTACATACGACGAAAAAGTCATAGTCAAAGAACTTTGTGAAAGGTGAATGGATTTTTAAAAAAATCAACTAATTTTAAAATTTTATTTCTAGGTTTTTTCAAATCTATCTTGTTACTTCATTGCATATAGAATGAAAAAAATAAATGCTTATTCATTCGCTTGTTGTCGTTTTGTTGACAGTTGTGATTAGAATCAAAAAAGAATAAAAAAATGATTTGCCATATCCTTGATTGCTGCTATTGCACATTAGTTTGTAATATTAAATGTACTTTTTATGGCCTCAGAAAGTTATTACATTTAGATTAAAAATATTAATAAAAATTTTAATATTAATAAAATGCTTATTTTATAAACAGTTTTAAAAATTAAAATTAATTAATTCGTGTAAAAAGAAACAAGTTTTTTTTAGATGTTTTCAGAGTTTCTTCCGAAATCCATAGAATTCAAAATATTTATATTTTGGAAAAAGTATTAAAAATATTTTGACGATAAAACTCCTATACGATAAAATTCTTAAACCTTAAAATAGCCTGACAAATCATCCTATTCCGTATATTCTAAATTTTGTTTTTATTTTTAAATCGGATTTCAGAATATGAAGGTTTTCTCTTGTACAAATAAAAATGAAAACAAAAAACTATCATGCATAGACAACTAAATTTTATTTCTCAATACTAAACAACAGATAAATTTGAAAAATCTTGGCGCTGAATTATTTAAAAACCCATTTTAATCCACAAAGATATTCTAACTAAACCCTAGATAAAAACCATGTAGTATGATTTTAAACATGGTTTTTATCTACATACCTCGATCAATCCTCTTGGCGGAAAAAAAAAGAAACCGATTTTGGCTCGGGTAAGGTATTACCTATTCCCCGGCAAACTTTTAGCTAATACTGTGGTACAAAAGATAAGGATTAATTCATCGTAAAACATTAACAAATTCCATATAATTCGCCACATAAATGGTCCACAACGGGTGACAGATATAAATGTATAGTTTAAATTTTTTTATTATATATTATTTTAATTCTATATATTTATTTTTCAAGGCATGCGTTTGTAAGCAAGAAAATAATATCGGCAAGATCGAAGATGCATAAGGCGAAGGAGATGGCAAGACAGCGTATAGCAGCTATGGAATCGGGAATGGCAGTGGTCGAGGTGAAGATTTTACTCAATTATTTAAACAAATTAAGCACCTGGGGAGAAATATTATTCTGTATCGAGAATGCTACAATGTCGACTCTCAGGTATTGATTGATACCACCGCAAGGGTAGGCAGATCGTGTAATAATTAAGAGAGTAAAATAATATATATATTTTTTTACAATGTACCGCAGTTTTATAGTATTAAATAATGTAAATTTTATAATCGATTATAATAATCTTTCGTTCGTCGTTCGACAAACCTTTCGGTTTTCCCCATGGCTAGTTTGTTCTTCCGTTCCTATTCCTAAAACGAGAGAACCCACTCTATCTGACCCTCGTATCTTTTAGAAGTCCGTAAGCCTCCTCAGATGAGTACCAATATATCTGATTTCTTGTCTTATATTTTACCTAAATATATATCTTCCGCTCAAAGGTATAAATGACTATGTACATATTTTACCAAACATACATTATTACGCATTCTTATTCACTTTTTTTCACCTTATCTAGAGTTATAGAATACTATGTCCTGGACATATTAATTATTAGGTGAGTTATACACAAATTAAATTAGCAGTTGAGAAAATTAACTTATTTTTAATAAAACTTATTCAAACTGCTCTCCTGCAATGTTACGGGAACGTGACTTAGTGTTCTATACCTCAGTTGTACAGATACAAAATATGTAAAAACGTGCTAATGAAATTTTCCTGCGTTTTGGAAATGATGAATGTTTAAATTCGAAACTCGTTTTTAAATAAAATGAGTCCAATAGAAGTGGAAATTAATTTATCAACCCTAGTTGTATCGATCATCTTGTGTAAACCTTATGTAATGATATTTTTTTATTTTTTTTATTTTTTTAAATATGGATTTTAACCTTAGAACAAAGATTTTTGAAATGTTCTGGCTGCATTCATAGTCCAACCTGAAGCATATTTTAGTATATATTCCTTCATACTTTAATTTCGTACAACTTAGCAATTATTTTAAAAAGCAAGAACTATATTTTGTTCAAAAATTATATTTCAAACATTGAGGAAAAGGGTAGAAGAAACGATTAAAAGTTCGCTGACAACACGATAACTTGGAAACCAAAAGCCTTTCTCTGAGGTATGAATACAATAGCTGATGAGGATAAAAAAAACAAACAGGAAACCAAACAATCACGAAATTCGGTACTCTACTCATTTCAGGAAGAAAGGGATTGTAATGTTATTTTTCCTTGTGAATGCGAATTATCTATTGTTCGGAATATTTAAGATGATTCCATTCATGAGAATGTCTTACGGTCAACTAAGACTTTCTTTAATGGTATTGACGTTTTTATTCAATTTAATATAATTTGTATTAATTTGAGCAAAAGAGAAAAATAATTGAAAAATACTCTTTTACTTGCTTAGTAATATTGGATTAAAAATTATTAAATTTACATTGAAATTTATCCTATTATATTCCTTGGATAGTGTTCATAGATACTACTTATACATATGATTCTTAGTATCTTGAAGTAAAATATAAATATAAAAATAAATGCAAGAAACTGAGATATTTAAATTATTGCATTGTTTATTCTCCTTACAGGCCGGGTACGAAGAAGTTTGTTCAATCGTTACCATATTCAAGGAGTATGCAACGAAGTTTCAACAAGCGCAAATTCAACAGAACGATTTAAAAATTCAAATGGCCGAAAAAAGTCACAAGAAAAAGCTTTACAACAGATTGAAAGCTATAGAAGACGAACATAGGGCGAATCAACTTATCAAAAAGTTTGTTGCCATCTCCACTGAGGTAATCTGTCTAAATTATTTCTTTCATCTCAAAACTTTAATACAAGCACATCAAATAAATATTTGGGTGCTCATGTAAGAGTCAAAACTCTAAAAACATTTGAAACAGCAATTTTGTTAAATTGAAAATAATACAAAATGTACATATCTATTGACATTAAAATATTAGTTCAACCCAGATATCAGTTGAACTAAAATACAAATTTCTAAATGTCTTTAACCAATAAGGAAACTACAGATAGCTTATTGGGCTGAATAAAAAAAAAAAAAAAAAAAAAAAAAAAAAAAAAAAAAAAAAAAAAAAAAAAAAAAAAAAAAAAAAAAAAAAATAAAAAAACCTAATAAAAAAATAAAATAAAAATATCGCCGGTGCATTTGAATAAATGAATAAAATCCTAAATGTAAATTAATTATTTATTTATTCTGAGTGGTAATTAAGAATCATCAGCTATCCAACCTGATGAATAGATTCTTGTTTTGATGAATTCAATTCATTTTTATTGAATTTTAAGATGGTTATAAGGTGAGGAATGTTCTGGGACGGACATTTTTTTAATATTTTGCTAATGATGGGGATCACTATAGTTTTCAGACTAAGCAAAAATTAAGAGATCTTTTTAAGGTCAAATTATTGAATCATGGATTTATATCCCGATGCCTTTATTTTATCACTATAACCTAAATATATGTATACTTTTTTTTAAAGAAAAACATTTTAGAAATGATTTTAATACATTTTCAAAATATTCAAATGAACATTTTATTTCTTTTTAAATAGAAATTGGAACAAACAATATCAAGCTGGTCAAAGAAATACGATCAGGATATGGAAGAGATCGATTTGAGAATCGCAAGAGCTAACCAAGACATTCCTGACCTAGTGTACGCATTGGGAAAACTCCTTACTACTGTAAGTGAAACCTATATTTTTACTGTGGTACTTTTAACTTAAATTTTACAATTATATATATTATGTAAAATATATATATTTATTACAATCCATTTAGTTTAAAAGATTTGAGCACCAGCGTGTTATGAGTCAATGATGATCCATTTGCTGCATCCGAAACATTTCAATCACATATCACTGTGATTCAAGATAATGACTCTTGAAAAATGGAGTCATGACTGGAGTGTTAAGATAAATCCCAGCAAATCTCAGCAAACAACTAACCTTTACTCTTGGTTGAAACCCTACTTTATCATGTCCTCCTGTATCCTTTCATGGGGTGCCGTTAAATAATTTTGAACAAGTAGATACCTTGGATTTTTTCTAGAGAAGAGAATCACCTAGAACACTCATACAAGAAAAGAAAAGACAAGAAGCTGCATTTCGACTGCTCCAACACTTACTTGACAAACGTTCTAATCTCCTGATTCACTATAAAAACTCATTTATATGACCATGATTAGAGCTATTTGAACTTATGGTATAAAACAATGGGGTCCACCAGACTATCGATTCATCCCGCATCTAATTAATCACTTGAATTCAAAATCCTTCGAAAAATCCTCAATGCTCTTTACTTTGTCACAGACGAACTGATCCACAATAAACTTAATATCCCATATGTTGCTGATTTGACATGAACCAATATAATTTCCTATCTTAATACTCATCCAAATCCACTTGCTGGACAACTTGCTTCCTATTCCTGGCAATCCTACGAGGCGTCTGAAAAGAAGCCTCAGGATTTGCTTGTTCAGTAGACATTTCATTAGATGGGTAACTATCAATGGGTAGTTCCTCTACAAGTTTTAATCATGTCATTATTTTGCGTTGCCTACCATTTATTTACTAAATGTATTTTTTAATACAGTTGTAAATATCTGTTAATGAAAGGAATAACAAAATTAATAAAAAAACAATAAAAAAAAAAACTGTTTAAGATATCAGAAATGTAGACAAGTTATGACCTAAACAGGAAAAAAGATTACCTATATTATCCATATTCGGTAACTACTTATAGAAATCGATATATTATTTGCAAAATTATTTTTATTTGTCACTATTCTATTTTTTATCGCAAAAAATGTCCAAGTTCATGAATCTTAATGTTTAAGGAGATTTAAAGCGTCGGTTTAATTCAGGCAGAATATGCACATTCTATGAATCAGACCTGCTAAACCGTTATTCACTGACCGTGTTTTCCTCCCATGTAAGCATACAGGTTTTAGCTTCATTTAACGTGTAAATGGAAACACGCGATTCTCCAGTTATTTTATTTTATAAGTTTAAACATAGTGAATTCGCTGCCCAGGGAAGTAGGCCTCAATTCAGCATTTGACAAAGGATTTTATAATAAAAAGACTATTCGTCGTTAGTTTTCAAAATTTAGCCATCCATTTTTTTTTTTTCTAAAAAGTAAAAATACATACTATTCATGTAAACTATTCATTCTACATATTACATAAGGTAGTATAGTTTTGCCATTCTACATACTACCGACAGGAACCAACCGAATGCATAAAAATTTGATCAAACAACTGTGCACCCGTGAACAGGAATAGACAGATTTCATTGCATGCTAACGTCCTACTCCATGTTTCGACATTTACAGTGAATAAATTAAATAAGTTGGATTATGGAGTCCTATCTTATCCATTATTCATTTTTTCATTAGTGATCGGCTTTTCTATAATTAACGGAAACTCATATGTACATTAATTTCGTCATTATAACAAATTATTAGAAATACCTTAAACGTGATGCACCACTAGTTTCACTTCCTAGGTGAGTTTATAGTCCAGTCAATAAACATATTTTAGATTGCATGGAATATGCGATAATTTTTGACTAATTTTTATTACATATAAATTTTCGTAATTCTAACCGTTTGTTTACCAGATATACGTTATTGAAAATAGGTGATTTTCGGGAAAAAACAAATGTCACCTCACTTTTTGTCAAACTTTTGCTTTTATTACGTTCCACAATCGTTTCTCAGAAAAAACGTCAGAATTAAAATTGTATAACATTAAATTTACTTTAATTTTATATATACGTTTATGGTATTTGCTTCAAATCTTTACCTAAAAGTAAAGAGATACGCATTTCTTTTATTTCTAAAATTGTCGATTTTTAATAACGTATATCTCGAAAACCGTTGGAATTGCTACGAATACGTATAATAATTAAACGTATTATAAATTATATACGTGTAAATTATGTAAGAATGTATGTTATATAATTGAATGTAAATTATATACGAATACGTATATAATTAATTTTATAGGAAATTTAATGAGCTTTAATTTTAATGTGCTACATATTTTTCTAGCGTCCACCATTTTTCAGATATTATCGAAAAACAAAATTGGGACGTTCTCCCCTTCCTCAACCCTTACCTCACCCCCCAGGGGCGGGGACTTTTAATATGTTTACTTTTTAACTACTTCTAACAAAGCTGTGAAGTCAAAAATTATCGCATGTTTCATGCACTCTACACCCCCCATTTCGCCACTCTTTATCTGGGGTCGCACTTCTCTGAAAAACACGGTTATTGATACTCATTCCGAAACTAATTGTTCGATCCAAAATTTCTATTTTTTATCTGAAAGCTCCTTAAATTTACTAACAGAACCTATATATGGAATTTTTATCATGTCCCATTAAATACCCATACCTGCACGTTAAAAACCGCTTACTATTTTAAGTCCAAGTTTTTTTTGGCACAATTTTCATCATAACGCTGAAAATATTTGTCAGATCTTAAATTTATTTTTTTCAACTGAAATCTGGTAAAATATACTATCAACCCCTTATATATGAAATTTTAATTATGTCACGTAATACACCCAAACCTGAACGCTAAATATGTATGTTTTGGCAAAGTATGACTATATTCACAAATTCAGTGGGCTGGTTTGAGTGTATAACGTGACATAATCAAAATTTCATATATAGGTTCTTATAGTAAATTTAAGGAGCTTTCAGATAAAAAATAGAAATTTCGGATCGAACAATTAGTTTCGGAATGAGTATCAATAAACGTGTTTTTTCAGAGAAGAGCGACTCCAGATAAAGAATGCCGAAATGAGGGGTGTAGAGTGCATGAAACATGCAATAATGTTTGACTTCACAGCTTTGTTAGTAGTTAAAAGGTAAACATATTAAAAGTCCCGCCCATGTGGGGGTGAGGTAAGGGTGGGGGAAGGGGAGAACGTCCCAATTTTGTTTTTCGATAATATCTCAAAAATGGTGGACGCTAGAAAAATAATAAGCACATTAAAATTAAAGCTCATTAAATTCCCTATAAAATTAATTATATACGTATTCGTAGAAATTCCAACGGTTTTCGAGATATATGTTATTAAAAATTGACAATTTTAGAAATAAAAAAAATGCGTATCTCTTTACTTTTAGGTAAAGATTTGAAGCAAATACCATAAACGTACATATGAAATTAAAGTAAATTTAATGTTATACAATTTTGATTCTGACATTTTTTCTGAGAAACGATTGTGGAACGTAATAAAAGCAAAAGTTTGACAAAAAGTAAAGTGACATTTGTTTTTTCCCGAAAATCACCTATTTTCAATAACGTATATCTCGTAAACGGTTAGCATTAAGACAAATTTATGTATAATAAATTTTATAGTAATTTTAATTTTCTTTTATGTTTATTTGAAACATATTTTTCTAAAGTCATCAGTTTTCGAGATATTATTGAAAAACCAAAAAAATGGGACTTCTCTCCTCCCTCCCCCACCGTTAGCTCACCCCCCAGGACTTTTGGTATTTTTACCTTCCGACTACTCCTAACAAAGCTTATTCCATGTACTCTAAACCCCTCATTTCAGCACCATTGATTGGACTATTATGAATATTTTCATTTAAATGTATTGCGAAGTAGAAATTTTGGGTCATATAACTATATACCCTTTTATATACATTTTGACTATGATTAAACAGATAATAATTATAACAGGAAACTTTAAACAAATTGTTACAGGATAATATATATATTGTTTTTAAACACATTTTAAGTTATAATATTTCCCTTTCTAAGTATAGGAGAAGACTTAAAAAAATATATAAACAATTAAATTTTCAGGATTTAGCACATTTAATAGTGTTTAGTAACTTATTCACAATGAATAATGCCAGAATTCTCATGAAAAATAATTGTTTCCAAAAATAATTTAAAACGAATAAATACATTTTCGGCCTTTTCAGTATTACAAGAGAGAAATGGAAATGCTGGGATATATTAAGCTGAGGAACCATCGTCTGAAAGTGGACAACATTGGACGTTTCATGGAGTTCTTCGCTATCAGGATCCAGGCGTGGTGGAAAGGAACAATGGTTCGCTGGGAGATTGGACCTGCTGCACAGAAAAAGAAGAAGAAATAAAAAATGCATAAAAATAAACAAGACTATGTTGTTTAATAATTTGTATGTTGTATATGTACATACATATTTGACATACGTACATATTTGAAAAACGAGATTTAGTGATATTGATTTGTATTTTTAAAAACTGAGGGTTTAGGGATTTTGTGGACCTTGGGATTTACAAGTTTCCTATTTTCACGCTGTGGTAGCTCTTCCCTTTCATACATATATAATATTTAACTAATAGTTTTCTCTTATGATTCATTAGTCATGAATAGATCGTCTGACTGTAAATGAATAAACCGGTACAAAATGAATAAATTACTAATTATAAGCTAATTTATTGACGTTTTAACCCTAGAAGGCTCATTTTTTTTTTGATGGTGTAAAAAATATATATGATGCAAATGGAAAAAAATAAAATAAAAAATATACAATCCGATATTTGACAGAAAAATAATTATTTCATTTCAGTTCTTCTGCAATTTACTTTAATCCTTATTGCTACTACGTTTGCTACAGAAAGATAAAAAATAACTTTCATCCAAATTTCTCAGTAACAGAAACAGTAACGTATATATGCATTGGTTTGTATTATACAGTTGCTAAATATCTAAAGCTTCTATCGAAATTTCAAGATATGTCGCTGCTAACATTTTCATAGCTGTATGACCGATAAAAATGGTTGTCCCGTATATGGCACTGAGGGCTTTATAAGGTTAAATAAATTTTCGAAGCTTTCATGTAAACCTTTTCCAGCAATTCAATCAATTAAAATGCTTTCATGACCTTTTTTTTATAACTTTTAAAATTAAAATATTAAATTCAGCCAATACAACTCTCATGGAGCTCACAAATTTGGCTCAAACATAAATATAATTATGTTATCACATATATTGTTGAATTGACCCAAACCGGATATCAATCCTCACATGATAAGCTTCATACCAACCATAATCCTCCAGTCTCAAAACTTCCCAATGGGTTCCCGATAAACCGCCAAAGTGTCTGAAAATAATATGGCCTTTAGACTCCGTAATGAATATTTCATTAAAGTGAATGGATAGTTTCTTTAAAAGTTAATGAGAAGTTATTGTCATCATATTTCCACATATTTACAAGATGTATATATTGTATACAGTAAATATCAAAAAAACAAATTGAAAAAAATAAATTACTGATTTTGACTGATGGTTAGAGATAATATATATATTCATGGGAAACGGTTAAGTATTTATTTAAACAAGGAGTGCTTTAAAAACCGAAAAAGTACGGCAAAAACGGAAAAACACTTCCTTAATCATTTTTTCCTACTCTCAAAGGATCCTAAAATCACTAACCCATTTTATTATGGAAGTGTTTATATAAGAGAAAAAGAAACAGACAAAGCAATGGAAGAATGAAATAAAACAAATTTCATCTCAAGAATAAACTGTCGTGTCGATGAAAGCTAATAACAGGGGGAAAAAGTTGAGCCTGGGCCGTTAAAACATTGACTTTTTTTTCTGTTATTGGTTATCTTTCCTCTTAGTGAAGAAAGGTTTAATTAAAAAATAACATTAAAGTAGCTGAAGCTTATTCGCAGGTGGGGGTGAAGGGTGAACTTCATTTAGGTCCCGAGTTTTACAGCAGGACTCAACTTCTTTTTTTTTTCTTCTTTCTTTTTTTTTTTTTTTTTTTTATTTAATTTGTCAGAAAGACGGATTACCAAGAGGCTGGCTAAATTGCTGGTTTTTGACTTGCTGTGGCCAGGGAGTCGCTTGTGATGGATTGTGCTCTCAGCCAACAGCTTCTGCTCTACCCGGTCCCCATCTCCCGGTTTAAAGAATTTAATTAAACTAGTATCATGTAGAATCCCCTAGATTTAATGATTATGTCATCTTACTATTTATTCATTACTTTTTTCATTATTTTGTTTTGTTTTAATAGTACTTCGTACAATAATAGACACTCCATACTATACATATAATTCAATAAACAGAGTATAACAGATAGCATTAAATTTTTTTCTAATTAATAAAACAAAAACTGATAATTGGTTCTAATGAGTATTTCCTCCTCACTTACAATAATACAGCTATGATATATATATATATATATATATATATATATATATATATATATATATATATATATATATATATATATATATATATATATATATGTATAGTAAGGTTATTAAGGTTCAGTCAATAAATAAAACTACTATTTTGGCGACGTTTCGAGACTATATTGTTCTCATAATCATGCCAATGTTACTACTGGATATGAATAAACTGTCATATCCGTCAATTCATGAAAATAGTTGTTTAATTTACTGACTGAACCTCAGTAACTTTACTAAACATTTAATAGTAACAGTCAAGAAATTTATCCATATATATATATATATATATATATATATATATATATATATATATATATATATATATATATATATATATGTATTAATTGCTCTTTAAATTTTATTTTTTTTTTTTTTTTTTAATATTATGATTTTTTTTTTTTTTACAACCACACAAAGTTCATAAAATTTCAAAATTCATTACATTATTGTAGCAACAAACAAATAAATTGTTGGTTAAATACAATCATATGTAAAATAATATAATGTAACACATATCATACATGTAATATGCCTATAACGGCATGGAACATGTAAAAAAACATTAATAAACGGTCCTTTTATGGGGTTACCATAAGAGGAAAAAAAAAAAAAAAAAAAAAAAAATAAATAAAAAAAATTAAAAAAAAAAAAAAAATTTATATATATATATATATATATATATATATATATATATATATATATATATATATATATATATATATATATATAAAGGGTGTTCAGAAGATCGTTGTCCAAAGAAGTATCTCGGAAAGGAGGCTCATTTTGAACCTATTAAAGGTCACTTACATACAAAGTCTTACAGTTTTTTTTTATGATTTGTTTTTTTTAAATGGTCAAAACCATACATTTATGCCTTATAACTTCGTTATTTACTGATATATCAACCCCATCATTTTGCTGTAATTACTAATACATTGTTCATGTAAAATAAAAAAGATTTGGTGGAAAAAACAAATAATAAAAAGTAAGCGCAACAGCCAAATCCAAATAATTTTAAGACGACCTCAACTTGAAGTTCTTAATTCTATTTGTTTACATTTAACAAGATTTAACAATCTCCCGTTTTTTTTTGACAATGTATTAGTAATTAAAAAAAAAAAAAAAAAAAAAAAAAAAAAAATGGCGTTGATATATCAGTAAACAACGAAGTTGTAAGGCATAGATATTTGGTTTTTGCCATTTTTACAAAACAATTCATAAACAAAAACCCGTCAGACTTTGTATATAGGTAAGTGACCTTAAATAGTTTTAAAATGAACCTCCCTACCCAAGATACCTCTTTTGCCAACGATGTTCCGAATACCCTGTGTATATATATATATATATATATATATATATATATATATATATATATATATATATATATATATATATTTATTTTTTTATTTCATATTGAACATGTACCGTTCGAAGCAGCTTACAAACCCTCAAAGAAATGTTTAATATGTGTAGTGTAGGTTTTATATGTGTAGTATAGATATTTATACCTACATTTTTTTAATATTTGTTTTCTCGCTAATTCTTTTATTGCATTTTAACATACTTTTCTTGTAACACCTCTCAACATTCAATAGATGTTAATTTACAGCACCACCCTAAAGCCTATTTGGACCTACGGACTTAGACCTTGATGGACAGCAAAAATTCGAGCATCAAACCTATTTAATCCAAATTCTTGAGAACCATAACAAACGCCCCTATCAATGTATCCAACAAAACCTTACATATGGCGTTAGGATTCTTGTATATTATTCAATATATTAATATTTCTTTGTTTTTCTTTAATTTTCGAAAATATACTTTCATTGGTTATTTAAAGAAAGAAAGGTTTTTTTCTTAGGTGAGCCTTTTGTCCTGGTACATTCTGAAAGGTATCGTACGTAGTTATTTTTTTTTTCATAAGGATTCAATAATTTTGAAAGTTTTACTAGTGTAATAGTTTAACTTTCTGGAGGGAGAAGTTAATGTGAGTGAATATTGATGGATTTATTTTGATTTGTAGAACCATTGTTTCGTATAAAATTACTTAAAGCTGTTATAGTTCAATTAAGCATTATTTAAACATGGCAGGATACGTGAAGGAGTGCAGGTAGATTGCCTTTAGAAGAGACAAACAAACCAGGGTTCTTGAAGTATATATAAATTTATTCGAAATATGGTAATTATAAAAGAGACAAGAAACTAAGAGAGTTGAGATATCGACATGGGAGATGGAACAGGTTCCTCCAGAGGCGTCACTTATGCCCCGGGGCTTTTACCTTAATGGACAACTCCCCCGCTACCTCCCTCTTCTCCAAATAGGATTAAATGCTAAATTTGATGGAAAACCAATAGTTTTTACCACAACAAACAACCCAATACATGACCAATGAGGATAAAATATATTAGAAGAAGAAGTAATATTTGCACTTATTTACTTACTTAAATAATTATTTAATTTTTCTTTTTGTATGACTGATCCCAGTGTATTTAACTACTACATCTATACTATTATATAAAAGGACAAGCCATTTTCCCTTTGTGATCACTAACCGCGAAAACTACTGAGTCAATCTTCAACAAATTCCAACTACACCATATTCATAGTTGAAGGAAGGTTTAGCAATAATACAATTTACTGATTTTCAATTAAATTGTTCTTTAAAATGCGATAAATATGCAGATTCCATAGAAGTTTGAAAATTCACTGATAGATGGCGAGCACCATTTTACGAGAGAGGTTACAATGTTTCGTTGTTATACAGTGTTTGAAATTGATAATGAAATTGACTTAATTCAATTTAATTCCTGTGAAGTTTGAAAATCGTGTGTCATATGACGAATAATATAGGTGATTAACATTCTCTGTTCATTTAAATTGTTGACTAATGAATTAATATTTAAAAACGGATTTCCAACAATGTTCTTAAGCGATCTACAACCACTAAATCTTTGCAACGGTACCAGGTTAAAAATTACAGCTATGCATGAAAATTATGCCTCTAATCCTGACTTAAACTGAGAAATCGCATTTACTCTTAGAATTTCAATGATTCCAACTGATCAGCCATTTCTATTCAAAAGATCAAAATTATCTATTAAAGTCTCTTTAGCTATTAGAATTAACAAATTGCAAGACATAAAAAACCGTTAAAGTAAATCTTTGAATGTTTTCTCACGGTCAGTTATATGTAGGACTTCCCAGAACTGGAAACCAAAAAATTAAATCACCCTCTAACACAAAAGTTTTAATAATAAATAAATAAAACTTCAATTATTAGTTAAAAATGTTTAAGTTGTTTATTAATAAGAGTGGGCGAAGCCGCGACTGGGAAAAACTAGTACATTATATTTATACACTACATAAAAACATACAGGACAGCTAGACGTTTCATTGCTGAAGGTGCAAGATACAGGTGTGGATAAAATAAATAAATAATAAAAAATAAAAAATGAATTAAAATAAAGTTATAGCAACAAAAAAAAGTTTATTTCTAACTGAATAAAATAAAAATGTGAATAATATTATCATAATGTTTCGCAATTATAACAAATTATAATAATACATATAACATTAATGTATTTTATAAGATAAATTTATAATCATAGATTAATCACTACTAGGCTAGGCATCTAAAGATTTTTGTATGAAAATTTGGCTAAAGTTTTGATGTCACCTTTTATGTCTTTTGTTTCGCTAAACATGAATTTGAAGTTTGCAGACAAAAATTTGGCCCGTTGTTTTCGGGGCACTTTTTGACCAATTCTAAACACTATTTTTATTTTTCAGTTTATTTCAAAAAGGAAGACTTTTTTTTACAAACTTATTCAAGTTTAATTTAAACAAAATTAAAGTAGAATTTTTTTACAATATATCTCATTTATAACGGTGTTTGTTGTTTGCCGGACAGAGGAAATTCCAAGATTTTCGACACCGTTGGTTTTCAATGATGTTGAACTCATTGAAATAAATTCAAGAATGCAAGAAATACAAAATCAGCTACGTATATATAGCTCATATGTATATATACCTCATGTATACGTAGTCCGGTAATTTTGCTCATATTTTGACTTTACAAATCAGAAATGTAGGAAATTTTGTCTACTTTAATTTGTGTGAATGATAAAGTTGGCAAAAAATACTTAGTTTTCGAGACATAGTAAAAAAACCATAAAATGCAAAAAGTGCTAATAAAAACAGTTTCCTAGCAAAATGCTTGCCCACAAAGTTCAGAAACCATTGTTGGTACTCTTATGGCTACAACTCTGAAACTATAAATCCAATCCGAGATTTATTTTCTTCATCTGTAAGCTAGTCAAATTTACTATTAGACATCATATATGACACATATATATGACATTCTGATCAAGTCCCGTTAAATTCCCACGCTAGAACGCCTAATTGAGTAAATAGTAACTTTAGAAAAAACAAACTCACTTTTCGAGACACAGTCGAAAAAATGTAAAAGTAGCCAAAAGTAGGTCAAAAAGTGCCCTAAAACTAAGTTTCCGACAAAATTTTACCCGCATACTTTAAATTCGTGTTTAGCAACCGAAAAAACATATAGGGTCAAACCATAGAAAATCAAAACTGTTGCAAAACTTTCTTCTGAGCCCCAACTTTGCTAATATGCCTGGACTAAACAAGCTCTGAAAAAAGTTTAATGAAAGTTTTAAACAATCTTGGATGATTATTTTTTCGCCATGGTAGTGACGCGTCAGAAAAAAGTACTTTGAATTTAAGATAAAGTGACATATGTTCTTTTTTTATTATTAAAATAAAACAAAATTAATAATAATAAAAGATAAAGATAAGACAAATAATCATTGTAAAAAAAACATATGTTCTTCAACTTCTTTAATACTGGTATACCTTAGTAAAAAAAATAGCAAAGAAAATTACTCATAAAATTTTATTATTGTATTCCATATATAAAATAATCCGTTTTATCATAAAAAGAACTGTTCTTGTTACTTAAAGGGCTCGTCTGCAACTAGAGAACAGTATTTTTACACTCATCTGGGTCGATACTATGTCTGCTTGATACTCTGACCCTCTACATGGAACTAAGTTTTCGATCTTCTTTTCGGTCTTTCACGAGTTCTGACTTCTCCTGGGCTACTTAGTATTCTTCTATAATTAAGTCCCTTTTTATCTGGTATGCATGATCTTAATTCTATAATTAGCCTTATAATCAACATTTCTTTGAAATATGTTGATTATTAAAGCTGCTATTTAAAATGTACAATACTAGTTCGTTATGAGTAATTGTTTTGTACAGAATTATTTTGGAATCACTACTTATTAGTTAACCCTCCAAAGACGACCAAAATAGTTTTTTTTTATCAAAAAGAGACTTTTTATATTTTTCTTTGTTAATGGACATACTGCAATTTTCTCATAATTGGTCTTGTTAATACGATCATGCTTCATCATGAAAAAGGCCTTCCCCGAGATGATTTGGGGGCCTTTTTTGATGATTCAGTGCAAAAAGGATGTTTTAAATTTTGGAACTTGGAAGGCTGTTATTTACAAAATATAATTTATATTTTAACTTATATAAATCACAAACAAACAATAAATTATTACCTATTTAATATAGATTTGATTTTTTTTTTTTTTATGAAACACCATCTAACGTATAAACACCATATCTCCGTTACCTGGAGCATCAATAAAAGGATATTACTAGTGCGATATTCAAACGGTAACCTTGCGACATGAAAGGGTAGATAGGTAAGAGGATGCAATGAAATTTGTGAAACTTTTAATGATTATGAGTACATTTAGATTTAGCTAATAATGAACAATATTTAGGGAGAACATCATAGTTTTAAAGCAGGAAAAGGTTTTTGATTTGTTAAGTTTACGACTTGTCTAACAGTTAAGAAATTATTATAAATGCATATTTATGTACCTATTTTCAATAACAATTCAATGTTTGATACATCAACAATTACAAGAAATTGTATTGCATGATCATATGATCACAGTCATAGTAATGGCAATTTTAAAATCTTCAGGATTATTATTTTTTAATGAAACTCATATTAGACCATGATACCAATATATAGGCTTTGACTCTTCAATCTTATATAAAATATTAACAAAATTATAATTCTTAACGTTGATAAGAATCGATTTTCAAACTTTGACTAATTCGTCGAAAGTATTTTCTGGCATCCTTTCTCTACCAAACAGTGAAATTCCAACGTCCACATTACAACTCTCAACTCACTTCTCAACTCCTTCAGCTCAAATCCTCCGTTCTTACCCGCCAAACCCGTTCCCGCCCATCAGATTTGTACAGTCCTGGTCATTGCTCCGCTGCTTTCGACAGATCATTCCTAATCCGATCCTCGTCCTTATGGAACTCCATCCCTTACACCATTCGCCATTCAAACACCCTTTCCTCTTTCAAATATCACTTATTTAACTACCTACTGTCCATCCAGATCCATGAAAACTGTCATTAGCTACTCAATAGTTATATAAAACATAAAAGTTTATGGACACGAAATTTTATTGTTTTTACACAATTGATTCACAAAATGAATCAAAATATTTCTGTTTGCTTTTGTCAATATTTTTAAGCTTAATTTTTATTTGTTATAATTAATAATTACCATTTTATTATATTTAATAATATTTCATAACCATCTTGAGGCTCTGTAGGCCCCCTGATTGTACATTATGTTTTATTCTTAAGGGACTTAAGGTCCCAGAATAAATATAGAACGTTTTTCAAAAAAACTTTTTTCAAATTCCTTTTCCTTTTTTCTGATGAGAGAAGTGCTTCAATCGTCACAGGTTTGGTAACAAATTAACACTAGCACCTCTTGGAGAAGGGCTGCAGAGGTATAAAGGTATAAAATAAGGGCGGAAGAGCAGGGTGTTCTTTTGAGTGGGGGTACGTTTGGTGTGATCATATGGACAAGCCAGCCCTTGGAGGGTTAAATACGAAAGGGAATTTTTCAAGAAGGAACATTTGTCAGTCTTCACCTTAAGACTAGTGATACCTTCTAATCGCCATGTCAATAATTAATATAGTGTAAAAAGAAATATAGGGATGCATAAATCAAGGGATGTGGGTAAATTAATACATTAAATTCCTACACTTTAAGGAAATTAAATAAATCAAAATGCATCGGATGTTTAAATCATCGAATGTTTAAAAAATTATAAATATAACAAATAATTAAGAGATATTTATTATTAAACCTCTAAAAAATCTGCTAACCTATATATTTAGTTTTTAATAAGTAAATAACACCACTGATATGTTTTTGAGTAAAGAGGGTTGTGAAATTTTCCGTAAAATGTAGATTCAATCAACTGATCAAGTTGGGACAATAAAACACTCCAGTTGATAATAATCCCAAGCCTTCAGCGTTGATGGCGAAGGGTTCTTAAGTTCATCACCAAAAAGGTTTTTTCATCAAGTTAAAATGAGTAGGCATTCTTAAGCGGAATGATTCTGATGGTAGGCGTAAAGTAACGTAAACAATTACAAATTTTTGTTGTTTTTTACTCTATGGCCATTTTCCATTTAGGAAAGAGGAATGTCTAAAAGTACTTAAATATGACATAATAGACTGAATATATGTATAAAAAAAAACGCACAAATGAGAAATAAATAAAAGAAGCAAATGTATGTAATTGGGTATAACTGATTTTGAGTAACTAAAATTTGGAGGCGTCAATCAAAAACGAGTTTTACCTTATAGCTCGATAGTTCCAGTAGCTTTTAATTTATCCCTCGTTTGGTATATTTTACATCTATTTACTCTTTATTTTATAGATTTTTTGTCTTTATTAATCATTATTGACAACTGTAAAACATACCAACCAATTTTATAACTACAAAAATGAAAACAAATTCTGGTTTTAGAGGCATGATGAGGATAGTTGCCCAGTGACACTTCCACGTGAATCATATTTTACTCTACTCTATATCCATCATCCGGCTTGTTTTCAACCATCTAATATTTTTTTTGGATATCATTGTGAAAATGTCATGTATGTGTTTATTGGGATGACATTTTGTAGGAGGTCTGTAAGTGTTATTTCTTGTAGGCACACGCAAATACGTGTTCGTATGATTATTCAAAAAGTTTTAGCCTGAAATTTTTGTAGTTTCTTTATATGCGTCGTTTTGGTATTTCCGTAAATTTGTCAAGCTACTATGTCCGAATAGGTCTTAGTATTTATCTGTAGCTACGGAGTTAATTTTCTAGATGTAGTCTTATTATAATTTCATTGATCTTCTTCTACTTAAGGGATGAATATATACAAATATATACATATATTTCTTTGTATCGATTTACCCTATATACAGGGTGAGTATCTCTTAGTGTATAAAAAAAAAAAAATTGGGTGAAACTAGATCAAAAATGTAGCAAAATGCCGCAGAACTCACCTATCTATTCCAATCCGTTGCAGAAATACGATAAATCAAAGACTTTTTTGAGGAAACCACGTTTTTTTCCATAAAAGCTGTAATATCTCAAATTTTGACCACATTTTCGGATTTAGCATTAAATATTCTATAAAATCAAAGTACCTGTAACCTTGAATTTTACAAACTTAGGATCTAAAGAAAAGCTTGATCTTCACCTAATTTGGGGAAGTCACAATGTCTTAATTACTTCAACGCTCACCGTTTTTCGAAAAAACTATCGACAAAACTGTATATCTTACAAAAACTTGCAAATTTAATAAGCTTTCGAATGATATGTTGAACTTAATGATTCTCTTTCGATTTGATGGAGAAATGTACTTTTGAAACCGAAAAAACATGGTGTTCTCATTTGGCATACAAATCAGTTACTTGTGTAAATAAAACATTACGACAAACCCTTAATAGAAATATGCATTTTAAACATAGTAAACTCTTCATTGGAATGAAAAGCAATGAAAAAAATTATTGTTTAATAGAAAAGAAAGGAAAACTGTCAATAAAGCGACACCTGACCAGAGGATCTTATGTTATTACATTTATTTATTTATTATTATTATTTATGATTTATTTTATTAGATTTAATAACAATGTAATGCTTAAAATCCAATGATAATGAACATAGATCTCAATGCCTTCCCCTGTAAAAACAGACTCATCTGTCCGTAAAATTCACCTCAAAAAGTAGTATTCTTCAACACAATCTGCATTCAGAAGCTAACGGCAAACTTTATTCTTTATCATTGGATTTTAAACATTACATTGAAAATCTAATAAAATAAATACCAAATAATAATAATAAATAAATAAATGTAATAACATAAGATCCTCTGATCTGGTGTTGCTTTATTGACAGTTTAATAATTTTTGTCTTTGCTTTTTATTCCAATGAAGAGTTTATTATGTTTAAAATGAACATTTCCATTAAGGGATTGTCATAATGTTTTACTTACACAAGTAACTGATTTGTATGCCAAATGAGAACACCACGTTTAATCCGAAAGAAAATTTCTCCATCAAATCGAAACAAAATCATTACATTTAACATATCATTCGAAAGTTTATTACATTTGCAAGTTTTTATAAGATTTGCAGTTTTGTCGATAGTTTTTTTCGTAAAACGGTGAGCGTTGAAGTAATTAAGACATTGTGACTTCCCCAAATAAGGTGAAGATCAAGCTGTTCTTTAGATTCCAAGTTTGTAAAATTCACGGATACAGGTACTTGCTATTATAGAAAATTTAATTCTTAATCCGAAAATGTGATAAAAAAGTAGATTAACCGAAAATATAAAAAAATACTTTAAAAAAATGGAGATATTACAGCCTTTATGGAAAAAAACTTGGTTTCCTTAAAAAAGTCTGTGATTTATCGTATTACTGGAACGGATTGGAATAGAAAGGTTTGGACTGCGGCATTTTGCTACGTTCTTGATCTAGTTTCACCCATTTTTTTTTTTTTTTTTTTTACACTAAGAGATACTCGCCCTGTATATTATGTATTATATTTTATCTCTTCTCACTGTATATATACTATTATCTAAGTACATCATGTAATTTAAAACATTATTGCCCTTAATCGTGACAGATTGTAATATTTGTCAAAATGACAGATTAATACAAATTTTGTAAGTATTAGTAGAAACGAGTTAAAAAGGACAGAGCTGTTCCCAACCAGAATAATTAGGATGGGACAGGGTAAAACTGGTTTAAAACTTAAAGCGATGTTCTTTTCGAGTCGTTTATTCAGCCGGAATGGGGTGGCAGGAACTGGGAAGATCTGGTGGTTTAACGACGATATTTGGTGGATCCAGGGAACCTGCCAACTTTTCTGATTATACCAAAACAAGTTAGCACATTTCCCACCCAATTTGAAGCAACTCCTCCAACCCCTCTTACATTAAAGAAACAGTTAAATAGCGAAAACTTGAGTCAATTCAGCTCACTGTGCTATTGGCTCTATGTTCAAGTTGATGATTGTGGTTCTGTTATAAAAAAAAGTAAACGATATTATTGACAATTTTGATTTAAATCTGTAAAGGATAAAACAGTTTTACTAAATGAACTGGTTGAACCAATTTAAAATAAAAAATTCTTATGCTGAAAACTAATCCGTTGAGCTGGAAAAGTAGTCTCCTTATGTTTATCTCACTATAGATTAGTTGTACATTATGGTCTAGGCATGCGTACTTTGTTCAGGATTGTGCAACAGTTGTTTTCGAATGCACTATATTAGTAAAACATCGAAAATTTAAGAACCAATATTGTTGAAGTCCAGTTATCTAATGTTTTTTTTTTTAGACCACCTGAAATCGAGAAAGCAGTCCACCATTTACCAGAGCTCCTGGACAAAGTGGTAACTGTCAACGGAAAGGCAGCAGGGGCTCCCATTAGTGCCCTCTATTGCTATTTTACCTCCTTTCTCGGAAACCCTCTTTTTGCTAATAGAAAGACAGCGTAGTATGGCCGGGGGCTTCAAAATCAGGTAAGTTGGAACTTTGTCGTCAAATTATTAACCTATAAATTATTAATATAACGATTTGTCTTCAAAATATAAAAATTATAATTACAGATCACTGTTACCTTCCCGATCGAAGAAATCATAGTTGTCATTTTTATTTTATAGCCGAATGACTCGCGTAAACATTGGGCCTTGGAACTAAAAGTAGGTTCGTAGACCAAGAGTTGATCGTTTCAAAATTTTAGGACAAATACATAACATCCACTGTCACGCCAGATGCAAAAAATTGATTATACGATTAAAAAAAGGGATGACTTAAATGAATTAAATATTTAACACAAATAAAAATTTAATTGACGATTAAATACAAACCGACATTTTACGTGTACAATTCAGGCCACCAGGTGATATCAGGTTGGCGATTTTTCAATGGATCATTTCTCGTTTACAATTGCAATATGGTTCGATTTATTAAATTGTTTTTCTCATCATTGAGTAATTAGATTTTGAAAATAAAACAGATCTCTCGACATCGCTTCTTTTTCTGCGAATACGTATAAGGCCAGTAAAAAAGGTTACCAAAGACAATAGCTAACTTGGATGAGTAACCGCCCAAGACGGGTATAAGTGATTTTTGGTTGTTAGAAAGTAAACCATTGACTGCTTAAAAGGTGGCATTGCTGTAAGCGCGACCGTAGTTCATCACCCTAGTCTGTGTATAATGTTAAAGTTAAGTATTAGTTTTCTAGATGGCACTTATATCCTTTTGCACTTCCATGCTTTAATTAAGATCGACATTTTTTAAACTTATTTAAAGTTTGAAAATAAAATCGTTTAATTAAGAATCTTGAAGATGAAGAGGACGATCTTCGGACTCTGGGTGTGAGAGGATTGATAAGGGCTGCCGAAGAAAGGTTTGAATGACAGAGAATTGTAGAGGAGGCCAGGGTTCTGCATAGAATATAAGCGCCATAAGAAGAAGAAGAAGAAGAAGAAGAAGAAGAAGAAGAAGAAGAAGAAGAAGAAGAAGAAGAAGAAGAAGAAGAAGATGAAGAAGAAAAAGAAGAAGAAGAATCTTTAATTTGATTGCATACTATGGGATTTAAAAAATTTTATATATTTTTTTTTAAATGCCCGTTTTATCTTTTATTCTTAGTGTAAAAATATTTGATCGTTGGTAAATAAAATATAAAATATTTTACTGAACGGGAAAAGATTAACATCCAGTTTTTTTTCTGATGTTTTATCCTAAATTGAGGAAACTCTTCAGGGCTATAAATAAAAAAGATAAGACTACTAAAATGTGGGTTTACTTAGTAGAAAAAATTAAAAAAAAAAAACTTATAAAAAATTTAGTAAGTATGACGTTTCATTATTTAAATATATTCATAATGCTGAAAAATGGAACGAAACATGGAAGCACTGTATATGATAGTTATGCTCTGGGTGTATCTCTTTAGTCGCAATCCTAATTATCTTTCATATCTTTTCTTATTATAAAACATTATAAATTTTGTTTTCTATTTGAAAACGCTAGTTAGTTTTTAAAGTCAGTTTGATTATAGTTATCCAGTAATTTAACTTAAATATCAGCTAGATCAGCTGGTTTGACCTTAAATGTTTTCAATGTTTCAAAAGGAAACTAAGTAATAGGCATTAGCCAAGATAGGATTGGTGGAGTGGGGCCAGTTATTATGGATTAGTCCCGTCCTATTGGTTCCAAGGACCATTTTAGTAGCCAATGGTAGGCCTCCATGGACTGGCTTTTAATCCCAGTGATAGCAGCTCCGCTCCAACGGTGCAAGTTAATCCACGGCTTTGGATCCGATACTCGACTCTACACAGCCAAGGATTACAGAACGCTACTGAAGAATGTCAAGTGCTCCGCTTGTTAGCGTTCTCTCTTCATTGCATTATTATGGATTATGGAACGACAGAATACAAAAGCACGTAAATAATTAAAGATATAATGTGCTACAGTATAGGTACATAATACTCTTGCTGGAGTATTACTCGAATACTTACATTAAGAGTAATACTCTTACTGCATATAAGTATTTTCTTATAGGAATTAATGATAATTAAATCATAAATATTTTGTAAAACAAAGTTGAAAACAATAGAATTAATAAGCTTAAAACTAATTATTACACAGGCCAACAAAAAAAAATGTTTTTGAAAACTTTGATTACTTTAATAGCTGTTTTTTTAAAATAGATTTTTGTGTGCTGAATCCAAATCTGGTCTTAGTTTTTTTTGTATCACGTATAGTTCTTGAGAAATTCGTTTTTTTTATATAATTTAAAAAAGTATATATAACTGTTTCATATAAATATAAAGCATTTTATACTGTTTCATGAGGCCTAACTTTATATGTAGAAGTAGTAAGAGATTGTTTCTAGGATCTACAAGGTTTTTTCGGAGAATGTTCTTCTCGCCGGGTTTTAAAGGCTCCCTCACAGGCCAGTTCTTTCAGCACCAATGTTGATCCCTTGCTCTACTGTCTCATTCACACAAAAATCATGGAAATTTGGCGTAACCGCCTTGCTGACCAAGAAGCATGCATGCTACTTTCAAGTCACCACATATCATCCAACCATGAGCCGAATAGCCAATTTTATTCAACACTATTTCTAGGTTTTCATAGCTCTCTTTCATATGTACAGAATGGCCAACAGGTATAGATGCATAAGTGTTACTATTGTGTAATAAAACAGCTTTTAAACTAGTTTTGGAAGAATCAATAAACAGCCTCCAGTGTTCTTTTTTGTATTCAACACCAAACTCTTTGATCAGACCTGGAATGTCTGAGCAGTACACTAAATCACCTTCTTGTTCAAAAAATTTCGAAAACTGCTGCTCTCTCTTCCTATACACATATATGCTAGTTCCAACTGCCAACAAGGTCTTTTCTTTTAGTCTAGAACCAAGCAAGCTTTTTTCAGTTTTTTCTCTTGTTAACCCAAGATCCCTAACTAAGTCGTTAAGCTCAATCTGAGTAAACAGTTTAGGCTCTATATTTGCTATAGCACATTGGAACTCTTTATCATCTTACTCATCCATATCTGTTTCAGCAGTGCTTCTAACTCTTATACATCCAGCACAAATTATTTTACAATTTTATTTGTAGTATATAAAAGCTGTTAAATTCTGTAATAAATCAAAAAATTTAATATACTGATGCGCAAATATGAAAAAATGGTAGGTGATACGGCTTAATAAGTGTCATATTTGGATTTAGTACCCTAAAAAACAGAATAATAAGGTGTTTTAAGTAATAAAGTTTTTTCATCGTTGGCCTGTGTTATTTTTACAAAAATAAAAAAATGGAAACATTTCGTGGATATAAATACAAATTACGATGTAATGTGAAAATCACCATTTCCAAGAAAGTGGTAGAAGTGTATGAGGGTTCATTGAAAATCACTTTGACAAGGTTTTTCCTCCTGTTAATGAGGGGTAATGAGGTTTATTATTGAGTGAATCGAGATTTGAGAGAGCGTCACAACGTACCTAAAGCAATTGCTAAAGATTAAAACCAAAAATAAGTCTTTCAAATTCGATACTTTACATTTGTATTGACAATATATAAAACTGTCACTTATTATTAATATTTCATTAATATGTGATCTCACTTCAATAAGCCTTTTGATTACGTGTTATATCGAATTGCACCTTGTAACAACGCATACAATAAGTTTTTTGTTAGTTTCTTTTCATCAGACACTTTTTCTTTTTTATGAAAAAAAACAACAACAGAACAACAAAAACAACAACAGTGTTGACAGAGGTTATAATGGACTTATTGGCAAATGCGCACATTAGCACATACAAATTTACAGAAATTAGCCCACCGTAAACTTTACCTAATTATTTTCTTTTTGGATGTTTGACATTTCATACAATATAGTAAAACAAACACCAAGAGTATTTAGTTATAGCAATTTCACAAGTGCTAAATTACGAAACGTGAATTCGACAATTGACGGAACCTGAAAAACGTTGGATTGGAAACAAGAAACAAACAACAGTAGAAGGTTTGATATAGAATACAGAACAAACTATCTCAAGAAAGTCAACTCATAAAGAACAACAGAACCACAAAAAAGGCAATAACAACGATGTAACCAGTACCCGTCTTGCCTACAATCCCCTACCCTTAACATTAAAAAAAAAAAATCCCTTATTTAAATTAATTTTAATAAGTATCTTTTTTGCTTTAAATATATATAGTTGTAAGTATATTTTTTATAAAATAGAGAAACCGATATATCGTTAATTGCTTACCGATATGACAAATAGTTTTTTTTTTTTTTTTTTTTTTTTTTTTTTTAAATAATTATTGATATATACAACTGTACACATTAAATGCAACAATTAAATTTGAAGGAAATGATTACAATGACATATCAATAACATGTAAAAAATTACTCACTAGTAGCACTGCAATAAAAATTTTACATTAGAAGGTCTCTTGACCATCACCTTTTCAGACACTTCTAAAGATTATTGAGGGTTGAGTGTGATGCAAGTTAAGAGACTAGTCGATTTGCGTAGGTATGGAGTTTACTATGAAAGGATAGGTATCTGGTTTGGGCCAAATCAGCAATATATAGATGATTAAGATATATATGGATATTTTTGTTTGTGAAATAATAAGGAGCATTGAAGATTTTACGAGGGGTTTTGGATTTAATACAGTTTTGGATTGTAAGGATTAGATACGAGAAGAATTGGAAGATTTAGTGGAGCCCCAAAGCTCAACTCCGTATGGACGGAAGTATTTCGTAATATACTTGGAGCTATGAACGCTTGTGTAGTGAATGTTAGAGTAATCGGAAACGAAGAACAGTTTCTTGTTTTCTAGGTTTGGTATATGACGGATATTCGGAAGAAACTGAAAAAGAAAAATAATTTCGATACATCGCGTATCGATAGACTTCCCTACTAGCAAATGAACATATTTCCAAACACCAAACTTCTGCCAATGAATCATCAGATATTATTATACGGAAATTATTTTTGTTCTGTTTTTAACACATGTATGTTAATACTGTTTAACTTGTGTTCATTAAATACATACACCAATATAAATGTAATGTTGTCAAAATTGGTAAATAAACAGGTAAATAGATGTTTAGATGAACCCTTACAAGAAGATGGCATCGTTGGTAGTGTCGGCATTGAGGACAGAGCAGGAGTAAATTATGATGGGGTTCGGTGGGGCGAGTTAATCCATGGATTAGCCGGGTCCAAGGACTATATAGCCCGGCTTTGTGTAATTATAATAAAGAGGTTCCGGCTAATTATGAAATGTTAGATCCTCCCTTCCCATTCCTCCCGGTTAGTGTTTTTCTCCTTCCCTGTCTCGTTAATTATCTTGTTTAGCCCGCCCGCTGGGGGTAATTTGTTAGTAGCCTCTGTCTCGTCCTCTCACCATCCCTCTCTCACCCTCTCACCATCCCTCTGGTCCTCTCTCCCTCAATTCTACCTCTCTGCACTGCTGTTTTGTTATGTAATTATAGCGATATTCCAGTGTCAGCACATCCTATCAAGGAATGATTTGTTGCTGGATGAAAATTTCATCTCTACTATCCATTTCTATATATACCTCTACATAATACTAGCATCTCCCGCTCTCAAAATGAAGGGCTTAAATAATTTTAACTATAATTGATGAATTATAGTATGCAATTGAGCATTATTTCTTCAATAATATTTTTTATGAATAGCAGTAATATTAGAATTTCAGGTTCAAATTTCACTGATTAAGATTTTGAAGTTTACCTAAAAGCATAATTAGATATTTAATTTTAATTTTAATGTACTAGTTGGTGACCAGAGAGAGACAGAGGCTATAAAGAAACTTTTGCAGATAATGAACTGTATCATCAGTGTTTATAACTAAAGGCCCATGAATTGTATTTTTACACGCAATATCATAAAGCAAAGGATCGAAATTTTGGTTTGATATTAATTTTTATTTGGCATACATAATTTTATTGATTTCATCTGGTTGGATTAGATACATACACTAACCTTAATAGTATACGACAGAGTGGCAAACCTCGTTTCTGCTACTCAACGTTGTATAGTTAAATTATTATTATTGTAAATTTTTTTATTGTTGAACCTTCCTACAACTATGAAGTTGATGTAGATGGAATTATGTAAAGATGGGATCAATGGCTTTACCATTGTAAACACTATTCCAGAATAGTGCTAGCCACATATCGGTCGATTTTCGAACTTCACTGTGACCCACATGTAAACACCACATTATCAATCTCAAGTCCTATACAAAATATAGCTATGTAATCTGACATGTAGAATGGCGCTGGCCAACTATCGGTCAGTTTTAATTTAAATTAATTGGAAATCAGTAGATTTTATTATTGATAAACCATTCAGAGACTATAAAGATGATGTTAAAATTTGGCACAGATTGATTCAGTAGAACTAGGAAGAAAGTGGACCGAAAGAAGGGGAACATACTGAAAGGATGTAGAGGTTTTGGGAGGAGCGAAGAAACAGTCAAAGGACTAAGAAGTCATGAAGGCAGTCAAGTTCATTCGCTCTCTTAAAAAGGGAATTATCGTCAATAATAATAATATATAATTTTAAAATATAAAATAACTTATGTTAAATTTATTTAGAACATAACAGAAGAAAAATCTATAAAATCGGAAGACCTTTCTGAAGTAAACTTAAAAAAAAATAATGTTCAGTAGAGAAAGAAAATAGGAAGAGATTAAATTCAACCCTATGCGGAAACAGTAAAATTTGGCCGTCGTGCGGATCGGATTGCAGCACGTTCATTCAAAATTTTTCATCAGCGTTGATTGGATACCAAAACTGTGAGCTTTGTCTCTAACTAAAGTAAGCTGCAAAATGAAGCGCGATTGGAGTGCGTGCGATGACTTGACACACAGGGCGTTGGCACAACACGCGTAGCTTTCGTAAGCGCATATAGCAAGGCAGTTTCTTCCGTGATTACAGCGAGTTTTTTAAAAAGGATTTTTAAAGGATTTTTTTACGATTTTATTTTTAATATTTCACGGATGTACCTGAGATGATGATGAATATTTTTCATCTTATATAAAGAATAGATTTAAGTTATTAATTTTTCAAGCATCGTTTGAATATTATTATTTTATTTCATTGCGAAAAAAGGATTAGAAAAAATGGAAATAGAGAATAACTAAATTCAATGATTACTGAAGATGGATTTAGAAACTTTTTGGGGTTTGCATCCCTTATCGCTCGCTCTGTGCGCTCCCTTCAACCTTTCACATGTCACAGGTGCGGTTTGAAATGCGGTTGAGTCTAGAAAAAACATGGATGGAGGAATTTAAAACATTGAATAAACTAACATATCATTTCATATCTCTTAATTTATTTACCTTATTTCTGCAATCCTTAATGTAATTGGATGGTAAGGCAATGGCCTTTTAATCTTTTGCTCATTGAACAGATCTCTTTGTGAAAATCAATATGTTCTTTATTGGAATAATTTCGTTTACTTTTAATTTTCCTTTTTACAGTTATTGGTTTTTTTTCTCATACGAGGATACCATAGGGGGCAAAGAGAAAAAGTATATAAATATATTTGTATACTTTATTAATTTTAATTTTTTTTTTTTTGGAGGTAGTAATTTTTGTACTATTTGTATAAAGAGTTTTAGGTTTTTACTCTATCTTTATCCCTGAATAAAGTTATTTTTGTTCCATTCCGTTTAGGATTTATTATAAAAACAGATAAATTGTCAATGTCTAAATTACAAATAATTAACAATGCAGGGATAAATGAATAATTGGCCAGAGAACATTCGTGAAAAATGACATGAAATTAAGTAGTTTAACAAAAATTTATTATTCATATTAAATAAAATTAACATAATATGAGGATTAATTAGTGCGATGTTAAAAAGTTTATTAATATTTTTGTTATATATTGTTAGTCTAAATTATGATTTAATAAATTTGAAAATACATAACATTAAAACAGGGGTTGTATACAATTTATGCATTAGTATAAATTTATAACAGTATAAATATTAACAGTATTATTAATAATTTGGCCCTGCCCAAAGTTACCATGCTAAAGGCCGAACGATCGTATTATTACAAGAGTATTTCATTTTATAAAATTTAAAATAATACTAACAACAAATCCTTCAATTAGAACGAGACTGTTCCCTGCTCTTTGCTAAGTTCTCTCACAAAATATTTTTTTATTTATTGATATACAACAAGAAAATTGGAGAAACATTATAACAATAGCATGTCAATAACATGTTAAAATGCACTCACTAGTAGTACTTCAATAAGAGTTCTATGTTAGAAAATCTCTTGGTCATCTTCTTTTCAGACGCCTTAGATGATTTTTGGGAATCAAGTGTGAGGTAAGTGGATTCCAGTGAGTATGGAGTTTTTAGTCGATGGATAGGTATCTGGTATGAGCCAAATCAGCAGCATATGGAAGATTAACATATTTATGGATAAGTTTGTTTGTGGCATAATAAGGAGCCTTGAGGATTTTACGAAGGATTTTGGAAAGTAAGGATTGGATACGAGCAGAATTAGAAGGTTTAGTGGAGCCCCCAAAGCTAAACTTCCTATGTCCAAATAGGTATAATTACTGTCATGTTAATAAGTCTTTTGTAATTTATTGGGAGCTTTGTATGCTATGTCTATTAAATGTTGGAGTAGTCTGAAACGAAGAGCAGTTTCTAGTATTTTAAGTCTGGTATGTAAAAGTCTCTTAAAAGTGTTCTGTTACTCTATAATGGAGATATTACACAAAATTATTTGGCAGAGAAGGTTGCTGGTATGTTATGAAACTTTAGGGCGCTGATATGTTACATACTTTAGTTATACTTGTGACAGATTTACAAATGCCAACCATAAAAGAACACAACCAGACCTTTTACAAAATATTTCACAATGGACTTCAAGATTATTCCAATAAACTCATACAATTGAGGCGTGAAATTCCAAAACCAGCGAAGTACAATTTCCAGATTTTTTATTTTTTATTGAAGAGTTTTTATCCTAGACTATCTTTAGGTGAAAGGTTTTCTTAAAAAAGTTGTTAAATCTAATTTAAAACGTCCGTACAAAAAATAATTTTCATTCCTTATCCAGTCCGACCTTTACCATTATCGAACCGCTGTGAAAAATGGACTTTGATGGTTTTGGAATTCTACGCTTCAATTGTACTAATAGCGTATGCTATATTCGAAAACTTTATTTTAGATTAGATTTTTGGATACATTTCTTAAAGACTGGATTCCAGGACATACACTGCTGGTTTTCAGTTTTATATTGCAAATACAATAGTGAATGTAAAATTGAAGAGGATAAATTAGTTGATCATAACCTCTCTAATGTTATTTGATTTGCTCTTGTATTGCTAATAGAAATTATTATAATTGCGCAAAAGATATTTGTGATGTTCCTGCGGTCTGTAATATTCTTGTACAATCTTTACTTGGACATTGTAATACATTTCAGGAAATGTAACATTGCTTCATAACATTATACAAACATTTGTAACTAACATCTATGACAAGGGTTAGACGTTGACAATAAATTAGAGATCGGAAATTAAGCTGTCACCCAAAGACTGGACCCAGCTAGCATCCCTCAACTGATGAACGAACATCAACACTCTGCTTCGGGCAAAGCCGACAGTCGTTAGGTTAGCTATTGATTTATTCAGGCGACCCAGGGCCTTCCACTCAATTCTGAACATAATTTCCTCTTCAGAACAGTCTCGCATTAATCACTGAGGAACAGAAAGTTCCACAAATCTCACATCTCGTTCCGAACCTTTAACCTTTACAGAAGACTAAAAAAAAATGGTAACAGCATGTGTTAGCTTCACATGGTTACTGCGACACATTGACTTCCTAGCGTGGTAGAATATGGTCTAAATTCTTGGGTAAATACACCAGAAACAAAATTCACAAACTTCTAAGAAGATTAATTGGCGTTACGAAAATAACTGGTAACACTTTAAGTGAAAACAACTGTCTGCTCCAAGGAGGTAGGTGCTTAAGTGCTTGTTTTAATATTGGTTACGTTAGTTTAAATCAGTGTTTATCGAATATTATGGTCACAGTAGTAGCTAATCGTAACATGTGATAAGATACGAGATAATTAAAAAAAAATTAATTAAGATTTCTGATAATTAATATATGAAGACATTTAAATTCCTAAACACTTTACCACAATTATAGGCCCACAGTTTTAATCTGCGTCAATTAAGGTAACTATCAAGAGAGATATCCGGCTTGCGATTATTATAAACGTGTGGATTCTAACTGCAATTCTATAAATCACCAAAACTTCAGCCTCTGTCCCGATACCTTCTTTCGATTATGCAACATTTCCTAACAATGAATTTACATTAAGGTTAAATGACATCAGTTTCAAAAACATCATTAATATGTATAGTATCTGTACAATTTTAGTATGATAACTACTAATCATCTTTTAAAAAAATGGAAAAACAGTTGACAAGAGAGTTATAAAATCGGTTTAAAATCAACCACATTATTTAAATATTTGAAAATACAGGCTCCTGGTAGCTGCCAAACGTTTGGATGTCTTGAACAGATACGAGCTACTATTTGTAACTTACAAGGATTCAAGTTCACGAATGGATATTTTTATGATAAATTACGTGGACACTCGAACTACAGAACATGGCAAAATTAAAAATTTCAGATATACCTCAATAACTCTACGGAGGCTAGAAAGGAACTGGATGAGAGATCTTCCTGTCTAATTTTTAAGACAGTATCGAGCCTGGAGCTTGTATCACAAAGTGCTGACTGTAATTTGCAACACAAGGTAAAGGTAAACAGTTTGAAATCAAATAATTTTTACTCACTGCAAGCTGAGACCGATAAAAACATTACATTGACTTCGTTGTGTTACATGTCTAAAACAAAAATAACTGGAATTTTGACATTTTGGGTATGAAGCCGACGCACAGTGGGACGAGCCAACGTTATTTGTTGGACATTGGCTGAAAACAAAAATTTATATTTATGGCTTGAATCATTTATAAAATGTTTGCTGTGGTCATTGCCGATAAACAACAGTACGTTAAACATAATTTTATTAAGCACTAACAGTACAAAAAATCGATAAACTAGGTTTGTTTGTAAGGTCCTCGAAAATATCCCGTTTTGTAAAATTGCATTAGACATTCTGTACATGTCCGATGTAAATTTTTTGCTGTTCACAGCTTTAAGCATGATATCACGATTGTCAATAAAACATTTTTCTGTAAAAATAATGATTACAAAAAATAAAAATAATAAATGTATCTAAATTTTTAAATTTCAACAAAAAATTTGATTTTAGAAAAATGTTTAAACTTGTTTAAGCCGAAACCCATTTTAATTCAAAATATCAATACTGGACAGTAACTTAAGATCGAAATGGTCTGCGACCACTTGCGACCTTGGAGAATATTTGGAATTAAAGATATTTTTTACATATTTGTAGGATTTGTAGAACTCCTTCCTCTCCATTATAACCCTTGTTTTACCCCTTTTGTTTAGTGTGTTTATATCTTTTTAGTGTTTTCCTTTCAGCATTAACTCTGTTGGGTTATTTTACCAACATATTTGTCAGTTAGTATGATAATGGGGATCATTTTGGCCAAGACGTTAGAAAGTGTTCGAAAACCTTTGATAATTTTGAGTGCCATTAGCTTTGCTATTGCCATTCCAGCTTTGCCTTGTTGTACTTAACCTGTATTCCTGAATGCCATATTTCAATGAGATATGTAAGAATAGGCAAAATTGTGGCTTTATACAGAACCTCCAGGGCCGTTCTCAACCGCTATGTTTATTTTGTAGTATGTCAATATGTCTGTCCCTCTTTGATTTTTCGTCTATGGTTATTTCATAGCACGATTTCGATTAGGATTTTTGTTATTAATTTTCACATTTAAGTCCGGACTTAGTCGTTTTTTAGTGATCACCATATAATTAGATTTCTTTCTATTGAATGTCAGTTTGTTTAAGTAAGCCCAAGAATTTATTTTGTGAAATACTATATCGACTGCTGTCTGTAAATGTTTGAAATATTTTGATGTTATAATTGCTAATGAAACTTTACAAAAAAAAATGTTAATGAAACCTGAATACCTAAAAAACTACAGTAATGAAGATACGTTTCCCGAAGCAGCGGAGTTGCTACAAATGGACAACACAATTGCGATGGACTCTGGTGATGAGACAGATGAAAATTATTCCACATCAATGAACAGTTAAAAATTAAAAAATGTAAATATAAATATAGTTTTTTATTTCTTGTAAAGTTGTAGAAATTTTTCCTGAGGTTTAACAACTCTTGAACTCTGCTTCATTCTACTTTTTTTTGCTAAGACATAGGTATAACTCATCTTTATTAATTTTTATTTAATTTGTAAATTATTTATAAATGATTTAAAATCGATTTGCTTTGATAAATTTAACTTGTACAAAAAAGTGGTCCAAATTGCTTTAACAGATGGACTTCAAAAATGTTATCCACAGGTATTCAACAATAAAAATGTTTAAAATTGATATCGGAATAGGTCTGAATGCTGACACTGACACGACGAATATGAACGAATGGATCCAACGATAAAATTTCGATAAGCACAGTGTAGGAGCTTGTGGGCTTTAATTGAGTACTTCTATTAAATAGCTAAATAGTTCCCTTTTCGGATGGGGACAATATTTAAAATAATAATTACCTATCAGGTTTCTGACAAACCGCAAATTTTTTATTTTTTTAGAAAATCAGATCGACGAAAAAGGCATAAAACACGTATAACTCACATAACGGTAAATTGATTGATTTGCAGATTTTTAAATTCGATAGAGCACATCAAAAATCATAGAAAATAATATCCCTTGAATCAAAATATGAAAAAAAACGAAAATTAGATTTTTTTAGACACATATTCGTTAACAGAGCAAAATCCTGAAACGATGGAAAAAAAAACTGACTTCAGATTCGAATTCTACACCCTTGAAAACATACCCTTACGAAATTTGAAGTCGATTGAATAATTTTTAGGGGCTCAAAATGCGATGTCCAGAAAAAACACCATTTCGTCCCACTGTGCGACGGCTGCCGTGGTAGCAAACTTCGGATATCAATTCAGCACCCCAAAAATAAAGATCTATTGAGAATAAAATTTGGCAGTTTTTTTTAAACGTCCTTTTGAAGCCTTATTTTATTTGACTATAAGGCTATGATGAATCGAAACATAACATAACGGAACGGTTTTTACGAATGCGATAGGTTACATTAGTTGGATAGGGACAACGCAATACGGAGCGTGTTTTCCTACCTAACCATGAATGAAGAAGATAAATGGTTTAATGGTTAAATGGATTAATGGTAATGACGAAGATTAATGGTTGTCCAGACGAAAGCGTTAACAAGGTACCAATGCATGTATCTTAGAAGCGCAAAATAGTTGGAACAGAAGAAAAAAAAGGTTCTAACCATAATCTGGCGATTACCGTTTTTCAGTTCATTATGAACATTGTTGCAATCATGACTATAGATATTTATACAACCTTAGGCACCAAGTGAAATCTAAAAAAAAAATATAAATATAAATAAAAAGATCATTGTAATTTGTCTTGTAATAGAAAACATTCAAGGCGATTTCCAACACCAGTGTTGGTTTTTTAAAAAATGTTTATTAACACGCATAATATAAAAAGTTACATGGAAAGTGCAAGAGGCAATCCTACTATTTGAACATATTTTTTTCAGAAAGAGGAATTTCAATGAAGCTCAAAAAAAAATGGCTTGATTGCTACCTAAGTCATTAGTTCAATGTCGCAATATAGGGTGTCTCAATTATAGGCTATTTAGTGATAATGACATTCGTTAATACCCTTTCATATTTCAAAAGAAGGATTATAATTAAATGCAATAGCTCGTAGCTCTAGCTGTTCTTACGCTTTTGAATGATTTGCCTCTTTTATGAGTTGGTTTTAATCAGAAAAAATTTCTTTGACTTGTTCCCTTTAGCCATTGAGGCTATAGCTACAGAGGGTAAACAGGCATCTATGTTTTCCATTAATTCATCTCAATTAATATTGTATTTTATTTTAAGAGAATATTATATTGATCAATTTAATATTCAAATGATACAAGATGTATCATGATAAGCACAAATCACAGGCGGCATTTAAAACCAAATAATTTTAGCGAATTGAACCAATACTTCTGCATTAACTGGAATATGATTTTTTCTTTGTTCGGGTCGCATAGCGAAAATATATGGGTCAGACGATTCTAAAACTTTCAGGCAAAAATGTTTACAGGAATTATTATATCTACCCATTATAGAAGAATATGCGAATAGGAATAGAGGGACATTTTTGTCCAATACACCCCGTTATCAATACAATAAACCCCAACTTTTTTTAGTGGCCTATATTCTACGGCTACTATAATATATGTTACCTTCTACATATGTACTTGAATATAAATTTTTCCTCATTTGCCCCACAGTGCGTTGTTACGTGTTCCAAATCAATTATAATTAATGACATTCAGGAATCAATAACGAATAATAAATGCTTTGTACATTTTCAAATATAAATACTTTAATATTATATTATATTACATTTACAAATACTATTTTTCTTATTATATATATTTTCATTATATTATATTAATGTAAATTTTCAAATATAAATACTTTAATATCATATTACGAATATTGAAAAAAATGCACAGTAAAATGGTACTTGAGAATGGCGGCGCTAATTGCAGACAAAATTTCAGTATATAATAAATAGACTTGTTACTCACACATGATGTATATTACAGATTTATACTAAATACATATTAGTATATATAAATAAGAGAAGGAGGTGGAAAAATTACTAGTGTTACAATAAATGAAAATATGTAAAAAAATCGAGGCTGCGGGTATGATTAAGGATTTTCCAAAGGAAGCAGTTCGGTGAGGGGGTGGACTGTACATCTCGTATTCAACCTGTGAATGGAGGAACGAGAACGTCAATGGAAGTATAGGAAGGTTTTTTCGATATTAAAGATTGGAACAAAATATTCCAAGCAGGTATTGTCGCCGGATATTAAGATCAAGCCCCCTTATCGTTGAGTTTCTTTTCGTACGCTGAATTACTATTCAGATAAAAATAGATTACTCTGCAGTTTAAAATAGATCATCACGATGACCTGTTCATAAACACATGAAATGAACTGGTCAGCAGTTTTTATTTCTGATCGTATAGCGTTTTTGAGTGAAACAGGATATTCTCCTACTCTCATCCTCTTTGCCTTTTTTTAGTTTTACAAATCTGAATTCAATGGATTATTTAGAATTTTTTTTTAAGGTCAAATATTTTATGGAAGGCGCGGTAGCTTACTAAGGCACTAGGCCTGTCATGCTCTCCTTAAGAATTAATATTCTTTTAAATTCACCATAGATCGCTGGGAGCCCCTCATTTGGCACATCCAGTCTCTATAAAAGGAGTCTTTGAACGTGGTTTCTAAAACAATAATCTTGTATTGAAATATTCAATAGAGCATTATTTCTTCTTGGATAGGTAACAATTTCGATTCAGCAAAAATATTTTTTTTTTATTTCATCTTCGAATTTATTTTCAATCCATAAAAGTGTATTAAGGTTTGGGAAACCTCGTTTCTGTCATTCAACATTGTACAATTAAATTTTTATTATTGTGAATTTTATTATTGATAAACCTTCATAGAAATATGGAAACGAAGGAGTTAAAATTTACTGGTTTTTTAATAACAATTTAATTGAAAATAAGTAAATTTGATCGTACATTTTTAGCTCTATATAACACCGTACCATAGTAACCTCTCTCGAATGGTGCTCACCAACTATCGATCGATTATCAAACTTCACTGCGCAGCACAAATTTATCGCTTTTTTTTATGAAAATTTAATTGTAAATATGTAAATTTGATTATTGCAAAACCTTCCTTGAACTATGAAGATAATGCAGTTAAAATTTGGTAGAGATTGGTTAAGCAGTTTTCGTGGTTACTGATCACAAATGAAAAATGGCCTGTCCTTTTATAAAATAGTATGGATGAGGAGTAATCAACTAAAACTGTCCACTCAAGTCGAAGTTGTTTCTTGCTTTTTTCTAATAAAGCTGCACACACTATTATGCTTATTTATCGTTAGTAGAAAACTATTAAAGGATTCAAATAATATTTTTTTTTTTTGGATTCAACAGCGGGGAGAGGAATAGTATATATTTTACTTCTTACTCAACAAACGTTCAAATCCCCTGATTTACTACAAAAAACGCATCTATGTCAGACGATATCAGACGTATTTCGACTTATGGTATAGAGGTATGGGGATCCACCTCTATCGAATTCCTCCCATATCCAATCACTCCTATCCAGAATCCTTCGAAAAATCCTTAATGCTCCTCACTCTGTCACAAATAAACTGATCCTCAATGACCTTAATATCCCATATGTCGCAAATTTGGCACGAACCAAATACCTTTCCTTTCAATGGATCTTCATTTTTTTTAGATATTTCATTAGAGTACAACCAATGGGTAGTTCCTTTACAAGGTTTAATAATGTTATTATTTAGCATTGTATACCACATATTTACTTGATGTATTTTTTAATAAAGTTGTAAATTTCAGTTAATAAAAGGAAAAAAAAAGTTGTATACTTAATTTTTACAGCCTCATTCAAAAGGCCCAATCAATTTTGTGAGGGTTTTTAACAATAATTATTTTGATAAAAAGCTACTCTTTTTTGTTGTCCAGAGAGGCCGCAAAATATTTTTCCCAGTTAATGAATTAGCCATAAATTATCTAATAAAACTTAAATTATATGTGAGTGCCATAGTATATTAAGTTAAAAATTTTATTTGATGAAAAACTTTATTTTTAATTTCAGTTATGTGAATGGAATTTACTAAACTGGAATTTACTAGACTGATATGGAAGATATTTTCGGAGGTTAGCATTTATATACACATATCCACAGTAATATTTATAATAATTTACTAAGTAGTTTATTAAATGTTTATTTTATGTTTATTCTATAATTGAAAAATTATAGAATTTCTCGAAGCATAATGTAAGCAATATTTTTTGTTGTAAACATGTACCTTACGTACTCCGACTAGAGTTAGAAGAACTGTTTATTCTACGTTATCAACTATTGAAAGTGAGAATTTCGAGATTTAGTCCATGAGTCTGGCAGAAAACAAAAGTTGAGCGATCAAGATTATTTTTTTATTTTATTTTTTTTTACGTGAGAAATACGGTCACAACGTATTTTAATTTACACCATTTAATAAGTTTAAAACATAGAATAATCAATTAAATGGAATGATACATTGTCTAAGATATTAAACAAACGTACCGTTCCACCGCATTTTTCTATCAGTGCTGCTCTTCAAATTTATTTAATGGCAAACAGTGATAAGCGAATCGACGTTAGTTTAATAATAAAGAACTTTTCGATTCCATATGAAGACTAAACTTTGTTCAATCAACGTAAAGGATTTGTTAAGTTGAAGAACTTCCTTTGAACAAATGCCATTTCTTTGACTACAAAAAAGTTGTTATAAGTTTCCCTCATTTTTCGAAATGTTAATCAATATTATAAACAAAAATAATCTGACACACATATGGTTAAGTGATTAGTAGAAAAAATTAAGATGCAGGTTTCACATAACTGATTACAAGTCAAATATAAATAAATAAATTATTATTGATGAAAATGCTGAAAATTGAATGACAATTTATTGCCAACAGAAAGCGGAGAAGAAAGTGATATTGACGTTGGCATGGAAGAAATAAACTTTCAGGGGTTTCCAATGCTTAAGCCAGGTAAGTTGTAGTTTAGAAACAGCTGAAACAATTAAAATGAAATAATTTTCAGTTTCCGAATTCCGCGTTCTCCATTTTTAAGAGGACAGAAAAATATATATTAAAAAAGTATTTAGAGGTATCTTTTATTATAACTTTTAATGAAACCGGTTCTATACTAACGATTAAACATATGGAATCTATAAAATCTATAAAATTAAATTTAAGTGACATGTTAAGGAAAATCTATATAAATGACTATATTTATAAATGTCTATATAGAAATTTTTATTTTTAATATTAAATTGCCACTAACAATTAACATATTTAAACATACCATCAAGTCACTAAGAGAAAGAGTTGGCAAACACAAGAAAAATTATATTAGATTTCTTCTCAATAGGTTTTATGTTTTTTAAAATGCTGAATCCCAATTTGAACTGTAGCAATTAAGATATACAGGAAAAAAAATGTTGAATGAAAAATGCAACGCTTTATTCAATTCCACACGTTTGGCTTAAATCCGCACAACCACCTGGTTGGAGAATAAAAAGTATAGGAAACAACTTCCAGGAAATTTAACTTTTTTAATTTATATATTGGTCAATGTAGGTTAGTTTTGTTTATTTTTTTCAAACCTCTGTATTGCAAAATTTATTTTTTTAATTCTTGGATATTGTGTTCCATTGAAACAGGCATGATGAACAAATCATGGTGAAAGGGATAATATTCGAATGGGCTACAGATCGGTATGAATTCCACTCGCTCGTTACCGACGAGAGACCTCCCTGATAAACCTTTGTCAATCGGAAATCGCCCTCTTATTTACCTTCCATTTTTTTTCCCCGAACACCATATTTTCAACCGATCCCAGGAAATTAGGATCGTTCATCACCTGTTGGATTGAGGAAATATACTGCGTTGTTCTTTGTGTTTGAACAAGCAGATTCGAGCCTTATTTGCACCATATTGCTTCACATTTCACTAACATGCATACATTTTGAGTGTCGAAAATATGCTTTATTATATTTTTCTTCAAAATATAAATCTGGCAAAATTATAGTTGTCTAACTATAACTAAGATAACTAAAAAAGAAGTGTTTTAAAAATATAAAGAATAATAATAATGAAAAAACTGATAAAAGTTAGAAATTTAATTTTTGATGTATACTATGTAAAGCTACAACAAAAATGATGATGTTTGCTAATACAATTTAGAAACAAAAAATATTGAGGTTAATTGTAATCCTGGATATTGAATAAGATTTATTAGGTCCCTATAACAAAGTTTTGTGTTTTTTTTTTTTTTTTTTTTTAATGTATAACAATATAAACTAAATTTAAAATAATAATATAAAAAACTTAAAAAAAAAAAAATTAAATTAAAATACAGTGAGCAGCAAAAGTTTTCGAACACCTTCTAAATTCACTGAAAGGTGATTCCTTCTACTCTCGTAGAAAAATAATTTTTTTGACGATTTCATATTATTCCTTATTCACCTGAAAAATGGATCTACTAATTAAAAATTCTAAAAGATGGATAATATTCAGATATTTACTCAATAGAGTAATAGAGTGAACTGACTGCAGCAGAAGTTTTCGTAAATTTTCAATCCTAACTCTTTTTTGCTACTTTATCTTTAATTTCTACTTAAATAGTATTTTATAAACAGCCATGGCTTGATAATACATAATCAAACGGATTAAAAACAACGAAAGGCTAGACGATAAATGTCGATCGGTATGGCCAAGATTTTCCTCTCGCCGAGATACGAGGACTTTGAGATAAGATGGCATTAGAAAAATTAATGCTGTCTTCAAAATACCGGCCAGAAAGATAGCAATGACAGTAAATTCCGGGTTGACAAACATCTGAAGGACCTGATATAACTAGAAGATACCTAATAAGAAACGGATTTCTAGCATGGCTGTATGCTCAGTTAAATCATATTTGTTTGCAGTTAGTAATACATTTCTTCCTTGCTTTTCTAAATTACTCCTTATAATTTCAAAGTTTCCATTCAGGATAAACTATTCTAACTTCTCAACCTTTAATAGTTGTTTTCATTATTGCTCTTATGGCTACCTCAAAAAAATAAAAAAATAAAAGTAGTACAAACTTTGATTTTATCGTTGTTTTTTTTTATCAGTGGTCTAACTGGTCATTGTAGATCCAACATAAAGGCATCTTATGGAATGATTAGAAGGGCGGGATCTTGAGGATTGGAAGGGGATAGAAAACTCAAATTTCAAAAGATGTTTGACAATTAAGTGCCAACATAGTATAGTGATGGTGTGTGAGCGGTAAACATTGTCACACATCGGAAGAAGAGCAGATTAACATCACACTGTGTAGCGTACAACATGAGGACATCACAGGGTCCAAAAACAAAAATAATTTAAATATTTTATACCAAACAATATTTTAATCGAACATTCCCCCTTTGGCTAACTAAAGCAATAACTGCAATCAATAGACGCGAGTTGAGGAGGACAGTGGTTGGTTAGTTAAACCGGCCAACAGATGGCGCTGGTGTCGACGAATCGGGACCCTCTCCCCCCCTCCTCCATCCCCTTAACCTCTCCCCACCCTCCTCCCAGTCCTACCCCAACAGCAGCCGGCTGGCCCCAACCCCTGCTACCTGTTGGCAGTACCCGGATTCTAATAGGCAGTATAACAGCTGTACTTATTCAACACAGGTCATACTCACCAATAAGAAAATTAATGAATTAATAAGAAATATTTTATAAAGAAAATAGCATAGGATACATTCAGGAGTTAAAACATTTTTAATGGAGTGCCGACGTTTCGGCCCGCATTGGAAGCCTCCTTAAGGACTACAAATAACAAAAAGAAAACAATGTGACGAAGGAGGATAAACAAAACAATTGGAAAAATATTACATATAATATGATTTACTTCTAATCTAAATGTATGGTTATATATCCCATTCTAATAGATAAAGATCATGTTCCAACAAATGTTACATATGTTGCTAACTTGCTAACTAGCCCAAACCAGAAACTTACAATAGTATCTCAACTTGCTTCACATTCTGTTTCCAATAATCCTCCGGGGTGACTGAAAAGATAATGCCCTCGTAAGCATCTAATATAGAACTTCCATTGAAGAGCAATCAATGGATAGTTACTTTACACCAATCGATTAGTTATTACTATAAGCATTATCTTCACAAATCTATTTTATTTTATTTTGTATACCTACAGTTGTAAATTCCAATCAATTATATATATATAATAATTCCACCACTTTCATATTTTATGTAATATTTTCATATTTCTTTTTATTTCATATTAATTAATCGGCCCTCCATTATAAGTTTTTTTAACTTGGGTGTTTACAGACTACTTCAACATTTACAAGACAGACGTTTAAAGCCCCCAATGAATTACAAAAACCTCATATACAATACTGTGATCAGACCTATTAGGACGTACGGAGTTGAGCTTTGGTGCTCCACTAAATCATCCAATTCATCTCGTATTCAACCCTTACTATTCAAAACCCTTCGAAAAATCCTCAATGCTCCTTCCTTTGTCACCTATAAACTTATACTTTAAGATCACAATGTTCAATATGTTGCTGATTTAGCCCACAACTGATACCCATCCTTTCATAGTAAGCTCCATAACCACTCAAATCTGTTACTCAACTTACTTCCCACTCCATTCCTGATAATCCTCCAAGGCGTCTAAAACGAAGATGGCCTAGAGACCTTCTAGTGTAGAATTTTTAATGAAGTGCTACGGATGACTAGTTCTTTTCAAATTTGTAATCACTGTAATCGTTGCCAATACATTTACTTGATGTATATATTTTGAACAGTAGTAAATTTCAATAAATGTATATATATAAAAAAAAACAAAAAAAAAAAAACTTGGTTGTGCTTTTCTTACTCCCGGTTGAATTCAAGACTATTTTATATAAGAAAATTAATTCTTTAAGAATACCTTCCCTTTAATTGTGTAATAGAGAGGAAACTGATGTTTATTGATAAAGAAATGTTCTTAATAATGTTTTTTTAAAGAAATCTCATTAAATGTTTCAATGTTCGAATAGTATATTAACTTATATTTCAAAATATATTTGTCGTAAGATATTTAAATCTTTATCATTTTAACGTTAAATTCGAATGTTTATTTCATGATTAAGATAAAAACCATCACTCAGGGTTACCATTATCAAAATACCTCAATTAAAACTACCAATTGATTGATCCACCAATCGAAATATCGGTCGGCACTTTCAACTGCTAATCAGGAAGTTCTGACATTAAATTTGAAAAAAAAAAATCATTATCATTGGTGATTGTTTGCAGGAGATATTACCTTGATTTTTTAATGTTACGAAATAGATGAGTTTTGATAGGATTTTTTGTAGTATAAAGATATTTGATTAACAGGTCAATCAAGATTCATTTTGGGTCTAATCCGCAAAGTGTGAATTGGGCCTTAAAGGTAATGAAGTTTATATAAATCTGAAATTTATACGGACTATATGATATTTATGAATTCTACCTTTTAATGTCGTCAATAGTATCTGTTTTATTAATTGCACATATTATGTTAAAATAAAAATTTTAATAATATAATATAAGCTATGGACGCTGGGTTATCTCTTCTGGAGTACATTAGTACTAATAATATATTATATAATAATATAATATATTAATATTTTGAATGTCTAAGAAATCTCAGGTAAGAAGTCTCAGGTATGTGGTGAATTGCAAGTACAAAGCTGCCTGACTAAGGCTTGGATCCTTAGCATTGAAATTAATTATTTGTTTTGTGAATTTGCATTTTTAGAGTTATGTCTGAAAATCAATGATGAAACTTGTAAAAAAAAAAATTATTAATTTGGAATGCGAATCAAATAATTAGAATAGAATATTGAAGATAAAAGAAAGATAGAAAGGATTCTCATACAATGGTAAAACAAAGCATAAGAAAGTAAAGGAAAAGAAAAGAGAAAAAAATCTTTTGTATGAATAGAAATAATATCCTTAGAACACAAAAGCTAAATGTAATTTAAATCGTTTAAAATATTACAGTTGCTGATGAAACAGTCTCGAGTGGAAAAGAAATTATGAAATTGTCCATTTGAAGAATATAAAACACTTCTTTAATAATTAATAAATGAAGTGTAAGGCCTTAGTAACCTAAATTTTGAAAACATGGTTATCCCCCTTCTAGCTTAACACCCATTAGATATAAAAAGTTTTCTTTTATCACGAAATATTATTATTTATTTAGTGTGATTTTTAACTGTATCCTTTGTATAGATCAAGTAAATTTGTGGTAAAATTATTACAATAACAAGTCAATTTCTTGTCAAGAAAATACTAATTAGTAACATTTCAATGAAATTTACATTAGAATATCACTAGGCCTTCTTATTTTTAGTAGCCACGGAGAGTTAACAGAAATCGAGTGGAATGCATGTTGAGAGACTAGTGGATCCGAGTGAAGCTTTTCATAGAAGTATAGGTTACTTCCTAGGACCAATTCTGCAACGTATGGGATATACAAATCGTCTTGGATAACTTTCTTTGTTATATGATCATTAAATGTTAAAGTTATAGATTCTTTTTCCTATTTAATTTTTTTTTTCATAAAGTACTAGACAAGTATAACGTAGACTACAGAGGCTACGATTATATCAGAGCATAGAAACGAAAGCTCACACTTTGGATGACCTTCATCTATTTTTAAATTAGTTTAAACTTTTATAACGCGGTGTTTAGGCCCGCTGTATATAAACAAAACAACGGATCAAATATTTAGGAGCTTAGTTCCATCACTACCGCAGACACTAAATATTTAGTTAGCTTATTATGTGAATGATACCTTGTTCAGAATGTTTTTTATCCCAATAAAAAAATACTATTCTTACTTACAGTCTGATTGAATTATGAATGGTCTAATTTTATATCAAATGAACACAATATGTATATTTGTTTTTTCTTGGAGGCATGCTGGCTCAAATCAAGAGAACAACTTGACCTTGAGACCGGGGCTGAGTCACCTCCTGTAGTCTGACAGGTCTCACCCAGTGAGAGGTGTTTGGTTCATTGGGTAATAGGTGGTCACTTATTTAATTTAAGGTGGTCACCAAGCTGGTCAGTGCTTAACTTCAATATCCATACCTATAATATGCTTCGTCGATTTCTTTTCAAGACCCCGAGGTGTTCCCATGTTGCACACCTGTAAACTGCCTTGAAGTGGCTCTACTCATCCACTCGTAAATTATACTTCCTGGGTTCATTCCTATATCAAGTCATTTATCATCATCGCCCACCCTACATCTATAATCTGCTGAAATTTAAGTCTCCCTTCTACTCCCGATTCACAACAAGATCACGTTCCTCTGACCTAAACTTGCCTTTCCATCGAACACCTAGCTTCATACCAGCATTCCTTCCTAGTCCGATTCGCTATGGAACACTCTCCCGCCTGAAATAAGACATGCATCTTCCTTAAGCTCATTTAAAACACTCCTTTTCAAATATCTCCTCTCTTCCCAGTTAGATGCCAGTCAATATAAACAATAATTAACATTAAATTTGGTCAAATCTGATATCGGTGAACGAGTTCATAAATTTTCCTTTATTTATTATTTTTATTATTATTATTGTTATTGTATTTGTATATCTCATGTTGCTTATATATAAACACGTTTGAATGAAAATATGAAAGCCAAACCATTGTTACTACCTTATGATATAAAAATATAATTTTGTTATTCTTAGGGGACAATAAGTCCCAGAATAAAGATTATTTTTTCATTTCATTTCATTTATAACTGCAAAATCAGCTTTTTGGCTCCTTTAAACGATCCAATCACATCGTATCCAATTCTTGCAATCTAAAATCCTTAAAGCCCCTTACTTTGTCGCAAATAAACTTATCATTAATGTTCCATATATTGCTGGTTTAGCTTAAACCAGATAGCTACCTATCCAATTCAAATCTACCAGTCAACTTGCTTCTCATTCTACATTTAACTATCCAAAGCATCTCAAAAGAAGAAGGCCTCGGGGCCTTCTAATAATAGAACTTTTATGTTCTACCAACAGGTAGTTACTTTACAAGAAATGTACTTGTTATAATCAGATTTATTAGATGTATTTTGTTTTAAAATAGGAAAGAATATCTCTATATAGTATGTAATGGAGAAAATGAAGGGAAGGAGATTAAAATGGTTCGGACATGCCCAGAATAACTTTTGAATGGGAAGCGTAGTATAAGATAAAGAGAGGTAGGCCTCGCATCAGCTGGAAAGATGTGGCTGAATGTATGGCTCGCCGGGGAATAAAGGAGGAAGATGTGGTGGCAAAGAGGACTGTTAGAACCGACTAAGGGTGGAGTTTTGATAAAGGAAACATCAAATGGTGAAGACAATCCTTACAAGGAAGTGATGATTTTGTACAGTTGTAAATATCAATAAATAGATTTTTTTTTAATGTTTCTTCGAAACTGTTGAAAGGATTAATAAAAAATTACCCTTAAAATTCAAATTTCTTTAAACAAATCCTCAATTCTCTTTGCATTGTCACAAATAATGTTATCTATAAATATCTTGATATATGTTGCTTATTTAGCCCAAATCAGATATCTACCCTTTCTCAATAAGCTCCATATCCACCCAAATTTTCTATTCTCCCAACTAGATTCCCAAAAAAGTTCCCGATAATTTTTCAAGGTTTCTGAGAATAAAGAAGGGTAAGAGACACAATCTAAAACAAATATTGAAGTGCTGATAAATATTTGTTTTACAAGTTATTGTCATGTCATTGTTATAATTGTTTCACACATTTACTGGATAAAATCTAAAGTATAATGGAATTCCATATCACTCCTGCCCCTTGTCTTAAAAGTTTTGAAATGAATGTAATAAATTCACCTATAACTCTAAGCAGTTTAAAAAATATAATATGATTGATATATCAGTGTTAATTTAAAGAAGTTATTTTATAGAAATCGGAGCAGGGGATTTCCACCCTGTTAGTGCAGAAACGATAATAGCCAGGAACCAAACGGAGGATGCTGCTCCTACCACCAGTAGGATTCTCGTAAGATCTAGATGCTTCTACTACGCTGTTTTCCTCAGTATCCTCTTCCTGATAGTCAGGTTTGATGGTATGTAGTGAAACCAGTATTTAGCCTTGCGCGCACTGGGTCGGCGGTATAATAAAATATCAAAAATATACCACATAGCGGTACACCAAGATTTTCTAAAAATCTTTCTTTCAGACTTGTTGAAAACGTCAGAGAGTGCGGATTGTTTCGTCCTGGCCCTGACGGCTCAGTGCGCGCACCACTTGGGAAATTAGTTCTAATGTTTATTGAAAAATTCTGTCAAGGCTTTAAGTATAAATACCATAAAACCGTTTTAAAAAGTTTTTATATTGTTTACAGCGGCTTTCAACTTTGGAGATGCGCAAGTTGTTGAAAGTAAGTAAAAAACTATCATTCTAAAATCAATTATTAAATTAAAGGGATTAGTGGATGTATGGGTTAGTTATGTTACATTTTTAACCTTCCACCTGTCGCGCCGTTGTATTTTGTACAAAACTCGAATTGTTTTCTCTCTCTCTCTCACTTCCGATGAGGTTCCCGGAATATTGGCTTTAGCTGTTCCTTGAGATACTACTCTATTTACCGCCAGTAATTTTTCAATGTGATAGGAGGAATAGTTTCCTGATTAAATAATATTTAGTCCTCAGTGTTGCACAAAGTACAACAGGCGACCGCTCTCGTTTTGGTTTTTTCTAGTCCCTTTCTCGGCAGTCAGCTGGATTCGATGTAATGTAAGTAGAATTCTTTTGCATTTATACTTTTTTTATCTTAGTCAGCGATGTACTAATTATTCGGAATGTTTTGATTGGATGGAAACATATAAAATTGGAATGTATTTTGTAGAATTAAACAAGGAATAACAAAGAACCGGAAAAAAAAAATTAGAATTGAGTGAAGAAGAAATAGATAATGTTCTAGATCATGATACAGAAACCTACATTGAGGGTAGTGATGGAGATGAGTGGGGGGGAGGGGGTGTACAGCCAGCGGATATCTACATTTTATTTGTGAAAATCATTCCTCAAAAATATTGATCATAAAAACAACAATTTTAGACCTGCTAATGATTATATTTGACCGTAATATTGTAAATAAGAATTTATCCAGTTATAAATTTGTTTTTTATTATTTTCAGATATAAACATATTTTAAAATATGTACTCTAACGTAATATCAAATATAAATAACGTAGTCAAAATATTTTATTCAATAGATTTAATACAAAATTTGGACAAAAACGGATAAAAAACAGGGTGTTGTACTTCGTACAACGCGCGACCACTCTAGTTGTGGAAATTGGGGCAACCGATGGAAGGTTAAAAAATTAGACGGAGAATTTATGTGCAGAAGTGTTAGTTGGAAAAACCTGAATATTTCAAAACAACTAGAAACAGAGATATGATGAAGATAAAGGGGCTATGTAACATTTTCCTGTTAAAAAAACAACAACTTTAAACAAGATTCCTTAAAATTGCGTCACATGACCCCTTCATCCTCAAAATCCTTCAATTAATAAAATATATCTACGTTTTCGTACATTCATCAGAAAAAAATAACATTAAAAAAAAGAAAAAATCTCCAGTTTGAGGTTCTTCATTTATTTATTTTCGTTTTCACTTTATTTATTGCAATACAGATTATGAGGTTAATTATTTATTTTTATTTCATTTATTGTCATTCTATATATTGTGTGAATGGATCAATTAAGTCATCCTTATTACTTATTGCTCTATTGAGGCAAATTTTAATACTTTCTCAATTCAAGATTTATAATAAAAAAAAAATTATAAAAAGTTTTTAGTAATATATGAGCGATAATCATTTTAAATAATCCAAAAAAAATTCTTATTTTTTCTTTATAAAAAAAACAAACTATATATTACACCTACATCAGTTTCTGAAACAATAATATTTAAAAGAAAAAAGATTTTACGTTTATTTTCTTCTAATGCGGTTTATCTTGAGAAGAATATCTTTAAGAATACTTCTGTAATATTTTCGATTTTTTATCATTAATTTAGAATTAATTCTTTCAATATACTTCTACTTTAGGCAACAAAATGTATTTTATAACCTCTATTCTTTCATTAATATTTGCCGTTAGAATTTTCTCGTTGCCTTAGTCCAAAAGTATATTTTAGCAGCCCATAATGTTTCACTGCGTCTGACATTAACGATCCATGTCTTCGAGGCATGTGCCGTAATAGACTTAAATATAGTTTTCATAATTAACCTCTAGGTAGGAGCTTCAGAGGACAAATTTAGGAATGCCTTGGCTTTCCTCCTTTCAGCTGTTCTTCGTTCAGTATCAAGGTAGAGCTGCCTTCATACTTAAATATTGTTGCTAATATTTAAAACTTTTTGTTGCAACGACTAACTGTATCATTAAGATGCTCTGTTTTTTGTATTAAAAAAAAAAAAAAATTATAAACCATAGTTATCATTAGAGATTTTTCGTGTGTTCCATTTATCACTTATCAGAAGCAGTAGATTAGAGATTATCGACATATCTATGATCTATTGTTTTTCTCAGTCAGTGAGAAATAAATTTTTTTATTGATGCGTTCTTAAAAACAACTTTTAAAAGTTACAAAATGTTCTAAGCTTATAGCTGGCTGGCCGTATACGAAGTTCATTTTTACATAGCAAATATACTAAATTATATACTTATGTCGCTTCTGAGTGTAAACATATATATATATATATATATATATATATATATATATATATATATATATATATATATATATATATATATTGGCATTCAACATCTTAATTATTTTCAAAAGATTTGCCCCAACTATGAGATTTTGATTGAAATATTTTATTTAATATTTTTATTCTTTGCTGTGAAGTTAAATAAAACCAACAAATCCTATGTAAATATAAATAAACAAATAAAAATTAAAGAAATTAAATGGATTGAAAGAAAAAATAAGTGTTGTACATTTTAAACTAAATTTTAAATTAACCTCAAAAATCAAAACCCTTAGTTTTTTATTAAAATTATTAGGTCTCATTTTTGCTTAAATAGTGTGTAAAGCAACTATTTCTTATATCGTAGAATTTCATTGAATTACTAATTCATACATTATTAATTTGTAGTCCCTTTTCTTGAACAAATTATAAGATGCAACGAGCGTCGTTTTGAACTGATGCATAACTTAAATATTATTCATACAGGTGTGATAGTAATTTTATTCATACATATTGTTTATTTATTTAAGTAAAAAAAAAAAAAAAAAAAAGAATAATACTCAAATTATTATTGCAGCGTTGAAGTGTTGCACAATGGAAGGCAGCAATAAGAGCGAAGCCAGTAAAATGTTGTCATTACTGGATTCTTTGTACGAAAGGCACATCTTGGAATTAAAGAATTTCACAAAAAGGGTAAGATGAAGGGCTATTTATAATATAATTTTTTAAAAGTTCAAAACGCTTAGGAAGGTGTAAATGAAAACAGTCTCAGTTGACGAATCATGATTTGTTTTTATAGTGAAATAAAAAAGAACCATTAGATTAATAAAGATATAGACTGTTAAATGTGTGTTTTTTTTGTTTTTTTAACCCATAAACAATATAAATGTTATTGAAAACGAATAATAAATAATTAAACAGAGTTCTTGTCAACTATTATTTAAATTTAAATTATACGCACTTATAATAAAACTAGTTTCAATTTCGATTATCTATATTAACATACTATCTTTATTGGCAACATAGCTGTTTGTATACTGTTTGAAAAAAGCCATCAAGTCTAAGTAGAAATACTTTAATTACACGCATTAAAGTATTTTTACTGACACGTGGTGATACTCTTTGATTGCATACCTGATTATCTTTTTCTCTACAAAAATAGAAACAAAGAGAAACACCAGTCAAAGAAAACAAATGCCCAAAAACAAATAAAAGTCCTCATGTTTAGACAAATGGAGTAACATATCATAGAAATATTTAACATATATATAAACATTTTCCAGATGTCGGAGAATTGCAAATATAGTGGAGAAAGAAATGATTCTTCATAACACAGCCTGCCAGAAAAGGTTATTTTTTATTTTTTTTTTTTTTAACTAAGTCTATCCAGACTTAATGAATATAATAATTTCTGGTTTTCTAAAGTAATTTATTAAACTACGTTCTTATATAATTAAATATTTTTTATAGTCATTAAGTTATTAAGTTAACTTATAATATAGTTAGATCCAAATGTTCCGCTCGGCGTCAAGATGGACATTAATAACAAGAGATGTTGGTTACATATTGCAAGCACCAGTCTACAAGTCTAAAACATACATAGAAAATATGGTATTTATCAAATATAAGTATAATGTTTAATCATATAATTTATTAAAACAAATTTAACTTCATTAAAAATAAATTAAGCATGTGAAAATAAAATGTTGGGCACTACTCTAATAACGTTTCACATTTGGATCTCAAAAGAGTTAATTTTATTTATTTTTTATGTCTTCTGAAATATATTTTCTTTTTTTTATTGAATAAATAATAGCTGCCACACTCAAAATAAAAAAAAACAAACTAATAATCATTAGCTAGAAAATAAATAATATAAAATGTAAGAAATAATAATATAAAAGAAATTAGGATAATATTTGCAAAAAAAAAAAACTAAAATAAATAAAGATAAATAAAATAGATAAAGGAAAAGAAAAAAATAAATAAATACAGTCATACTATAAATACAAGCATCCAGGGGAAACCCAAAACCAAGCTTATCCCACAGCTGTGTCATTTGAGGCAAATCCATGTGAAAGCTGATTTAGAGGGCTATTTACAGTCGCTCAGGGTAAGAGTGGAGAAGCTGGCCATTACCAGAATTTCAACATAAATTCATATTTAGAAATCGTCAGGGGGGCGCTGCCGATTTAATCTGCGTGGCTGTTATCAGGTTGTATTACTCTGGACAGGGACTGAGCCTGAAGATTGAGGTGGTAGGAAAGACTGCGATGGAATTTCCAAAATTTAAGGGATATAATTTCGATGACGTCATATATTCACATCAGTATATAGGGTTTTATTGGAAACAATCATACAAAATTAATACTATTATTTCTTTTGTATTAAAGTGTTTACAAACGTATATTAAACATCAGTAACTGAGGAATGTTTTGTAAGTTATTAAAAAAACATTAATATTCTGAAACTGAATTAAGAAATGAGATTTGTTTTTAAAAAATGAGAGAATAATATCCCACATGTATTTCTAAAGTGTCACAACTCAAAACCCAACATTAAAGAATTGTAAAATTCTTACAGTCTTGTATTAAATATTAAAAGTATGCCTAAATTAATTTTTAATCTCAACCACAAGTGAGACGTATCCGGTGGTATTTGAAGTTAATTCTATACATTTTTGATATTTCATGGAAGACTATTGAACATAAATATGAAGGCACATAAAAAAGCATATTTTTGAGTAGTGTCACTGTTGAAATACATGTATGATATATAATGGTTATTTAAACAAAACATAACTTATGGATTTAACAAACTTGATTAGTACCACAACTTTACTAAGTAACTACGCCCCCCTGTTCGGAGAGTGCTTGATTGTCTACAACTTAAAGCTGCTTCTTGGAAGCCACTGAATGAGAAAATGACTCAATGTAGGCATTGATTAGGGTTTCCGCTGGTTTGATTCGAATCGAATAAACACTTTGTGTGAACTTGTGTTTGAACTTTCCAACTTCAAGTAAGTTCAAATAATTATAATTAATAGATATATCCGTTCCAAGCAGAAAAAAATTACCACACATAAATGAAAAACAATCGTAACAAACAAAATATGTATATCTCTGATGATTTCTGTAATCATCTCATTGAGTTTTATCTGTTATATGGGGAACATCAAAGATGTGTCTAATTTGCATTGAACACCGATCTAATACACTCCTGTCCTCAAACACCCCTGTGTAGGTGCTGAGCTTGCCATCCCAGATCACATACCTCAAACAACATGTGTTAAGTTGTATAGTAGGTGGTTCTGGCTGTGTCTGTGTTATTACAATGTTAATCATGTTAACAGAAATGAATAACCACACCATTGAATACAAAATATAACTCAAAGTGGTATATTAATAGACCAAGAAAATACACATGTCTGTATTCCTAAATCTTCCACAAGTTCTTTACCAAAATCAAATTTGTTTTGGGCCAAATGAAAATAAACACAATCTTATAAAGTGCTATAAAGTTCCGCTGATTCACTTAGTATTTTTTTTTTCAGTACCTTTTTTAATTCATGAAAACTAAAAATGGTTAATCATTTATTATCAACTAAATATCATCATATATTACATAACTTAATTATATATTTTATTTAATTAACGAAAACCAAAACAAATCCCTACAAGATTCTGGATCCAATCAGTCATATTGTAAGTATCGGAGACCTACAGGATTTCATAATCCATAAAATAAAACCTTAGAACGTTTTCAAAAATATTGCTATGTTAAATATAAGGAGAACTGCAAGTAGGAACTGAATGACATAACATACTAATCACGAGTTATATCGTATATGGTATATAAGAAGACTGACGTCATAATATTTTAGAAACCAAATTATCTGAGATTATGTGGTCAGGATAAATGACAGTGAAATATCCAAAAATCTCCTGACGGAACCGATGTATGGTGAAAGACGGAGTGGAAGAACAAGAGTGAGCTATGTAATTGGCGTTGCTAAAGACGCCTGAAATATCCTAGGTGCCCGCAATGGAATGGTGGCAACGTGACAAGTTTATTTCAGAAGGAAACAATTTAGTAGAGATTTATAACGCAACTCATTTTTGTTATTACAATTACAAATATATAAAATAACTTAGCAAACCTAAAGTTTTCATTAACACAAAACCTTCATCTTTAGTAGCCCATCGAAACCTAAATCAGGTAAGCTCCACACAATCCTTTAGATGTTTACATGTCAGTTAAAAGTTTTACCTTTTTAAAGATTTGTCCTGTACGTATCTATACAACTTCGCCTGATGATTTAGCTGCCTTAATATTATTTATTACCTGAGCTATAGTTATTGCATGAAGAACCCATAGCTCCTTTGATTACATATTAAATCGGCAGTGCATTCATTTTCTAATAAATATTCTATACAATAAACTACTTACAAAAAAATTAAGGCATAGTCCTGCCTTTAGGATAAGTTTCTCTAAGTTCAAAACTGTTACGCGGATAGTAGATCTTTTATATTTTTATTTTATTGAATGATTTCTTCTTTATCTTCCACCCACTTGCCTCTCAACGTGGGTGTGCTTCCAGCCATTTATGCTATGCCTCCCTGTCCCTGCCGAGATTTCTCATTTCTCCTAGAGTCTTTCCTCTACGCCTCCCTATTCCTTCTATATGGTGGATATAGGAGGTTCTTGGCCTTCCTCTTGGTATTTTTTTTGAATGATTTGAATAAGTAACGTTAAGGCTAAAAAGAAAAAAGTGGGATTTTGCCAACTTAATTGCGGTGCCGGTTGAGAACACTGGGATAGTACTGTACACCCATCTTGTTTTACTTAATAGTTTTTAAGTTACAAAATACAGCCGTATGGATCCATGGAAATTTATTAATCCTTTCTTTATAGGACTACTGGAGGCAACTCATATTGACCGGTAATGGGATAGGGGATTATAACTGTACCTCAATTGGGACGGTAGTTTTCTAAGATGTAGATATTATTTTATGATTAAATCAACTAATCGATTACTCGGAAAAAAGACATCACAGACCTAAGCGGTATGCCGATCCTAATGACCATCTAAGGATGTAGATTGATTGAGAGGAGTATCCTTATAATTATATTTAAGTTCTTTATCTACTAAGTTTACAAACTTCCCATAATATTTACATTAATTGCACTGAAACCCTGTTACTTCTTGAACTAGAATCAGATTTCGCATTTTTCTAATAATAATGTAGGGAAATACCAAAATTAGTACTAGTGAAATATGATTCACCGGATATATATTGAATTTCTTAAATACTTTCCCTTAGAAGCTTTATGATCTTATCACATAAAGCTCTTTCCTTTTAAGTCTTATTACTTGTGTAGCTCAAGTTACATTGGGATATAAATGGTATTGCAGCTGCAAATGTATATTTCACTGAATAAAAGGAAAATAAATATATTTTAATTATTATTTGTGAATGTTAACCTATGACGGAAGAGAAAAAGGTAAAACAATTGACTGGTCTCAGGAAGTAATGGTAACAAAAGAAAGCATCCAAAGGAACTGGTCACAACCGCTCCCAGATCGGCTTAAATCAATAAGAAAAATTTATGGATATTAAATAAAATTAAAACCGGAACTTTAAAATGCTCATATATATTTATATATTTTAATACCTGGGAGTTCACCTTAACGAGTATGAATGGTGGATGAAGGCATAAGTAAGAGAATCAAGACAGCTGGAAGATGCTTCTATTCCCTCAAGACTGGCTTCCTGGACAAGAAAGAAGCCTCAAAGGAAACTATGAAGGAGGTCTTTAAGAATAATTTTAGGGTCTTGGACCCTGACTTCCGAGCACAAGAGCCTAATCCAAGCAATAGAAATGCGAAGGAGAAAACAAGACGACAAGACCAAACTCTGGTGGTTTGGGCACTTCTCGGGAATGGCTGAAGACAAAATTAGCAGACCTACTCAAGAGTTCACAGTGGTGGGAAGACGACCACAGAGAAGAGGAAGGAAGGCCTGTGAAGAAGGAATCAAAGAAGTGTATAGCAGAAGTGGAATGAATTAGAGGGGAGAGCAGCTGATTCAGGACAGGGTAAGGGTAAGAAACTATAAGAAGGAACCTCACACAGCTGAGAAGGTAGATGGAGCAGCAAGAGAAGCCCACCAATTAGAAACTATTACACCCACTTTCTTGTCCGCAGCAGACATGTTTCGACCACTCCACATGCAGATTTTGGGTGACCGGCTGAGTGGATGGTCGGTATCGGAAAACAACAAATTGAAAGCAATCAAACCAAACATCGGTGGCTCTTCCTCAAGACAATGTAAAAGGAAGCAGGTGATAATCACACTGCTAGTAATTGGAAACTGTCGTTTAACACATTACGTTTAACCTGATGGCAGAGATCCCCCTCAGTGTCAACTCTGCAGAGTTAATCTAACTGTGAGGCATATCTTCGAGGAGTGTCCTCAGTACAGGAGAGATATGGATGAATTTGGTGTTCCTCGTCAGCTCTGTATGGCCTTGGGCGATAGTATACAATACATTTGTAGTACGATAGAATTTATCAAGCAAAATTGGATTATATGATAAAATTTAATGTTCATTTTTTTCCCTCGTTTTTTGTGGTTAATATTATTTGATTAGAAATTTGTTTAATAATTTAATTAAATTTGCAATAATAACCATATCAGTTTTTTGCCCTTAAAAACAAACAACAACCTCACACCGCTCAGCGGTAACAGAAGACTGGATTATTGACATACAAGATCTTAAAATAAGAAGTTTTAAATATGTATAATAAACTTCAAAGAAACTTGAAAGAAAATTCAAACCTAGAAAGGCTCGAATTCTATATAAAATATATTAATTTAGGTTAATAGTCCTTATTTAATCAAAAGTTAATTGCAAAATACATTTAAAGGGTAAATATATGTTTTGTTGGACGAATCAAACACACAAAGTCTTTTGTCTCTCCATTGGTTGGTAATAATTGATCAACGTTTCGCTGGTAATGTTGACTAGGGAAAGTACCCAACATCACAAAGCCTTGTACGGATTAGTACATTATTGTCAAACAGTTAAATACATATAATCCAGGTAGTAAATGAAAAAAAAAATGAGATAGCGAAGGTGAATGTTATTTAATTTTTTAAGCATGCAACACCTTTTTTTTTTTTTTGCTTTTATTGATTAAATAAAACAACCTGCCTCACTGAACTAGAATAAATAATAAGGATTGTTATAAATCTATTAATATATTCTACAAAACTAAAGAAATAACGTATAATTATACAAGACATAAAAAATAAAAATAATTGCAGTTAAAAAATTGAAGATAAAACCATGATGTGAAATAAAATAAAAAAATCTTTATTCTAGGACATATTGCCCCCTAATAATAAAAGATATGTGTAATAAGGTAGTTCAATTGTCTGGATTATATAATTTTACAGAAAGCTATTTATATATGAAGAACATGGGACATATAAGTACCATAAATAGTAGATACAATCGCATAAAGAACTTTTAGTAAATATACTATCATAAGAAGAAGTAAAATAAAATAAAAATAATTCTAGAAAATTAGAAAATGTATATAAAGAAAAGAAACTATAGCTATGTATACATTGATTTTTTTTAAAAAATTACTATAATAACCGTAGTTTTCTAAAAATATTTCGTCACCATCTACCTCTGAAACTACCAAATCTAAAAAAAAAAGTTTTTAAATTAATTTTATTAAATACTATTTCTTGCATAGTACGATTTTAAAGTTGATGGTTTTCAACATATTTTAGCATAAGCCAAAAGAGAAATTCAAATCGCTCCCCCTTTCCTCCCTAACTACTCAACTATAGGAACTTAAAGAATGTTGAACAAAACTCGAATGCAACACGATCCAAGAATCTAAAAAAGTTTCATATGGCTTTCGTTTTCAGGGTCTTTAATGAACATTAAGATAGATTAATTTTATCAGCTCTAATCGATAAGTCTATATAAATTTTTAACATAAGATTTATTAAAAAAAAAAAAAAATAGTAGTCAATAAGTAATATGTAAAACACACCTTTTTATAATAAGAAATAATGTTTACAGCACGTTTTAAATATGACATACCTTTCAGCATTGTAGAGTTATGAAGTTCATTTCAATACCCTGAAAAAATAAATAAAAAAAATTATCAATCAACGAATTTTTTTTTTTTTTAAAGCATTTATCATTTCTTAAAAGAGTAGTGTATATATATATTATAGTTTAGTTTACTGATGTAAAATAAATTAAGGATAATACGATATGTACATCCATTAGGACACATAAGGGAAGGAGCCCTGACATTATCTCGCCAACGTAAAACTCCTCAAACACTTAGGCCACAAACTTCCAAATCATTTAGCAATTTGCAGCACATGTTAGGGAATTTCAGTAACTGAATTTAAGTGCTATCAAAATAATGGATAAAGAGTCATTACAAAATTATTACAGTAATTGCTGCATTTATTTTATAATTACATACTTAAGGGAAACCTATTTAGAAAAGATACCGCCATTTTAAATATAGACTAGGTATTCTAAGTTAATAAACAGACAAGTGTAGAAATAGTATAAAAAATAATTTTCTTTGATAATGGTAAAGCTTTATCCGAAATGGCTCATCATCAACCACTCTTAAATTAAAATAAATCTATAATTAAATATTTCTTGAAGTATATGTATATATATATATATATATATATATATATATATATATATATATATATATATATATATATATATATATATATATATATATATATATAAATAAATCTAACCCATTGATTTTTTCATTTTGTCGATTTTATGTTTTGTTATAATTTAGATGTTCATGTCCCCACATACGTTAATCAGGCCACATAGAACGTAATGAGATACTTAAAAATAATATAATTAAAATCAAGCAGCATTTTAAAAACAATGAGGTCACGAAATTTAAAAATAATATGGCTTTTTTTACAGATCTGAATTCTTCTTTCTTCTTCCAGTCGTTCAACAGACTGTTACTTGTCCCTGGAATCCTCCAACAACTTCCACCAGTCTGAACAACTCTCCAACCACCCCCGCCTCCCAAGATCCTCCTAGTATCCTCTGCTAAGCCATCCATTCATCTAAGATGTGGTCTACCTCTGCTTCTGGTCCTATGTATACCCTCATTTATTAATCTTTCTGTAATCTCATTCTCAGACATGGCTTGCCTACCTCAGTCAACAGTATTGCATTAGATGGGGCATATCCTTCAAGAAGTTTTTTCAAAATCACATTAGAACTGTAAGCCATCGAATGCATGGCGTAACGAAAGCAAGGAACAAAAAAAAATCTTATTAATTTAAAATTTCGTAAATTTAAATTACTAATTTTGAATTTTTTACTATCGACCTTGTTTTTATTTAATAAATATTTTTAATAATCTGATACATTTCATAAGCCTCAGTGTGAAATGAAAGTTGATAATAAAATATTAAAATTAACACTAAATAAATAAATAAAGTAAAAATAAACTGAACTATACAAGAAACAAAACAGAAAGAATAACAGAATGAAATAAATTATTAATGATAATATATAGACATAAATTAGAATATAGAAAGAAAGTAAAACAAAGAAGTTTAAGAAGTAAACCTTAACAAAGTAACGGACGACTAAAGCGTTCAGTCGTTAAAAAAAAAAATTTTGTTTAGGCAAGTGCTTGCCAACTAAACAAAGATAATCTTTCGGTCAAGTTAATGGATTATAAACAATGATTATTAATGTTGTTTTTTCTCAAAGATTAGTTTAATTATTTTTAGAAGTTCAAACTTGGTCGAAGTGCGCCCCAAACCGCGCATAACATCGATAATGTTTGGGGTGAAGGAAGCATTATTGTACATCAGTGAATGTACAATGCAGCGATGGTTCTAAAAATTTTATCTTGGAGATTTTTATCTCGAAGACAAGGTTGCGGTAGGCCTTCTATTTGATCGCGATCAACAGAAGGCATTGGTAGAAGAAAAATCTTGCAAAACTGCTCGGAGCATTGCGAGAGAAGTTAAAAACCACTCAACATTATAGTTACAGGAAGGTTTAGCAATAATAAAATCTACTGACTTTCAATTAATTTGATATTTAAAAAGCGATAATATGTAGATTACAGTTAAGTTGTAAATTGACCGATAGGAGGCGAGAGCAATTCTACATGAGAGGATACAAATGTATGTTATATAAAACATAATTGCATGGAATATATACATATATGTATGTTATATGTATGCTTGGAACTGATAATAAAATTTACTTATATTCTATTAAATTATTAAAAAGTTGTATATATGCGGTTAGAGATGTAGATCTAAGGGACCGTAGAAAATTGACCGGTATGTGGTTAACACCATTCTGCAACAGAGTTTCCAATGGTAAAAACATTAAATCTATCTGTCATAAAATATTAACTAAATATTTTCATAGTTCTAGGAACATATAGCAGTAATAAAATTTAAAATAATAAACATTTAATTGTACCATATGAAGTGGCAGAAACTAGGTTTGTCACACGGTCATATACTTTTATGGTTTGAAATTAATATCCAACGAGATGAAATTAATAAAATTACTTCTTTTTAATAAAAATTATTACCAAATCAAAGTCTAGATATTTTGCTTTTTGATATTGTGTTTATATGATTCAGGAGGCCTTTAGTTGTAAGCACTGATGTATAGTCCATTAACCGCAAGAGCCTCTGTTCATCTGGATTACCTACTCATACATTAAAATTAAAAAATTTGGGGTCTAATTAGGCTTAACCTAAATAGTCCAATTTTAACCAGGTTGATAATTACTGCTATCCGTGAAAATATCATTGAAGAAATAATGCTTAATTGCATACTTCAATAAAAGATTTTCAATTATTAGTTAAAACTATCTATGTTCTTTACATATGAAAAAGGGGGACGCCGTAGCAATAGATGTTAGTATTAAATAAAACCCCTAGTAAAAACAGGTAAAAAAAATTATTAATTAAGTTGTCTTCATGAAAGGTTTTATTGCTATGACATTGTTAGAGCTTATCGATAAGTCAGTCTTAACTGTCGTTTTCTCCAGACAATTATTTCCGTACAATCCATTATTAAATCAACAAAGTGATGTTCTTGTGTTTTTTAGTACATTGCTTTAATCCCGGAGTACACATTTCAACTCTAGCTTATTCTTCTAAGAGCTTTAGTTTGAATTTAATATGTTAGTCCCGAACAATTCCACACTGCATAAACTTCGCTTAAGATATTCCTCATGAAATAATTCAGCTTTTATCTGTCCGCTGGAGGAAGGAACAAAACGGTTCGCCCAAAAGAAGCTGATTGCATTTAAGAGTAGAGGTCAAAAGGTTAACAAGGATCGTATCGGGCGGCCTGAGGGGCGATTAATGGTGATAATTATTTCGTAGGAAGGCCAGAGGAAGTGGAGGGGGCCAGGATCGGGAGGAATTACCCCAACAAGAAGATAAGCTAACCCCCTGATGGAGTGCCCCCAAGCACGCCAGTCTTAATAACACCTCTATGACTTATCGGTGTCTTCCTCCCCTTCATAGAATAGCCAAGCAGTCTAGGCATCCATTCTTTCTTGATCTATTAGTACAGTTTGCCTCTTATCTACCTCGGGCTTTGCAATTCGAAAACGAACTTGGTATTAAAGAACAGATAGGAGGAGACAAAGTGACTGTAATTAATTAATTTTATAAGCAACGTAATTCACATTTGAGCCTTTCAGTCGACAGAATCTCTAACTTCTAATTCAACATTTTAAGGACAGGATAGGACTTTCAATAATATTTCGCTTTAGAAAATTCTTATATTTTTCTTTTGCAAAACTATGGCAGAAATATACAAAGATAACAGTTTACTAAAATAGCCTTTACGCTCTAAACCATTCATTCCATTCCTAATAGTATATACTGACAAAATAAGTAATACTAGTTTAATGGTATTTAATTGAATTGCTGATTCTACACATAGCCTCCAACTAATCCTAGTAGAATGGGAAGCAGAACTCGATAGGAAGGGCATGAATATCAATGTGAAGAAAAGCAAAATCCCCCAAAGTAGGGCGAGAGCCCGAACTAATCCATCTGACCTTCAATAATAAGGAGCTTGAAGTAGTAAATGAATTCTCCTACCTAGGAACTGTGATCTGCAGAAATGGAATATTAGAACAAGAACTATCCCAAAGGATAGTCAGAGCTAACAGCATATATTACTCCATCTGCAACACAATTGTGGGAGAGAGATAGGGAAAGGTGTCAAGCTCCATATTTTCAGGGCTGTATATATGCCAGTTCTGCAATATGGAGCAGTGAGTTAGGACCTTCCTGATAAAAAATGGAGACGAATAACTGCTGCGGAGATGAAGTATTTACGCAGAATGGCTTCCAAAACGCGCCGGGATAGAATCCGAAATGAAACAATTAGGGAAGAATTAAATATCCCCGCGATGAAAGAGACAGCTGAGATGGTATGGGCACGTATGCCGGATGAGCACAGACAGAGACCCACGAAAATTTATGGAGGCGAGACCAGCAGGTACTAGACCTAGAGGAAGGCCTCGGCTTACCTACAATAGCTTTATATCCAGGTTTGGAAAAGCAAGAGGAAAGACACTGCAAGATATGACAACTCTTGCGAGAGACAGAGACGGATGAAGGTCCTGGGACTGATGAACTCTACACTGAAAGGCACAACAGAGAAAGTTAAAGAAGAAGAGGTATTTAAACAATGAAAAATTAGTGGAGATAGAATTCCGGAGCCATAATTTTTTCAATTTACATATATAAGAATGTTATTCATGTATACTATAATTGCATACATAATAAGTTGTTTTTTTAAAAATTCAATATGTAGATGCATCCTACGTTATCTTTTCTTACGCATTTCCTATAGTTTTGTTGGGGTCTAGATTTAACGAGGATTTGCTTCTCTTAGCCTGTTTCGATCCCAACCACATCGGTAAATCAAGTCCCAACGTACATGTTGTAATTACGTTTTTACTGTTAATATATATTTGCTTTCTTTTTTAAATTATTTTTTGATATTTACAACTATACAAATTATATGCAAGAAGTAAATTTGATGAAAATGACACAATAACATGTAAAGAACCACTCACTAGTAGCACTTCAATAAAATTTATACACTAGAAGATCTCTTGGCCATATTCTTTTCAGAAGCCTTGGAGAATTAACGGGAATCGAGTGTGAGGCAAGTTGGGAGTCTAGTGGATTCGAGTGGGTATAGAGTTTATTATGTAAGGATAGATATCTGGTTTGGGCCAAATCAGCATATTAAGGATCTTTAAAACCTTCATGGATAAGTAAGTTTGTGACATAGTAATGTGCATTGAGGATTTCATAAATGATTATAGATTGTAATAATTGGTTAAGAGAAGAATTGAAAGGTTCAGTGGAGACCAAAAGTTTAACTCCGTGTGTCCAAATAGTTCTAATTCTTTCGTAATTTATTGCGAGCTTTAAACGCTTGTCTATCAAATGTTGGAGTAGTCGAATATGACAAGCAGTTTTTTAAGGTTTAAATCCCTTAATTTGCATTTAATTTTCGTTTTGCATTGTATAGTTGATATAATACTTTTTGTTTTCCTTCTTTTTTATCATTTACATACAGATGTTTTTTTAAATCATGTTTTTGCTGTTACGAAAAATAAGTAAATAAAAATAATAAGTTCTAATAAAAATACAACAATTACTATTAACAGTATTTTTCCTATTTAGTATAAGAAATTTGCTACAAAATCCAGAACGCTATTTTTTTATTTTTTTTTATTTCTTTATTTTATTTTATTTTTTTTTTATTATTATTATTTTTTTTTAATGTAGTATTGAATATTTTAATAATTTTTGTTTTGTTTTTTAATTAAAAAAATTCTATCTCAAGCATGAGATACTCATTTACAGCCATGAATCTTTGCTCAATCCAATAAAGCTGTGGAAAGAGTACTGACCGCAAATATTGGTTTCGACTCCTAACCCAATTCTCATTACAGGGATCCGTTGACAGCAGCAAAATAATGGCTCTGTTTATTCAAATCTGTGAGAGTGAATCTTGTGGCGCCGGTCATCCAATCTCCTCCCTCAACTAAGGCACCGATAAATCGCAGATCTTTCTCAAGACAATCCCATCTGTATGGGGGTAGGGGGGAGGGGGCTATCTGTGCCGGTGTTTGTCCCCAGTTCCTGGGAGGTTCCTCTTTATGAGCCGGCAGAGAAAACAGTCTACCTTGGGTCCCCACCCCCTAAGGAGACCTAATACCCATTCCTTGCCAACTTCCAATATTGAATGCAATACTCTCCGAGCGGGATTCCGATATTTCCAGTTAAGGGCTGTTGAAAGAAGTTACTGCATACACAAGATAAAATAACCCTGGATATTTCTTCTTGGGGCGAACGGTAGTTACGGGATTGCCTCTAAGAAGTCACAAATGAAAAAAAGTATTATATTGTGAATTGTTTTTACTTTCATTACTTTTTATTTTTATTTTATCGCTGCGAAGTTGTCACATAACTTTTATTATTATTATAACAGCAATATTCTTTCTAACATTGTTATATCAACTTAATATTATATAACTAAAACATTCATTATACTAAATACGAAGAAGAATGAGGAAGGAAAAAAAAAAAAGAAGACATATAAAGGAAAAGAGGGAAAATATGTATATATAAATACAAAATAATTAAGAAATAAGTATAATATAATTATTAACCTAAAAGCTAGGGCGCAATAACCTCCGCTGTTGATCGCCCCATAACTTGATCCTATTCAATCCTATCTTATCTATATTATAAGAGACAAGCCCTTTTCGTTTCTGATCACTAACCGCGGAAACTATTGATACCAAATTGTAAATACGTCATCTTTATAGTTTATGCAAGCTTCAGCAATAATAAAATCTACTGATTTTCATTTAATTCGTAATTAAAAATCCTATTACACGGGTATAACAGTGAAGTTTGCAAATCGACCGGTAGGTGACGAGAGTCATTATACATAAGAGGTTACAGAGTTACGTTCTTATATACACCTTGAATTTATGATAAAATTTACTTATTCTCAGTTAAAAAAAAAATAAAAAACTATTATCTGATGCAACATGTGAACCTCTTTCAAGTTTAATTTGAACATCTTTCAAGTTTCAAGATCTTCCGATATGTCATTAGCACCATTCCGCAACATAGTTTATAATGGTAAAACTACTAAACCTATCTGTACCAAATTTTATTTTAATTAAATTGTATAACTTCTCTTTGGAAAAATCAACTATCTACAAATCACCCAAAAATCAGAATTCACTGTATTCAACCATTCCCAATCTAGTCTATATATTACGGTTTTTCGTAATAATGCTGTTGATTATGAAAAATTCCCGAAGTGAAGTACAAATCCTCAGTATTAAATGAAGTAATAGTCCGAAAATATTTTTAAAAACAATCCTATTAAAATAATATGCTAGTTGTGCAGATCAACGAGGATGGTAACACAAGTATTTTTTCTAAAAGATAAGGGAAGTTTTATCAAAGAGAAAGAGAGAATAATGTAAATAATGTTTTATTGGATACTGATGTTTTAGCATACTTAGTATTTTTTTTTTTTTCAGTTCAAGTTGGTATTTATAAACGCTCTATTAAGCGATTTATTGATGGAACTATGACAATAGTTTATACCATGAACATTTTTTCTTAATTTATTAATTGAAATATAATATATTCAATAACTATCAAAGATAGTGAACAATAATAACATATTACTATACACATTTATAAATATACATAGTTCATATATATATATATATAACAATGCCATATGTTAATGTTTAAATAATATTCGATAACTTTTCTGCCAACATCCGGACTCGAACTCGGCCCCGGGAGCTTGGAGTTAAGTTCTTTATCAACATAAACCCACTCCTATTATTCTATCTTTAGTAATAATAGTTCGATACAAACGTGACAGAATTTTGCAAAATATTACTTGCTATATATTTTATTTTTTGCAATACATTTAACCAGTTTCCCTGAGAATTATATATAAATAAAATAAATGATATAAAATATGCCTTCCTCAAACTTCGGTAGGTATGATCCGGAAAGAAAATGTCAAGAAGCATAGCAATGTGTGTATAAGGAGGATCTCAACCTATTGGGACTATGAGGAAAAGGATGAGGAAAAGGTAGGTATGATACCGGAAGAAAAAATGTCAACGAAAGAATAGCAATGTGATGTATAAGGAGGAATCTCAATGAGAAGAAATGAGCTGAAAGAAGGATGTAAGATTTTCCCAGAAAGCCTGGTGTTAACAGAATTCTGAGATAAGCAATGGAGGAAGAGTGTAGAGCTCTTGCCCTCACGAACATTATATAACAGGTTATTGAATACATATTTCATATAATAAGAATTTTATGAAACAGTTATGAAATATACAATTATAAAAGATAAGGTTTACATATTTATATTACAGCGGTTTCTAAGAAAGGTATTTCATATTATTATGTGTATTTGTCTTTGAAAGGTGTAATTAAATGAGCCGTGCTTTTGTTTAAGCTCGTTTATACATTTTTTCTTTGATATAGAAATATAAAAATCTTCACTTTCATATTGCTGAATCAATGTTCTGATTATATTTTCTGAAAAATCAATGGACAATTTTTTTTTCACAGTAAACTACTGATTTTTTTTTATAAAATAATAAATAATTAGGCACTATAGTGGAATAATCAATAAGTTTCACCATTCATTATTCTTATCTATCGGTCCAAAAAAAAAAAGGTCCTGTAGCGTTGAATAAAAAGTTGGCTTTTGACAGTAACTACATCCAATCTTGATGTTCTTCGCAGGGATCTCGAGAAAATCCTACGCCTGCAGGCTACAAGATTTATTGTTCAGCAAATGCCTGTTCCACGGTTGTATTATAAATTATAGAATATATTTCCGTTCATGGTTTATCGTACGAACATAGCAACCGAGGTGAATACCAAACAGTTTTAATGACTCCAGTTTTGATTTGATCATGTTTATCACAATGGGTGACGTGACTGGAAATAGCATCCGTTGAAGCTCGAATAGAGTATCAGTCGGAATTATCAAGTTATTTAAACAAACATACCACCCTCTGCAGTTTCCGTTACTACTTCTCTTTATTATCCTACTCGTCGCATTGTTCAACTTGGGTGAATATAAAATTTCTAGGGAAATCATTTTATATCAGCATTCGACAAAAATGTGTATTGTTAAGAGAGAGAGAGAGAGAATTGATTCAACACATTTCTTTAATTTTCTCTTTGATTCTAATTTTTTTCATTTCTATTAATTGGAATCCCTATCCTTACAGTTTATTCATGAAAATTTCTAATAATATTTTTGTCTTACTTAGCTCCTAATTATTTTTTGATTTTATGTATACATCTATTTGTAGAAAAAAAATCCAATTAAATAATTTTTTTTTTTGTCGTTTGTTGAATAGAAATTGTATACAAAATGAAATAAAAATATATCTAATAAATATGAAATATATATTTTTAAAAACATATCAGTTTCTTGTATAGCAAGAAATTCTACCAAGTCTAGCACTTCAATAGATGTTCCATATTAGAATGTCCCGAACCCACCTTTTTTTTTAGACACCTCGGAGGGTTATCTGGAATAAAATGGGAAGCAAGTTTTTGTTACTAGTGGATTTAAATGTTAATGAAGTTTACTATGAACGGATGAATATCTGTTTTGTGCTAAATCAACAAAATATGCCGATCTTTATGGATAAGTTTGTTTGAGACAAAGTAAGGATCTTTGAGAATTTTTCGGAAGATTTTAGATTATTTGTAGGTATTGGATACGAGATGTCCAAGTAGGTGTCTAATTACTGTCCCTTAAATGAGTCTTGTATAATTAATAGCAATGTTTGAACGTTTCTCTGGTAAATGCTGAAGAATTCGGAAACGACGGACAGTTTCTTATCGTTTAAGTTTCCTATGTGGATTCTAAGTAAAATGTTTGTTCAGATGGAGTCCTAGGTATGGAATCTGTTCAACAGGGATTAATGGAATATCATTAAAGGATACTATAGGACCAGAAGTAGCAGGTTTACGACGAAGGGTATTTGATGTGATTTGTATGGATTTATTTGAATTCTCTAATTTTTATACCGTTCTTGAGGGTTAATTACATCAGTATGAAGTGTTGGAGAGACAATAAAGGGATCATTATTTTTCGATAGCACAGAAGTGTATGTGAGAGCGGAGCTGGTACAATATATAAATGTAATATACTTTCAGTTACCTATTGGCAATCGTGCGATAAATATGTTGTCGTATCCACTCGTGTAATGTTACCTACTTATTGCACCATATTGTCCCTAAACCATGTTACCCATATTTCCAAATCTTCTCTTAAATCTCTTATAATGTTTACTGTTCACTATTTACAGAAGCAGCAGTATCCTTATCCTCGTTTAATTTACCATGTTTACTTACTCTTGTTCTCCAAGAAAGCGTTTCAAGCATTGCATCAGCTTCTACCCTTTGCATTACACACATATAAAACCCCTAAATCCATTACCATTCCATATTCAGTCACGATCAGTCCTTAGTTCCATTATTTTTTTTAAATACCTGAAGGGGTTCACTTGCTTAGTGATTGGGATACTTTTGCAATTATTATTAAAACTTGATAGTAAATTTGTGTGCTTTATCAATAAAGGCTCGAAATAGACATTGTCTATATACTGCCTTACTAAGAAAGAACGGTCGAAATGGTCAAATTCCAGATTTTTATTTTAATTGATCCCAACACATGAAATTGATTTAAACTCTTAAAATTGCAAATAAATTCTTCAATTTCCCATAATATTAAAAACAGAACGGCAATTTCAAAGTTCCCTATTTATAGTATTCAGATATGATACTAAACCAAAAAGTCGTAGGTCGCTCCTTTTAATGAAAAACTAAATTTTATATATTGAAAAACTCATGTAATTCCTAAACAGTGAAAAAAATCTATTCTACTTTATAAGATTTTAAAAAAAACGATATCAAAACTTTGAGGCCAATTTTCTCTTTACGATAATTTTGATTGATATGGCCTTCTTTGTTAGCACGGCAGCATAGGTGTCTTTATTTAATTTCACATAGTTGTGTCTACATCTACAGTCACGACAATGTAAATTAAATATGAATATTCTACGGATCCTGTCAATTATAATAATATCTGCATTTTATAGAATATAAATTAAAACAATAAAAAAAAAATAATAATAAATTAGCCAGTTCAATTTGAATGTCATACTATACCGACACGACTGACACTGGAGACACAGACAATACCAATAAGGCAGAAAGTGGAACTACAAATCAAAGGAAACGAGAACCAAGCCATATTTTCAGTATCGCTAAAGTGATTTATGGAAAGTAATTAAAAGTGAACACTGAAATATGAACGCTGAAGGGGAGGGGTTCAGGTAATAATGTTTACTGCCGGGTATTACCTCCTGCCCTCCCGAAATTAAATTTCGGCCTCCGGGTGTTTGTTTACAATTAGCCTGACATATGAATATTCGGTTACAAATCGATATATCATCCTCAGCGGAAATCGATTTTAGACCGCTATCCTTCGGGTGTCCTTTTTCCCGATGTCAAATTTAATTCCAGGGGCCCCGGAGGACTCTTGTCCGAAGTATTTTGATATAGCTAGGGCAATCTTACCCTCCATCACCCCTTCGCTCCCTCCTATAAGGACCGGCCGACCCTACGTCCCATTCGTCATTTGCTCCTATATAACCTTATTTATCACGAAATATCTATGGCTATTCTATTTATAGAGGAAGCCAAAATAAAGGAGGCTTTTATTTATAGAAAATGCAAAAATAAAAATATTCAAAGTTTTATCATTTTCCAAGCAATATTTTTCAGTCCTAGGGCTTGAAATAATTCCTAATATTTTTGCTCATTTGGATCATTGTCCTGAGGTAACGTGTCATCAATGTTGATAATTCCTTACTCGCGTCACATTTTGGAAGTTGCTTCCTGGAGTTTATTACAATTCTTATGAACCCGTCCCGATACGATGTCCCACTGCCATACTCATTTGTTTTACAGGTATTAAGAGTCCCACTATTTCTGTTGCGTTTTTATTTTAACTAGGAAATAAGTTTTCAATATTCATAAATAATCCAGGGCGAAAGATTGCTAAATATTAGAATAACTTTAAAAAAAATAAAAATTGGCTATAAAAAACTTAAAACACAATTTTTTTAGCCGCTTTCGCCATTTATCGCCTTATCAGGGATTTCCAGATTCTCAATTTTTTTTCTTCCCACCCTATTATGCATGAATAAAATATAGTAAAGATTAAATTAACGGCCATGATTTTCCTAGACCCAATTTATGGTTAAGAATATCCGAGTGCGGCCCAGTATGACTTCAAATCATCCGAATCAGATTAGATTTTACATGAAATTAATTTTTGAATTTTCAAAAAGTTATAGGAAGTCAATGGAGCATCTTTAGACCTGGGACTGAAGAGTATTCCATAATTCTTGACGACTTTAACGACTTTTTTTTTTCAGGATATCAGATCCGTCTTATAAAATCATTTAATCATTTAATAATGTAAAATGCATTCCTGAAACTTTATTTGTTTTGAAGAAAACATACTTCATATGCAAAACCAAACTGTGTTAGAACCGTTCAGTCATGATTATTCATAATATTTTTCTTAAATTTGAAATTTTATATTAAAATTAAGAAAATCAAAAAAGAGCATAAGTTGATCTATATCATACAGATTTAGTGATCAAAAAGGCAGATATTCTTATTTCAAACAAGTGGTATCTGTGAAATACGCGCTCACGTCCTTGTCAATCTAGACGTGCTTGTCGGAAGGTAAAACAATTTGTAATGCACACTAGATTTATAACATAACAAAATTAGTTTCAATTATGTACCTCCTTTCCTCTAGTTTACACAAATCAAAATATTTAAATCCTTTAGAAATATTATCTAATAGTAAAAAAAGTATAGATATAGACTAAACTACAGGAAGCAGATAAGGGAAGTAGGTTGGGTTTGGAGTTGAAGTAGAAAGTTAAGCCAGCAAACTCTGCTCACACTCTGGACGCCTCGTTAACATTTTACCTAGTAATCAACAATTTCACGTTTGGTTAGTCCATTCCCGGTCATCCGTGCAGCCAAATTCTTTACCATTTATGCATGCTTTTGACGCACATGATTTCATAGCAGAAAATTATAACATTACTAGTAAGAAATTAATATAAATAGATCTATTTTCAGGGACGGCTATTTGATTAATTACACAAATATACACACATAAATTTTATATATATTTTTTTAATTATGAATTAGGTGTATTTTTTATTTTTGCAAACAAATTTCACATGTTTTAAATATTTTTATTGTATTCTTGTTTGACGCTGGAATCCCGAATAACATGGAAATCTCTTTTAGAAACAGGAAAAATATAAGACGTAAAAAATTTCCCTCAACATAATATTCATCTAGTAAGTAATTGGGAAGATAAATTGAGCTACATACATATGTATATAATAAAAAAGAAGAAAAAAAAATCTTTATTCTGGGACAGCTTCCCCTAGCAACTTATAATTATAAGCTATATACTTATTAATATATTAGGTGGAAATTGAGTGCTAATCATCAAATTTATAAACAAAACATTCTCATATTACATGAGTACAAATAATTACATTATTACAGAAGATTAGTTATTGAGGAACAAATAACTGATGTTTGTTTAAATGAAGTAAAATAGCAAGCATTGCAAGTTTAAATGGGTCACTAATCCCTGGAAAAAGCTGCACAAATAATAAAGGGATTTTTCAAAGGAGGCAGTTAGATGAGAAGGGTTATAAAAATTGATAGGCTGAGATTGTCATTGAAAGATGAATTGTAAATTGTGATTGAAAGATGAATGGAAGAAAGAATAGTCCAGTCAATCAATGAGTGTAGAGATGAGTGGCGTAGAGTGCATGGAATATGCGATTATTTTTAACCTCAGGGATTCATAAGGATTTGTTAAAAGATAAACATACTAAAAGTCCCCACTCCTAGGGAGGGAGAAGGAAGAAGGTTTTATTTTTGGGTTTTTCGATAATATCTCGCAAACAGTGGGCTCTAAAAAACTATTACAAATAAAAATTAGAGCTAATTAAATTTAATATAAAATTGTTAGTATACATATTTGTCAAACTTCCAACCGTTTTCGAGATATACGTTTTTGAAAGTCGATAATTTTCGCAAAAAAAAACAAAAACATTATCTCACTTTTTGTCAAACATTTGCTTCTAATGCCTTCCGCGATCGTTTCTCAGTATAAATGACAGATTCAAAATTGTAGAGCATTAAATTAAATTTAATTTCATATATATTTTTCTGTCACTTAGAGCAAATGTTTGACAAAAAGTGAGATAAGAACCTTATAATTGACTAGACTAGAAGGGCAAGGATGTCGTAAATATATGAAGGTTTTTGGACTTTAAAAATTGAAATAAAAAGGCATCGAGGAAGTACTGTCTTCAAAAAAGTGGAAAAAGCTACCTTAACACGGAATATTACTCATTGGTGTGACAGCGGCTGGGGATCCCAAAAATCTATTTTATTACGTAATTCATTAATCTCTTTAGACTCATTTCGTCCTCTGAATACTAAGCATAATCGACGTTGAAGAGGATAAGGGAGGACACTAACAGTTCTAGATCTAATCGGAATTGATGAATTAATAGACATTTCTAATAGAAGGGCAATTAATTCATTTATTTTTGGAGATTAAAAAACAAACAAAAATTGTAATCTACCCACCTTTTAAACTTTCCCTCCCACTTTTGATATCTTTCAGAACTCCGTTTTGCCTCCTCAGGCGAGTAATAAATTTTATTTCTTGTCACATTTCTGAAAACTTTATTATATATAATCTATGTAACAAAGTGCTGATGCTTTGAAAATGTTGTATATTTTAAAACTAGTTGTGAATTTTTAACATTCGAAACTAGTTTTAAAATAAAGTAATTCCAATAAAGGTGGTAATTAATTCATTAACCCTAATTGAATGTGTGCCCGGAAGAAGGGCCGATGCCAAGGTTTCCTAATTTTACAAGAGCGTCAAAGAACTATAACATCGCTGTGTTGTTAATAAAAACCAGCCATAGGAACAGGCTCGATTCTCCTGACCTCTAGGGGCTTTTTTACGCTAAAAACCATGGTATTACGTATACTACATACTACATGGCATACGTAATGGCATTACGTATACTATATACTACATGGCATAGGCCTTTATTTTTCGAAAAACTGAGATTCGAGAAAATCGTGACATAGACCCTTCTTCCAGGCCCACATACAATCGTATTGATCCTTCTGCACCATCATGCATTCCTCAAGTGAGTTTTTAGTCTGTTTAAGGATTGTTACAGTATTTCGGGTAATTTAAGAAATATAGTTATTCCAGGATTGACGAATATATAGAAATAAAAGTTGGCATCCCAAAGCTCCAGAAGGAGGACAGCAAGCAAATAGTCTCCTGTAATTTTAGAGGTCAACTACTATATATATATATATATATATATATATATATATATATATATATATATATATATATATATATATATATATATACATACATACATAAATAATAAAAATATATAGCCGAGCTTTGTTTTCCTTTTTTTTTTAATTTAGTTTAATTACTATTACTTGTATTGACTTAAGACTTATTTTTAATATTTATTGATACTTATTACGGTATACATTACATGCAACAAGTAAATTTAAGAAAAATGATTACAATGAAATGTCAATAAAATTTCATATGGAGTATTGGGTATAGAGTTCACTACGATAGGTTAAGTATCTAGTTTGGACTAAATCAGCAATATATGGAACATTAAGATATTAATGGTAAGTTTGTCTGTGACATAATAAGGAGCATTGAAGATTTACGAAGGATTATGGCTTGTAAGGATTGGATACAAGAAGAATTGGAAAGTTTTCTGGAGCCCTAAAGCTCAACTCCGTATGTCCAAATGGGTCTAATTTCTGTCCTGTAAATAAGTCTTTTGTAATTTATTAGGAGATAGTAAAAGTTTGGGAAGTTAAAAACGACGAGTAGTTTCTTGTCTTTTAAGTCTGGTGGGATAAACCACACAGTTATTGACACCTCAGAAAGTTGTTGAAACACTAACTTAGAAATTAAAAAATAAAAGATTCACTGCCAAATGTGAAGTAAAAAGATTCTATTTAAAACATACCAATCTGCTGTGTTAAAATACTTTTAATTCTGCCCATATTTAATAGATATTCTTAGGGTGTCAATAAGTAAAATACTTTCTAGTAATTATGTTTATTGTGAATTTTCTTGTTTAGCTTTAAGTATAGTAATAAGGGGTAAATAGCTTAATTTCAACTTTAAGGACTATTCTTTTATAAAATTATTGTATAAATAGATCCTTGAGGATGTCAATAACTGTCTGGTAATTATCCAGGAATATTTCGAGATATTACAGGCATTTTTCGAACATTTGTCTCTAATAGAGGGCATGTTATTTTTTGAGGAAAAGACTCACATTGGTCTTTATTATGTAATAAATATCAATAATAGTTAAAAATATTAAACAAGAATAGTTAGTAGAACAACAATACTAATTAATTATTGGAAATAGAAATTGCAGAGAGAGTGGACGCGATGTTTGCACTGACCATATGGGCCTAATTTAGCCATTGCCATCTCTAATGGGATGGAATTTGGCGTGCCGTTCGTGTCACCTTGTTTACTAATTAGACTTAACTCCAAAGTAATCAGTAAAGTGGACAAAACATGAATATTTCACCAGCACACGGAGCACTAATATTTCCCAGTATCCCAATCTAATATATTAAACGTGAACCTGAAATTATTAGTTATAATCAATATTAATATATGTATAACAAAGATAAAAAGTAAAATAAGAAATTTATAGTTTTATAAATTTTTCTAATATAACATTTATAATATAATAAGAGGATGATCAGGGATGCAGTCAGGATAAAGAAAAAAAATACAGGTACAATTAAAAAATGTTTAAGTAAGACGATTCGGGCTGATTTCAATTCTTCGGGGCAACAGAATAAGTTGGGAATAGAATGAATCAAAGACTGTTGAGAAGGGTGGTGCGAAAACGGCCAGAATATTTTTTAGAGAATTTTTGAAACCCTGACCTGTGAATAGATGCGAAATTAATTGTGTCAAAATTAATTTCTTAATTAAACATCTACTTGGGAAGTGTGGGGAAGTTGGGACACTAGTGGGTTCAAGATGGAGTTCCCTACAGAAGGCTAGGTATCTAGTTTGGGTTAAATTAGCAGCATATGGAACATTAAGATCTATATGGATAGGTTTTTTTGTGATATAATTAGCAGCATCGGGGATTTTACGAAGGATTTTGGATTGTAAGAATTTGGAAGGTTTTGGGGAGCCCCATAGGTCATCTCCGTATGCACATATTACTGTCATATAAATAAGTTTTTTGTAATTTATTAGAAGCTTTGAATGAATGTCTAGTAAGTTTTGAAAAAGCAGAAACGACGAACAGTTTTTTTTCTTCTAAGTCTGGTATGTGTTTTAGCGAAATTAGGTGTATAAATCTACTGAACTAGTGTGCTTAGTCCAATTTTCGGGGAAAAAAAACAACTAAAGATAATCAAATATCGCATGTGAATTTTAAAGTGAAAGTTTGGACTGATTGAGATATCACTCAGAAATGCAGTTCAGTAAGTTCAGTACTTACTAAGGAAGTGCCGTTCAGTGATCAACTGATGTACAAAGAGGTGATTTGGTCAGCAATCGCTAACAATCGCCAGGCTTTTCCTTCAGTTAATGGTGCTCAATTTTGAGGGGCTGAGAGTGCCAAAGTTGATCCTTGGCTTATAAAATAGGATTAAATTTTCTACCTCGGCTGGGCTTGAACTCGGACTCCGAAGCTAGGAATTTAGTAACTTGCCCATCCTGCTCCTAATGCTGTTTTCTATGAAGTATCATAACTGTACCGAAATAGTGTCAAATCTCAACCACTAACTTGAGTCTCATTTTTAGTCTTAAGTATGTCTACAGTACATGCAATAAATACAGTCTCCGTAGACAAAATAACCAGTTTTGATAGTTAGGAAAATCTCTGTTTGAGCTAAATCATTTTTGAAATATTGGACAAAGCAGAATAAATGTCATACATACATATTCAATCCTATTTCAATTCTGAGATCGAGATGCTATTGGTGACAACATTAAGAAGCAATAAGTAACAACGAGGGGCAAGGCACCCAACGGTCGAACCAGGGAATTGTCTAATTATAAATCTGCTGGGATAAAGGAACCCGAGTCAGTCTCTTGTAAAATATCGTCCGCCCCCTCCGGCGATATTATATCCCCTAAAATAAATAACTGACTTTATCTATATTCAGGGATAGATAGCACTGACAGGCCATCAGCGCTTAAGTGGGCGACTCGCCTGTTATCAGCTGTCATGCGGCCTATATCCCTTCACTTTTTCACACACGCTTACGCACACATCACTAACCCTCTACCTGCTAACAGGCGTCAGAAGTTTCTCCCTGTTCGATCATACATCTGTCAAAGGTCTGCGCCAAATTGGAGAGAGGTAATGACCTCAAGACTACATGCCTCGATGAAAAGTTGGAAAAGTACGAACCTGGGGAGGGAAAAGTATGGAGGTGTGCTGAAATATACTTCCCATCATTAATACTGACGAATTAAATAAAATGGTGTCATTCGCATGAGTAGCTCATTAGTTGTTTCGATTTAGGAGTTGCTTTACGAACTGCTTTAGATAAGGAAAAAATCTCTCAGAGACTGGCTCTGAGGTAACGCACATGAAAAAAAAAAAGCTCGTTACCCTACACACCATGTTAAACCAAAGTTCTAAGGATAGAACTTGACTGGCCTAGGGTGGAATTAATTGTAAATAATTAATTCGCAGCCTCCACCCTTCCAACCGGGAAACCTCGTGTAGCCAAGACGACAAGGAAGGCCAAATAAAAAAAACGAAAAAGAAATTTTTAAAACCTCAAAAATTTATAATAATATAGAAAGAAAAATAGCAAATAATATATCCTATATTAAAATTTCTATATTACTGTATTTGGGCAACGTTTTACTCAAGCTATGCAATATATTAATGAATAAACTAATTATTTTTTCACAAACAGATTCTTTAATAAGTTAAAATTATTATTTCTTATTTGTTAAAAGATACTGCATTAGAAACTAAAATTAAAAGCAATTATAACATATTATATTACTGGACTTGAGAATATGGCTTAGCCATGAAACGTTGCCTTAAAAAAGAAATGTAGAAATGAAAATGTGTCTATTCCAAAGGACTCCTGGGTACCTATGATGTTAATAGTTTTGTGAAAAAAAATGTTTCTTCATCTTCAATAACAGACCTTAATATTTCATGAACTAAATCAACACTATTTGATATAGAATATAAAATAATTCTTTTTAAAAATTAAGCATTGCAACTGCGAGCCGCACGTCAAAAGATTAAAGATAGGTATTTGCAATTAGAAAAAAGGATTAAAATTTCAACTTAAAGCACTAACTAACGGTATAACGTTATTATTATTATTTTTAGCTATTCTTCGAGGATATTTCCCATCCCTGAATAAAGATATTTTTAAAAATCTTAAATAAAAATTTGTAAAAAGATTCGTATTTTTGTAATTGTAACTAACTTATAGATTATATCTATGTTTAAGACATTAAATGCTATTTGCTATTCACTAATTTATTTCTTCAATAGTTATTGGATTTTAAAATATTTGGTTTGTTTTTTTTTCACCTCTCATATAAATTATTTTTTTAAAATATAAATTTATTCTTTAACCGAGGTATCGGTATTGAGAATAGAAATATGTTGGTACCGACACATTACTAATAGTCATTTTCTAATAAAGTGTAAATATAGGAGATTATTATTTATTATTTACTCTAGAATATTCCTTTCTATGCCTATAGCATAACAAATAATTAAATAATATATAACATTTATAAAAATAACATTTCAAGCTAATAAAGGCAGGCTTAAATATCGAAAGGGGACATCAGATCCCATATGCTGATATCAAAGTCCTAGGAGGTAAACAATACGGCATAATTAAACTCACTGAGACTAACATCTTAGAAAGAAATCATCTTATACTCAAAGTTAGATAATGAAAATACATAACCAAAATAACGCTAAAAATCAAGCTTTACAGGATGTTTTTTTTTAGATATCCATATTACGTCCAGAAAGGATTTATGAAATCATGATCTTCATACAAATTCCACAGCCTAAACTCCATACCGTTACCTATAAACTATAAACTAATAAACTTTATAAACTATAAGCTTATGTTATAAACTATATAATATAAACTTAAATAAAATAAATATAAACTTATTTATAAACTATAAACTCTGTAACAACTGCTACCTATAAGAAGTGAGCCTCTTTGGGGGTGATACTCCCTTCATCTAGACTGAGCCGTGATCGTATGATCTGAACGCCGTTGTTGCCATTCTGCAGTTTTTGTAATATTCTTATGGTACTTGTGTTAAGACTGCTGCAGCTGCATGCATGTTTTTGCTGTTTTTTAATGTTGCAAACAGTAGATCTTCTCACTTTTACTAAACTCGCTTGAACTATATTTTGTTCATTATAACGTAAGTGGTCTTACGTTTGTCTGGCTCAATTATAAGAAATGACTTATTTTCTTACAGCCCTCAGAAACTAGAAATGGAGATTTTTCATGGGACTTAAGTAGTTATGGCTAAATGTAATTGTTCGCGCCAATCGGCGCTTATGTGAGGGGGGGGGGAAAGAGAAAAACTTTAATTACCGTATATTGACGCACTCTATGAATTTCCGGTGCAACTAGCCCTTATCTGCGCTAATCCCCACATGAATATTCCTCTTTCTTCTTTCATCTGTGCTCGAGTACGCACCTCCTACGAAATTGCCCAAGACCTCATGGTCTTCCATTGGTTTTCTAACCTAGCTCTCCCCCGAATGAGTGGTGATCTAAGAGGAGGCGAGCTTGGACGAATATTGCAGCTCAGGAGAAGCATCTGCCAGGCCGTAAAGATCCTAGGGGCCCCTGGACAGACCGTCGGCGGCAGTAATAAGGTAAGAGATTTCTTCTGTATTATTCGTTTATGCTACCTTCTCAATAATATCTCCCCAAGAGTGCAAAACCTCGATTTCATATATTCCCATACAGTCCATTTGCTAGAGGCCGAAGCGGGTTTTCCGTTTCGGACATTAACGTTCTTTTACTATACATTTTTGGTCCGATCTGGGCCGTATATATCATTGTTCAACTTTGAGACGAGTGATTTTGCAGTTTTGGGGCGAGTAATCACCCACTCATTTCTGTGCTTTATTAATATTAAAAATTTTTACGTTAAAACTTGTATAAATTGCAAGGTTTGGCCTATTTTTTGTCCAAGTTTTATAACTTCCAATAATTACACATATAAAAGCGAAGTAATAAGTCGGCCATTTTCTAAGGTGCTTATCGTCAGCTGTAATCTGACGTCACCGACTCCCACTCCTCTAGTAACGTACTCGTTATTGCGTCTCGTAACAGTTCCGGCCATATTGTCTTATTATAACGTCAGTTACAATTACGTAATAATTAGTGAAATCAATTTTGCAACTTTTTCTCCTTTCCTTTTCTCTGCCTCATATATTATAATTTCCTTTTATTGCTGTATTTATTTATTCTCTATTTTTCACAATGCCTACAGAAGACAAAAATATCATTATTCAAGCACAACTATTGGCAAAGAGAGAAACGATATTTGCTGATATAACTAGTAGATACGATGAAATTAAGGGTTCCACTCTTTCGGATATTTTTACTGTCCAAGTGCATTACGAGGATTTGCCCTCCCTTCAAGTCAAATTTGAGGGGGTGAATGAAAAATTAAGTGACCTTAATGCTCTCTTATCCAAACAAAATCATGTGGATACTCAAGCCCCTGCAATTGCTTTCAATAGTGTGTTAACCAAAATTAAATCCAAATATTTACAATTGAAAAAAGAAGAACCTATTGCAACTTCTACAACGGTTGCCAGCCCTGTTCATTTGGCTTAAAGTGCTTTCTCCTTACCACCTATCAATTTACCAACCTTTTCAGGCGACATACAGCAGTGGCCTGAATTTTTCTCGTTGTTCACCGCCCTTGTTCACGATAACCCTTCTCTAACCCCCATACAGCGCTTTCATTATTTAAGATCCAAATTAAAGGAGAGTGCTCTTTCCGCAATTTCTAACTTTCAACTCACAGCTGAAAATTACGACCTTGCTTTTTCAGCTCTGGTACACAGGTTCCAAAACCCCAGGAGGATAGCCTAGGCATATCTGAACCAAATCGTACACTTTAAGCCCGTCAGTTTAAATTCATTAAATAACTTAAAAACTTTTCTTGAGGTACATCATAATTCGGTGCAGGCTATCAAGGCGCTACCAATCGACGATTTAGCAAATTTTATTTTGTAAACCCTCGCATTAAATAATCTAGACCCCCGCACATCTAAGGCTTTCGAGGATCAAAATTCTGCTAAATCAGTTCCGCTTTTCGATGACTTACTAAATTTTATTATCAGGCAAATTAAAACCCTGGAGATTATTTCTCCCCCCATCAATCTACATAGAAACACTAAAGTTAATTCGCTAATTGCTAGCACTAGTCCTGATACCTCACCACCAGATAGAACTCGGGCCGCACCTTCTAATTCTTTTAACCTCAAATGCATTCTCTGTCGTAAGCCGCATTCCTTATCTTCCTGTTTCGAATTTTCTCATCTCACTCGAGATCAAAAAATTGATTTCCTCAAAAGGCATAAACGGTGCTTTAATTGTTTGGGTCCGCACCTTAAGGGTAATTGCAATTCCAAATTTACATGTAAGTGTAATTCGCCAGAGCATCACACACTTTTGCATCCCGTCAAAGCAGTAAATTCAAATCACCATTTGAATTCCGCGCCTAGTCGCGCTTCAGCTCATGCTGATCACATTACAAGTGAACCAGCATCCGCTTCCACTGGTCAAGCACCAGTTGACGCCTCCTTATCTCTGAGTTGTAGTAACACCGGAAGTCACGTGACTTCACTCCTAGGAACCTTCCGTGCACGAATCTTTAATTCTCACTCAGGTTACGTTCCAGTCCGTGGGGTCATCGATCCGGGGTCGCAGATATCATTCATTTCCGAGCGCCTCTTTGACCAGTTGGGTCAAAAAATCCAGGAAATGCCCATTACCGTTTCAGGTATAGGTGGGCGTGTTTCCAGTTCTCCTGGCACAGTTTCGTGCCACATCTTCTCCAGATTTTCCCAGAGGCACGTTCTTGTAAACCCGTCCGTGGTTCCTCAAATCACTAACCATTTGCCTCCCAAGAACTTTACTCCAGAAATTGCTCGCGCCTTTGAACATTTGCGTTTGGCCGATCCTGACTTTCATCAATCAGACAAGATTGACCTTCTCTTAGGTGCAGACGTATACCCGCAATTATTATTGCCTCATCCGTTTATTCCTAGCTCTATCGGTCCAATTGCTATCAGTACTATTTTTGGTTGGGCAATCATAGGCCCTATCCAGACCCTATCGCAAAATCAATCAGTCACTTCGTTAATTTCTGTTTGTCAAACTTCCCGAGATATCCATAAGTCTTCTTCCGAAGTCGAGAATATTGAAAAACTCCCATTCGAACAACCCGTGAGTACAGACCACAAAGACTCAAATGTTTCTGACATTCCAGAAAACATTGACCCTTCTGTCAACACCAATACATGTAATCACAGATTAAATAATTTTAACGTTCCCCAGGAAATACGAATCAATAACCAGGGTGATTTTTTAAACTTAAATCAAGTTTCAAAATTTAATCACATCAATAAAACAGGTGGTGCTGATACGAATGTCAGTGATTCATCTGATGAAAAGTTTTTTGTTTCTCTTACAGAAGAGGATAATTACACCTTATCCTCAAACAGTCACTATTCCTTAGCCAATCAAGATTGTCCAATATTCCTTCCTGTTAAAAATAAAAACAATAAAAAACCAGTATACACACATAGTAACCAAGATAGAGTAACAAGCAGAATTCCGGTCTCGAATCCTATTGAACCTACTTTTTTAAAACCACCAGTTTTAGATATCAAAGGGTCTGTACGCTCTAAAATTTCAATATTCGACAAATTCTCCCCAGTAGGGTTTGCTGATGTTTCTTCTTTCGCTAATCATGCCCATATTGACACTAGGGGTCTTACCCGTACTCATTTCGCGCAGAACAACAATTTCTGTTTAGAGACTCAAGATCCCTCCTCTTTGACCAATTGCCAGGAGCATTGATTGGCCTCCTCCTTATCGTGACGCCGACTTAAGCACCAAGCCATTACCGGATCTTAAGTCTACTCCCATTGCGCTCATCGCAAATGAACCTGACCATACCTTTAAACCTTTTTCTGGGTCTCTCCTTAATCTCCATACCGATAAGCCGGCAAAGCTGCCTTGTTGCCATACTCCTTTCCTCGGTAGCCTGGAGGTCCTCAGGGTGGGCGGCATACTTGACAACGCCGTTCCTAATTATAATTCACAACGTTATAAGTGGACTTCAAATTCCAAGCGACGTTGTCGAACCAAGAAACAGGGCGACGTTGTTGTGAGCAAGGGACTGAACAGCTCCTCACTCTCCCGGCCTTTAGCTCTTATTTCCGAGCTCAAGCCTGATGCTGTTTCACGAGCAGCCACCTTTGAGACCTCTACCAGCACTCTCACTAGATCTATGAACAAACTCATTCCGCCCCCGGAATGATGCCCTTTTGTATTGTATAACCTTTCTACAGTTGTGCTATTTTTGTTATTTATTTTGTATGATCGTTTACCCAGGAGTACTGTTTTATTTTCTTTACATTATATAATTGTTGCCCAGTTGGGCTGTTTCCTTTTCTTTACATTGTATAATTGTGCTCCCATTCATGGTACAATATTTTCATTTTATTTATTTTTTATTTTTTTGTCTTTGTATTCCTTTTTACTCAAGTTGAGCTTTCATTTCTTTATTTTATTGTATAAATTCTTTGCTGCCTGCCCACCATTTTCATTGTATAACTTTTGAAATAAAATTGGGCAACATCCCAATTTTGGTGGGCGGTATGTTCGCGCCAATCGGCGCTTATGTGAGGGGGGGGGGGGGGGGAAAGAGAAAAACTTTAATTGCCGTATATTGACGCACTCTATGAATTTCCGGTGCAACTAGCCCTTATCTGCGCTAATCCCCACATGAATATTCCTCTTTCTTCTTTCATCTGTGCTCGAGTACGCACCTCCTACAAAATTGCCCAAGACCTCATGGTCTTCCATTGGTTTTCTAACCTAGCTCTCCCCCGAATGAGTGGTGATCTAAGAGGAGGCGAGCTTGGACGAATATTGCAGCTCAGGAGAAGCATCTGCCAGGCCGTAAAGATCCTAGGGGCCCCTGGACAGACCGTCGGCGGCAGTAATAAGGTAAGAGATTTCTTCTGTATTATTCGTTTATGCTACCTACTCAATAATATCTCCCCAAGAGTGCAAAACCTCGATTTCATATATTCCCATACAGTCCATTTGCTAGAGGCCGAAGCGGGTTTTCCGTTTCGGACATTAACGTTCTTTTACTATACACTGCAATATGTATCAAGTTTTAAAGAAGATCCGACAGGATGAAAAACCTTATCTGTAGTCAACCTCTCAAACACAAGTTAAATGCTTATTTAAGGAAAGTTTCACTCCAACAATTACAACAATACCTCATAAATAACAACTTATTAAATTCAATAAAATATTTCTTATAGTTCTTCAGTCGCAAAAATAGATGAGAACACGAAGTACTACAATAATCAAGCAATTCACAGTCTATTCTATGTCGCTCACATAATTAATATTTAAACTATTTAGTTAGTTAATTTAATCACATGTTATTAAACTTAGAATTACATTGTTAAATGTTTATGGATTCATACAAGTATAGACTGGTATAGAAACCCTAAGTATGGCTGCTATTTTTCATCAGTTCTATCTTATGTTTATACAATTCAGGAACGAAATCGCACATGTGGTAAGACGATAATAATGGCATTTTAAAATTAATATACAACTCAATATCAATATAACATGCAGAAACAGTAACGCAAAAAAATTTTTCATTTAAAAAACAAAGTTGGGACTATATTTCACATCTTTCTCCCAAAATAAGTTGTTATACTATTATAACACGGCTTGATTGTAATCAAGTCTACAAAACATGACAGTCTTCATAAAGGAAAGATCTCGAGAAAATAAAAAAAATAATCCAATTTTTTTTAATATATTAACTTATTTCGATCCTTAAGTACCATGCGATAAGTCATGTTTTAGCTAAAATTAATTTGACCATATACTTAACGTAAATTTCGCGCTAGGGTTATTTCCACAGCCAGATTTAGGGGAAAAAAAAAAACACTGCTACATCCAGTTTTGCCCAGATGGTACATATGGAATCCTTCGACCACATGCTACAACTTAGCGCATTTCATGTGGTACAACAGCTAAATGGATACACTTGTAAGTTTCTCAATTTTCCCCCTGTAAATTAACGCAATAAACCGGTTGTTTTTTCTTCACTAGTATGATAATAATATGCATAACACTATTTCCCAAAAAAGTTGAGATAAATGACATGTGGTTGCTAAAGTAACAATTTCAGAAAATTATATAAGACATGCGATATTTTTATTATTCTTAGCCTGTCAATAAACTCTAAGATAAGACATTACAATGTGGTCGTCAAACCGGAACGGAAACAACTTCCTTCAGCCTAAGGAAAATGTTAGGGATAGAAAGAAGAATACTGAGAAGAATGCACGGTCCAAAGAAGAAGACACAAGGTTATAGATTGAGACCTAAAAAGGAAATATTCAAAGAAATAAATGATTTGGAAACGGACATAAGAATAAGAAGATTAACGTTATATGGGCATATGGTGAAGAGGCATCCAAAAAGATTAAATAAAGATATTTTCTATAAAACGAAAGGATACAGGAGTGCTGAGGGGTATATCAAACAGATGATGGAAGAAACTGAGCGATTGAAAATAACAGATCAAGACTGTTCCCATAAGGATGACTATAGGAAAAGACTAATGGAAATTAAGGTTCTTGTGGGAAAGAGAGATACGAGAAAAGGAATAGCGTGGACCGAGGAAAGAAGGAAGGAGCAATCGGAAAGAGAGGAGGTAGGAGAGAAGTGATATAAAACGAAATGAAAGTAATAATATTCGTGTGGTCTAAAAGGTCGTTCCGGGAAAAAAAAAAAAATTCGATCGATAAATTACTTCCTCAATTACACATACATATAAACCACCAATGTAATGAAATAAACACCTGGAAAATAAACCTAATTGATTTTGATCTTTAAAAATCTGAATTTCGTAGCGCGCTTGTTTTTTGCTGTTTCTTTTTTACTTTTTATTATAATTTTTTTTTTTAATTGAAATAATTACCCAAGACGAAGGCGACAAGAAACTGCTCGTCGTTACAGACTACTTCAACATTTACTAGACAAACGATCAAAGCTCCCAATTCATTACAAAAGACTTATTTACATGACAGTGATTAGACCTATTTGGCGGTACGGAGTTGAGCAGTGGGGCTCTACTAAAACATCCAATTCATCTTTGTCACCCTTACTTACCAAACATAAGCCCCTTACTTTGTCACCAATAAACTTATCCATAAATACCTTAATGTTCCATTTGTTGGTGATGTAGTCCAAACCAGATACCCATCCTTTCATAGTAAGCTTCATAACCACTCAAATCCATTTTTTATCAACTTGCTTCCCACTCCATTCCCGATAATCCTCCGAGGCGTCTGAAAAGAAGATGGCCTAGAGATCTTCTAGTGTAGAATTTTTATTGAAGTGCTACTGATGAGTAGTTCTTTTCAACTTTTGACATGTAATTGTAACCGTTATCAGCTAATTTACTTAATGTATATATGGTATATTGTACAGTTGTAAATTTCAATAAATTGATATAAGAAAAAATAAGAAGAAAGTAATTACCCTCCTATACGATCATAAAACAATGATATATACAGTTAAGCAGAAAAAACTCATATCCCTGAAATAACATTTCATCCTATCATAACGCCAGGATTACAAATAAAATACTAAACATTGGCATAATCGATTAAATTAAAATTTAATAGTTTAAGAAATATGGAAATGGAGCACTTCCATGAGTAATCCGAGAAGTGGTGAAAGGGTAAGGGGACTGGGACGCTTTATAAAGTAAGGTTAGGGAGAGGTTCATATGGGTTATGGTAAAAACCTGGAGGTTGAGCGTGGGTGTTGTCTACGTAGATTTCTTGTTGAGACATTGGTCTCGAAATAATTACCTACTTACCGAAACTGATAAGGCAATATTGTTACTCAAAACCTTTACGGGTTTAGTGAAGTAATTTATACAAGCTCGCGCGCGCGTGTGTGTGTGTGTGTGTGTGTGTGTGTGTGTGTGTGTGTGTGTGTGTGTGTGTGTGTGTGTGTGTGTGTATGCAGTCCTTTTTATTTTTTTAGTTAATTCGTGGACTTCTAATGTTATATTACTTATAAATATAATGAAAAATAAGAAATATTCTTGGAAATATTCAATAGTATATTTATGGTGTAGTAATCATCTATTGTTTCTGTTTATCTGTAAAATATAAATCTATAATATTTTTGTTCTAGTAATATGTTCTTTTTGTCGCTTAATATTGTTGTAAATGTTCTAGCTAGGCGGTTTGGTCTATGAAGGTAACGCTAATGAATATACTGCAGCTGTGAGACGTGACCAACACCAAAACTTTTTTAATGCAATGCTATGTTTATTTCTGTCAACTTTTCTGACAGCTGTTATGGTAAGATATTTAATCAATTTTATACACATACGATTTATTTATTTTTAATACTTTAGACAAATCAAACTCTAAGAAATTATAAGGGGCAAAATGTAGAAAAAACATATATATTTTTTCAACTTTATATTTCAATTCAGGCTAAAGGCAATCCACAATTTTGGTTAATACATAAAATTAGACAAATACACGTTACCAACATACAATTGGTGCCTCCACCTGACTATTTGTTATTGGGTATATATTTTCTTAAATAATTGCTTTGGCAATGTTCTGAATATATTTGTTTGAATGGTCATAAAGCTTGTGAAATGTCTTTCATTTAGTTGTAATCTGGTCTGAAAAATGAATGAGTATGCAGTGTTGTTTTCTTAACGTGTCATGGAAATCATGAAATGCCTATTATTACTTATAATTTAAGTACAAATAGGCTTGATTTTATAGGTGTCCGTTTTTTGTCGTTTAAGTTTCAGTAAGAGTCGTCTTGGCAACAGGTAGAATAAGAGTTGTAATCGATTACATGAAGTCCCGTTTACAAAAGGAAAGACCATCTTAATTTTAAATCTTATATTTAATGTTAGTCCTATAGACTTCACTGTGTTAGTGAGGGGAAACAATATGATCTCCAGTACCAAATAGTTAAATCTACAAGAATGAAGTCCCGTTTGCCTAAAAAGGAAAGACCATCTTAATTTTAAATCTTATATTTAATGTTAGTCCTATGGACTTCACTGTGTTAGTGAGGGGAAACAATATGATCTCCAGTACCAAATAGTTAAATCTACAAGAATATATATATATATATATATATATATATATATATATATATATATATATATATATTTATTTATTTATTCATTAACGATTAGAAATATTTTATTTTTAAGAAATAATTATTACGATTTTCCTTCTGACGTTTACCTAACACCTATACACACAGCGTCACTGAAACGCTCACTGTTCATTGCTCATTGCCATATCATCCAATTTTACTTTAAGTCTTTCCCAGGCTGAATAGGCGTTGGGTGGGAGATCTTAAGTAAGAAAAAATCATAGAAGCCAGGAGGTACCGTTGGGTCAGAGCAGTGTCCCTCTTATGCCTCACACGATATTTTATTTATGTTTTTGTGTTTAGCACATACGTCGATGGTCTGCAGCTAAGATATGTAAGAATGAATTATTAAAGTTACAAAAAAAAATAAAATAAAATAAAATAAAAATAAAATCATACACTTAAACGTTAGTTTTTATTTTGAAATGAAATGTTTTCTTTTTTTACAAAACTTCTTTAACATTACTGGTCGAGTATTTTTTTCTTTATTTTTATCATATTTCTTTATTTTTTAATAGACTCGTGGCACTATCACAGTGCGGCCGCCAATGGACAAAAATAAAAAAATTATAAATTTGTATCGCCTCTTTATAATCGTGGTACCTGTTTAAAAAATGCGTATTATTAAACTAACAAATATTTGTAAACAAATAAGAAGTTTACTTTTATGTACAGAAGACTCAAAAGATAGACTAAAGATTAATGAGATTGCAATTTTCGATCAGTTCTGTCCTGAAATTTAACATGAATTCACGTTCACTGGATTGAGTAGGTGGTCTTTAATAGAATAAGATACGTTCTTTTGACAAAAAATGGGAGAAGGACGTAAGTATTGATTTTAATGTTTAAATCGAAATATCTCAATTTCGGCGCAAAACATCCTACAATTTCAAAGTATTTAAATTCATCCCTTATTATAGATAGTTTCCAATAAAAATTAGCTGCAAGTAACTGCAACTAAATGTATTTTTCTTTTTCTTTTTTTTTTTTTTTGAGATCGATGTATAAATAATTCGGACTTGTTGGACACTTGGAAAAAAAGGCAACAAGACGAGCAAAGTTTCCTCAGTTGCGTCGCCATTAAAAGCCATTTAGAAATCGCTGATGATTGTCCTGATCTGGTGGAAGAACCAATAGACAAATTTCCCTCAAATTATTGTTTGGCATTAGGAAGAAAATGGAAATACTGTTCCCACTGCAGACAATATGTTATCAAACGCCATGCTGAGTGGCTAGACAAAAATATTGATATCTCCAAAGAAATATTTAGTTTCGATCTAAGTGAACCTCAGCCATCATCTAGTCAAGGCAAGAATCTTTCGATGACGCATCATGAAAAACCAAAAAAACGCCGTGCTCAAGCTTTAGTGTTTTCGAGCGCACCAGAATAAGTTGTTTTTGCCGCCAAATAATTAGAACGAAAGTCTCATAAAAGTTTTTTGCAAATTCAGCCACATTCCGAACTATCATCTGCCTAAATCCTTGCTTTATATTTCGACTTAGAACTTAGCGAAAGGAAGTACACAATTCTTTGATCATTTTTATATGTTTAAGAAGTTGAAATGGAAACTATCATATGACAGTGATTCTCGCTCTGGTGATGAAGATGAAGATGAGGATAGCGAATTCAATTAATTGTTTCTCAACAACAAAAACTTAACTAAACAATCTTATTTGGGGGGATAAGCATATTATGTGTATCAACAAAACATCACACTGGTTATGTTTTAATGCAAATTATATTTTTTACGTTAGTTTCTACCTTAAAATGATTAATTTTCAGTTAATTAATTAACTTAATAATATTAAATGTCATTTTCCTTACCTATTTATTTAATTGCATCCTCAGAACAACCTATTTCCCCTTGCAATGGAAACATTCTATTATTATCCTTTTCCTGAAACCGGGCAAACCTTCCAACAATCCATCATCATACAGACCGATCAGCCTTCTTCCAATCCTGTCAAAAATCTTTGAAAAACTCCTTCTTAAACGCATTCTACCCATCCTTGAATCCCGAAATATTCCCTCACACCAGTTTGGATTCCGCTCTAGGCACTCCACTGTCCAACAAGGCCTTAGAGTTGTAGACCATATATCCTCAGCACTTGAAAGCAAACAGTATTGCTCCGGCGCATTTCTGGATATAGCGCAAGCTTTTGACCGGGTTTGGCATGCCGGTTTGCTTTTCAAACTCAAAACCCTTTTACCTCAATCGCTATTCCTAGTCCTTCAATCCTATCTCTCTAACCGTTCCTTTCGAGTTCGCTGCGGAATGGAATATTCCAACTGCTACACAATAGAGGCAGGTGTTCCACAAGGTAGCGTTCTTGGTCCTGTTCTATATATCCTCTATGCTGCAGATATCCCTACTACCACTGATACCTTCCTAGGAACTTTTGCTGATGACACTGTTATCCTTTCATCGCATTCAGATCCCTCAATAGCTTCCTGTAATCTCCAAATCCACTTATCCCTGATTGAAGATTGGTGCAACAACTGGAGGATCAAAATTAATGAAACAAAATGTACCCATGTAACTTTTACCCTCCGCCGCACATCCTGCCCTCCTGTTTATATCAATAATATTCCGCTACCCATAGCTGACACAGTAAGGTATCTTGGCTTTTACCTAGACAAAAGACTTACTTGGAACCCTCACACTAGACTTAAAAGGCAAGAACTTAACAGACGCTTCAGCCAATTGTACAGACTACTAAATAGGACATCCCAACTCTCCATACAAAACAAACTCCTCATATACAAAACCATCATTAAACCTATTTGGACCTATGGACTTGAACTGTGGGGGACAGCAAAACAATCGAATATTAAACGCATTCAATCCTTCCAATCTAAAGTCCTTCGTACTATTCTAAATGCTCCATATTATGTCTCCAACAAAACCCTACATAATGATCTCAATATACCTTTTGTTCTTGACCTGATACCCCTTAAATTTTCCAAATTCCATCAAAACCTTTCCAACCATCCCAATCCACTTGCTCATTCACTATCCAGTTCCACGCATCCTTATAATCCACCTCGTAGATTAAAACGGCAATGGCCCCGAGATTTATTGTAAATAGTTATTATTGGAGTGCTGGCAATGGCCAGCTTCTCTACTCAAGTCATGTGCGACTGTGCCATAGCGCTCTTTCTCAGCCTCCACTGGATTATATCAGTGATGCAGCTGATAGAACAGCGCAGGGAACTCTCTGAGCCCGGCTTGCCTTTCAAACTGGGGGGCAGGCTTGGATCGGGGTGTACCTCGGAGTGTTTGTGAATATTGTATATAGAGTATGAATGCAGTTATGACTCTTTCTTTTCTTCTTTATTCTTATTTTATTTATTATTTTCTATTTCTTGTACATTTTATCTTACTTCTTGTATATATTATTTGATTTCTTGTATCTTTAAGTTGTTTACTTAAAAGTTGTTTATTTTCTTACTTTATTTATTTTATATCAGTGTACATATTGAATGAATGAGTCACTGTCATCAATATTACTCATTGCCCTTGAGTGAGGCAGCATGTAATTAATCAAATAAAAAGATTTAAAAAAAAAAAAAAATAATATTAATAAATAATAAATGTTTTCTTTATTTAAAATATAATTTGATTTTTGTGCCGACACCACCCCATTTGAGGGCCGCACAGTGAAATGTATTTCGTGGTGGCCCAACGGAGCGAATCTAGACTTTCTGTTATGACAAGAATAGGTTAGTAACCTATTAGATAATTTTGTTCCAGCCCTTATTTGTTGAACACTAGCATGCTATTTCCTACAAACAATAATCTATTTTTTCAGTATAACCACTGTTTATAATACAAAATGCATACATGATTGACATAAAATATTTTATAACAAGCATATAAAATATTTTACTTAAATTTAAAATATTGTTAAAGTATTATATAGAGAATGTCTTCGGGGCAAAGTTGGAAACGACAGTGTAATATTGGAAACTATTCTAAGACATTGCAAAATAAGAAACGGGAACGAACAACCTGGTCAAGACAATAGGGTGGTTTGGTATTGCACTATTTGGTATTCAGCGGGGGCTGCTCTCACTATTCCCTAAGCGCAAGAAATATTTAACTGGACAAATAAATAAAATATTATTGCAAAGATGGTGGGACGTGAAACCAATTTCATATAAACTGTAACACACCCCACTGTAGATATTGCTAGACATATTTTGGCTATAAAGTATAAAATATAAATAGGATTTGAACTGAAAAAATGTTTAGATAATAATAAATAAAATTATTAATAAAAGAAGGAACGGTAGATAAGCACGAATTATATTAAATGGAATCAGTAATGGAATATATTTTTTAATTTCTAATACTTCAATAAAATATAGCATAAATAGACAACAGGTAGATGTAAATGTGGCTATTACCTACTCACAATCTTCTGAAGTGCACTGGTGATAATAGATCGAGACACAATATTACTATAATAAACATAATTTTAAATAAGCCATTTACTGTTGTAATATATATATATATATATATATATATATATATATATATATATATATATATATATTAATAGAATAATTTTTAAACTAGGCCTAGTCCCTAATTACATTTACGAGTATAATAAAATAATTTAGATATGTATTGATAATAATTATTATTATGTACGTAAACCAATAATTTTCTCCCTGATTTGAAAAAACAATAGATCATGGGTATGTCTATCTATAATCTACTGTTTCTGATCTGGAGAACTGTCGTCAAATTTTCAACTTTTTTCATTCTACCAATATAGTTTCCAGGGGTCACCTGTGGTGTAGTGGTTAGCATAGCAACCTACTAAACCCAAGATCGCGGGTTCGCAGCCCGGCAGATGACCTTAGGGAGTAAAAATCCTTAGCTATGCCGTCCTTCGGAAGGGACGTAAAATGGGGGTCCCGAGCCTGTGCGTTGTCAGGTACTCGTTAAAGATCCCTATCCTAATTATACCTGGATAGGCAAAATTTAGGACTCCCACCGTAGCATCGTCCGATTAGCCATAGCAGCATAAAAGTGACGTTAAACGAAATAAACAAACAATATAGTTTCCAAATTGCTATATTACAAAACATATATTATTTTCCATTAAATTTCTAATCTGGAAACTGGCGTCAAAGTTTTGATGTGAGCAAAACCAACAATGCTAGCTTGTAAAAAATTTAGATTTTTATCCTTGTATTTTTACACAAGGAAACTATTGAACCCCATCAAAAAGTTCAAATTTCTAATTTTATAAAAAATTAAACTTTAACAATATTATATTCTGAAAAAGTATTGATAATATAATTTAATAACTAAATTAAATTGCAGGCATTCACGACATCTGATAGGGGCTCGTTCAAATTGAAGGAACTGGTGAGTAAAGAATGTTTTTAAAGACAAATTTAAATATGTTTAGTATGCAGACGGAATTCAGAATAATAAAAGAGCAGTGACGTAAGTGAAACGTGTGAAGCTGACCTCACGTACCTATCAATATTTATTTTCATATTTGAATAATCATATTAATATTCATTGAATTAATTACTGGATTAATTATTTAAAAAAAGAGCTTTCAGTTTATTTTCGAATAAATATAAATACATACAGATTTTATCAGAAGCATTTTAAAAAAGTTATTTATTTAATATAAAATCAATAGATATAGAAAATATAGAATTTTTGTTTTCTTCTCAGGGAACCAACATTATTGGCACCACCGAACAAGATGAAGGAAGCTCGTATCAATAATGCGATGTTAAGTTTTTAAAGTAAAATTTTTCAACAGAATAATAAGTATGTAAAAATAATAATAATAAAAAAAAATAGGAATGAATACAATTTTATAACTAGAAAATTCTGCAAAAATATATACAAGTATACAATAAGTATGATTATAACATTATGATTTTTATTAGAAATTTACGTAGTAATAGTGGTAAAGTAAGATTCAAATCAAGGATGTGTTGATTATTACCAATTATCGATTTCACCGACTCTGGAGAAAAGAATCATTATCGAGAATCGATTATTCAAAGTTGATTCTTAAGGCCAGTGCTAATTGTTTTGTGCAAATTAAGTCGATGCTGTTTACACCTTCAGTTTTGCTTGCACAGTTGTGAAGTGAAAACCTCATGTATTGTAGAAAATAAAAATTGTGACGAAGAATGAATATATATATGTTTACATTTATAAATATTTCATTTAATTGAAATAATTAATAAATGACATAAATTGAGTTATACTTCTCAATGAAGCCGACTGGAAATTCTTTTGACATTTTGAATCCAAAATATTTTTAACTACACAACTTTAAATTAAAGCACATTCACTCAAAACATAGTATGGGCTTGAGCATCATTTGCACGCTCATGCCAACATATCAACCTCAAGTCGTATTTCTGTCCCGACATGTAGTTCTTTACATGCTATTGTGATGTCATTGTAATAGTTTACTTACTGTATATAATTAATACAGTTGTAAATATATATATTAAAAAAAAAAAATAAAAACTAAGACAATAGGTATCGAGAATCAAGACTTGAACCATTTTGTTACCTATGCATCATTAATTAAAATTAACTGTGACCGTCTGCCACTTTAATAAATAATTTTGATTATTTTTTGTTCAAAGCTTAGAATACTTTTTGTTAATCTTGTTAAACATCTCTTTATAGAAAAGCAAGAAAGGTTGGCCAATGTGACCAGTTCATGTTTGAAGTATCAGGGAAGAGTACTTGGCTCCTGGCTGGGTTCCAAAGGTCAGAGGAAATTGGCGAGATAAAATCACTTGAGTTCCTTGAGCTAGTTTTATCACGGGAATAATGTTGAAAAATTAGATTAGATATTCGCCTCATTAAAACCTAACGCAGTTTCATAAAATTAATGACTAACCCAGCCGCTAATAAATGGAACCGTATTAAACAGAATTAAATGAGAAATGTTAAAATGGCTACCACGCTAGGTTCTAAATAACTTTTTATATCAAACACGATATTTAAGTTCATAATTATTAATTTCTCTGTTCTTAAAATGGAAAAATTAAATGTATGTGAATAACTCTAAAATAAGCTCTTTTAATCCCTGTCAGCCTTTCCCTGTAGACTTCGGACTCAAACGAGGAGACTCGTTGGCACCTCTATTTTGCAATATATTGCTACATGTAGTTGTAAAAAGAGCTCTATACGATGGTTCAAGGAAGCTCTGCATAAAATGGATAGAGAAAGAATTGGACTGCATGTAATCGAGAAGAAATTTAAAATGATGGTAATGATGAAGGAGAAACCTGCTCGTTCACAGTGTTTGTACTGTATGGAAAGCTTCCCGTACGAAATCGTTACAAGTTTCCAATATTTAGGCGCTTGGATAGACAAACACTTCGAAGAAGATGAAGAAATTAAAAGTCGGATTATATCAGCCAACAGAGCCTTCTTCTCTATACAAAGCATTATAAAGAGAAGACTCACCAGCCGCACAACCAAGATAAGACTATATAAAACTCTAGTACGATCGGTAGCCACATACGGCTGCGAAACATGGACTATTATTAAGTCAATAGTCATGAAACTTGACTACTTTGAAAGGAAAGTACTGAGACTTATATTTGGTCCGATAAAGAATAACGGTATGTGGCGGCGAAGGAAGAACCGGGAACTATCCGATTTATATGGTCACTTCCCATTGACGGTATTCATAAGAGTTCAGGGTTAAAATGGATGGGACATTTCTACCGGATGGATGAGAACATGCCGACAATTGTTCAGGGATAGACCGGATGGAGTGAGACCTCGTGGAAGACTGAAGAGAGGATGGTTTGGTGGCGTCTCCTAGGACTTAAAACTATCTAAGGTATATTTAAAGCCAGCTGCTGATCGGGACGATTGGAGGAGGGCTATGGAGCAGGGCAAGGACAGCTTCATGGGGTCTGTCGTGCCAATAAAGAAGTAACCCTGACACTAGTTTGATTATTAGAAGACTAAATTGAATCAAAAAAGTGTTGTTTATTTTTTGTTTATAGTATCTCTATGCTTCTCTTTAATTGCATTGAGTTATTATTCAGACTTGATACCAGAATCGATACAAACACAATCGATTCTCGATTCTTGATAATGATAACTCGATTTAAAAACAAATAGCTATTACAAAAAGTAATCCATGTGAAAAAGAGCAAAATTGATAATTTGAAAAAGTCACCTAAGAAAGCAAACCATACCTATTTATAAAACAAAAATTATCCAAGAAATAAACTAGTAAGTAGCAAATTTATTATATACAACATATAATATAGTTAATTACAGTTTAACGTTTTGTCCTTGATCTCATTCCTTTAAAATTCTCTAAATTTCATCAAAATCTTTCCAATCATTCGAGTCCTATGGCTCAATCCCTATCCAATCTTTTTTATTTTTTATTCAGTTTCATTTATTACTTAAGGAATCGCATAGATGAACAAAAACCCAGATGGTGCTAATCTTTGGTTACATTTTTATTTATTTATTTATTTTTTTTTTTTTTTTTTTTTACGTTGGTTATTTCTCTTTGCTAATTTTAAAATCTTAATACCTGTTTTCAACAATATAACTTTTGAATTGCAATCTGTTTTAGAAAGGGGATTATTTTGAATTCTGAACCAAGCAGTGCTTTACAATTAATTGAAAAATTACTCTGATAATAAGCATGAGAAAGTATCACTCATAACTCCTCTTTTTAATCATTAGAGAAACAATCGATGTGCAATAATTTCATATCAGGTATCACAAAACTAACACTAAAACACAATCAATGGTACCAATCGACTCCATAGAATCGACTTTGAATTATCAATCAATTCTTTTCTCAAGAATCGTTAGAACAGAGAATTAATAAAATCTAATTTCTTTATTCTATAGCTCACATTCGTTCCAAAACAAAATTTTAAACGATGTGATTCTATAGTGAATATTTTTTGTATCATCGAAAATAAGGGTAAATTATTTTATTATTACTTATGGTACCGTTCCGCAAGCCGGTCTCCAGCCCCTACGCGCGCCCAGAATACCTTTTATCGATTCTAACTTGTTCCGTTTTATTTCGGTGTTTTAGACCCTATTTTTCGAGAGGAAAGGTTATTCTCCTTCATTTTGTACAACCAATACAAGTTTATAGGTGTTCTAGGTAAGAGCTATGGATGAATGTGAAACTCGAAATGAAGCAGCGCATTCTATTCGTCCTTGCTGTGTGGGTATGGCGACATTGTCTTAGTTCGATTTTGTTTCCCAAATTTAATATTTTTTCCCTCCTAACTTTATCAGCTCGGGCAATTATAACAGTTTATAAGTAACTAAAACATTAAAGAAACATGATTACTGTACTTTTCCAGGACATTGTTAAAATGTATAACTGGATAACTCGACACTTTTTCTTTCTCTTCCGTTAACTTAAGAAAAAGGCTTTTCTTTTTAGACAATTACCATCAGAATCATATTTTATGTAGATTAACCACCCGAATAGTTTCTATACCTCACAATTAAATTTAATGAATGTTTAGGTTCTTTTTTTATAATTTAAGAGAAGCAACAATACATGGTTTTCGATTAACTAACCTGTAACCACTTCCCCATGTACAGGTATTATAAAATTAACCTAAGTTCCGCAAAGTTTAAGTTCTGTTTACAAGCTTAATGTGGATTGAAGTTAAAATGAATGGGTTGTGTTAAGACGGTCATGTGTATTTCAGCTGCTGGAACGTAACCCGATCGTGCACCAGCCATGAATCTTTCAGCTTTAAGGTGAACTGTAGTGTACGGATAGAAGTTACTTCGATGTGGCTGAGACAGTACGAAGACGTTCACTATTTCAAATTATATTAAAAAAAATTTACGACACTAAAACTAAGCAAGATCTTTTGAGATGTTAAAGAATGAGTTTCAGAAGTGTGCGGAATCTACCAGAACCTTTGGAGTGACAGCTAACTAAGAGAATATCAAGTATACACGAGTGGGGTCTGAAACAGGTTTTTCTTTTTCGACAATTGCCATCAGAATCATATTTAGTTTATTTTAACCACCAGAAATGTTTCTCCAGGCCACTATTAAATTAAATGAATGTTTAGGCTTTTTTTAAAATTCTAAAGTAGAAACAACATACCATTTTCAATTAACCTCTGGAGTGAGAGATAACTAAAAAAAATCAAGTATACACGAGCGGGATCTTGATGTGTATTCTGGTATTTTATGTAAACAAACTTTTATTAAACAATACTGAACGACTATTAGATTATATTTTGATTTTTAGTCTATTGTATGAGGATTCATTTGAGATAGTATTTTTCTAGACTGTTATGCAATGAAGTAATGTGACCTAAAAATTAAAGGGTTTACTGCAAAAAGGAGGTAGCTCCAGTCAGATATTAACATTAATGTAATATCTTATGATTAAATATGTATATAGATATATTGCTTTTGTTAGATTACTTAGTTCCAATTATAATTTCTCATGTGAATCATTAGATGGGACTGGCTCTTATGTTTGCTTCAAGGTTTCTTCAGTTTTCAAACTGGTTTAAATTTTTCACAAACAATTGGTTTAAACACCACATACCAAACAACACAGTTATCGATTCTAGGGAGCTAGATATTTAAGCATTATAAAATTTTTTATTCGAACCCCAAATGCTTATCCAAGAAGCCTAGGCGAAGTTTCAAAGCGGGTTGAATGTATTCGGGTTGAATCTGTGACTCAGAAAAAGTAAAATAAATTAAAATAACCGGAGGTGTGAACTGCTTCAAAAATCTGTGCGGGATCCAGTTTGGGATTTAGAGCCGGTTGTGGGCCGGCCATGCAAAATGTATGAAGAGCTAAGTGAAGCTCCAAGATTGTAGGTGGGGGGTTGTCCTTATGCAAACCCTCCCCCCTCCACCCTAACCAGCCCAGCCAGCGGTTTCATGTCTCGTGGAATTGTTAATTTAATAACAGTCCGCTCCTCGGAGACGGTGGCAGATAGACATTATGCTAACCAGCCCCCTTGGATATTGTTTAATTCCCTTACACTTATTGCCCTAAACGCCGGCGTGTATTCAAATGAGCTTGGTCGCATCTTCCTTAATGTTCCCCGTTATAACTAACCATGTAAATGAATCTACCCTCAATCCCTTAGTTCCTCATCTCTCCTTCGCTAAAATGTCCTTTTACAAGCCTCAACATCCCTTCCTCTTTAAGATTTATGAAAATTTCCCCTTAACTTTTTGCTCCACCACTCTAAAGTTCGTAATTCTCAAATCTCTCTTGTCAATACTAATTTCTGGATCTGCGTAACCGAATCTAATCTATACTATTATATAAAAGGACAATCCATTTTTTGTTTGTCATCACTAACCACGAAAACTACTGAACCAATTGGTACTAAATTTTAACAACATTGTCTTTATAGCTCCAAGAAGGTTTAGCAATAATAAAATGTAATTACAAAAAAGCGATAATAGGCCGATAACAATTATTTGAAAATTGCCCGATAGGTCGCGAGCACCATTTTACATGAGAGGTTACAAAGCTACGGCGTTATATAAAGCTTTAACTTAGACCATAAACGTTAAAATATTAAATTATTTAAAAATAATTATATATGTGGAGTGACACGTTGATCCTAGACCATTCCGTAATAGAGCTTACAATGCTAAAACATAATCTTCATAGGTATAGAAGGATTGAGCAATAATAAAATTTGTAATAGTAAGCATTTAAATGTTAAATGTTGGCAAAATCGAAGTTTGCTACACTGTCATATACTTTTACACTGACATATAGAAATTAAATTCCAACCAGATGATATCAATTAAATTATTTCTGCCTTATAAAAATGATTACCAAATAAAAATTTTGAGCCTATAACAATATCAAAAAGGAAGATATTGTGTGTAAAATATGACTTAAGGGCTTTAAAATGTTACCACTGACAATGCAGTCCGTTATCCGCAAGAAGAGGTTTTTAATATTCTCTGTCCATCTGTATTATCAACTCATAAATTTAAAATAAAAATCGGATGTCTAGTTACGCTTTCACGTAGTTTTTAAAACCGTAATTAGTGCAATTTTAATGAGGGTAAAAATTACTGCTATAAGTGAAAATATTGAATAATGCTAAATTGCATCCTTCAATATTAGATTTTTATCTATAAACAAATAAAACTTATATAAATAAATCATTAGTTAAAATTATCTATGTTCTTTAATTATGAGAGCGAGCCAAGCCGCAACGGGGGATCTATGATCTTTGGTGAGAAGATTGCGGTGACGTGGCCACGAGCAAAGGAAACCAGAAGACAAGACAGCAAAAAAAGATTATGGCAGGTAAGAAGAAAGAGACTGAGAGAAAGGCCGTGGGGGATGGGTGACGTCAAAGAGAATCTATGACGACTAGGAGTGAGAGATTGGAAAAGGAAAGCGGAAGATAGACAGGGATGGCTGTCGATTCTATTTGGGGGCCAAACCTGACTACGGCTGTAGTGCTCAATATAAAAATAATAAATCACTACAGAGCAAATTGATTGCTCTAGAATGAATTACATTCATAATTAATTATGAATTACATAAAATAATTTTCTGGTTTTCTTACTAAATAACAAGCTGATGTTAAATTAAGAAAACTGACGAATGAAGAAGCATTTATGACCTTAGGAGGGAGGGAATTCAGGAATCTAAAGGACATGAAATGAATGTTGATATGATGATTTTCTGGGAAATGGAATAACTGTGAAGACGCAATGACGAGATCTTGTAGGATAAGGGAAAGCAATTTTCCGTTTCTACCATAAAAGATATAACTATCACTACTATTATACTATCCCTAAATGATTACCAATGATTGATTTAAAGTCTTACAATTAGCCATTGTCTTTCTTGTTGGATGGCTCTCGATGCTGCTCTGGTTTAGACTCCACATTTTATATGTTTATATCTGGGGGTGAGATCCTGTCTCAAGTATAATCGGACCAAATGTATTCATAGCTATAGCATCTTTGTCTTAGTTTTAAAATTAAATATAAAGCGTATTTTTTATATGCGATCTTCGACTGGGCAATAACATTTGAATTTTGAGCTGCTGATTCTTGCGTAGTTTTGTAGCGTGCCTTTTTTCAGAAGCATTTAAAGTACTCATCATGGTATAGAAGAATCAATGCACAAATACTCCTTCAACTCTAATTGTATTGATCGAGCGTACCTCAAGTGTCAATGAAATTTGTTTAATATATTATAAAAGAGTTAAGTAAGTATAGGAAGGGGGATAATTGTTGGAGCTACTTATACTTCGTATCATACTTCACAATTAATTTACTACACAAATGGATTCATAGTGAGACAGATTTTTATTTTAACTCAACAAAATAATACATGAGGATAGATATTATTAGTGGTAGTTAATTATTTCCTGTAGCTGCTATTTTTTTTTTTTTTTAACCATATGGCTGAAACTAAAGATAGATAGGAATATAGTGATTATCTCTAAATTATGATCCTGACAATACAATCTAAAAGTAGCTATCAAACAGTTTCTTTATTTAATGCTACATTATTTAGAAAATATGATATTTAAATACCTAATATTTAATAAAAAAAAAAAAAAAAAAAAAAAAAAAAAAAAAAAAAAAAAATCAATAAAATATTTAGGTTCAACACTAGACAAATCATTGACATACACCGAACATATAAACAATAAAATTGACAAAGCTAAAAAACTTTTATACAAAATGTTTCCCTACTTCAATAAAAAATCGAAATTAAGCCCTAAAAATAAACTTATACTATATAAAACAGTTATTCGCGCACAAATCACATATGCTTCTCCGGTGTGGAGCTCAACTTGCTCCACTAACTATAATAAATTGGAAAGAGTTCAAAACATTTGCATGAGGATCATCAATGATTACCCTCGTTATACTAAAATATCAACCATGCTCTATGACCTAAACTTACTCCCTCTAAAACAGTATGTCTTTGAACAAACCAAAGCATACTTCGGGAAAAAAACAAATTCAGAAAATCCCCTATTAAAAGAAATTGGTAACTACGATAAAAATTCCCTCAAAAGATACACGCACAAAAGAACCAAACATGTACTCTTAACATAGACCTCCCTTTGGTTACTCAACTGCTATGTACATATTGTCATTCATTTATGTATGCTGGTTATTATGTATAGATTATTTATATGTATTATTATTGTTTTGTATTTAGTTATTAATTGTATTTAATTCTTATGCTATATTTTATTCTATACCATGTAATTATTTTACTTTTTTTACATTTCTTTTTTTTTCTTTTTTTTATGTGGGTTTTTTCCTTATTTTCCCACTGTTGACAGATAATCTGTAAAGTGTAAAACTATTAACTAAACTATAAAACTATGTTAATCATGTAGAGGACTTAAGACCGGAACATGTATACTAAATTATTTGTAATTGTAAATATGACAATAAAGCATTATTATTATTATTATTATAATAAAAAAAATTTCTTGATTTTCTGTTACATTTTTTTTTTTTTTCATTATGTAAGTGAATTTAAATGGAATTCTTCCTTGGAGAATACATTCTTCTACTGTATTCATATTTCTTGGAAATGATACAGTGCCCAAAATATTCTTTATAAGAATTCAAACAGGTCATATTTGGAGTGGCATACATTTCCTCCTTCTTTTCTCGTTCTCTATCATTTCCCTTAATTTTAAGTTACCCAGTCTCAATAATCTACTGAGCATATGAGCTAATTATTTTCTGCTTTTAGCAAAATGCTTCTGTTTTTTCTCCCTTTTGTTCTCATATTTATTCAAATTTACGACTGTACAAATATATACATCTAGTAAATATGTTGTTAGTGATTACAATTACATGGCAAAACTTGAAAAGAACTCAAAAAGCTTATTAGCCTTTTTTAATTAATCCATCCGTGATATATGTTTTTTAACTGTAGAACACAGAGGTAACAGTAAAATTGGTTGAAATGAAGAAAAATATATAAAATTCAATAGAGATTTAGGAGTGAAACTAATACATCAAGTAGAAAACAGCCTAAAATTAAATATATATAAATCATTAGAAATAATAAAATCGTTCGAAACCATTCTAGATTTTTGTTTAAATCACCAGATTAATATTTCCAATAGCAACGAGAAAAAACAACAAGTCAAAGGAAAAACCTGAAGATACAATCTTGGCCCTTTCCACCTTTCCTTCTACCCTTGAATTCTTCTGTAAGTCCGTTTTGTCTCCTTGGCGAGTACCAAAATAGTTGATTTCTTGTCTAAATTTCTGCGGATGTTTTTTTTTTTTTTTTTTTTTGAAAATTTTGTATGTGTTAGAATAAATGTTGAATTCCTAACATTCGTTATTTATTTTATAAAAAAAAAAAAATCTAATAGAAGTTAATCCTGAAAAAACGTAGACTGATAAAATCTATAATATAAAAGAACAAGTGATTTTTCGTTTATGATTACTAACCGTGAAACCTACTGAACTTATCTGTACTAAATTTTAACTACAGCATCTTCATGGTTCAGGAAACGTTTAGCAATAATAAAATTTAAATATTTTTAGTTATATTGCCATAAAAAAGCGATAAATAGTGGTGCGCAGTGAAGTCTGATAATCGACTGATAGGTGGCGAGCACCATTCGAGAGAGGTCACATATGTACGGTGTTATATAGTGCTAGAAATGTTTGATAAAATTTACTTATTTTCAATTCAATTGTTATAAAAAAGCCTGTATTGTTATATAGGGAACGCCATGTTGATCCCAGTGAATCTTAAAAATCGACCGATATGTGGACATTCTGCAACAGTTTGCAATGGTAAAACTATTAACCCCAACTGCACCATATTTTAGCTACGAGATCTTCATAGTTCTAGGAAGATATAGCAATAATAAAGTTTAGTATAATAATGGTTAAAATGTACAGTCTTCAGTTCCAGAAACGAGCTTTGCCAAACTATCATATAATTTTATGGTTAAGAATTAAAATTCAAAAAATTGTACCAATAAAATTATTTGTGACAAATTGGATATCTAATTATGCTTTTACGTATTTTTCAAACACCTAATTAATGCATTTTTAACCAGGTTAAAATTACTGCTATCCGTGAAAATATCATTGAAGAAATAATGCCAGATTATATACTTCAATACAAGTTTATCGTTTATCGATAAACAAATGGAATTTAATAATCAGCTAAAATAATTTAAGTTTTTTATTTATGAGAACAGGCGAAGACACCACGGAGTATGCTAGTATGTAATAAAACTGAAGTATATATAATTTTTTAATAATCACCCTTATGTAATAGTATTTAGTATTGTATGTTTATTTTATTATCTCAAAGCGTTTCAAATTCACACATAGCTCAAATTTCAGTCTAATTACATTCCAATCTTTACTATTCACCTATCGTTTAATGTAATCAAAATATTGAACAGCTGATTTTCGTAAATTGTAGTAACTGGTGTTGATTCTCCATTCCACCAATCTTTGAGAAAAGAATCTGTATCCGGAATCGACGTTCGAAAGTCAATACCTAGGAATTGATCACGCTGACGTTGGTGGTCGTTTGTCGATGTAATTATGTAATTATTCTACATTGATTCTTCTCCCGAATGGTAAAAAAAAAGGATACATCCTCATTTTTAATGACAGAGCCTTTTTTCTTGTTCAACATCAGCACTGCTTATTACTTAAATTAAAACTATTCTCTACAAAATTTATTTGAATTTTTTATTGAAATTTGCTTTTCACTAGAAGATAGACAACAAAGTCCTGAAAATATGTGTTCCCTTAGTAAATGAAAAATATTACTATAATTTTATACTACCAAAGCAGTATCAACGATGTAGACATACAATAGCTTGTATTGATTACTTTTTTTTTTTATTATTTGGGAATTCGTTATATCTTGTAATAAAGATAATTTAGCACGTATAATTTGTGAGAAAAGAGTTGGCCCAAAAACGAGACATCTGGTGCAGACTCTACAACTTGTGACCCCACACTGCGCAGTGGTAAACGGGGATAAAATGATTATTTGTCATGATGATGATGATAATAATCTGTGTAGAAATATCAAAACCTTATGGACAAGTGGCTGATATTGGCTATAGTTTTCTGATTTAGAATTATGTAATTATTACACATCAATGCTTTTTCGTTATCATTAAAAACTATATCTTTTTTAATCTCCAAAAACAACGCACTCTATACATTATTACAGAATTTTAAAAAACTTTTAACTACCGAATATGAAGCACAAAGGAAATAAATGCAGTCAGAAATTAGCTTTATTTAATTATATTTTCTCTTAATTTAGTTGATTTTTGTAATTCAGTCGTGAATCCACTTTGAGATTGGGTGATCCTCCCAGGGCACGCCTGGTATCTTAAGTTAAGAAAAACCCTGGCGATTAAGCGTGATTTCAGCTAAATCTTCTCCTTAAACAACCGTTGACCCATTAACAGAATATCCTACTGTTAGTTTTTTTATTATTATTTTACTTAGAAAGTGTTTTTATTATTTTAGGTAGATTTTTTTGCTTATATATATATATATATATATATACCGTAAACGGGGACTACTTTGAGCAAACGCGCTTTTAGAACAAATAACATTCTGGCGGACTAAATTTACAAGCTAGCATCCTCCAGTTCGTTCTATACATTTGAGGGTTAAACATATAGTGTGGTGCAATCAAGATATGAGCATATATTGGCCGTCCTTGGCCGATATAAGCCTTTTTATGGTATCAATATTAACTGTTGTTTTTATAAACGTGTCCAAACCTCATCTGGTCTGGCGTTTATGGCAACAGTATTGTTTTATATAAATAATATATTTATCACCAATAAATTCAGCAACATTTTCATTTTTGTTTTATGTCCCTAACTCATTTCTTTAATTTCATATATTTTTGCTACCCAAAAAAAGGCAACTTGAAGGGCTAGCTTGAATAAAGTTTAACCTTTTAAAAGACGGTGTTACTTTAAACGTTATGCCATCGTCTGTTTTGTTATTTGGTGAATATGAACACCACATCTAGATTATATTTATAATTAAAACTATTTTAGATCTGTGCCTTTATTATATAATTAAGATTTATTTCGATTTCGATGATAAACAAAAAGGAATATAGTTTATCATACACTTGCAAAATAAACAAATCAAGAACAATAAAATGCAATGGACTAAAATTATTAAATTAAAATAATTTATTAAATTATAAATAATTAAATAATCTTTGAGAATTGTAAGTTTCACACTTTTGTTTCTTAGATTTTAGTAATTTTGTGATCCCATTCAAGCTTTTCTTGTGTGTTTTACTAGGTAAGGACCAATATTTCTTAAAAACTAAATCAAGTTTATATTAATATAGATAGTTCGTCAATCAACTAACAGCATTGTTAAAAATATTTGTGTGATAGATTTTTCTAATGTTTTTGACTAAAAAAACAAAAAAAAAACAAAAAAAAAAAAAAAAAAAAAAAAAAAAAAAAAAAAAAAAAAAAAAAAAAAAAAAAAAAAAAAAAACAAAAATCCAAGTGAAGCGTTTTTGAGGCGAAAATCATCCTTGTTCAAGGTATCCCCTACTTGAAACTACCTTGAACAAGGGAAAAAACTCCTCCAAGGGAGGAACTCCCCCGTTCCTCGTATTGAAAATAATGGAATCGCACATACAGGATTTTGAAGCTGAGTTGTAAAGCTATCATTTGGTCCAAGAAAATCTAAAATATCCACAAAAACGACGCAGTGCAAAATGTGCAAAACTTGTTTAAAGTAACCCCCGGTTACGGGATAGATTTTTAAAGGGCATTAAGAAACAATCAAATTTAAAACAATAATCTTAGAAAACTTTGCACTTCGCGTTAATAGAATAAATGCTTTTGAAATTTATAAAATTAACATAATAAAATGGGTATATCTGAAAAGCATGATGTTTAGACAACAAAAGATTTGAAAAGTGGATTAAATTCCATCGCCGCTAAATACATACAGCGTTCCAAAACTGAAGAGAATATTTAATTTTCCTTTGTTTTCCGTCATGCATAGGCTCTGAGAGGGTGTATTGTTATATTTCCAGGAAGCACTATATTCGTATTCTATTGGTATTTTCCTGATAACCCATAATGTAATCCTATATAAATTGGTAAAAATATACACTTTATGAAATAGTCTAATCTAATCGTTGGCTTTTTTTTTTTTTTTTTTTTTTTTTTTTTTTTTTTTTTTTTTTTTTTTTTTTTTTTTTTTTTTTTTTTTTTTTTTTTTTTTTTTTTAATATTCTTTATTCTATTTAATAGCAGGTTTTTATCTTTGTTCCTTTATATAATTTTAGAAGAGAATCAAACTGACAAAATCTTTCACCCGTTTATTCCCGTTGCTCCACAAATATATAGCCCACCCTATACACAAATATCTAACATTAACCCTTTATTTTGCAGAATAGGTCCGTCATAGTCTCCTGTCACTTATGAAATCTAAAAGAAAATAAATTATTGAACCATCTTTATTAGGTTGGTTGATCGGAGAAAACGTTAATCGAGCCCGATTAGAGGGGTTCTAGAGCAATTGCTGATATTTAAAAAAGGATTTATTACCTTTGAATAGCCTCGATTAAATCACACACACATATAATTATATAGTTTATTATTATTAATTATAAAGAATATAATTAATTCAGGCTTTCGTCGTAGCCTCCACTGGATAATAGCGACGCGGTTGGAAGAGCAGCTCTGGGTTCTCTGTGTGTCTGGCTTGTGGATAGACATTCCTTTATAATGTATGACATTATTATAATTGATAAAAAATACACATATTATTACAGACCAAATAGTTTAAGAAATGTATTACACTACCAAGTAAATAAAACATTGAACGATTAGAATATTATATAGCCCATTTGGTAGAACAACAATAGAAGGAAATTTTACAGAGGCTAGAAACTGAAATAAAATACTTTCAACAAACGTTATAGATATATGAAATATTCAATATAAACTTGTGGATTGGTTAGACCATTTAAAAAAAAAATGAATTAACAGTTCTACTAAATCTGTTATAAAAAAATATTAACTTACACGTAAGCGACAAAGCAAATTAAGATTTAAGATTGGCATAAAGTAAGCTGAAACTTTATGATGTAATTAATGAATTTATTAAAATATAGACGTTTATATAAGTTAATTCTGTTTTTTTATATTATTTTATTTTTTTTATTATTAATTTTTTTCTTTAACACGAAACGGCCTTATAGACCACGTGAATATCATTTCCTACCAACTCTCCCCACACATCCCTCCCTCTTCTCCTCCCACCTCTTCTTCATTCTTACAGACTGCATTATTCTTTCTTCCTCGCTCCATACTCTTCTCCCTCTCACCTCCTTGGTACCCACAAGGACCTTTATTTCTCTTAGTTTTTCCTGATATCTATCCCTATCAAAACAGTCTTGACTTGAAAACCCCAATTTCCCCGTTTCTTTCTTCATCTGTCCGATGTACCCCACAATTTTAATTTTCCCAGATGATCAACACTTTCCCAAATTTGATTCCGTTATTGTAACTACTCTAAATAAATTCATTATCTTCTGCAGCCGCTTGAATTCTGTATTCTCCATTCTCTCCTCGCTTCTCTATCCAGGTTAACCGAATCTCTATTGTAATATATTATCGAAATTTTATATGTGTTATTCGTTTCAAATTTATTTACATAACAATTGAGCAGGAACAAATATTTTTTAAAAATATGTCAGCTAATTATATTTAATAAACCAATTTATATCATCACTTGTGGTAAACGAGGAATTTTCAAACCTGTTGACATGGAAGAAGACTATTATTACGGTAAAACATATTTTCATGGGGGAGGGATATAGAAAAATAAAACAAAGCTAAAGAAAAAAACAAACTCGGAAACATATAAAATATATTAGAAAAATGTCGGTGTGGGAAAAGGCAAATGAGAAACATGCAGGCTATCATCCATGCCTTGCTTCTCTATGCAAAATTCACATTTCAGCTGAAATGGGGTGCTTCCCTGGGATACTTTTTTTTTCCCTCTCTCCTTTTTTTTTATCCTACCTCAAACTCTCCCTGGACTTGTTCAGGAAGCCTGGCCAGGTTATAATTGAAGTTTTTTCCTTTTTTTTTTTTTTTTTTTTTTTTTTTTTCTGGAAGAGGCTTAATTTACATACGTAATGCCAACCAATTATTCGCCACCCTTTGCGGTTTTTGCTTCATCTGTTGCAACGCCTAGCTCAAAAATGAGTAAAGATCTGACTAAATTAGAAATGTGTTGAATGCTAATGCAACAGGTAATACATGCATACCTATGTGAGTGTGTGTGTGTGTGTGTGTGTGTGTGTGTGTGTGTGTGTGTGTGTGTGTGTGTGTGTGTGTGTGTGTGTGTGTGTATGTGTGTGTGTGTGTGTGTATAGTAAACACATATTCTCGAAATAAAAAAAAAAAATTAAAAAAAAGATAGGACACTTGTAACTGTCAGATAAACCGGATTTGTTAAAAAAATAAAATAAATAAATAAAATAACCGCTATTTTTTAAAGAACGAGCGGGATTGTAAAGCGTGTCGTTTCGGACACACAGAAGACATGTGCCTGACTGGTACACTTAAGAGTACCTGACTAATGTAACAGAGTTCATGAAAAATCTGAAACTGAACTCAAATATAGACTCCTGTTAACTTCAACCTTGACAATGATGCAGTTTACCCAGCCGAGAATGCAACGAGTATTTCATAATTTACCTCGTGTGAAAATAAATGTTTTTTCTCGTGACGAGTATCTTCTGAGCGCATGGGATAACGAGAGCGACTCACTCCTGGATAAATCGAGACGTGTATAAAATGTAATAGAAATTACTTGGGAAAGAATATTAAATAAAGCAGCATTGCAAAACTTTTGCATTACTCTTAATATTATATTTTTTAAGCATTGTCTTTCAGCCGTTTTGATAATTATTTATTTCCTTTTTTTATGAAAGTAAAACTCACATGTAGATTAGTTATTATCTTCGTTTTTATTTCTTCAGCATTTAATGTAATTTTTTATTTCCTAAGGTCCTATACTGGCCTGGGTAGGTAAGTCAAGATTCATTTCGTGGGTCCGTCACGAAATAAATTTTAACCCGCCCAGGTGGGATTTGAGCTGACGACTTTATGGTTACGAGCGCACTGAGACCCTCGCTCCAACTCACTCGGCCATTGGGTCTCCTAATTAATGTAATCATATAATCATATAGGATAGAAATATTTTATTTTTATCCAAAAAATATAAATAGAGATTATGGTAATTATTAAAATGTATATTTTAATTATTTTACACGCCTAAGCAAATCGCGGCTCATAATCGGGTGGCTCGTGTAAGATGTCCCATCTTTTTGTAAGCTATATCATTGAAGACCGAGGGGAAGTATATTTATTTATTTATTTTCTAAATGATAGATGAATGAAACAGTCCTTGTTGCTCCACTGCATTTCTTCAACCACTCCAATCAGCATTTGATTTTCATCCTGTTTCATGAAATCAAAATTGATGTAAAAATCTTCCGTTAGAATAATTTTTTATTTTTGAAATTATTGAGTATAAATTGCCTCGTAAAACGATCATTTTGATATTATCATTAGCATGATAAGTATTAACTTGCTTTTAAGCTTAGAGTCTAATCCCATCGAACGGTAACTTTGAATGAGATGAGCGAATTTGATCTCTGAGATAGAAGATAGAAATTTTTTTTCTGACCGGAATCAGTTATTGACAGAGTATGAGCAGTGTCCCGGCTCAAATCAAAACCGAGTTAATTTCCCGTGGGCCTCTCCCCCCCCCCCCCCCGTCCCCACCGATCCCGGGTCCAATTTCAATTTCTGCCAATTATAAGTCAGGCCGCAAACAGTCCCTTCCAGCTCTTCTTCGTGTTACAGGCAATTAGGGCTTCTTCTAGCTTTCTTCTTTCACTAATTATCATTTTATTTTATTTATTTTATTTTTTATCAATTATCAAAGTTTTGTTGATATAAGCAGTTGTTGATATAAAGTGAAATAACCAGTATTGGCTTGAACTTTTCGAAGATTGCTAGCTCGTTTGTCTAACCTTTTTTTTTTTATATATACATTTATTCATTGAAATTTACAACTGTACATAAAAATATACATCCAGTAAATATTTAAATTTTATTTGTAAAAATCAATCCTCAAAAAACTTTATTTACAATAATTGATCATAAAAACAACCATTTTAGATCTGCAAAAAATTATATCTGATCATAATATTGTAAATACAAATTTATCTAGTTATATCTTTGTTATTATTATTTTCAATCATATTTTAATTTATATTCAAAATATTTTATTTAATACGAGGTGAATCAAATATAAACGGTAATTTTCAAAATTATATTTATTGAATAATATTATACAGAAACTATACCTTCAACATTTTTCAATGTAGTCTCCTGCATTATCTACACACTTCTGCCACCGATTTGGAAGCTTGAATATTCCCTGTTCATAAAAAGACTGAGGGCGAGTTTTTAACCATTCGCGCACGTGCTTTTCGACGTCTTCATTGTTTTCAAATCGTTTTCCTCCAAGTGATTCTTTCAGGGGCGCAAACAAAAAATAGTCACAAGGGGACAGGTCTGGACTGTAAGGAGGGTGTTCGAGAGTTTCCCAGCCCATTTCTTCTAATTTATCCCTTGTCAACAATGCGGTGTGAGGGCCTTGCGTTGTCATGGAGAAGGATGACATCTCTAATGGGCACACCTCGTCTTTTGTTCCGGTAACTGGTTTTTGCTGACTGTAGCACCTGGCAGTAGTAAGCCGCATTCACTGTTCGTTGATCGTGAAGAAAATCAATGAGTAGAACTCCCCTTGAGTCAAAAAAAAATTGTTGCAAGAACTTTTCCGGCTGAGAGACGAGTTTTGGCTTTCACTGGGCAGCCTTCATCCTTCCTTCGCCACTCCTTACTTGCCATTTTCGATTCGGGGGTGTAATGGTGGACCCACGTCTCATCACATGTGAAGAATCACTTGGAGGAAAACGATTTGAAAACAATGAAGATGTCGAAAAGCACGTGCGCGAATGGTTAAAAACTCGCCCTCAGTCTTTTCATGAACAGGGAATATTCAAGCTTCCAAATCGGTGGCAGAAGTGTGTAGATAATGCAGGAGACTACATTGAAAAATGTTGAAGGTATAGTTTCTGTATAATATTATTCAATAAATTTAATTTTGAAAATTACCGTTTATATTTGATTCACCCTCGTAGATTTCATACAAAATTTGGACAAACAGGGATAAAAAAAAAACAGGGTGTTATACTTCGTACAACGCGCGACCGCACTTGTTGCGGAAATTGGCGCGACCGGTGGAAGTTTAAACCAGTCAACCTATCCTTTACTAGACTTTCTGCATGATCAGCTTGATTCTAATTGTTAAAAACCAAATTTTTTTGAATCCGAAAGTAGTAGCCAAGCTCTGTCGGTAGAACAGAAAATTTCACAGAAAGCGGTTTATTTTGAAGATGCCTATGCGCGTATGTATGGCGAGGCGATGGAGGGAAGGGAAGGGAACCAAGAACCAACGGAACGAGACCAGAGATATTTAGGCGTTGGTTTTCGTTCCAGCTGGAACGAGAAAGTTAGGTAGTTCGTCTGGTTCCAAACCGATTCAAGACTGGAACTAGCTTCAAGTTCCGTTCCACTCAGAACGACCCATCACTAATTTATATAGCATTTTATGTTGGAGAAGATGTAATTATAATATAATTTCTTTGGCATAACTCCTATATATTAATATTTGAAACTACATGTTTCGGAGTCATTGATTTATCTTCAGGCTTAATCAGTGATTCCTTTCACTTTGTCAATTCTCACTTAGAGTAGTATGACTGAAGGCAAGTGAGAATTGACAAAGTGAAGGCAATCACTGGTTAAGCATAAAGATGGAGCAATGACTCCGAAACATGTAGTTTCAAATATTAATATATAGGAGTTATATTAAGCCAAAGAAACTATATTATCATCTATTTATTCAAAATTTACAACTGTACACACACACACACACAAAAAAAAATACATCCAGTAAATTTATTTATAACGATGGGTTGTGAAGCAACTACCCACTGGCAGCACTTCAACAAAAGATCTTTTTGAGTTGTCGAGAACATCTTCTTTTTAGACGCCTCGGTGGGTTGTAAGTGATAAAATGCAAGTTGAGAGACAAGTAGATTTGAATGGTTATGGAGTTTAATATGAAAGGTTACTTACCTGGTTTAAGCTAAATCAGTAACATATGGAACAATAATGTCTTTATAGAAAGGTTTATTTACGACAAAGTAAGGAACGTTTAGAAGTATTTTGGATTGGATTAAATAGACGGTTTAGTGGAGCCCCAAAGATCAACTTCACATGTCTGATAACTGTTAGGTATATAATTCTTTTGTGGAAAAACGGTAGTTTTGAAGCTTATTTGATGAAATTTGTTAGGATTTATATTCTCTAATTTTGACAACATTCTCGAAGGATTGTGATATGAGATTGAAATGTCTGGATTGCTATGAAGGGGTCACGATTTACTGATAGCACACATGTGTCATTAGCGTACGTAGTGAGGACATCACTAGAATGTGTAGAAGATATGACCTAGGATAATTTCTAGAGGAACATCGGTAGATTGAATGAAAAGGAAAGAATACGAAATTAGAAATATATAAGAAAATTGTCCGATGTGGCAGTGTGTAATTGATTAAAACAGTTACCTACAAGTTTATTTTATAAATTTAACAAAAAAAAAAGTAAATTAAAATTGACTTGTAAGTAATATTTTATTATATCATTTTTTTTATAAAGATTGAAACGATTAATTACATTTTCTTTTATTAGAGAAATAAAAATTTATATTTAATTTTGAAATTAATAATTTTATTTTTCAAATATTATTTAGAAAGGCAGTGGCATGGTTAAAATATTTCAATATTATCTGATCTGGTTCATTAGCAAATGCTGTCTTTACATATCCTTCAATCTTGTAATTCAACTCAAGATTAAGAAGACAGTGAAGTTGAAGAAGGAGAACTCAGCTGAGAAAGAGGGACTAACAGTCCAAAGGAGAGTCAAGAAACATAATTAATTGTTCACTTAGAGTCGATGTGAAAAATATAATTTTGGTTCAAGGCAACATTAGGAAGAAGCTGTTTGAAGTAAAGTTATATAAACTCTTAATTTTCAAATCGATGTATTGTATAGAAATATAATTTTGTGTTAGCGTTAAATATAGTTTTTGTTTAATCGTTTGAATGTATTCAGTTTGTGCAGATGTAATATTTTTTAAAATAATAAGTAATTTTGAAAAAAGTTTTTTTTTTTTCTACTATCAATATATGTAATTGGTTCATAAGCATCTTTCAGATGTTTCTTATACAAACCTAATAATAATGTTTTATAAAAATGAACCATTACAAATGATTCATCTTTTCTAAGACCCTTCAATGACAATATGAATAAATAAATCTTTTGTCTTTTTAATAGATGGCTTAAAAATCTTCAGAGATGGAAATGAATGTGTAACATTCGAAACTAATTTTAAATAAATTTAACACCATATAAATAGCACTTAATTTATCGATTCATTTCAAACACATTTATCCACTCATGTCAGTAATAATATATAAATATATTTATTTTTAAACGAACTACTATACATATATGTTTGAAATGGAAATTATATAAGATAAGTGTACATTTTATGTTAATGACATATGAATGTGTGTGACCATCGGGTGAGGCTATGGGAGACATAACCACCGCAGATCAATATTTTATACACAGTCACGAAGAGTACACAAACTGAACTGCTCTCGCCCTGACAGCCATCGTCCTCTGTTATTCATTATCTCCAATTCTGGAGATTATTTAATCCTATTTTATTCCCTTTCAATTCGTTTCAAACGGAATAATCCCGATTTCATTTAAATTTAAGCCAGCTCAATGCATACCAGTGTTCACCTTTCAGCCTCCATATTTCTGCTTCATAAAGAATTATAAAGTATTTCAGAGGAACTCTATTCAGTAATTAAAGCAATCAACCTGTATTAAATTATTATTTTCTAATTTTCATATATCGTAGTTTTATTTGATCTAAATACCTTTTGTACTATTTCTTTATTTATATGTGTCTTACGCCTATAAGATCGATGCTGGTCTTAATATTGGTCGAATTTTTTTCACTTATTCATTCCACTTTTGATACTATTTTAATTCATTGAATAATTGATCAATTATCAATTATCAACCACGAAATAAACACCATCGAGCCCCCTGATGTTTTTATTTTATTTTCGATGATTGTAAATTTAGTGAAAATACAATTACCCGGATTGATTCGAAGAAAAAAAAAATTTATTTTTATTACTTACAATTTTTTTTTGAATAGTTTATTAACAGATATTGTCGACGTTGGTTCGGATTTCACGTTAAATACGATAAGTCTCGTCTTATTCGTTTTTATGACACAAAAAAAACAAAACAAAAAAACAACGTAAAACTAAATAAACCAACCGACATGCTAACTTAACTTTGATGTTACATAAATATAATTTTATTAACAACCACATTTTTAATTATTCGATAAAATAAATATTTAAAACATGATATATGTCTGTATTTTTATTTCAATAGTAAATCTGATTAACCGGATTAATCGGAGTTTCACTGTAATCATTAGTTTTATTTTTGTAATGACTATTTGTTTTATTTTTATCTTTTATTATTATTAATTGTGTGTGAATGTGTACTTGTACATATAGTATGAATGAATACATCATTAGCAATGTTACCTGTTACCCTTCACTGAGGCAGATTGTACATCTATTTCAATAAAATATTACTATTTAAAATTTATATTTAGTTTAAGAATATAATAAATTAAAAAGGTTTATAGTAAAGCCAAAAACATGGGGAATATAGAAATGTTTTGTATCATACATATTTGATTAGAAATTTATGTATAACTTTTAGCCTGGACTTTCCTAGAAAATTAAAGGGAATAGATAAAAGTATTTTTTAACATATATATTTAAAAAAACATTATAAAAATGCCCCAGAATCAGAAAATGAATTTTCCAATTATAGTTTTCCAACTGCTTACATTTTACGAAGATATGACAGGTTCCATATATAGATAATCCATCAGATCCAAGATATATAAACATCGGAAGCTAATGTAGAAAATAACATAACCCTTGAATTGTAAATACGTTTCTTGTTTGATCTAGCTGCAAGAACGAAGCGGTATTAACAGTTCAATATTTGTCCCTCTCTAATACTTCAAGCGCAATAGAACGATATATTTATTTACAAGTTGCTTACGGCTTACAAGTCAGGCAAAGTACATTTGCCGAGATAACTTGTAAGATTTTTACAGAAATATAAAATTATACTTTGATCTCTTTATTTGATGGCTACAAGGTGATCAGTAGATTTTTCGTGATCTACAAGAAATGAAATTAAAGAAAAAACAAAACATTATTTCTACAATTTAGTTAAATTTAAGTAATTCCTATTGCTAGGAATGATCTAAATTTAATCAATAAATCAATCCACGTCTCGAAGAAAAATGGATAAATGAAAATTCGACACTTTTCAGTAGGACATTTTGCATCCTGCAGAATCCTGTAATTACTGTAGTGATATCAATTCCACTGAAATTTAAAAACAAAAATCATGTTTGAAGGTTAATAGCTTTCATTTTCATGATTATTTTACATCTACTTCTCCAGGACAGGAACCTGAATAAATTTAATGAACTGTTGCAATCATCAATTGTATCTATTTTGAACTTTTTTGAAATGTGCCTGACAATTCTACTTCTAAAAATTTAGGAAATGTCAGTTTACCAGGGTATCTTCCTGTCTGCCTTTTTCCCAATGTTAATCTGAAGTTCTATAAAAAAGCCTTATGTACAAAAAATCTGTGAGATGTTTACATAAACGCCAAAAAATAAAAAATGAATCCTTACACTTAAATCGCCACCGATAACTTATTATATATTTTTTTAAAGATTTTTCAAGGAGGGTTAAGAATTTGAGAGTATAAATTTACTTTTAATTTTGAGACTCTGTATCTTGTCATTAGTTTTTCCTTTGTTGTCAAGTTGATCTTCATCTATTCATTCCTATTAGTAACCTTTTTGTTATTATAAAAACTCACCATTATTATTATTAGAAACGTGGTTGTCGAATAAATAACAAATCGTTCTTTTTCGCTAGTAGCTTCTACAGTGAGTTCTAGAATAGTACGTAGAAATAGTTGAAAGTACAGAACGCACATTAGTAACTACCCCTTCTAATATAAATTTTAATGAAATGGTTATAGAATAATGAAATAATGAGCAATTGTTTGAACTTCAAAACACTATTATTTTAGATGATTTTAAAGTGTTTTCTGGAGGGTTAATTAAAAATTTGACATCATTTTTACTGCGTAAGAATCTATAGGGCTTGTTCACTTAATTTTTTTATATTTTTTTCTTAGTGTTGAGATGAATCCTCCTAAAGAAAAAAGAGAGATCTATGATTTTTTTTTTTCACTACAATAATTATATTAATATTACATTGATTTTTTTCAATTTTTGAATTCGATTATTTATACTTCAATGAATGAAACTGTATTTCGTTAGAGTCATGTTTCATGTCAAATGTCATTTTCAATTTTACATTTTCCTTAGTAACCAAATATAAATGTAGTGTATAGGCCATATTTGAAACCCGGGGTCTAAATATAGTCTAAAGGCAATTTTTTTTTATTTTTACGAGAACGTAAAAATATGGTATAAACTAAAAAAAAAAATGTTCTCTGAGATTATGAAAGTAGATAGACTCTAAGCTGTGGGCAAATTTGATGCAAATAGATTAGATAGCTTCCGAGCTATAGTCCTACATAACCTTAGTTAGGCCATAATAGGGGACTCTACCTTATATATTTTCGACTGATGCGCATATGGAAAATATATTAATAAAAAATTAATGAAGTTTTAGAAAAATGATTACATAACTATGACCCCCACCCCCAAAGACATAGTACAAAGCAGTCCAATAAAAAATAATTACCATTAGTTTATAGCAATTACAATATCGACTCCTAAAGCCGAAGACAGAGTGGACAGCCGGCAATAAAGATCCCCCCAGCGGAGACTAATCGCCCCGAGATCTGACTCGCTGACCCCCTAATTCGAGGCTAATTGAAAAGGCTCCAGGTGAGGCTGGCAATTAATTCCCTTTGAGGGAAGGAGGGACAAAACAATTTCCCCTGAGAGAGGAATCGCCCCAGACACTCGACCTTTCCTATAATTGCTCCTGCCCCGTGCACCCCAAGAAACAACTCATTTTCAGCTTTCTCCACCAAACCTTCCAATTTTTTCCTCTCTTTTCCAAACGTTTGGACTTTCCACGAGGAGAGTATTTTTCTTTTTATAAGATCTTCCTTTAGTTTCCGACGATAACTTACTTCTTTATTCGAATAGTACCTTCACAAAACAGTTTAAATTAATAATAATAAGTTTTCAACATATAATAAATATTATTTACAATAATCAGTAAGAAATGAATAAAAGCCGCATCTACGTCAAAACAAGAAATATAGATGATTTTATTAGTTTTAATTTCCGATTTGTTAAACAAGAGTTTAAACGGAACGAAAAAATTTATTCAATATTATAACATAATGAGCTCAGAATAATAATAATTATAGTTTTAAAAAACTAGAAAATCAAGCTTTTATAGCAAACCTAACTAAAAAGCTCAGTGTGAAGATCAATTTAAAGCAGTCAGGCCTTTTAATTTTTAGATTTCAAGATTTGAAGCTAATTTCTGTGTACTATTCGTGATTTGTTAGCCGTATTAACAAAGTTTATCCAAAATCAACCAACAATTACTTTTTTTTTTTTTTACATACCTCGGAATAGGAATGGGCAAATTTTTACTTTGAAAATCCTATCTTGCACAGAATGTAATGATCTATAACTTTTAGTATGTATCATTTTTGATTGAATTAGACATTTCTGAGTTATAGACTCTTATACATGACCATAACGGGAGAAATAGAGAAAAATGTCCATCTCATATGGGCCCCCGGACACATAGGCATTACGAGAAATGAAATGGCAGACAGAGCAGTGAAAGAAGCGTTGAGGCTATCCGGTTACGGGAGTATCTTAATAAGTCCTTCAGACCTAGCACTACCACTGCACAATAAGATAAAAGAGGGATGGCAGTCAATGTGGGACGAGAGCCCGCCGAGCAAATTGAAAACAATTTAAAAAAGTGTCAAACCGTTTCGATCTTCCAGCCGATGCAACCGCCGCGAGGAGGTGATCCTGACGCGCCTGCGAATAGGCCACACAAGACTGACCATCATCTGATCACCTAGATGCCCAGGACGCAACGGAGAGTTGCCAATTAGACATATTTTGAAGATTGTCCTGATTACGGAAACATCCTCCGTCGCAACAATGTCCCGACAGACTTGGCCCAGGCAATGGGGGATAATGAACAACCGATCAAGCGCCTCCTCAAGTTCCTAAAAGAAGCGAAGATAGTGTCGTTATTATGACAAAAAAATTTCCTCTACCTAATTTACTTAACGTAAACTCTGTATAATTTTTATCATTATTGATTTTTCTCTTAATTCTGTTTCTATTTATACCAAAATTAAAGAAATTAGCAGGCATTGATGACCACCCATGGTTTTACGCCCTCAAACAACACCAACCAACCAACATGACCAAAACTAACTTTTTGTATAACAAAAAGTTGGGAAATTTCTTCGATGAATAACAATCGATTGTAACTAAATGCCTGAATCTAGTTCAGCATGAGGGATGCCTTTAGACGCACAATTTAATAAAATAAACAAAAAAACATTTTTCTATTTGTATTGTTTCAAAATCGACACAAAGTTCAATAAAAGATTGGGTTTTCAATTCAAAGATGGGTTTTTTTAACCCCCCCCCCCAAACATTTTCCCCTTCTCTAATTTAGTTTCATTTTTGATATTTTATTCTCAGGACCCATCTGGACATATAAAACTTACTACTCTACCTTTAGCAAGCCAGACCCCATTTTGAGGGTAATTTAACTAGACTAAGTAAAAACATTGTGTTTTTAACAAAGATGTGAAATTATTGTACTGTCATTGGTCCTTGAAACCTTCTTTGCGAAACATCTTGCAGAAAACCTTACAAAACTTTATCACTTGAGGTACGCCTGATGGTATAGAAGGATTAACACAATTGAATTGTTCAATTACACTTATTCCATTGTTTGTGGTTAAAAACTAGTTTCGAATGTTAAACATTCATTAGTTTTAAAAATATACGAAAATTTCAACATCAGAATTTCGTCACATAGATTATACACATACACACATACATTTAAAAACTAATGTAAGACGAGATATCAAATAGGATAGTACTCACCTAAGGAAGCAAAATATATTTTTAATATTCAATGTAAAGGGAATATAGTTAGGGAAAGTTATATCCCTAATAACATCCTGTAACCCTTTTTTTTCTTTTGTTACTCCTGTTCTTAGATCTAACCTCTTCATCAAATAAGCAAAGCTTTTTGTTTCTTGCATTATATATCCACACAATAAATAAAACTAAGACAGGCTTCCTATTAATATGTTGAATGAATGAATACATTCATTCATCAAGGCAAGGTGTTGCCTTAAAAAAAACAAAAAAAAAAAACCCACAGCTGATTTAACTTATATTTAAAAGAAAAACATTAAAGAAGTAAAATATTTAGATTTGCGCAGTAGATTGGATCGAAAGGTGATAATTTCAGCCACCGATCCGGAAAGAAGCCCTGAATAAGTCATGATAAAGTCCCCGGGGCTAATGGACTTAAAACCTTAGAGAAAGAAATTACTCGGTTTCGGTCTGGAAAGGGGAGGGGGGAAGTCGAGGGGGGGGGGTTAGGATGGAAAAGTTTTAAATGAGAGAAATGACTTTTCACCCTCGATTGAGCTCCCACTGCTCGAAATGAGGACCTTCTCTCCTATACCTCACTCCCTCCGGGTCTTCGACAAAAATTCAATTAAATTGTAAATTCCACAGAGGATTCACAATTTAGCTGGTCGCCGGCAATTTAACAGACTCATTTCTGTTATATTTGTTTAATTCTTGTAAACCTCTTTTACGATCTCGGGCTAAATAAAAAAAAAATTTCAATTATCTCACTAACGTTTATGTCCATAGATGCAAGAGGTCTAGTAGTAATTAGAAAACATGGTAAGCGTTACTGGAAGAAATATAAAATTTAAAAAAAATTAATTTCTCAATGATTGGGAAAACAATAGATATGTCTATCTATGATCTACTCCTTTTATATCTAATGCCTCTGATAAGGCGACTGTCGGAAAATTTTCGATCCGAGCAACACCAACAGAGCTAGAGATTGTCAAAATGTTACATTTTTTAGTGTTAAAATGCCGCTACACATTTTCAGGGTAGCAAAAACGTTACATAAGGTTACTATAGACCACCAGACATTAGAGATATCCATTTCAAATATATAGTTATTTAAATATGGCAAACCTATCATACGGGCTCTCAACAAATTTCGGAACTAATCCGACAAACTCAGTAAATTGATCATCTAATATTATCTGAATGATTCCACGTTATCTTTAATAGCTCCTAGGAATATTAAAGATAATTGGCCAAAATGGCTTAGTCTACCAACTCTCAGATATGAAGTTATTGTTCTTAAATGTAAACATCGCAGAAGTAAATACATGTTTTATGTTTCAATATGTTCCTGAGAATAAAATATCTAAAATGTGACTTACATTTGATAAGAAGAAAATTTTTGGGGGGCAAAAAAAACGCAACTTTGTGCACTTTTTTTTCAGGTTTTTGCAAAAAACATATACAAAAATGCTTAAAATCGAAAAATGTGTTATTCACAAACTTAGAGTTTATCAAATTGTGTGTCGAAAGACATCTGTTAAGCTGAATTTGATTCAGGCGTTTAGCCACAGTCGTTCGTCAAAGTCGTCAAAAAAATCAAATTTCGCCAACTTTTTCAAAAAGTTAGTTTCAGAGTTTAAGATTCTATAACACAAAAATGGCTACTCCTATCAAAAATTGATATATACTAATAGTTGTAGATCATTAGATTTTGTCAAAGGTAGACTTAATTCGGTTTACTATTAAAGCGTTTTATTTTAGTTTTTTAAACAATAATTTTTTTAATACAAAACGGGAAAACAGAAAAATTAAAAACTCTTTTTCAAAAATTACCCACTCATACAAGAATAGTTTTTAAAGAATGGCCTCACATTTACATATTTAAAGTCATAGCATGTGAGGTTATAAAAACAATTACAACAAATCGATTATTTTCTTTTCTTTTATTACTACTATGATAAACATTTTTTTTTCTATTTACAGGAACAATGACATAATATGGATAAAATATATTCCCCGAAGGTAGAGGCAGTAGATTTCTACGAAAATGGAAGTTATAAGCGGAGAATGGTTAATGTTCCACCGCAGGGAATAAATGAAGAATGTGAACAAGAGCACTAAGATAGCATAAAAGCAATTACGGTGACCCGGTAAGGAGCTTCCAGAATTGAGGATTACAAGGAGCAATAAGGAATTTATTTTGATAACCTTGTTCGCTATTAAGTCGCTACCTCGGGGAGCCAACCTCCTCCCAGTCACTGCATTCTTTATAAGAGGATTTCAAAGAGAATAGCGCCCTTTTGTTCTACTCTTGTCTTTTATTTGTCCTCCTTCGATTGTTCCAGGCCCAGCTCTTCCATGAAATTATAACTACAATAAGACATGTTTACTTTCCTCTTTGTGAAATGTTTTCCGATCCCTAGGAAGAATAAGCTTCCGATTCATGGGTTCCGAGGAAATCTAGGATCGATTTCAGTGAGATTCCATATAAAAGCTGTTATTTCCTTAATATGAAAATATAAATGAAAAGAATAGCTTTGATCTTGGTTTTTAAAACCCCGTTTCAGAAATGAGGTGAGGTTTTACATCATTTTTCAACTCTTATTCTTTAACTTTGATTTCAGAATATTATTTTTTATTATTATTAGTTTTTGGTGTTTAACATTACGTCAATAACACTCATTTGATATTTATAATAAATAAATAAAAACCCTAATATTAATAATAATAATAATAATAAAAACTGAGTTGAAGACTTATTTTTATTTTTAACCTGTAATACAAATATATCGTTTTTACATTACAAATATTAAATAAGCGGTTTACAATGAAAAGTAATGACATACTGAAAACTTGTAGAGGAACTACCCATTGGTAGTACTCTAATGAAATATTTACAGAAGAAGAAGATCCCGAGGCTATCTTCTTTTCAGATGCCTCGAAGGATTGCCAGGAATGGAATGGGAAGCAAGTTGTGCAATAAGTGGATTTCGATGAGGATTGAGCTTATTACGAAAGGAATGGCATCTGGTTCCTGCCAAATATGGGATATTATTAAGGTCATTGTGGATCAGGTCATTTGTGACAAACTAAGGAGCATCTAGGATTTTGGATTGGAGTGATCGGATTTTTGTCTCTTATTTTCGAGATACAAACCTGTCCAAATTGGCTTTCAAAGGATGTGCTTAAATATAAAATAAATGACATTTTAGGCATGAGAAGAGATAGTAACCAGAGGCACCCCTTTCTTGTTTTGATTTACTTTATCTAAGTAGGTCTCTCATCCAGTTTATTTTCAGTCTCCCTATGGTATCATTTGAGATGAGAGATGTAGCCATTTTATTGACAGGTTTATGTGGATATCTAATTAATTGAAACAGTACATAGTGTGTCTGTCTGGGTTCATCGACTGTTGGCATGCTAAGATCAGTGTGCATAGTTCTATTGCCAAAGTACCATGGTGCTGATTTTATTAGTCTTATTGTCTTGGACCTATAAGTTTTTAATCGTTTAATGTGTGTCTGTTTAGCAGTGTCGTAAATGTGTGATTCAGATGTCTATAAGATTTATAAAAAAAGTTATAAAATAGTTTTTATTTCAGGAAGCTCATGATATTGCTACGGTCCGAGGAAGTAACTAGGTTCGAGAACCGCACAGGCAACAAAAGGGCCAGACCCCTCAACAAAAGCAGGTAGTCTAGAAGGGTACAGCCTTTACCTGTCGCGAACGTTCTGGACCCTCGCTCTGGAAAGTTCGCTTAGGGTTAAAATTGGACAGCCCCCAGCCTAGGCAGTCAGTCGTCATGTAGCAGTGAGTGTTCAGTGAGCCAAGTGGCAGTCATTGGGGAGTCGTCAGTCAGTCACTAACTGAGGCGTTGACTGTCCAGTGGCAGTGACTTGGTGTTGGAGTCAGTGATGTTTCAGCAGTCAGTAGTCGAGTGGCAGTCAGTCATTAATGTATCAGTGATCGGTGAGTGAAGGGCAGCCATCAGTTTTGAAACCGATTATTGGTAACTTTTCTTTATCGCCATTACTTTGTTACGGAAGTCAACTTGATTGATATTGTTTGAAAGTGGGGAGTCTCAGCATTCTTTTTATGAATATAAATGCGAAATTTGATGAACAAAACCTATTTGAAAAGTTGGACAATCCAAACAAAAACATATTTTTATCTTGGGTGCAAATTAAGTGCAAACCTTTTTTTTTTCTAATAAAAATAACTTTTTTTTTTATTCTAATTATATTATGCCATGATGTGGACTCGATAACAAATAAAACGTCCTTATTTCTTAAAAACATTTATTTCTACAAATTATAATTCAGCCCTCGATTCAAAATGGGAGAACTAATGGGACTAATCTATTTTGAGTGCCCGGGCGAGAGGAGGCAAGAGGCTTAGGTTCCTTCCTCCAAGACATAATTACGGAGGAAAAAGTAATATAAAAGAGGGAAGATCCGCTCTAAGACAATTCCAGTGGGGAAACAATTTTCTTTTAAAATATCAAAAGGTTAATGTCTCATTACGAGAAATTTAACCAATAAAAATAGTTTCTCCCGTGAATCCAAAAACATGCACATTGCTATTGATCGTGCATGATCGTTATTTATGGACAAAATAAGATGTGTTACAACTTAACTGATAAAAAAATAGATGTAAAAAGTTGTATGAGCTAGTGTATTTTCAACTGATTAAGTCCTCTTACAATTTAACTGTTGTCTGTCCCAGTCTCCTAGTACGCTAAACGATTCTACGGTTTTCATTAATTATTTCATCAACTTTATATAAGCCAAAAAGAAAAAATAATCTTCAATTCTGACGTAAACATAAAAGCTACGTTGACAGAGCTCCAATAGTAAGTATTCAAAAAGCTTGAAAAATAAGTTTCAAGGTTGATTATTTTAACTTAAAATTGGACGGTAATGTGACTAGGTACTGAAGTTACTGTCATATTTTTTTAGTTTTATGATAACTGAAGTTACATTGGCCAATTCATGTGTATCAACATATAACGAAACAGGTGGTTTTTGCTAACCCATTTCAATAGCGTGGTATGCCAAGTTAAATTAGGTTTTTAGTTGGATTATTGCTGTTCAATTATTTTAATGATGTACATTAAGCTCATTAAAAAAATTGCTATCGTTATCGGTATATTTTTTAGGTTTTAAATGTGGGAGTCAACAATTAGAACAAAACTTATTCCTATATCTCAGTAGCTAACACAATAACTAAGGGATGTTTCTTCAAGAGGAAGAACAAGGAAATGTCAGTCTTAAAGGAAAATTTATTTAATTTGAATTTTCAAGGAAGAGATATAAGTGTAAAAAAAATCTTGATTCATGTTACCAAAGTCATCAGAAAAATAGAGAATGAAACGGATGAAAACAAGTTTCGGTTATATTTGATATAATTTTTGTAGTCTCAGTTTTGGTATAATATTCTTTGTTCATATTCTCAACGTTTGTAATCTTAATCGAGTATAAAGGTACCGATTACTTTTAGTTTTCCCTTTATGATAAAATTATTAAAAGAGCTTCAATTGTGATTTTATTAGATTATAAATGAAACTTTATTAATTTTGAATGGTATCCTTAGTACCTGATATTTTCCATGTATATATGTATATATAAACTATTGAAATAATAAGTGTCAACTTTTCAAACCTTTGCATTTTTAAGTGTCGAATATTGGTACATTGTATGAGTTTCAAAGCAAAACTTTTTACAAAATACATAAGCATACACCAAGTCAAATTGTACAAAGAGTTTTCTTAACGGTATTGGCCTAATTAAATTCATAACAAATTAAATTCTATCATAAAAACTTAATTTAGCAGAGTGAATAATGTATATTTTTGTCTTAGCCTGTGAACTATTGGTTCAGTTCTCTGTCTTACACAAAAGTATGTGTTATTCTACAGGCTACATAACTGGATTTCGGAAACGCAATTGATGAATTTATTCAACGTTTTTACACAAAATAAACGTAGACAAAATTATTTATAGAATGGATTAGGCTTAGATTACCTTATTAGCGGTACCGGCTCCAGAGAGTATTGGAATTCTTCAAACAGAATAAAAAATACTTTGGTGCGTAGTAGTTTTAGTTACTTATAGTTATAATTATTATGTTTCTTTTGTATCTAAGAAACTAAAGTCACTTTTTCTAAATTACTAGTCAATTAACTAATAAAATTAGTTGAAATACAATAAAAAGATTTGGAGATATAATACTCTAAAAAAGTTATTTTAGTCTAAAAAGGCAAAAGATTGCTCAGCCCGTCCCTATAACCATAAAAATATACACAATAAGGTCCATAAGTTTCCTGCTTGATCTAATATCCTGACTTCGAAGAGGCCGAAACCTTCCTAGCGCGTTCTCTTCATAGCCCTCATCTGCACTTTCTCAGTTATATCATTCTGTATCTAACCTTCAAGGATGTGCATTATCATAATTTCCAAGATCGAATACCCAACAGTTAAATTTTTTTTTTTTGCCAAGAGAGCATTTATTATTTTAATATTAAAGAGCACTTGGGTTGTGTGTATGGGTAGTGTTCTCCCTTATATTCTAATGTAGAAAAATGGCCACCACTGGAAAGTAATGACAACCACTTTTCAGAGATAAAAAGGAATAGTACTAATTAATTATTAGGAAAGGCACTTATTATAATTATAGGCACAAGCACTATCACTTGTGAAGCATAATCTAACAGAAAACCGGTTGTTCTTAAAATGGATCACAGTTCAGTTGTTTTATTAAATGCATTGATTTATACGGTCAGATTGAAGAAATTTTCACGAATGGGTAGTAATATCCGCCGAAAGGTTTAGGGAATCAGTCATAATAACATTTGTCTATTTCTTAGGCTTAAAAGTTTTTTGTATCCACATACAAGACTAAAACGGCAAGAGACTGCTCGTCATTACAGACTACTTCAACATTTACTAGTCAAAGCTCCCAATTAATTACTAAAGACTCATTTACATGACTGTGACTAGACCTATTTGGACGTACGGAGTTGAGCTTTGGGGCTCCACTAAACCATCTAATTCATTTCGTATCCAATCCTAGCAATCCAAAATCCTTCGAAAAATCCTTAATACTCCTTACTCTGTCACCAATAAATCTATCCATAAAGATCTTAATGTTCCATATGTTGCTGATTTAGACCACACCAGATACCTATCCTTCCTATAGTAAGCACCATAGCCACTCCAATCCACTAGTCTCCCAACTTGCTTCCCACTCCATTCCCGAAAATTCTCCGAGGCGTCTGAAAAGAAGATGGCCTTGAGACCTTTTAGTGTAGATTTTTGAAGTGCTACTATAGAGTAGTTCTTCACAAGTTATTTATATGCCATTGTATTTACTATCAACACATTTACTTGATGTATATGTTTTTTAACAGTTGTAAATATCAATAAATGAGAAAAATAAGAAGACGTTTTTTGTAATATTGAGTCTGTCCGTAATCTGTCAAAAGTAGTTATGATGTGTACTTTTTGGTTTATGTTAGCGTGAGTTGCAAGTTGATGTTAGGATGTACAAGAGTGTTATTTTCAATAGAACTTTACCAATAATTTTAACAGTCAAGCAGCGTGTCCAGTTCCTAACATGTAATTTTACGTAGTTTCTATCAAGTTATTCTGTTAGAATTGATTTAATTTTATTAATTAATCGTTAATTTCGTGGATATTTCGATGTTATATTTGAAGATTGATCTGATAAATCTTGTAAATATGTTTAAACAGCAGTCAGAAGATAGAGTCAGTAGAAATCATTTAGCAGCAGTAAACCGGCACACAACATAATAAAAGCTCAAGGGCTAAAATTAAATCATTATTATAAACTTTCCTATAACCATCTCTTCTATAACCTCTCTCCAATATTATTACAACTAAATATGTTAATAAAAAGATAAAATTGTTTTCCTATATTACCAAGAATGACCCTGTTTGGGGTTAAAAAAAAAAGTCAAATTATCAAACAACCAAGAATGCTGACACGCTGGTTTGATTTGTCATATTTATTTATTCTTACATTTTAATTTGATTAAAATTTGTTAAAAAGAACGACTATTGCACAACTGCTGATTTCATTATCATAAGGGACCGGCTCATGAGCCATAAGAACATAAAACAAAAACCTTGAAAGCTTAAAAGTTGGATATTGAAGATTACTACTACTTTTTTTCTCCAACTTTTTATTCGTACCAACACAAATCTGGTGACTGAACTTATATTAGAAAAATGGTGATCAGAACCAGACATTGTAATTTATTCAAAAAAAATATATAATACATAAAATATTAACAGCAATTTAATTTATAATTTTGCCAATAATCACTTATTAATAAAAACCAACATTTCAAAATTTCGGTAAATTGTATCTTAATATTAAAATACGTCATTACTTAGCAGGAAAAAATGCAAAGGCATGAACCCTTAAGTGGTTAACACGCAGGTAAACACTTTTAAGACCGACGGAATAACCAATATTTTTTTCCTTCAAGCAGGAAGGAAGAGATTACGTTTAAATACTTCGCAATTTAATTTATAGCATCAATTGATAATTCACAGCCATGCTTCATTTTTTTTTTACAGCACTCTACTCTGAATAAAATTAGCTGCTCGTAAAAAACAGTTTTTTATTATTTTTTTATTTTTTAAGGGCACATTAAATCCTGCTGGGCAGCGAAAACGGTCTCATAAAATGGTATTTATAAAATACAAATATTCTGCGAATATACAGTGTAGATTGCCAAAACGATTAAGGTATTTAGAACTAATAAATTATTACTATAATATTATGAAGGAATGTATTTAAAATCTAGTCTCCAACATTAAAAACGTAAAAAAATATTTTTCGAATGTGCTAATCCAATATAATTTCGTTTGACATAGTAAAATTAAAAAAAAAAAAAAAAAAAAAAAAAAAAAAAAAAAAAAAAAAAAAAAAAAAAAAAAAAAAAAAATCCCTAGAAAATCTCATATTGAGTATTTATTGGAGAAGAAAGAAGAAGAAGAAAGTAATAAGTTACTTTATACGGCGACATAAGGTCAATATTTAAATTTTTTTAAATAATAGAGAAGAAACTAAATTAGATTAATTTATAAAGATTAAAATAATAATAATAATAATAAAGAATGAATAATAATAGTAATAAAAATCTAAAAACGTAAATCTGATTAAAAAAAAAAAAAAAAAAGATAAAAATAAATAAATAAAAGAAATTGACTTTATAAATATTACCAAAATATACATAAAAAAGTTTATACACACATATAATTTACTTAATGGTAATTTATGACATAATATCCAAGAAATAATATAACTAAAAGATACAAAAATTATAAAACTAATAAAATCTGTTTAAAGAATTGTTGAGGAAAATCGAAAAATTGAAAACTGTAAAAAACAAAAACAAGCAAAAAAAAAAACACTCAATTTCTCCTTGACTGGGAAAAACAATAGACCATAGATATGTCTATGATCTACTGCTTTTAACGATTGATATTTTATATTTAAAAGGATCAAATTATTTAAATTAAATTGATAATGAATTATTATTTGAAATAAACAATGTCAAGAGGAAACATCAATTTCAAATGGGACTTTTTTATTCAAAACAACATAAAGGTATGTCCTAGCGACAAATATTATATAACAAAATGTGTTTCTCAATAAATTACAAGCAACACCAACAGAGTTATAGCGAATCAAAATATTACATTTTTAAATGTGAAAAAAAGTTACATATTGGATGGTGGAAAAAAAAACAAAAAAACGTTACAACGTGGCTTATTTCACTTGAATCAATTTAGCTTCAAAACAGTTGGTCCTGGCAACAAATGATATTTAATGAAAAATTTTCTCGATCATATTTCTGACCAGAGAACTGTCGTCAAACTTTCGATGAGAGCATCACCAAGAGAGGTAGAGCTTATCAAAAAGGCCCCAATATTTTAAGAATGTAGGCAAACCTGAAGTTTTTCATTTAAAGCAATATAGCTACTAAACGGTAGGCCCTACTGACAAATATTATATAACATAAAGCCATACTCCATTAATTTTCTAAACATTGTCAAGAGAAATTTTCGTAACACTAATAAAACTAGAGTGTGCCAAAATGTTATATTTTTGAATGTGAAAAAAAAAAGTTACAGCAAAAAGGTGTAATATTTGACCCCCAGTCAAATGACATATACATATAAAAAAAACAAAAACATGATATTTATATGTATTTAGTTTTTAGCTTCCCATTTATGTGCATTATTAAACTTACTCTTCTAATAGTTTCTTCTTCTCCAGGTCTCATCTGTAATAGAAAATAAATGTTACAACGGATAAGAACTGTAATCATAAGTTTTAATCAATATAAAATATCAATATACAAATATAAACTTTTGTAATTCACAACACTTAGTTGCAGACTATTTACTAACATTCACAATAAGGGTGACAGATATAAAAAATTATAACCCAGGATCTGGACAGTATAACTATTCCAATAAGATTCAGACTCTTTTTAAATAATTTTCGAACGCATCCTTCAATATATTAGTATAACATGAAAAAAAAAAATTAACTAAAAAAAATTAAATATATATATCAGAAATAATTATGCAAATTCAAAAATATATTTACATACGCATTAAGTCAATAAAGCAAACAAATATTTAATCACTGCTACATTAACTGAATTATAAATTTTACCTCTGTTACCGACTTGAGGTCAAACGCTCAGTTTATGGGTTGAATAAGACTGAAGAGAAAAACAATGTTGTTTTTGTAGTGGCTTATCTAAATACTTAAATGATTCTACCTTCCGTAAATACTAAACCGAGGTCAAAGATTTATACTTGAGACGATTTTTACGTTCGAAATACATCCTAAATTTGTCTAAAAATATTTTTAATTTTCATTGATCAGCATATAAAGTAATTTATACTTTATAATCATGATTTTTGTTATTTATTTTAATGTTTATGATATTTATTTTCCAATAGTTAACACACGAATAACATTCATTTTAAATTAATATTGAATAAGTCAACATTGTATAAAATAAATCTCTCTGAAATAAACGGGAATCACTGGAATGCAGTGAATAAAAATTACAAATACCTCTCTAATGATAAAGTGTGTGTTACAACATACAACATCCATGCATTCCGTAAATAGCAATAAATTATCAGAAAATTACATTTCTGTTATTTGAAAGTCTCGTTTTGTTTGGCTTCAAATTTAAAAAGTTTGGTTTTCGGTCGTTTTGCTACTTCCCACATTAAAGCAGTACAATAATCTTCGAAATATTGAACGACAGTTCTTTTTTTATTTTTACTTACAGTTACACCGAAGAAATTATGAGAAACTCAGAAAATATATATTTATTTCACTTAACTGAGATTATTATACTGTGTAGAGTTTTAATTTTGAAAATTTAATAAAATTTTTCGAAAATGAATCCTGTGACTCTTCGCTGTTATATTTCTTATAGGATTTGTCGCCGGGCCCAGAGAAGATGTATAGCACAGATTTTCCCACTAATAGGTTTAACGGGACAGAATATTCAGCGCTTTCTGTCAAGAAGATTACGACGAGGATTGTGAAAACGCTTAAAACCAACGGAGCTGGGATTAATTTCGAAAATTAAACGAGGGGCTTGGGTTCATCTAGGGTTTGAAATTAAAAAAAAAAAAAAAGTACACATACAAAAAAAAAAATAAGAGAGAAAAGCATGTTTAAAGAGGTGATTCCCTGAAAAACCGAGTTTTAATTAGGAAAATTCTAATTACACACAACTGGTTTTAAATGAAAAATTCCAACTGAAAATAATTCTTGCTGGCAAGAGTGCACGACCCCGTAAAGCGTTAATGCTTTACAAATATTTTATACAAAACTGTCCGGAACTGACAATCGAAGATATTTGACACACAAAGAAATTAAGGGAAACAGAGGAAAAAGCTCTGCTTTACAACGGTGTATATTTAGTTAAATATTTAAAATTCTACCAAATAGAATTCACTGTTTTCGGATGTTACGTGATTTCGGGGAAATCCCTACGTAAACATATACTCTAGAAGAGGCACTTATTATTTTTTTTTAACTCGTTTTTCAAACATTTTTCAAATTTTGTCCACATTTTCAAATTTAGCTTTAAATTCCATTAAGACTGAAGCACATGTAAACTGAATTTTACATAATTTGGACCTAGAGTTCAGCTAGATCTTCAATTCAATTATGAAAGCTAATTTGTTTTTTTTTATAATATTGCAACGCTTTCCGCTTTTCAAAAGAACAAGCTAAAAAACGTCTAATCTCACTAATACTTTCAAATTTAACCATCTTTCGATTGGTATGATCAAATTAATTATTCTGTGTCGAAATCATGGAGAAATATCTCTTTAGAACCGGAAAAAAAAACATTTTTATTAGAAAATAAACGATAACTGTAAATAAAGCGAAGTAAGATCAAAGGAATCTGTTATTTTATTATATTTTCAGTGCAAGGTTTAGAATCGAATGGCAATGAACATATCTGAATATAGATATTTAATACAACCAATTTACGATGTGAATTGTATGGACAGATGGGTTTTTGTTAGCCAGAGAAGGCTTTTTCAATGACCCATACATGACTCAGCAAGTATCATTCTAGTATCGTTTTACAGTGAACGTGTGAGCTGGGATAATTGGGCCACATTAATTGCCTAACAGATTGAATGGTGAGAGTTTCTTGGATTTTTCACAAAAAATGCAACTCATTCCCGATATTCCACCAGAAGTTCAGCAAAAGATGATTTTCCAGAACGATGGTGCTCCTTCACATTATTCTACATCAGTACTGGAATGGCTAAACTAACGATACCCCACATCGAAACGTAAAAATAGTGGGATACATTGCCCAGTTGGGTCGCCTAACTTGATTGCAATGGACTTCTCTGTGCAGACAACATAAAAAGCGAAGTGTATGTAACAGAAGTGATGCATTGAGGTTTTACAAACAAGGATTCAAAGGGGTTCTATGCTAAATGAAAGCACCATGTTTTTCAGGTTTTAATAGAACATTTCTCGAAGAAAACAACATACAATCTATTACAAATTAAAAATAATTCGATCAAACCATTCCAAAGCTGGTTAAATTTGCTAGTATTTGGGAGAATTGCAGCTTTGCAAGTATCATCCATTAGGATGTGATGATGTGGTTAAGGAATAAAACTTTAGAGCAAACAAGCAGAAATTCAAGCAGCAAACGCGAATTCGTCCTTTCATTGGAGGAGTGTTTAAGAAAGACAAAAAAGATTAGGGTAGGAAGCATATTCTGAAATCAGATTAGAATTTAGTTATTAACTCTACTCTACTCACAGCTACGTTTATATAAGATTTCTTCTCTTTCATTTATGTGTTAACAACTATCACAAATGTATCTGGAAAGATAGGCATGAAGTGCATATAAGATAACAACTTATACCAGCTTTATCCAGAATTACATAAATATTCCTTAAATGAAGTTAAATACGGTAACATGTATTTTTTATAAACATTATAAACAACATAAATAAAAACATGTTAACGCGTAACTACACGTAATTATGATGAAAATGGATGTGTAAAAAAAAAAAAATCGAAGAGTGAGGAACTTTTTGTACTTGGGAAAAGAAGAAGAAAAGTTTGAGAGAAAGAAATGTTATATAGACATTTAAGAAAAATTCCAGATGGAAGATTACCTGAGGGAATGTATGGGAAGATACAGTCAACCTTGAAATGCTTGAGATAAAGAAATTGAAGAATATAACATGAAGTTGTTTCTACGGGAGAAACTCATTCTCTTTATGTATTTAATATATATGTATATATATATATATATATATATATATATATATATATATATATATATATATATATATATATATATACATATATATATATAAACATTTTTTTTTTTTCATAAATTTATAAGGTAAGTTCATACATATTTTACATTTAACTGGAATAAGGATTTCCACCCAAATAGTTACTACTACTCAAGTCATATAAAAAGAGTTTTAAGAGTTCCTAAAGTCCATTGGGAGAAAATAAAAAATAAAAATAAATTGTTTTGTTTATACAAAATCACTGTAAATAATTGGATTAAACGTATCGTAAGAAGGTATATACATCGAGATTCACGATAGCCTGGAATCGATTATTTCAGAAAAGCTATACTTTATACCAGAAAATTATGTAATCCATTTCTTACATTAAAGAGATTTTGGAGTAAATTTTAATACACGTTATTTATACTTATTTGATTAGTATATTTTAAAAAAAAAAATATGGTTCCTGAGATTATAAAAATAAAATATTCAAAATAAAACAATAATGTCCAGCTGTTAGATCATACTTTTATAAATTTTCAAGTAGGTTTCAAGATTTATTTTCCGGCAAATCAAAATTTAAAATATTTAGTAAGTATTTATTAAAAATCTGTAGTTTAATTTATATTTATTTTTCAGTTGTCCTTGGGTGAACATATTTGATAAATGATAAATAACTCATGGCTATTCGAGACAAATTTAAATTGGCATATAAATGATTGAAATTTTGTACGATTTTCGTTTTAGATACGGTTTGGAAGTAGTCCTTATTAACTATGCAAATGGGTGATCTTTATTTAATTTTTTGGATTCATATAAACGGAACGTCTAAGAGGGAATTATAATGACTGATTAAACAGAATAACAAATTATATTTACATTTGTAAACTATACTGGGAAAAGTATATAAGAGACGAGTTTCCTTGGAATAGATTAATTAACTGAGATATATAGCTTTATAGACATAATTGAATCAATACTATAGTTTAAGTATTAGTTATATCTGATTCAGATATCAATAAAAAAATATTCATTTTGTCAATGTTTCGGCCAAAGCATCTATCACGGTAGTATAATAAGTAGTTTATTTATTTTTCTTAAATATAACTAGTTTACTACCTACTTAAATACTTGATGATCATTTCGATACCCCAAATAGACCAAGGGCTGAATTCAAGAGGTTATGTCAATGACTTTACAATTCCACAAAATGTTTGTATAACCTTGAACTATACGAAAATAATCCATTACTTATATGTTCGATTCGATTGTTGTGAATAGTATGTATCATCGATTTTAACTATCACGGACTGATTTGACTACCAAGGTTATTTATAATTTGGTTATAGATTGTTAAATATTCATTAAATATGCATTATTTCTTGATAAAAATTACTGGTGTCTTAAGTTTCTATCCTTAAACTTCTGCTTCTTCTTACGTTATATGAGTTTTGGAGGAAGCGCGATAGTTCAGATTGGAAGGCACTGAACTGCTAATCTCCGGGCCCAAAGTTCGAGCCTAGCAGAACTTTAATTTCTGTTTCTTTGGTCCTGGATTGAGTTTGGGGTCTACTGAACCTCCTAAGAGCGCACCTAGTCTCTATAAATTTGGTACCGTTAAATGGGGGGAATCCTGGTGGTTGAGCGTGATTGCTGACCACATCACCACCTAGTTTAACTTTTAGTCATAAAACAATACTTCCTTACAAAGTACTAAACCTAAGACCCTTGAATGTGTTGGAGCGGTGCATGCTGTTTTTACGTTATGGCTGAGTAGAAGGATAGTCCTAAGAATTATAAATGAATGTTGTAAGAAATGAGTAATTTATCTTGTATTACTTTTAGATGTATTTTATTTAGACATGGTCGATATGTTTAGAACAAAATTGTTGTTGGTAAACTGAGAGCATTTTTTGTTACTGGTTACGTTCTAAAATCAATCAGCTCTCATCACGACTGTTCAAGAAAACAAATGTACTTAATTGCTCGTTGGTTAAAAGTCGTACGTTGGAATTTATTTAATAGTGGAATGAATCTTGATCTCTTCTCTCTGGCTAAAATAGGTTGGTAGCATGTAAATAACCCTTCCTACCATAGTTAAACATCTTTGAACCGGTGTTTCCCCTTCATCGGGTTTCATTCAGGTCTAACTTTCCCTCTACTGTTCCCAACCCCACCAATCACCGTCCCTCAGACATCTTCCTGCCATTTCCTCCTCTATCTCATCCTTCCATCTCCTTGCGGGTCGTTCTCTCCTTCTTTTTCCCGGAGCGTTACATCTACTCATGATTTCAGACAATATTCCAGGAGACCTATGAAGACTATGATATGATGCAGAATTTAAAACTGAACCAACAACAACCAAAATACACTTAACATCTTTTGGCTAATAAAGATGAGAGGGGTGAAGGAGAGGGGGAAAAGCAGTTATTTGATTCATAAGCACATCAGTTTCAATTCATCTTATGTTGCTATTTTTTCCTGTCTCACCGACTCCTTGTCAAATAAAAAAAGATAAAAAAAAATTGAGAAAAACTATCCATCTCCTATGGCTGAATTTATAAAAGTGCATCAATTTCTTCTTTAATAAATAATTCCTTGTTGCTTTTAAATAACGTTTCAGAGCAGTTTTAAATTTATAGTTAACTCACCACATTGTTCGAACAAGTTCAGTAACACTAAATCGCTATCCTTAGACTGTTTTGAAGAATCCATAACTGTTGCCTCAAAATAACCGTTAGATACTTGTGATTTATTATTGACTATTGTTCTTTTCTTCACGGTCTTAGTCGATTTTTTATTTTACTCTTTGCAAACCTGCCATACAGATTTTAAAAAAAGTATATCTAAATATTACAGTATATAGTGTTTTTTCTTTGTCAAAAGTTTATTAACAAGACTTAATACTAGTGTCTTCCTTTCAAAAGGTTTCCGATTATGTCGGAAACCCTCCTGCTTTTATAGTCTTATCAGAAATGTCATCTCCCTCTTTGATAGCCTGTCATAAGATCCTTTGTATATATAGGAGAATGCAGGAACTTTTCGAACAGAATATTTGATAGTACTATATTAAATTTATCCTACTGTAGTTACAACAGTTAGTTGTGCTTCTATTTTCATAAATGAGACACAGAACGCCTTTCCTGCATTGATTTGGTATCTTTTTAACTCAAATGGGAAGAAGAATGTTGTTCTGTTCCTTGTGATATTCTTTCGTACTTCAGCTCGTAGCTCTGCTGGAATTCCATCCTCAACCGAATGAAACGCAGTGAATATAGTAAGATAAAAAAAAAATACGAAAAAAAAAGTTCATTAAAAGTAATTACTCAGAGCAATTAGTTACCGCTATCTCCTCTATGTCAGATAAAGCCAATTTTCCCTAAAAAACAGGGAGGAACATCATTCTGAAATACTTTGAGGTTCGTAAGTCACTGAATAGTAAGGCAGTCTGTTAATTTTAAATTTAAAAGCATATTATTTTAATTAAATCGATATTTTTTTTATTTTGAGAAATTTATAAAATGTGTTTTTCTGTACCAGATGTCAAAATGAGGGAAATCTGTCACATCCAAGCCGGCCAGTGCGGCAATCAAATAGGGGCTAAGTTTTGGGAAATTATTTCGGACGAGCATGGAATCGACAAGACTGGAGCGTACGTTGGAGACTCGGACATCTTGCTGGAGAGGATCTCGGTCTACTACAACGCCGCTTCGACCGGCTCCTACGTGCCTCGGGCGATCCTGGTGGACCTGGAGCCGGGGACGATGGACGCGGTGAGGTCCGGCCCCTTCGGCATGCTCTTCAGGCCGGACAACTTCGTCTTCGGCCAGTCCGGGGCGGGCAACAACTGGGCCAAGGGGCACTACACTGAGGGGGCCGAGCTCATCGATCCCATCCTCGATGTCGTCCGGAAGGAAGCGGAATCCTGTGACTGCCTTCAAGGGTGAGTATTTCAATTAATTTACCTTAATATATGTTAATCACCTCTAATGCAAAAAAAAGTAACTCTTGTCAAGCTTGTTAGAATTATGTGTTAAGTGTACTCCTTTTTTTGAAATTTAACCACAGTACTGTGCTCCAAAATTCCAATCTAGATCGTCAAAAATATTTTTTTTCGGAAAACGCAAATTTTATTGGCAAATCTTATCTTTTATATTATACTAGCATCCCCGTCGCGGCTTCGCCCGCTCTCATAAGTAAAGAACTTAGATTATTTTAACTACTAATTGAATTTTATTTGTTTATCGATAAAAATTTGTATTGAACTATTGAATTGAGCATTATTTCTTCAATGATATTTTCACGTACGGCAGTAATTTTTAATCTGGTTGTGTAACTAAATAATACATTGTATTGATTAGGTGACGATACGTAAAGGCATAATTAGAGATCAAATCGTTAATATAAAGGCATGGGTTCGTTATAACAGCAGACTGACACTATTACGAAACTCTTGTGGATAATAGACTGCATTATAGGAGCTTGCAACTAATGGACCATAAATCATATTTTTACCAACAATATTAAAAGAAAGGGATCGACATTTTGATTTGGCAATAATTATAATTTGGCAGAAATATATTTGCCGATCCATCTGGTTGGATTTAATTTCTAACCATAAAATACATTACAGTTTGGCAAACCTCGTTTCTGCCTCTTAACGATATACATTTAAATTATTATTATTCTAAGAAACTTTATTATTGTAACTTTCCTAGAACTATGAAGTCGTTGTTAAAATTTGGTAAAGATTCATTCAGTTGTTTTCGCGATTAGTGATCACAAACGAAAAATGACTTGTCCGTTTATATAATTGTATAGATATAGATTTTATATCAGCATTATTAAAAAATTAACTTTGTTACAAATAATCAAAGTAAAGGGCTGTTAAAATTTAAGCTTTATAAGGCACAGAAGTTCAGGTAATATTTATTTAAATGAGCTTCATAATATGCATGGAACTCAATATTGATTTGACTGAGTGCAATTGTATCAATCTAAATGGCTATTAAATTGAAAATAGTGATCTAATGATTATTGAGATGTATTTTTACAAGAAATAAATAATGTGAAATTTGGATTAATTAGAGTTGTGTTAGTATATTTAAATATATTCGTTATTCGATGATGAAAATGTATAAAAATTACAGGTTTCAGCTTACGCACTCGCTAGGAGGTGGTACTGGTTCTGGAATGGGTACACTGCTGACAGGTAAGATCCGAGAGGAATACCCCGACAGGATCATGAACACCTTCTCCGTTGTTCCGTCTCCCAAGGTTTCGGACACAGTCGTCGAACCTTATAACGCCACGCTCTCCATCCAAAGGCTAGTGGATAACACTGACGAGACCTTCTGCATAGACAACGAGGCACTATACGACATCTGCAATAGGACTTTGAAGCTGACGACGCCGACATACAGCGACTTAAACCATCTAGTATCGGCGACAATGTCTGGGATCACCACATGCCTTAGGTTTCCAGGCCAGCTCAACTCCGACCTAAGAAAGCTAGCAGTCAACATGGTCCCATTCCCGAGGCTTCACTTCTTCATGCCCGGCTACGCTCCTCTCGTCGCCAGGTAATTTTAACAACGATAAAATCAATCGATTAAAATCGCTGAAATATATTTTCGCAAACCCCTCACATTCTCATTCTGACATAATCATCACTCAGACATATACTCTATACTCTTTAAGAACAAAAACATCCACGACTTACTGACACAGAAAATCAGTTAAAATATTATCAATCTGATGATATTAAAAGAATCTGTTAGGCTAAAATGGGTGAAAGGGAATGCTGGTGACGAGGGCAATGAAAGAGCTGACCGATTAGCCAAAGAAGCAGCCTGGAGTGAGCTACCGCCTTCTTATAGCAAGGCTCCGATCTCACATCTCAGGGGGTTATTTACGAAGGATTTAGTGAACAGATGGAACCTGGTAAACCTCAAGCAAATCACCAACTTTGCACAAATACACTTCTTAATCACCTAAAGGTACACAGTAGCGATACACAGTAGAGGTACATAATTTCCCACAGAACATTGCAACACTAAATCCAACCTAAAATGTTTTAATATCATACTAACTGACAATATGACGATGGCGGTCAGATCTAAACCTTCAGGCATATACTTTACGATTCCAAATTATCTGACAGCGTTATAAATTAATGCAAAGTCTAATTTTAAAGGAAGTTAACTGGCCTTAAAAACAACAAACTTTTTACCAAATTTAGGAAGATTTAGTTAAATTCATGAAAGATACCTTTGATGAATTTAATAACTTGATTTCCTGACCAACCTTTATGGTTATAAGGTTTTATTTATTTATGTTCGATATTATTATTTTGTTTAATTATTAATTAATTAATTGTTATTTACTTTTTTTTTTAACCAACAGTTATATCTTTACACATATAGATATTTTACAGCCCCACAAAACGTCTTAAAATTAAAAATTCATAACATAGCAAAACATCACGCAAATTGTATTGTTGATAAAACATAATTATTGCTATGTAAAATAATATAATAAAACGGTTCTTTTATGAGGTTACCACAATTGAATATATACATGTTTAGTAAGGTTCTGAATGTTCAGTCAATAAATAAAAACAATTATTTATTGTTGTTATTTACTTTTTATGCAAAATGAAACAACTTACATATTTATTATTATACATTGTAACGTCACCAAAATAGTTGTTTTTATTTATTGACTGAACATCAAGAAACTTACTAAACATTTAATAGTAACAGTCAAGAAATTTATTTATATATGTTTAGTATCTAAAGTATGTAGGATTCAAATGAAATGCATAACCTCAGAAATTACTTGTTTTAAGAATACATTTTAAAAAAGACGATGGATATTTGTTTTTTAAATATCTAGGGTCAATGAACATATATAATACTGAACTTTGAGATGAAAAACAATATTTCAGCAATTTTTAATTTGTAAAAATATATTTAATTAATAAATTATAAAACTTAAATTTGATATATTCTTACAATATCATGATTTTATCAAAGTATATTCAAGTAATTTCAGATTTCATATATTTATTATTTTGGCAGAGGTTCCCAACAGTACAGAGCTTTGACAGTTCCCGAATTGGTCCAACAAATGTTCGACAGCAAGAACATGATGGTGGCTTGTGATCCTCGCCAGGGGCGCTACCTCACCGTCGCCGCTATCTTCAGGGGGAGGATGTCTATGAAAGAGGTCGATGAACAGATGCTCAACGTCCAGAACAAGAATTCTAGCTACTTTGTCGAGTGGATCCCGAATAACTGTAAGACTGCAGTGTGCGATGTCCCGCCAAAGGGAATGAAGATGGCCGCAACATTCATTGGCAACACCACTGCCATCATGGAACTGTTCCACAGGGTATCCGGCCAGTTCATGTCGATGTTCAAGAAGAAAGCTTTCCTCCATTGGTATACAGGAGAAGGGATGGATGTGGCAGAGTTTTCAGATGCCGAAAACTTCTTAAACGATCTCATATCTGAATACCAGCAATATCAAGAAGCAACAAATCTATCCGATAGTGAGGATATGCTTGAGGGAGCAGAAGATATGTAATGATTTCTCTTGTTTAATATTCGTTAGTAAATAAAAAATTTTAGTGTTTATTATTTAGTTTTTGTTTTAGTGTATGTCATAGGTAAGAAAAAATCCTGTAAAAGAATAAAATAATTAATAAATCCCCTAATATTACTACTTTGTAGCTGAACTAATATAGGGAATAAATTTTAGAATTGAAGGATTTCTAATGATTAGTCAGAAACAAGAAAATAATGAAAAAATATTATTTTTTATGTAATTCAGTATGGCATTTTTAGTATAGACTATACTTATATTAATATCAATATAAATTCACATTAGACTCTAAATAAAATCAAACTAATAATCTCCAACTTTCCGTTAAATGCGTCAACAATTGTGGAATATCCTTCCGCCATCTTAAAATCGTTAAATCCTGGATTTTTTCAAATTAGTATCATTAAAGACCAAAACTGAAAGGACAAAAATGGCGGAATATACTTCGGATAAATTAAAAACCGTTTAATCAAATTGTTTACAAAACAAAGGAAGACCTAACGATTGCTTTATTACACCTTATCATTTTGATTATTCTGTATATTTAATTTATTTATAATAACCATTTGAATTTTTTTTGTAAATAAACCCAGCTGTTTAACCATTTACGGGCTTATATATTTATTGAGCTATGGACAAATTCAAAATTAGTAATGGCAAACTCCGCTGATTAGTACGTTATAACCAGGGTCTGAAATCGATAATTAAAAAAAAAATAATAATAAAAATCAAATCCGATCAAGATTTGTATTTGGAATTTTTAAAATCATTTGATGATTTTTATTAAGATCGATTTTTATTTTTGATCACAAGTGATAAAAATCAAATTCTGATCATTATTTTTGAACAAAAGTTTTACGATTAACAATAATAATAATTTTTGAGTAATTCCTTTCTAAATCAGAACGTTGATTAATCAATTTGTGTGTAAAAGGTGATTTTTATTTTCTGATTAACATTTTTTTTTTATGGCAATTTAATCATTATTATTTATGCAATACTGTATCACTCAGTGAGTGATCATAATTTTTAATCAAATCGATAAACATCAAAAATTAATTGAAATTTTTCTTTATAAATCAGGAATGATTTTTAAATTAAAAATCATCATCATCATCATAATCTGTCCCTCTCTACCGCTGTGCAGTGTGGGGATTCCCTCTATAGAGCTTGACCCAAGTGTCCCTTTCTTGAACCAATTCTCTCCTCCTGCTCCAGTCCAGCCCTCGCTTCCTGAACGCCTCCCGCACGCCTTCCTCCCAGGTGATCCGTGGTCTTCCTCTTGGTCTTCTTCCTTCTACTCTCGTCTCATACGTTATCCTGGCCGTTCTCTCCGTGCTCATCCTCAGGAGGTGCCCAAACCATCTTAATTTATTTTCTTTGGTTGAAGGAAGGACCAGGAGAGATAGGATCCGTAACTCTACAATAAGAGCGAACCTCGAGGTACAGGCGGTAGAAACCACTCTTGAAGAAAATAAATTAAAAATCAAATATAATATTATATGATTTTTTGGAAAAAAATAATTATTAATTTCAAACCCTGTTATAATAATATTTTGTTAAAATGTACGTTTCCATTACTAAAACTAGTAATTGGAGTAAAAACATTAATCTTAAAATAATAAAAAGGAGGCGCGAAGACTGATCGCGCCCGGTACAGCAGGTAGTAAGTTCAAATCCCACTAGGGTTGTTGGAAATTATTCTTAATTATAATAATAAACAAAAATTAATTTTTTATTATTATAATCGATGAAAGATCTTGACATCGGTACTTAAGTGGAAAGTGGTGTTTAAGACCAATAGTTTCACAATGAGGCTTATGGTATATATAGCAACCTTCAAATTTTTTCCTGACCCAATCCCAGCACAACTTTACAGTTACCTGTTTTTTATCGCCATACATAAATGGATAAAACTCAGCTCGATATAGGTAAAGAATCTTATTGTTTATCTTATTATCTCCAGACAACATAGGAAGGAAGGTTTATTCTACAGGTTAGCAACTTAGCTGGGTCAGAGAGAAAAGATTTCGTCCATAATTTCACCTGAAAAAAATAATCTCATTTTCTTCCAGACAGGAAAAAAACAATGTATCAAGGATATGTCTAACAGTAATCAACTCCTTTTTCCAATTTACATTTAAGAATTAAAAGGGATCAAATTACTAAAATTAATAATCAAATTACTGTAATAATAGTTGTCATCAAGTAGTATTTGAAGCGATATGCACAAAAAATAAAAATAAAAACCGGATAAATAGTGGGGGAATTGTGAAGTAGCGGAGTTGATGGAAGAAAAGAGAAATATTTATCATATTTCATATCTCTCTACTAGTAATGGATTTAAGAATTTCTATTTAAGAATCTCTATTTAATGAATACAAGAAATTAAACACGGAGTTCAAAACCTAAAGGAGAGAAACAATGAATCAGTTCTGGGAGAAAAATTGCCAACTGATTGATAGTTGCATGCATGGACAGAGGAGTAGAAAGGTGTGGAAGAGACTAAAACCATCCTATAAAGGTAATCTATGAATTCAAATTATATCTCCTCAGAAGTGAGATGACTACTTCTCAAAACTATTGGGAGAGAAAATAAATGTGTTTAAGGAAGCCAGTGAACAAGTTTATGCAGGGCCGATATCGGTGGAGGAAGTAAAAGCCGCTCTAAAAGAAATAAAAAATTACAAAGCTCCTGGACCAGGGAACCTACCGATAGAGTTCGTTAATTCAGAACCAAGAGGTCTGAAGGGAAAATATTTAGGGAATATCTAGGGTGAATATTTAAAGAACAGAATAGAGCGGAAGCTAGAAGGATGTATATCAGAAGAACAGGCAGATTTTAGAGCAGGAAGGTCTTACATGGATTATGTGTTCACCGTTAAGAGAAGAAATTGCTGAGGACGTGAGCTTTACCTAGCCTTTTGACATTAAAAAAAGCGTATGATACCGTTCCATTAAAACTTCTATGGAGGGCACTGGAAAATATCGGAATAAGTAGAGATCTTACTGACGTAATTAAACGTTTATACTGTGGAGAGAATGCCATATTGGGGAACCGATTGACAAATAGTTTCCTAATCACCAAAGGCCTGAAACAAGGGTGTAATATATCACTCACTCTTTCAACCTGTATCTAGAGGAAGTTTTGAAAGAGTAGAAAAGGAAATGTTGAGGTATGGGTTAAGGAATATGAAAAAAACATTATACAGTCTACATTTCGCTGCTTATCAGGTAGTAATAGCTTCTGAGGAGAAAGATCTAAGTTACATGCTAAAGAAGCTGGATAACAATATTCTACAGTGGGCCTAGAAATCAGCAAAGAGAAGACAGAATATATGATCTTCAACCCCCCTTAACATCTTCTCTGCCATTAAAAAATTGTCCGCTACATCAGAATACTCTCTTTAAGTATTTGGGAGTTTATATCGATAGCAAGGGAACGCTTGAGAGCGTCATAAAAGAAAAGATAAAGCATGGAAGAAAGCTTATTGGCATGATCAACTGTGTACTGCGGAGGCCAAAAGTTTCACTAAAAACCAATAGAGGATTTTCCACTCCATTTTCTAAGAAGTAACACTTTATGGTTCAGAAATGTGGATGTTTTGAACGAGAGATGCACAGAGGCTACAAGCTGTCGAAATGGATTTCGGAGAAGAAGCTGCCACATTTCCATGAGTCAACGAGTGGCTAATTCTGCCATACGAAATATCGGTATGGCGAAAAAAACTATAGTTCACACCATTGGAACCAAACAACTGCTGTGGTACGGCCATATAAGAAAATGGGGCCAGAGAGATGGCCAAAGTTAATGTTCAACTATCTACCGGAAGAAAGGCGAAAAAGAGGCCGCCCAAGGAAAACATGAGTTCAAGGAGTTAGGAGGGTAATGAAACAAGAGGATTAGCGGAAGGAGATTGGAAAGACCGTGAATACTGGAGGTCGAATTTGTTGGGTCTCGGTATATAAACTAAAGGCGTCAAATCAGATTTAAAAATAATAATAATAATTAATGGTTATTCGAAGTTAAGAGAAAATAGAGAGAAAACACCAAAAAACAAAAAACTATTGACCTCAACCAAAAAGGCAAAGCCATGTAAACAAAAAAGAAAGAAAGAAAATCGAAATTAGTTCCTGATTTGGGTGAACAAAAAATAATTTAGCAAATGTCTTTTCAGAGTTTAGGGACCTAAATATAATTAAATATAAGAATTTCAGGCATGTATAAAGAGTTGAACTATGTTTTAGGTTTAGAGGACATTTAAGATTTCTGACGAAGCTATTTTATTTATCATTTTACATTCGTAAATTTCTCATGCCTATAAATAATTTAAAAGTTTTGCAATGGTGTACTTGCGGAGACTAGGGGAATTGGACGACCTGGAGAATGGCCTAACAAGGCGGTGTAAATTAGATTTACATGTGCTAGGCGGGGATCGAACTCGTTGATAGAGGAGCATGGCACTCTTCTTGTAACTCTTTTTGTGAATAATTCAGTTGGGGCCGGGGAATAGAACTATCCCAGAGGGCACCGAGGCAAGTCGATACCCCGTCCCCTATTTCCGAAGAGCAGGTCCATTTCCTTCCAAGGTGGGAAAGAAGGCTACAAGGGCACTTCCAAGCCCTTTATACACCTCTCTGTTTCAGTTTACAGACTTGTACTTTTTCGCTCGCTGGTTAAAAAAGATAAAATTCCTCCCTGACCAGAAAAAAATGGATCGTGGATATGTCTATCTATAACCTACTGCTTTTATATCTACTAATTCCGATAAGTAAACTGTTGAAAAATTTTATATCTGAGCAACACTAACTGAGTTAGAGAGTGTAAAAAAGGCCCCAACACTTAAAACATGAAAACGTAATATTTTCCATTCAAACCAATACACAGTTAGTGACAACAGATTCTGGAAACCCATATTTCTTGAAAAATAATCCCAATTTCAAAAATTGATAATTATTATTGCTTTTATCTTATTAATTTTCTATTCTCTTGAAGAATTACACAGGCAAACAAAGTTTGGAGAAAAAAAAATGAAGCTCTAAATACAAAAAGTATACAGCCTTCAGTGAAACACGGAGGAGGCTCTGATGGTATGGGGGTGTATAGTGGCTACAGTTTTTATTGACGGGAAAGTAAACGCTGCAATGTATTGTAACATTCTGAAAAAAAAAAATAATAATAATAACAAGTGCGGATAGCTTGGGGCTGAAGGGTAAGTTTCATTTCTATCAGAACAATTGCCCTAAATATACAAGTTTAATACTCCGAAATCGGTGCCTTTACGATTGTCCATACAATCCACCTCCTTAATATCCCGACATGAACCCTATCCTGCTAAGCACTTTCAGAATTATTTAAAACGGCAACTAACAAAGAGTTCAATAATCCCCAAGAAAGAACTTAAGAAGTGTATCCCCGAGGAATTGGCCAAGATTCCGACTTTTGTGACCTTAAAACTGCTTTTTTCAATGTCCAACAGGATCAGGGATGTAACAAAAGCTAAGAGTAAATTCGTTATAGAGATTTGTTGGTGTCTAAAAACTTTTGCTACTTTTTGTTTTCATTGTTTTTCGTTTTATTATTATTATTTACATGAGAAATCGAATTTAATTATTTTGTAGTGCTCATGATTAAAAGAACTATATGTTTTTAGTTGTTTTATTGGTTACAGATCCAACTAGTAATAAACAACAAGTGTGAGTGACTAGAAACTTTTATACTGACTGTATGTCCTAAACGGTATGTCCTTGCGACAAATGTTCCATAAAAAAAAAATTCCCTATTAAATTTCTGATCTTGAGACTGTCGTAAAATTTAAACATGATCAAAACAAACTTTTTGAGAAAGTTGGCAAAAATCATCAATTTTTGACAACCGATTGTGGCTGAACACCTAAATCAAATTCAGCTTAAGAGGTGTTTTTAGAAGCACAATTTAATATACTTCAATTTTGTAAATAACAAATGTTTCGATTCAAAGCATTGTTTGTATATCTTTTTTTGCAAACATCTACAAAAAGTGCAAAAGTGTTGGGTTTTTTTGCTCCCCTGAAAATTTCCCCTTATCAAATATAGTCACATTTTTTATATGTTATTCTTAGGGCTCTTCTGGAACATACAGAATCATAAAATCCACAACTCCACCTTTTGCAAAGCAGACACTCTTTTGGAGGTTTTTCGACTGGACTAAGTAAGAAAATTAAAACAATTATTGTATTGTGACACGTGCGCAAATTATCAAGATAATCAGATAGCTGGAAATTGGTGAAAAATACGATGCAAGATTCCGTTACATACAGGTGAAGTTAATAAAAGCGTATTAAATATAAAAGTATTTCAGACCTGAAGTGTACTAGAATTAACGTTCCATCGCATTATAAGAAAATAAAAGTATAAAAATTAATTTAACTAATTAAATATAAAATATTTAATAAAAAATTAATTGATTAGAAAATAACTAAATGTTTTTTAAGGAATCCTTAAAGCTAGATCCAGACATTGCAGTATTATAGTAAATATCATCGCTTTGATGTACATGTATAATTATTTTTTCGAGCTAAAATTATAAAAGTGTTTTGACAAAACCTAATCCAAGCTGAAATCGTGTATGATGCGGAATTTAATTTTAAAACTATAATCCTTAATCGAAAAAATGCACATAACAGAATTGGCAATCTCACCAACGATATGCAGTAATTAATAAGTCTCTATTAACAAAAGGATATATGTTTTAAGAAATCCTTTAATACAGAAATTCATTCCTAACTAACTTCAGAAGGTTTCAAGGGATAAACTTCTTCAAGTGCAGGACGACCGTGTTGGTAAATAAGTGCAACAAGTAGCCAGCGTGCGGTCGGTCGAAGCGGCCTGCGGTCTATAGGATTAGCTCTGCCCGCTCTAGAAATGACAGGCTGTGGTCTATGGTCCAGAGCTAGGTCTATGTTCCGTTAGAAGAACATCTAACAGAATTTAGCTCGACATAAAATGAGAAATAAGAATATTTCATTGTTGTTTATCATCCATTAGTCGAAAATTACATTTAAAAAAATCAGACCTGAAAAAAAATTCCTAACACTAGAAACAAAGAAATATAAACTAGAAAGGACATCAAAGACCCTCGATGTTGAGTGTCCAAAATAATTTTTTTCTAATCTAATACCTTTCTTTAATTAAGACCTAAATGACCATTCCAAATTGGTTGATAACAAAAAAAAAAAAAAATTTAAGTATTATAAAAGTGATTTTATTTGTAAAACTAGCATCCCCCGTCGCGGCTTCGCCCGCTCCCATAAGTTAAAGAACTTATTGTCAGATAATTTTATCTAATAATTGAATTTTTATTTGCTATCGTTTAAAATCTTGGATTAAAGGATGCAATTGAGCATTATTTCCTGAATGATATTTTCATCCATAAATAAAAGCATAATTTGACATCTAATTTTTAATTTTAATGTAAGAGTTGGTAATCCAGACGAACAGAGACTATTTAGAAACTCTTGCAACTAAAGGCACTACTTGCAACTAAAGCCCAGTCAATCATTTGTTTACAGAAAATATCCAAAAAAAAACAAAAGATCGGGAATTTGTATTGGTAATAATTTTATTTGGCAGAAATAATTGCATTGGTTTCATCTAGTAAGGTTCTAATTTCTAACCATAAAATTATATAACAGTATGACAAATCATGTTTCTGACATTCAGTAACGTACATTTAAATAATGATTATATTAATTCTAAACCTTCCTAGATGAATATGATATAGTTAAAATTTGGAACGGATGGGTTTTGCAGTTTTACCATTGTAGACTATATTGCGGAATATTGACCTAATATCTATGTTCAAACTTCACTGGGACCCATAAGCCGCGCCACATATTTAAATATTTTTTAATAATTTAATTAAGTATAAGGAAATTTTATTATCAATTTTTAGCTGTATATAACACCTTATCTTTACATAAGAAGGGAAATAAACTGAAATGTGGGAACTACAGGGGCATAGCACTACTTCCAACAGTCTATAAAGTCCTGTCTGTGGCGATATGTCGGAGGCTGGTAAAGAGGAGTGAACGACTACTCGGAGAATATCAGAGTGGTTTCCGCCCAGGACGATCAACCACAGACCACCTATTTTCTATTAGGCAAATGCTTGAAAAGACGTATGAATATAACATCGATCTGCACCATCTCTTCATTGATTTCAGACAGGCATATGATAGTGTCGATAGAGGAAAGCTGCTGGAAGCGTTACGGTCACTCGGAATACCAGGAAAACTAATAAGACTGACGAGGATGACATTAGGAAGGACAAGAGCTAAAGTAAAACCAAAATGGGCATCTCGGAAAGCTTTGAAGGTAATAGGGGTTTGAGACCGGGGGACCTATTATCGCCTGTACTGTTTAATCTCGCCCTAGAAGTAGCGATTCGAGAAATAAAGATGAACCCAGGATGCACTATTTACAATGGCATATGCCGATGATGTGGTAATCACAGGTCGAACCGAAACAGCATTGGCCGGTGCTGTTGAAGAATTCAAGACAGCAGCTCTTAATTTGGGTCTCGAAATGAACATGGTCAAGACTAAATACAGTGGACCATCGTTATAACGCGGGTTAAGGGGAAATGAAACCTCCCGCGTTATAGACGTACCCGCGGTATAACGAGGGCAGAAGTATGAATTATTGGGGGTCAAAAAATAATGAAAATGCACTCTGATATAAATTCTGGCAGCAACTAAAGGAATAATAAACAGTTTTTAAAAAGGAAATGAGGGAGATTCTGTAAACCAAGAAGGCAAGAATCGAGGCAACGTACGTCATCTAGGTAGGTTACCGGGAAGATATTCAATCGACATCGTCTAAGCAACACATTTCGGCTTATTTACAGGACGACACAAGCGATGTACCCACTCTTTCCTAAAGTTTTTTTTTTAAATTCTAATAAAAATCAAACTTTAAAAAGTTCTAATATTGAAACAAACAATGAAACTTGGTTAAACAATCGTAATTCATTCTAAACGTCCTATTTAGTTTTACTTCCAACGTTAACAACCAGTTATGATTTTTTCCTTTACAAATTCCTTTTAATGTTCAGTAAAATTAGTAATGTGTTAAAAAAAAAAATTAACAAATGTAACTTAATTTTCAGGGTTCCCTTTTTCCCAGAACTTATTAAACTTTGGAGCCTTTTCGTTTTTTTCTCTAGTTTTAATGACTCAATTTTCTAATGAATTGTTTTCAAGTTTTCTATTGTTGGTTTTAAAACCATAATACGATGTAATCTTATTTTTTATTAATTTTAATTGAATCAGGATCAGGACCGGAGCTTGACCCGCGTTATATCCGAATCCGCGGTATAACGAGCCGCGTTATATCGAGGGTCTACTGTATATGAAAACCTTTAGACGGACAGATGGAAGAAGAGATACGGTTGATGTGGGGGAGGACACGTTTCACTGCTGTAGTACATTTAAATACCTGGGAGGAGTTGTGACGGAGAAGAACAATCTAGACATTGAAGTAAAAAGCAGAATAGTAGCACGAACCAGATGTTTTTATGCAGTACAAAAAGCTCTCCATTGTAAAACTCTCTTAAGTAATTCAAAACTGTTGATCTATAAATCTATAATAAGACCAATAGTGATGTATTGCAGTGAGACGTGGACTCACACTAAAGATACCGGAAGAGCACTGCTGGTCTGGAAGAGAAGAATATTAAGAAGGATCTTTGGTGCTGTGAGAGAGAGGAGCACTGGTGGCGGATAAGAAGCAACGCCGAGATCGCATTTATTGTTGTATGGTGAGCCTGATATACTCTGTGCTATCAAGAAGGCAGGCTTAGATGGTTGGGACACGTCGAAAGAATGGAGCCCAACAGGCTGCCAAAAATAATGTTTAATGGTACACCAGGAGAAAAAAGGAAGAGAGGCAGACCCAGGCGCAGATGGATGGATGACCTGGAGGAGGATTTACGGAGGCTGGGGATACGGAGGAGCCTGGCGAGGGACCGAGAGGAGTGGAGAAGGATGGTGGCAGAGGCCCAGGTCCTGCAAGGACTGTAGCGCCCAAGAACAAACAAACATAACACCTTATCTTTGTAACCTTTCTTGAATATCGCCACCTATCGGTTAATCTTCAAACTTTACTGCGCACCACATATAACCTTATGGTCCGTCTATAACCTCATGTTCTTTATTGTTTTCGATTATCTCTATTAATTGAATTGATTATTTCCAAAGGAGGGTAATTTTGAATACAAAAAAAGCGATAAAACGAAATAAAATTTTGTCATTGTATTATATTAGATGACTAATTCAATTCTTCTTTTTCGTTCAGTTAAACTATAGTAATTTCATTTGAAATTTTCCCCTTTCTGTTTTACAGTTTATTCTGATACTTAATGCTAGTGAAAATAAAAGTTTCTAGTATTTACAAAGTGTTTATGTCAATATTTAAAATCGAACTTTAATTATAATATCGAATTATTTGAGACATTTATAGACCATGTTTTTCAAGATCTAACTTAACTTTTATTTCGAGAAATCAACTTCAAAAAAAGAGAGATCTAGCAAGATCGGTCAAATTTAGGATTAATTTTTTTATTTCAACATAATTTTTTTAGCTCACTCATTGGACACTATGATAGTGTAATTTAGTATAACGAGGGTTCAGCTCTTAACTGTTCCTACTCTCCTAATATCAAAATATCAAACTACGCGTAACGCCCTCGCATTCTCGAAAAACGTATCGCTTTTGACCAATTAGGTTAAGCAAGTTCAATGTGAAAAATGAAAAAAAATCAATCCAAAGCTTTAGTACATATTTACCCATTTTATCATAAATCTTGACCATTTTTAAAAATGGCAGTAAGTATTCGAATCATATGATAATTGCATAACGATTATATTTTATTTCTGCCAGAATTCTTCAACTTCTAATCTTCAACAATAATTTTCAACAATTCTTTTTCCTTCTTCTTCTGTCTGCAGATATTGTAACAAAAATAGGACTTCCCATTTTGTCCCACATACCTTTTTGTTTCCTTGTTTCGCTTCACCCATAAAGACTCGATCCACTGGGAATTCGCTTCCGTTAACAGTTCAACAAAAGGTTTGATAAGATTTATTTTTAGGTGCACATGCTTCATTTCTTGCAGCTTTTACACTCATTTTCTGGTCTAGTGAATTATCCCATTTTCCTGTGCACAACGAATATTTTAATTTTAATTTTCCCCCATTTACAAAATTTGAAATTGTAGATTAGTATTAATTTTTACATTTTTTTATTTTTTTTTTTTTAACACTTTGAATGCACTTTTATTGTTTTAAACTTTAAAACAATAACCTCAAACCAGCCACGAGAGACATTCCATTTGTTATTTTATTTGATATTTATAACTTATATTATTATATTATTAAATAGTAATTGGTTACAAAAATATAAAAAAGACCAAAAACCAGAGTGAAATTAATCTAAAAATTGTTCATAATCTACAATATCTAATTTCACATTATACATACTTTAATTCAATACTTCAAACATTGAAACTACTATATAGTTGACGGATTATACCTATCTCAAACCTTGAAAAGGATAGGCTATCCCTAATTTTTCCTTCAGGCAATATTGGGTAAGAGGGCGATATTTGGGCTCAATTCTAGTGTTTGATCACACATCGGCTGGGTATTTTCTCAATTCATTTTATAATGTTGATAAATTACTTTTCTAGTCTCCTTAAAATACAATATGGGTTCATCAAAATAAATCAGACACGAGCAAGAGTAATAACTTTCTATCTAATTTAGTTTGAAATACTGCTTTAAAGATATTGATTTACTTTAGTAATGCAATCTGATAAACGATGTAAAATGAATTTTTTTAAAAAAGTAAAAAAAAAAAAAAAAAGTCAAAAAATAAAATTTATTTATTAATTTTACATTAAAAAAAGAGAAAAACGAAACTTTTTAGAAAAAAATAAATAAACAGCATGAGTTTGGAATATATAAGAAGAACCCCATATATAAGGAATATATAAGGGAAACCCCACACTCCATGATGTCGTTATACACAATAATATCAGGAGACCACTAGCACAAACTCCCAGCAAATAGCATGCTTTTCTACCTTTTAAACAAACCTATAGCATTAATGGATACAGTAAAATCACTATCGACAATCTTTAAACAAAAAAAAATCCGTAAAAACTATTAATACTATAAACTCAACAACCTTAGTGGGCAAGGCTACCCAGAAGAAATACGTTATGATCCTATTTTACAGCCAAATATCCACCAAAGTCGGAAAACAATTATGAAAATTAGGTTTAAATCTTGCATTTAATATAATATATACCCTTTCCAAAAACCTGAGGTATATGAACTATGACTGTGAAGCTAAATACAAGGGAGAAACTAGACGATCAGTATATAAAAGATTAAAATAACATATAAGAGAATACAATAATTTAACCGAAAATTCCCACTTCACTATCCATTAAAATGAAAATAACAAGGAATTCAACAAGGTACGGGAGTGTAACTAATACATCAAGTAGAAAATAGCCCAAAATTAAATATTTACAAATAATTGGAAATAAAAGAATCGTTAAAAAAACCAAGGTTTTTGTTTTAATTACCAGATAAATATTGCCAATAGTCTCATTTTAATTTTTTCTCCACAAGGAAAAAAAAACTAACCAGTCATAGGAAAAACCTACAGGACCTATCTTTACCTGGTCGTTTTGCTGATATCTTACAAAAGTACGTTAGTTTTTCCTTATTAAGTGTGTGCCTATACGTTTGATTTCTGCATTTATTTAAAATAATTAATTAATATATATAATATAGAATAGAATGAAATAGAATAGAAAAAAAAAAAACTTTATTCTGAGACAAAGTCCCTTATGAATAACATTACATAACAGAAAGAAAAAAATGATATCTGGCCGAGAGCTTTTAAAAATAAAACTACTTAGGCAAAAGTGATTTCAAATATGTAAGAGAACAAATAAAGAGAAAAACTATAAAAAGAAAAAAAACGAGAAATCAAAAGAAGAGAAATGAAAAATAAATAGAGAATATAGGAGTTAATATTATGAACAAAATTGCAGAAAAAAAACAGCAACAGAAAAATTATAACGTAAAAGAAAAGAAAAAATCAAAAATTATCTTTACAAAAAATTAAAATATGATCATAATCAAACTATAATGTATGCTAATGTTTTATGTCTGACAGACATTGTGATTAAGTTATATGATTACATGCATAAAACATACATACAAGCACCCTTATAATTACAGAGCGTCAGGTTGAAGAGAAAGAAGACGGTGAAAGAGAATATATGTAACAAAGTGTTTCTGATTTATTTGTATGTTTTTGGAATCACCCATAATTCGGAAGTAGTTTTCAAATAAAAATAATTCCATAAGAAGTGGCAATCGATTTATCAATCTAATCAGTTGTATTGACCCTTCTATACCATTATGCGCATCTAAAGTTATAAAAATTGTATTAATTTGTTTGTACCGTTTGGTTTTATATCTTTTAAACCATGAGAAAGGAACCATTTTCCACAACTGCACCCGATCTAATAGGCAGGATTGGACGACAAGAGATAAGAGACAAAGGGCTCCAGCTCGACCGACCGCAATCGGATGAAGTCAGTTGTTCGCAGGTTATCGACTGATCCTGGGAAAGAGGTTCTGTAGGAGACAGGCAGAGCGGTGAAGGTAAATCAATTAAGATAAAAGGGTTTGTCCCGGTGCGCGGACGTGTGAGGAGGACTGATCTATTAAATCCCTAATCCCAGGGCCCCCTTGATCTGGTCCATTTAGCCCGATAATGGCGACCTAATGCCCGCCGGCCAAAACTTCCATTACCAGCTGCCCCAGGTCAGAGCCGATTTCCTCTCTTCACAAGGCTCTCTTCTCTCCCATAGACCTCCTTCGTCGCCAATTTATCGAGAATATTGCGTTAGTCTTCTGTCAACACAACATAACTCTCCAATGAGTTTAGTCTAAAACGTATTCCACCATTAAACAACCAATAAAGTATTATATTTTGATAATATTTAATAAATCCCATATTTATTGGTTTTTTCACTATGAACTCTATAAATTCATAAATTAAATTAAAACACTAAATAATTCTTGATATCAAACTTTTTTAACCTCCGCGCATGTTCAAATAGTAATTAATGTTAGGTGTATAATAGCATCGTATTGTTGGTAAAATACCTATAAAATTATATTTCGACGCTTAAGAAACCTCATGATAAAAGCCACCATCCACCGGTAAAATGAAAGCACACATAACTTATTTTTTCTGGTGTAAATTAAAGCAATGAACTCACATAAAAATTTGAAAGTAAAAACTGTATTTAGATAATGGTAAAAATATACATATATCAGTTTTATACATGTAGAATAACCCGCCCTACCCGCATTTAGTACATGAGAAAGTTAAGCCCCAAATAAAAAAAACAAAAATTTTTTGTGTTTTCTGTAAACTTGGGAAAATTACTTCTGCCATGTGGTGGCTTATGCGAAGACATAATAATATTATTGTAATTATAAAATTATGTTAAAGTAATACACTGGGCAAAAAAAGTCTGGTAACACTTATTAAAGTATGGTAATGTGGGCCTCAGGTTTTTTGTTTCCAATTTTTTTTTTTTTTTTTTTTTTTTTGTCGCTTTTCGCTACACTTTTTGACGGCCATCTAAGCCAAAAATGTTAAATCGACTTTCGTCCGAGAAAATAACAGAATCCCAGATCGATGGAATCTTTTGTATGTACACTTTAACAAATTCCAAATGGCGTTAATGAATGGTTTCTTCCTGGCGATTTAACCAAATAAATCACTTTGCTGTAACTTATACACCATAGCCACGAGACAGGTTTGTAGCGATTCGGACCGAGAGTGCACGGTTTGTCATGGACAGTTTTTAAAATATTCCGCTTGAACAATTTATCTATTTTTGGTGGTCGCCCGTTCCTTGGTCTGTTGGATGCACAGCCCAACTCTTTATATCTTTTTATAATTTTAGATACTGTACCCACATTTTTATTAATAGCCCTCCCAATTTCCGTTACAGTATTCCCTTGATTTCGTAAAGAAACTATTAATTCGTGAATGGCTATTGTTACGTCCATCACGAATGCTAATCACAGACTTTTGTCCTTAAAGCGCATAGCGAGTATAATCAGTTATTATTGTTAAAGTGTTTTGTTTTCTGTTATTACACAAGTGTTTACAGAACTTTTTTGCTATAAGGGTATATTTTTTTAATTCAACGTTTTCTGTTGACAGCTGTTGATGTTAAATCAGAGATAGATTAATGTTTGTTGAGTAAAATAAGAGTAGGTTCACTTTGAAAAAATGCCTATATATATATATTCTTCTTCTTGAAAAATGTTATTGAAGTTGACTATGAATGGATATGTATCTGGTTTGGGCTAAATCAAAAACTCATGGTACATAGAGATGTTTACGGATAAATTTGTGACTAGACGAGGTAAGACTAGTGAATTTGGATGGTTATGGAGTTTACTATAAAAGGATAGGTATACAGAAGATTAAGGTGCTTATGGGTAAGGTTGTTTATGACAAAACGAGGATCATTTTTCGAAGGATGTTGGATAGTACGGATTGAATAAGAGATGAATTGGGTTGTTTAGTGGAGCCCCAAAGCTCAACTCCGATTGTACATTAAGTCTAATTACTGTCTGTTATGTAAATGAGTCTTTTGTAATTAATCGGAAAGCTTGAATGTTTGTCTTGTAAATATTAAAGAACTCGAAAACTACGAGCTCTTGTCGTTTTAGTCCTATACGATATACAGGGTGTTCGGAAGATCATTGGCCAAAAAATTATCTCGGGTAGGGAGGTTCATTTTGAACCTATTTAAGGTCACTTACCTATATACAAAGTCTTACGGCTTTTTTTTTTTTATGAATTTTTTTGTAAAAATGGCCAAATCCAAACATTTATGCCTTATAACTCCGTTGTTTACTGATATATCAACGCCATTTTTTTTCCCCTGTAATTACTAATACATTGTCCATGTAAAATAAAAAAGATATGGAGCAAAAAACAAGTACCAAAAAAACGGAAGAACGTTAAATCTTGTCAAAGGCAAAAATAAAAATTATAAACTTCAAGTTTAGGTTCAATAAAAAAAAAAAGTTAGCGCAACAGCCAAATCCAAATTGTTTTAAAAACTTCTCTATTTAATACTCTTTAAAAAAATACCATTTGCAGGCACGCAGCACATCTATTTTTTTTTTTTTTTTTTTTATAAAGTAACAAAAGGGTGCCACCAGCGCACACTGACAATAATAATGAATCGAATCATATTTTTTATGCAAAACGTAACACATAGTTGTGTTTCTTTATAAAATAGGTGAAACTGCATATTTTCTCTTTCTTTCTCGAAATTTCGATTTTATCAGAGTACACTTTATCTACATTTTTGTAAACAATAATCAGGGAACAAAATTAAACTAATTTTAAATTATTCATAAATTTAATTTGTATTCTTCCAAATTCTTCCTTCATTATGGTAAATGCGGTATTGATTTTTTAAAAAAGTTCTTGTTTTGAAAAAGCCCACTACAATTTACCTGTAAGAGAATGTCTAAACAATTGTTTCCCACAATCCTGGATAGGAAGACGGGGTCCTTGTATTGTATTGTGATTATTACGCCTGGGGCCGTGTCAAAGATTTGGTTTATAATGAAGAATTGTTTTCAAGAAAACAACTTATTCAAAAAAGCAATGCCGCATTTACCATAATGAAGGAAGAATTTGTTTTAAGAACAACCACCACAGAAATAAGAAAAAGATATCGTGCTTGTATTAGAAATAGTGGAGATCATTTTGAGCAATAACTGTGATACTCTACAAATTAAATTTATGAATAATTTAAAATTAGTTTAATTTTGTTCCCTGATTATTGTTTACAAAAATGTAGATACAGTTCACTCTGATAAAATCGAAATTTCGAGAAAGAAAGAGAAAATATGCAGTTTAACCTATGCTATAAAGAAACACAACTATTTGTTACGTTTTGCATAAAAAATATGATTCGATTCATTATATTGTCAGTGTGCGCTGGTGGCACCCTTTTGTTACTTTATAAAAAATAAAAAAAAAAACTAGATGTGCTGCGTCCCTGCAAATGGTATTTTTTTAAAGAGTATTAAATAGAAAAGTTTTTAAAACAATTTGGATTTGGCTGCGCTAACTTTTTTTTTTATTGAACCTAAACTTGAAGTTCATAATTTTTATTTTTGCCTTTGACAAGATTTAACGATCTCTCGTTTTTTTGGTATTTGTTTTTTGCACCATATCTTTTTCATTTTACATGGACAATGTATTAGTAATTACAGGGAAAAAATGGCGTTGGTATATCAGTAAACAACGGAGTTATAAGGCATAAATGTTTGGATTTGGCCATTTTTACAAAAAAATTCACAAAAAAAAAAGCCGTAAGACTTTGTATATAGGTAAGTGACTTTAAATAGGTTCAAAATGAACCTCCCTACCCGAGATAATTTTTTGGCCAACGATCTTTCGAACACCCTGTATATTAGGAAAATTGATTAGATCATTATTTTGTGTTTTTTAATATTTTAAGTTTTGAATGTATACAAGTTAAACAGATGTCACATGAATCAATTAGTAAACATATTAGTTTTTTGGTTACGTATATGAAAAACATAATTTAAATTTCTCTTTGACTCGGAAAAACAACTATATGGGCTGTCTATAATCTACTACTTACAGTTTACTTTTAGAATCAATCAATCCATCAGCTTACGTTTTAGAATTAAAAGGATCATATTACTTAAAATAATAATTTTATAATAATTCTTAGAAATAAACAAAGTTAAAGGTAGTAGGGGTTTCATACGTGACTTCTTTCATTCAAACTAATATAGACCCTAAAAGGTAGGTTTGAGTGATAAATGTTATATAACAAAATATATCCTCCATTAAATTTGTGATTGGAATTGAAATAATTTTCGATCCAAGTAACACTAACAGCAGTGGAGCGTGTGAAAATGTTACATTTTTGAGTGTGATTAAAAACATTAAACATTTTTAAGCTTGAAAAACACGTTATATTGTAGAACCCCAACCATGTAAAAAAACAAAAACAAATTGCGAGTCGCGATGAATGCTTGAAAACAGGATATAACTTTTAGTTCTAGGCACTGTAACTAATAGCCAATAGACAAATAATTCAAATGTCTCTTGAAGGAGGAATTTTTCAAGAAAATAGTTCTATAATGGCGAGTTGACTTAAGTAAGAAGAAAACTCGGAGAGTTCATAACTCTGTTGTGGAGTGCAGCCTGCTTCCGACGGAGCCACTCTTGACCTAAGTAGTCTTATTCCCCTCCCCACTCCTCTCCCTCACCGAGTCATCATACAGTCTATATATTCATCTATTACCCTTTGAACTCATCCGAGGTTCTTTATTGCATTTATTTAAATACTATTCTAAGTTTGCAATTTTTTTTTTTTTTTTTTTATATATATATATATATATAACAATTACTAGGTTGTTAAAAAATTTTTGACCTCAAGGCTTGGTTAGGAGTAATAAGAAGATAAAAATACTAAAATTCCACGTCCCTGTGGAATGAGCTAATGGTGGGGAGAGGAGTGGAGGTCCCATTTTTGGATTTTTCGATTATATATCGAAAACGCTGGACTCAAGAAAAATATGTTTCAAATAAAAATGAAAGCTAATGAAATTTCCAATAAAATTTTCTATGCATACTTGTCGAACTTCCAACCGTTTTCAAGATATTCATAATTGAAAATCGATAATTTTTGTAAATTATGTAAAAAAAAAATAATTTTTACCTTATAATTTTGTCAAACATTTGTTTCTAGTGCCTTTCAGGATCTTTTCTCAGAAAATTGTCAGAATCAAAGATGTATAGCATTAAATTTACTTCAATTTCATATACACGTTTCTGGCACTTGAAGCAAATGTTTGACAAAAAGTGAGGTAAACATTTGTTTTTTTTTTCGAACTTTATCGAGTTTTAATAACATATTAAATAACAGAAAACCGTTGAAATTTCGACAAATATGTATATAAACAACTTTATAAGAAATTCAATTAGCTTTAATTTTGATTTGCAGCTTATTTTCCTGGAGTCCACCGTTTTGGAGATATAATTGAAAAACCCAAAAATGGAACCTGCTCTCCTCCCCCCTACCGTAAGTTCACCCCACCAGGGGCGGGGACTTTTAGTATGTTTACCTTCTAACTACTCCTAACGAAGCCCTGAGGTAAAAAATAATCGCATATTTCATGTACTCTACACTCCTCATTTCTTCTTGTCTAGACTATTTGGTTTTGAGTCAAAGTACCCTTTACATCCAGGTTTTATGTCGTCGTAACATTATCAAAGATCAAATCTTTCCAAAAATGAGCAATTGTTTTAAACGAACTACAATCGAATTGTGACATATCTGGGATATAAGAAGGATGAAGTGAAACGTTTACTCGTCGCTGTTCAGATAAAATTTAGGCTGTTCACAGTAAAGGTTTGAGTCCGCTTCTCAACCATAAGGAACAAGTTCAAAAAAGTTCCAACAAACGCTAAGCACTACTTTTTAACCAAATTGATCCAAATGAACCTAAATGCGGCACTATTTTGATGGATACCTGCCATTCCTTCTGTAGCACAAATTTCTCAAGCTGTTGCCTTTGCTCTTAAATCTTTTTTACAGTAATGTCGCAAAAGCGTAAAACACCCCACAATGACTACTTAAGAAATAAGGAATAAAAGGATTAGTCAAAGTAAATATTGACATGAAAAGTAGGGACAAAACAATCCTTCAAGAGTTAATGTATGTACAGAGGTCGAAGTTTAAAACGGTGTTCATTGTTCCTGTATGGATCAGGAAGCAGTACAGCCATCGATTAACATATAAATAAGATAAAAGCGGCTGAAATGAGATTCCAAAGAAGAATAGTTGGAATGACCAAAAGGGACTGAGTCAGAAATGACGGGATTCGTAGCGATTTGTGAATGAAGTCTGTACGCAGCATCCTGGAAGAACGGCAATTAAAATGGTTCGGTCACATCTACAGAATGGCAGATACCTGTACGGCCAAATGGTTCGTGAAGCTAGACCGGAAGGCAGACGTCTTTGTGGCAGAACCATGAGTTTGTACACCGACTATATTGGAAAACTGGGAACAGCTAGAGGATGCACCATACTGGTGAGGAGAAGACTCATATACGTTGCCCAAAAACTAATCTGTTTACAAAATGATTCATGTGATATCTGTTTAACATGTTCAAAATATTGAAAAACACAAATTTATGATCTAATCAATTTAGCTTCAATACAGTATACAAAACCAAAACGACTGGAAACTGCTCGTCGTTTTCGACTTCATCAACATTTATATGACAGTTATCAGACCTAATTAGACATGTGGTTTGGGGCTCCATTCAACCATCCAATTCAAATCGTATCCAATCCATAATCCTTCGAAAAATCCCTATGGCTTCTTACTTCGTCACAAACAAACTTATCCATAAAGTAGCTGATTTAGCCCAAACTAGTTACATATTATTTCATAGTAAACTACATTATAATCCAAATTCACTAGTCTCTCAACTTTATATTCTATAACCAGCAACCCTCTGAGGCGTCTAAATAGAAGATGCCAAGAGACCTTCAAATATAGAACGTTTATTGAAGTGCTACTAATGAGTGGTTCTTTACAAGATATTGACATGCAGTGTAATCATTTACCACTCATTTACTTGCTTATATATATGGTATACAGTTGTGAATTTCAATAAATATTTTTAAAAAAATAGTAAATTAAAAGAAAACATTTATTGCATTTGTAATTTCAAAACTCGAAACGTTTGTTATTAAAAAAATCATGAGACTCGCACACTGTTGAGAAGCCATACCGTCAGACTAGCAAGGTAAAATGGGTTGAACCTTTCGGCTCCATTTTCTATTTCAAAATAATGAGCCTAGAGACAAGACGCCCGGCCCCATTTATGTTGATGGGATGGGAGGAGGGGGTCGGGGAAATACGGAAGATGGGCTCCGAGGTAGTCTGGGCTGCAAGATGGCTGCGGAGGTCCTCTCAATGAAATGGTAATGGACCTCTTGCCTGTCTCGCTAAATACATCTTTAATCTACAATAGACCAAGTTAAATGTTTAATTTTTGAAAAGGTATACAAGAGTAGATCAAAACTGGTTCCTTTTTTGTTCTTTAACATTACTATAAGTACAAGTAATATTATAATATAATTTAAAATCCAAATTATTGAAAAAAGTTTAAATCTTATGATAAAATTTTTTTATCAATCGCTATTGAAGAATTCGTAAAACGCACCAACTCTTTCTAATAAGCTTCCTTTTTTTTTAAATGAAAATTTTCACTTTAAACTTTTTCTAAGGATAATAGTAATTGTGATATATAGCACACGTTAACCCTCATTTGCAAATAGATAATAAAATAAAGGAAAATCTATTCGAATAAAAAATATGTAAATAGAAAAATGAATTCAATAGATAAATAACATATACTTTTTTTTTATTAATAAAATTATTGTTTTGATAGTATATTACAATTAGCTACAGTTAAGGGGAAGAAGTAATAACGATTGATGGATTAATTGTCACTAATTGGAATTATTTTATTAGAAAACTAATTTCGAATACAAAACATTGATTTTCAGTTCTGAAGCTAACGAAATTGTTCCAAAACATCAGCACTTTGTTACATGGATTATATATGCTAAAGTTTTCAAAAATATATGAAAAGAAATCAAATATATTGATTCTCATATATATATAATATATTTATAGTGGAAGGGAAAGGGCCAGGTAACAACAGGTAGGTTAAATTGTTTGGGGTTTTTCCTATTAAAATAATGATGAGATCTGGAATAGGTTTCTGTTTAAAAATGGTAGTGAATTTAATATATTTGGGTTGGATTAAAGAGGTAAAGAATCATGAGTTAATTTAAAAAAATATCTTTATTTATATGCACCTTTAACAATGAATATAAATATATATCAAATGTACCTTTAGAGCTAGAAAATTGGACATTATATGGTATTATCGATCACAAAGTGTATAAAATATCGTAAGAGAAAATATATCAGCAGAGAAATTCGGATTTTAATTTTATACTCTAGCAAGATAATAATCCACAAGTTTAAGCATTAAATTATTTAAAATTACCTAGTTGGAATATTGGGACGAATTGGAGCTCGATTACAAAAATTTATTCGGTTAAATCTTAAGACTACCTAGAAGTGTTATACAAGCAAAAACTATAAATGTATAAATATATCTTTATTAGTTACAATAACGTTAATAAAAATGTTTCCAGATGTGCTTCTCTTTTAAACATTTCTACCTCTCTATTTTTAAAATACTTTTGCATTGACTACATAAGTTTTCATATTTTATAAACATTCACACATTTTGTTTTTATTGATTCAATTTATTTTTTCGGGTGGTCAGTACTAAAAAGATAAAGCTTCAAAACATTTTCAGCAATTTTGGAGCGTTTTGGCAAGGCTGGGAGATATTGGAGGGGTAAGAGGTCGTTTGGGAAAGACATCAGTATCGAAAAAGTATTACTACTGAATATGGCAGCCATCTTCGAAGGCAAAAACAGTGAAATCGATAAATATTATGTTACGAACCTCCTTATCAGGATATTCTAAGCTGTTATACACATTTACACTATCTCTAACTTTATATAAAAGATTATAAAACAAGAATATAAGAAAAAAAAATTATTTCGAATTCGTGGTGTTAACACTTCCAATTATTAAACTCATTACAATGAAACCTTAAAGATTTATTATAAGTTATAGTTTTTTTTTTCTCTTTTTTTTTGTTACAATTTATTTTTTTAATTTAATAATTATCATAGCTAGGTTAATTTAGGAGAAATCACTCAGACTTAGACCTAACCTATATATGAAGCTATAGTATAGTGTATGGTAATTTATTTTAATTGATGTACATATTTTAGGTATATATTAACATTACTATAAACGCACATGCACATAAACACATATAGTACACGCATACATAAATGTATTACAATAATATAAATATGTATAGACAATAAATCGACATACCTCTTTAAATACTAGATTTACAAGATGGATTTTCTTCTTTTCTAAAGTAAACCGGATTTAACAATTAAACCCAATATATTTAAGAATGATACCACAATTATAAATTTAATATATCACTTTATCAACACTTTTGAAATACTTTTTAATTTTGAATTAGAATTTAAAAAGAACACTCAACGGCACAGACGTGAACCACACAAGTTATAATACTGAGAGGAAATAAGTCGGCTGTTCCATCCACTGAGCAGCTAATTAGGTTACTAAGAATGCTGCATCCTGATTGGTCAGTTCCAAAAGTTCTAGAAGATTCTCTGTTTACTGACCAGTATCGAATTATCGTTCTATAGGTGAATAACGGTTTCTGTTTAATCCGTCTTTTATTAGCCTTTTCTTTTCTGTGTTATTACTGGATGGTATTAAATATTTATCTCTAGTGTTTTGTATATTCTAACATAAAGATTATCAATAACTTTTGATTTGAACTTATGAAAAATATACTGCCAACAGAATCTTTGAAATAAGAATTTTTTCAACCAGATTACTGAGGTGAGGAAGCAATTAAATTTATTTTAAGAAATATGATATCATTTTATTCTATTAACTATTTCATTAGTGATTAACTATGAACTAATGTTTCTAATACTTGATATGATAGTTAAAGAGAACATTTTTTACCAGAACAGGTTTTATTACTTTTTTAAAAATCTCATATATAGTGTAAAAAATAAAAAGTTAAAACTGCATCTGGTTTCACTTAAACTTACAGGTGAGTGAGGATTCAGTATATGATATAAACATATATTTTTACTTTAAATAAGGTTTCATTTTATACCAGAGACACCGGTGAATAGTGTGTTCAAAAATCATATTTGTAAAAATTTAATGTTTGAAATTTTTTCAACAATCATTCACAGGGGATATTCATCTCTAATATAGTTGCATAATTTTTCTCATTAGGCACAAATAAAAATCTTTTGTTACCAATAATCCAAAATTCATAAAACTTCACTTAACATACTATTAACAGGTGCCACAGATTCATATATTTAGTAAACTAACGATTTTCCGTGGACTGATTATACAAATTTATTTAGGATTATTCCTAAATGACGCTGTCTTATGAATCAAGAAAACAGTCTTTTTTTTAATTTTTTTAAACTGAAGTTTTAGCATAAACTACAATGTTATAAATAAAAATAAATGTAACTTATAAAGTATACAAAATAAAGTAATTAATTTTTTACTTTTATTTTTTTTTAACTTATATGTTAAATAAAACTTTTTGATTTTTGACTTTTTTGAGCATTCTGAAAATTATTATCCCCGGGGCTGGCTAATCCACTTAACCTTGCCACCTTAAATAATGTCATAATTAGGAATTCTATTATACGAAATATCTATATAATTATATATTCATAAAATGGAACGCTACGAATATAGGGATCCAAAAGAAATATAACTGCCAATTTTAGTAGAATATGATGTAACTGTTGGTAATTGTTTCAACCAGTAAATAAATACGTTTTTTAATATTATTACAAATGAATTTTGCTTAAATATTTTTAGAAATAAATTGATATATGACCAATTGTATAACTATGCCGAAACTTTTATTATTTCATGGATAGGTAAAAATACAATAATGACTCGTCTAGTACATGGATCGCTTTCACTTGGAAAATACCAAACGGATGAAAAGAGCCTAGATATATTGATATGGTTCAATACAGAAGGGCTATGGGATCCCGCCCTTCTAGGTGATATTTGTAAGGTGGGTTCATCCCTCCCATGAGAGCCCTATAGTACAGCAACCTATTATAGGCAACTCGCCCCAGCCCCGCTCAGCCCTTATGTCCCCGCTACACCGCCAACTCCCACCGCAATTAAAACTGTAATATTTACTTGGTTAAACTATAATAAATATATTCCTTAAAAAATAAAATAAAAACGGTCGTTCAGAAATATCAAAGGTTGATTAAAATAATCTTAAAAAAGAAGTAAAGGCTTAAGGTAAAACCTTTACTTGTCAACAAAGGAAAAAGAAATCAAATATTAATTTTTTTCTTTTTTTTTTTGCATTATCTACCTCAAATTATAATTTATTCAAACAATAGAAATAAACTGTTTTGATCAGTTACATAAATCCTCGAATTAAAATTATATATATTATATATATATATATATATATATATATATATATATATATATAAAATTTATCTGGGACCTTAATGTCCCTTAAGAATAAAAAATAATGTACAATCAGGGGCCTTCTGAGCCTCAAGATGGTTATAAAATATTATTAAAATAATTTAATTAATAATTATAACTATGATAAATTAAGCTTAAAAATGTTGACATAAACAAACAGAAGTATGATTTGATTCATTTTGTGAATCAATTGTGTAAAAACAATAAAATTTCATGTACATAATATAGTTATATTTTATATAACTGTTAAGTGGCTAATGACAGTTTTCATGGATCTGGATGGATAGTAGGTGGTTAAATAACTGATATTTGAAAGTGGAAAGGGTGTTTGAGTGGCGAATGGCGTAAGGGGTGGAGTTCCATAGGGACGAGGATCGAATTAGGAATGATCTGTCGAAAGCAGTGGAGCAATGATCAGGAGTGTACAAATCTGATGGGCGGGAACGGGTTTGGCGGGTAAGAACAAATCTGAACAAGATTAGAATCGAAAAAAGGTACTCTGGGGGCGATAAGGGCTGGAGACCTGCTTGCGGAACGGTACTTTACACTATATTAGGTTGTCCGTAAATTAATGGAGGATTTGATGTTATCGTTCAATTAGTTTGTCGGAGAGGTGAGACCGTCAAAAATATTCCGTCAGAACGGGCAGACCGGAAATAAGTATCTTTCTGTGGCTATTGGGCAATTAATTTGTACTGTATGGATTTATTATAAACGAGTTATTAAATTATTAAATTTTCGTTCCTTCTGTCATCTCTACTAGGGATAATTTTGATATCGCAAAGAAACAAAATCAGCGTTTTGATGACTTCAGATAAAAAAAAAAAAATCATTAGAGAACGTATACTGAATTGATGTGTTTATAAATACATAACATTTTCCGGGTCTTCAATCAAGAAAACCAATTCCTTTTTTTTTTTAGCTATAATACACTGATTTTCCTCGTATTGTATACATTAACACCTTTTGAGCTCAGGACTATTTTTTTTTTTTCATTTAATTCAAAGTGATCTATGTGAAGATAGCATATAATTATTGTAATCAAAACATAATCTATGGTTTTTCATTATTAGATTTTTTCATTTTTTTGAATATGTGTGTATATGTAATGCCAACATTTTGGCCACAAGGGTGCCCATCATCACAGTTCAGAAGATATCGAGAAATCATTTTTTTTTTTTTTTTTTTTTTTTTTTCAATAGGAAAAGTGTGGCTGAAACGTCACACTTTCTACACAGTTTGATTTATCATCAGTCAACAAAACATTTTCTCTATTTTTTAAAAATTTTAAATTATTTTATTAATTTTACCTATGTTTCAAGTTTTATATGCAAGTCTAAAAAACTGCTAAATGGATTTCTATGGATAAACATTTGTAAAATTCGGTTTCAGTGTTGGTACCGCTAAATACTGACTGCTAAAATTAAATGAGAAGAATAGCGGATTTGAGTTGCTATTTCCAGATTTATGTGAAACCTTAAAATAAGTCAAATATTGAGTTTTTTTAATTTTTTTTTTTTTTTTATAATCCTAGCAGATTTCCACTATCAATATATTTCCAATGATAGGATCTATTTTTTTTTTTTTTTTTTTTTTTTTAATAATCTTAAGAAGGACCCAAATCTAAGACTTAAATAGCATGATAGTTTGGATCAGTGTACTGAACCACCATGTGAGTAAATAGTAATAACGTTTTCCTTATTTCAATTTCAACCGAAAATTAAACTAAATAAAAATTGTAAAATATATATAAATTTAAACTGTTAAGGTCTAAATAAGGTTCATGAGGGAATAAAACGTCTGTTGCACTAGATTATTTGTTGTTCTAGGTTAATCCTAGTTATATCATTTCAGACGCCTTTGTGGATTAACACCAATTGATTAGCAAGTATGATCAAGGGTAAATGAGTTTGTGTGTGCATTGAGTACATAATGAAACTATATTCATCTGTGGTGTATTAACTTGGTCCACTGTCTTCAACAAAATATTAATATTATTAATAATGACTCTATTTATGAGTAATATGGATTTATTTGTCGTATTGATTGTAATTATAGAGGACGAAGCTAACGCATTAATGGCCCCAGAGGCAGACACCATCAATATCAGAGGCACTATGTATAGGGTGAGAAGGGGATGGGGGTGAGTCAGCGGGTGGATCTGTGGCTTTCTAAGTAATCGGCGTATAAATTACAGTCAAATAATTGACACTGGGGTCAATAAAGGCCTAACAAATGGCAACGGGCCCATTTAAGGTCAAAAGATTAACCATTTGTGTCTGCCCTTTCAGGCCTACTCTCCTAGTACTCACAAATCTTGTACTCGTGTTTAGGAGCACAAAAACCATCACCTAAAATATATATGAACATAAGCCTCAAATATTTCTCAATAGTCCAGTCAATAAACACATTGTAGAGTGCATGAAATATGCGATAATTTTTGACTTCATAGCTTTGTTAGGAATAGTTAAAAGGTAAACAAACATACTAAAAGTCCCCGCCCCTGGGGGTGAGCTAACGGTGGGGGGGAGGGGAGAAGATCCCAATTTTGTGTTGTTTCAATTATATCTCGAAACCGTGGACTCTAGAAAAATATGCTACAAATCAAAATTAAAGCTCATTAAATTTCCTATACAATTAATCATTTACATATTCGTCGAAACTCCTAAGGTTTTCGAGATATACGTTATAAAAAATCGATAATTTTAGAAATAAAAAAAATGTTTGCCTCACTATTTGTTGAACATTTGTTTAAAATACGATTGTGGAAGGTAATAAAAGCAAAAGTTTGACAAAAAGTGAGTTTTCCCGAAAATCACCGATTTTCAATAACGAATATCTCGTAAACGGTTAGAATTACAACAAATTTATATAAAATTAATTTTATAGAAAATTTTATATTCTTTTATGTTTATTTGTAACATATTTTTCTAGAGTCAACCGTGTTCGAGATTTTATCGAAAAACCAAAAAAAATTGAACTTCTCCCCTCCCCCCATAATTAGCTCACCACCTAGGGGCGGGTACTTTTAGTATGTTAACCTTCTAACTAATCCTAAAAAAGCTATGAAGTCAAAAATTATCGCATACTCTATGTACTCTACACTCCTTAATTCAGCACTCATTGGCTGGAATATCTAGGCTTCCCTCATAATGAATTCAAACGATTTTTCTTTAATTTTTTTTGTGATGGTTTGTTCCAAACGTAGTGGGGACAATATCTCTTCGGCCAGAATCAAAGCCAGCAACGATTGTTTATAATGTTGACTTAGGTATTCCTTTTTTTTTTTTTTTTTTTTTTTTTTTTTTTTTTTTTTTTTTTTTTTTTTTTTTTTTTTTTTTTTTTTTTTTTTTTTTTTTTTTTTTTTTTTTTTTTTTTTTTTTTTTATGTATTTATTTATTGAGATATGTAATTTATCTCATACATTATTTTACTTATTTTTATAGCGTTATTTTTAGATGATTTCTTGAGAGAAAGTAAATATCACCGTGATTTGATACCAGGCAATGTAAAATAATAGTGATTATATAAAAAGAACTGTAACAACTTTGCAAATATGCTTGTTTGCATTAAATATTTTGTTCTAACCAAAGATCTTTTGAAATTGCTTCAAGGGATACTATTGTTTTAATTGAGTCCTTCAGCTTACAGTTTTTCACATTACATCTCCATCTAACACCATCTGAATAATATAACTTCATAGAATGTCCATTACTGCATAACTTTTCTTTTGAAATAATTTCCTTTTCCTGAAAAAATGTAGCTTTACTTTCTTTTAATTGTTTAAAAAAGCGACTATAAATCTTACATATTAAACAATATTAATAATCTGTATTGTTTTCTTAACTGAGAAGTAAGGTTACTATATTTAAAAATTAGGTCATATATCTATTAAAAGTAATATTCATAGAATCCCTGTTATCAAATCACGGAGGCTCGTATAGTACACAAGTCCCGAATTCAGTATTAACTAGTAATGAAATGAAAATGTTCATTTATCTGCTGTAAGGAAAATCCCATGAAAAAAAAATAACTATAAGTGTGGCTCCAATATCTATTAGCAGTTAGAAAGTTTAATCTTATCTCTATTTTCTCATTGCGAATACATTTCCTCAATAATTTTACTTGCTTATTAGAAACCTCGATTTTTTAAGAGAATTGTTTCAGATTCTTCTCCTAGCAGTATTGATTTATACTATAAAAATTGCATCGACTTTGGATCATCGATTCTCGATACCAATTCGTATCTCAAGAATTGGTGGAATCGAAAACTGTTATTTTGAAACGACACATTCCTAGTTTTTATCTTTAGTTTGTCCCGTACATCAGTTCCTTTCTTACTTTTTTTATTGTTCGGTTTATTGAAGTCATAACAAGTCGTTTAAGCCACAATAAATCCGTCAGAATGATGATAGTTCACGAAACGATTAGAAAAAAAAAATAAGATGAAAATATTGAAATAAAGAAGTAAAAGCAGCTAGACAATAGCATCAGTCTGTTGTAATTCTTTGATGTTTCTAAAAGTCTCAGAATAAAGATTATTTTTTATTTTATACTGGTTTTCGAGCCCTTATACAGAATTAAAAGGAAATATCAATATATCAAATATATTGATGTATCTTTATTTGCCCATGAATTATCCAATATCAGGAACTATCATCAAGACAAAAAAAACGTTTGGTGCTGTAACAGGGCTATTTTTATGAACCGCCTTATTTCATAACAGTAACATGTTGCAACATTCTCAAAAGATCGAAGATGATTTTATAACTAAAATCCAAGACTCCATTAAATCGATGGCATCTGTAAAACGTGAACTAATAAAACAATGAGAAGAGAAATTATTGTAGAAAATGTTTTGGAGGCCTATCAGCTTTAGATAAGAGAGTAATAAATTGGTTTACTTCCGAGAGCCGATATATTTGGTTAAAACTTCAGGGCAGATGTGTGATTAATTTAGTGATTCCTTATCTCCGGGTTCGAGTCCCGCCTAGCGAAATAACAATTTCGCGCACTTCCTAAATCGCTCTTGGCTCTACTTTTCGAGGAAGTAGAACTCTCCGCTATCTCGACCACTCTGTCATAGCCCACAGTTCCGGGAGATGCTAGCAGCGATAGGGAACTGTATGGATGAAATGATAATTATTCGGCTGCTGTGACGGGCAATAAATCACTGAGCTGGCCGGGAACGGAGTCATCTGTGCCGCTGATAATTCTGTCACTGTTGGCGTCCATATCTCTTTGGATGGCCCGTTTGTTCCCCACCTCATGAATTTCAAGTTTCACTCAGTTATGTTCTCACTCCGAATACATTTAACTCTCCTCATCTCCCTTTCATTGCCGAAAATAGTTTGCCCAGTGTGAAATGGCTCATAGATTTAGTTGAGTTAGTTAATTTAGTATGAATCCCAGGAACATTCACCGCAAACTATTTCAAAAATAAAATGGGTTCGTTGGAAATTAAATTTAGGGTTATTGTTCATTTACAATTCTACGCATTCAAAAGTTTACATCCTTCAAAATATAATAGACTGGTTTTATATCCCGGACCCTTTAAATTTTTTATGAAGAGATGTTCTAGAACGAGGAAAAATTAGTCTCGCTACTATAAATAAATAACTACTTCAATAAAAAAGTAAAAAATAAATGAAGCTTAAATATTTTTTAGTGTAGAATTTGCAAAGATATAAAAATATATCGCATAATACACCGGACTTTATTAGTGGTTTTAAAACATTAAACTACACCAGATATCGTTGAATTTACTGTAATTTCTATTGGTATTTGGTTTATTTAAGGACTAATATCGAATTTTAAACACTCACCTTTAATTCTAATATTTGTTTGTTGTAACGGTTTTTTCACCCTCAAAAATGTAATATTTTGGCATTCTGGATCTGTTGGTGTTGCTGTTTGACGAAAGTTACCTGATCAGAAATTTAATGGAGAATATATATTTTTATACAACTTTTTTTGTAGAAACTACCGTTTAGGAGCTATATTGGTTCGAATAAAAGCAGTCACTTTTGCCCACATTTTTTAAGTGTTTTGGCTTTTTCGACACGCTCTAGCTTCAGTGTTGCTCGGATCGAAAACCTTCCATGATTTATTGTTTTTCCAGTCAGGGAGAAATCCAGGTTTTATTCTCTCTACGGGAAACAAATGATGATACGAAACACTTAGAAAAAAAATTCTGTTCAGCTGATCATCCCCTCTCTCATTTTTTTTTTTTTTTTTTTTTTTCTAATTTCACACTTCATCTGCAACAAGTTTACTCACCCTCCAAGGTAAGTGCCAAAATATATAATCTTTTATTTTTAAATGAATAATAGTCTGTATATTTTTTTTTTCCATTTATTGATATTTACAACTGTACAAAATAATATACAACAAGTAAATGTGTTGATAGTGAATACAATGGCATGTAAATAACTTGTGAAGAACTACTCACTAGTAGCACTTAATTTAAAATTCTACACTAAAAGGTCTCTAGGCCATCTTCTTTTCAGACGCCTCGGAGGATTATCAGGGATGGAGGAGGAAGCAAGTTGGGAGACTAGTGGATTGGAGTGGTTATGGAGCTTACTATGGAAGGATAGGTATCTGGTTTGGGGTAAATCAGAAACATATGGAACATTAAGATCTTTATGGATAAGTTTATTGGTCACATAGTAAGGAGCATTGAGGATTTTTCGAAGGATTTTGGATTGCAAAGATTGGATATGAGATGAATTGGATGGTTTAGCAGAGCCCCAAAATTCAACTCCGTACGTCCAAATAGGTCTAAACACTGTCATGTAAATGAGTCTTTTGTAATTAATTGGGAGCTTTGATCGTTTGTTTAGTAAATGTTGAAGTAGTCTGTAACGACGGGCAGTTTAAAGTATGTATATTAAATATCAAATTGCTGATTTTTTAAATAGTTGAATGTTTTTAGAACAGCAGATGAATTTCCGAACATTCGAAATTGGTATTCTACTTCTATGGTCACTGGGTAAAAGTTGGTTAGACTAAAAGAGCAAGTTTTCAGGGCAGCTTTTAACTTTTAACTGTTCTTGTTCAATCAATGACACCAAAATAGTGGGATGATTTATTATTTTGAAGAAAATTTAAATGTTATAATACCAGACTTTGTTAACTTTGCTCCTACTATGTCATGACGTGGATTTTTTTCATGTTTATGCAAGTTATATGTCATTTCCTTTGTATTTCATAAAAAATAAAAACCTTTTAAATTTAGATCTAAAAGTGACCCTTCATCAAAGTCGAACAACGGCTGAAATAATAGTTTATATTTTTTCTGTGTTCAACCTCGACTCGAACTAGGCTTCGAGAGCATGAGTCATGTAGGGTAGATGCGTCTCGAGAAGGCAAGGGGCTTATTATTAAACATACCGTACTGAATTTTTATTAGAAGAAACAATTTTGAAAAGTTTGCTGATGTGTCAAAGAAAGCATTGCCTAAATGTTTTTAGAGAGGCGTTTCGGGTCAACTTTCGTAAAATGATAGTAGTGTACAGGCTCACCGCCTTCATCATTAATATTTAGTAATCAACAACAAAATATTTATACAAAAATTTAGATTGCTAATTTCAACAATGAATGTGCTAATCGGATACTGCTTGCTCTGTAATTAATTAATTCTTGTAATAAAGAATACTTTTTTTTTTCTTTCTCAACCTAATTAATGATCCAAGGTGAAAATGTTCTCAAGGTTTCTTTAAATTATTTTATCGTAGCCATATTACCATCGGATCGGAATCATTAATACCTCCGGCAGCGGCCATTTGTTAGGAGAGATTTTCATCAAGTTTTAATCTTATTTTTTCCTCCAGACCATTTGTGAAAAATGACCCTCTCTAGAGCTCTCCTGAAAAGAGGGGCTAAGTCCGTGAAAGTTTAGTTTCAATTAATTAATATTAAGAAAGCTGCCTAGCCTCCTTGGGCTGTCCTGATATATTGGCAGGACCCAAACTTTTTTTTTTTTTTTTTTTTTTTTTTAAGTAAAGAAAGATGAGTTGACGGGAAGAAAAGAACAATTAATAATAAAGAAGAAAAGTAATCAGAAAAAAGGCAATTAAACAACTCTTGAAAGCTTCTGCATATAATCCAATATTATAATAATTATTAATTATTTCAATAACGACGAATTTTATAATATTAAATATATATTCCTCTTTCCTTCTTTAGATCTTTTACAAAGTCTTTATTAATTAAGTTAATTATTTTAATTAATTACAACATGCTCTTCGATGCCATTAGATAGTAATTATAATAAGGATCATATTCAAGCTTTGAACCTCTTTTGCTCTTCATAATACTATAGTTAATTGAGTTACCGTTAAAGAAAAAAATATTAATATTTTATCCTTTGATAAAGAATACCACTAGGAAGCTACCGGTATCAGCTTACTAAATAATTAATAAAAAACACCATGCTTAAATAAAGTTAAAAATTAGTTTAAACAATTCATTGGATATGTGTTCTTATATTAAAATCGAAATAAAAATGTATTAAGGTAAAATGAAAACATCTAAATTTTTAACAAGTCTTTTGGCGGGGAGTCTCTACTTTTTTGGTGTTACATTTTCTTCACAGCCAAAAATGTAATATTTTGACATGATCTAGTAATATATGTAAAATAAAACTATTATGCTAGGATTGAAAATTTAACGACAGTTTCCTAATCAGAAATTTAATGGAGAATGTTATTAACATTTCTCGCTAGCACCTACCATTTATTGGGTTTTAAACCATATTGTTTCGAACGAAGAAAATGACGTTTGGACCAGCTAATTTTTTTAAACATTGTTTATTTCAAATAACCATTGATATTTTCATAAATTTTTATTAATTTAGATAATTGGCAAATAAAATGTAAATTGGGAAAACGAAAGATGATAGATAGACATATAATGATATGTCATGGATTCCCTCAGTCAGGGAGAAATTTAGTTTTTATATTTCACTTATGCTCGGTAGATTAATGATTTTGGTGTTTGATATATAAATATTGTTACTATTATTTTAGAGGCTTTCCGTAAGAATTTTAAATGGGTAATGAATTTCAAAATAGGGATGCTCGATTGATAAGTGATTTTTTCTTTATTATATTTTTAAAAAGATTATTTTTCTTTATAATAAATCACTTTGTATTCAGAGTCTAACAACTAAACACTAAGGAAAAAACTTAGCTTTAAAAAAAATCCTAAAGAAATAATGAATATTAATAAAACATTGTAACAGATAACGAAACAAATATAATAAATTATATAAATGTCAGAAGTGTTCTAAATTACCATTGAGACAGAAACGGAAACTTATACACATGTTTATTCAAACTTGTTATTAAACTAGTTATAGTTACTAGCCGACTAGTTGGTTTTTGTTTAAACACAGCAAAAGTCAGCAACTTTACTTACCTTAGATAGTTAATTGTGAGCTATGGTATTTAATAATACCGAAGAATATATCTTGTTTAATGACTTATTAATATGGAATTATTTGCATATTTATAACACAAAACTATCTTAAAGTTATTGTAAATAAACACACATGTAAATAGCTAAAATAGCAGTTTATTTTTCGTGTTCCAACCTTTTTATAACATTCCAATTATGAATTAATATATTTTATTAATTACAAAAAACTAGGAAAAAGTTAAAATTACGTAAGTTCATTTTCCAGTACCGTTGAGTGCATCGATTTATTTTTTTAAAAATATTATTATCGATATAAAAGTATATAAGTTTAATTATTAAACCTTTTATTAAATTTTTATTTAATTAATTACTAAACCTTTTATTAAAGTTAATATTACAATCTGCCTCACACATTGGCAATAAGTAATATTGATAGTCGATGTCGTCTCTTTAGTTCGAAGTATTTGCACTCACTCAGCCTCCATTGGTTTACAAACAACAGTAGTGCTTAGATCTATAATTATTCTATTCTATTAATTATTTTTATTTTTTTATTGTGTCCAGTGATATGTTATGAAATGGGTTTTTTTCTTGATGATTTTATGTTTCTTCATAGGCTATTACTATGGCTATTGAAATATTTTTTAGAATAAAAAAAAACAAAATAAAATATAATAAAAATTCAAACATATAAATAGTTTATCAAGTTTTAAAATAACACCTACAGCTCCAAGAAATAGCCACTTTAATGACATTCTGAACTTAAATAAAATAATATTAAAGTTCTTGAAGATAGTGAGAGTTGACGCCATTAGAATGTAACTTAATAAACCTCCACTTCTAGCAGGCTTATTTAATTTACTCATTTTTGATGATAATACGATTCAAGGCCTCTGGTTGAGTTTGGAGAAAAGATAAATTCGATAAACATACTTTCATCGTTTGTTTTTATTTAAAATTTATTTTCTAATGTGCTGTACGTTTATAATTATAAACAATTGGTTAAATAGAGCACAGGGCGAAAAATTATTAATAATAAAAATTGTATAAAAAATATCTATTGTCTACTTTATTTAAAAACTGAATGGGAGTCACAAAGACAATAAGCTAAGTGAAGTTGAAGCTAATTAATTTAGGATTTATAATTACGTCTCTTCTTTATGAAGTAGGGAATGAGGTGTTCATTTTACGTGCAATTCTCAGCGGGATTTATGCTTTTGATTAAGCCTTGTTCTCAGAGCCCCCATAAAATAATTAATTTCCAGATCACGCCTTCTGGAGAATAAAATGATCAATTTGAAGTAATATTTTAAATGTTGTTTAACAATCCTAGCAAATATAGTTAATAATTATATGCATTGTTCAGAAATCATTTTAAAACATTATTTGAGCATTAAATAAAATCATACTGTATATAATGAATAATATATAATATATTATTATTATAATATATTATATATTATTATCCACTGCTTTTCCTAAAAAACCGTCCAATTTATTTTCAAAATTCCATTAAAAATCTGGGAATAACTTTCGATCAACATCTTGCATGGAATAGCCATATCTCTCAAATCACGAGGAATCTATTTTTTATTCTTAAGCAACTTTCACATTACCGTGATTCATTACCATTAAGTACTCGAAAATCTTTTAGTATCATCACTCACTTATTTTCCTTAACTTTGACTACGGATGCATAGTATATGGAGTCACAGGACTGTCAGATGAGCTCGAGATGAGATGTAAAAGAGTAATGAACTGTTTTATTAGATTTATTTTCGGGATCTCCAGACGTTCTCACATATCTCACAGGTATTCTGAAATTGGGTGGCTGTACCCCGGTTTTCGACGTCAATACTTCCTGGGTGCTCTCATATTTCAAACCTTGAAAACCTAAAACCCACCTATATCCATGACCTCCTTACTCTGCGCTCCTCCATTCACTTCTTAAATACTAGAACCCAACCCATCAACCTATACACTCCTGCGCATCGAACTGCATCCTTCGAGAAATCCTTTATTATCCGTGCTTCCTCGTTATGGAATTCATTACCCATCACAATTCTAAAAAGATCCACTCTTAAACATCATTCTCTCCTCTCCTTTAAACATCATTTATTCCTTTACCTCCTTCATTTTCAATCTTCCGAGCTAATGTAAAACATGAATATTTATATAATATACATTATAATAGTATACATAAGATGTATCCTTTTACAAGATGTCTCAGTTATTTTTGTAACACATAATTTAATTATTTATCTATCTTTATTATTATCTATTGTTTTTATTTATTATAATTAATTATCAAAGCCAGATGATTGTCCTATGTACTGTAATCATATGTTATTCTTAGGGGACAAGTAGTCCCAGAATAAAGTTCATTTTCTTCTTCTTCTATATACATAACCTTCAGTAGTTTTTCGCCCCTGAAATCCAATATACATACATACAAATTTATTTATTTATATTTATATTTATAGATGTATTTTAGATCTCTAGGCTGTCTTGTTTTTAGAAGCCTCGGAGGGTTATCTAGAATCGAATGGGAAGAAAGTTAAGATAATAGTGGATTTAAATTGTTATGGAGTTAAGGTATCTGGTTGGGCTTTTTTGCTTCATGCGTAGCTTTATATTTTAAAAGAAAAATAATAAATTATATCAGTTAATTCAAGTCTTTCATTTTCTATAATATTTGATGAAATTCAAATGGAAAAACGGCTCGTTTCAATATAAATGTCGTAATATTATTTATACATTGACTGGCAAAAAATTCCACCCAATTGATTTTTTCAGTCTCTTGGGGAAGTTTTAATCGTTTTTACGCCCCCTTTTACTTTAGTCAGAGCATATGAAATGTTTTAGGATTAATTTAACCTATTTATTATTTTTTTCTTTATTTCTTATATAATTAGTATTTACAATTCACAAAATTATATGCTGTACCAAGAAAATAAACCATACTCAACTTAAAATATAATACTAATAATCAACTTAAATATATGTGATGTAATCATAATTTGTAATGAAAGAAAATATACGAAAAAAAACTTTCAACAATTAACCTATTTATAAAATAAAACCAAGCCGTACAAATGATATAATTTATAAAATTAACCGTACAAGCCGTATCTAAAAAAAAAGTTTCAAGTAGTTATTAATTTTAATCTATAAAGTTTTTATCCGTCCATAGCGTTCATTAGATCTTGCTTGCATTCGGTGGGGTATAAGTCCAATATCATTTTAAATAAATGACCGTCCTATTCGAATTTTTCAATATTCACTTGACAAACTTCCAATTAATTATTAGAGATTCAATTACATGCCAGTAATTAGACCTATTAGGCCATACGGAGTTGAGCTTCACTAAAGCACCCAAAGCGGGTTGTTTCTATTCTATCCATTCCAAAATCCTTCGAAAAATCTTTCTTGCTCCTTACTTTGTCGTAAACAAACTTATCCACAAAGATCTTAATGTACTGTATGTTGCTGATATACCCCAAACCAGATACCTATCTTTTCATAGTAAACTCTATAACCATTCAAATCCACTCCAATTGCTTCCCATTCCATTCCAGATAACCCTCTGAGGCGTCTGAAAAAAAGATGGCCTCGGGACGTTCTTATGTAGAACATTTATTATAGTGCCATCAATTGGTTGTTGCTTTACCTTAATATTCATTTTCCCACATATTTTCTAGATAAATATGCTCTAAATAGTTGTAAATATCAATAAATTAAAAAAATTATATGTAATAAATAGACGAATTATATATTTTAAAAAAACGGTATTACGTGCGAAGAGGTGGTTTGCTCCTTTTAAGAGTTACTTTTCGGTGACCTGTTACTGTTTACCCGGCGCGTATTCTTGCAATTGACATTCGAAATAAGAACTCATTTTTCTCTCTTTCGCCACATAATGAATTAGCCCCGATGTTTTCCAGTCATTAAAATTCCCTCACCGCTCTTCACTACGGTTCGTTTTTTTAACAAATGCAACCACAGAATGTTTATTTATTATTCTATATCACGTTTGAACATATTATTACGGTTAATTTCTGGTAATTCGTTACGGTTTAACCGGTGCGTATTCTAGGGGTAGCCATTCGAAATTAAAACTTTTAAATTTCTCTCCTTTCAGCACGATATCCCCAGATTCTATTCTATTCTATGCTTTTGTAAATTGTACCTCAAATATTTCATATTTTATTTTATTAAATAAATATGAAATTATAATTATAAAAATAAATAGACACGGTACTCAAATAATAGAAAGAAAAAAAAATAGCTAGAAAAGAAATGGGTAAACATTTTTAAATTAATTATTTTTGTAAACAATCTATTAATGAAAGAAACAACAATTTATAATAAAATGACAATTGTAAAAAGCCTGAGAAGCCATTAATAAATGGCAAAGTGTAAGAATTATTTAATTAAAAACTAATAATATTATGTTATTAATAATCGAATAATATTAAATAAGTAATATATGAAGTATATTATTTATATAAATAAATATAGTATATTATTATATAATGCAGTAAATTATATAAATAAATAATATATAGTATATTCTTTATCGATATAATATACTGTTTTATAGATAAATGATGTGTATAAGTTATTTATTTAATGTTCAAACGTGATATAGAATAATAAATGATCATTCTGTGGTTGCTTTTGTTAAAAAGGCGAACTGTAGAGAAGAGCGGTGAGGGAATTTTAAAGGCTGAAAAACGTCGGGGCTGTTAGTATGTGGTGAAAAAGGGAAAAATGATTTCTAATTTCGAATGTCAATCGCTAGAATGCCCGTCGGTTAAAGAGTAACTGGTCACCGAAAAGTAACTGTTAAAAGGAAACAGTATATTATATCAATACTATATATACTTCATATATTACTTATATAATATTATTCGGCTATTAATAACATAATAATATAAGTTTTTAATTAAATCATTCTCACACCTTGTCATTTATTTATGGCTTCTCAGGCTTTTTACTATTGCCATTTTATTATAAATTATTGTTCCTTTCATTAACAGACTGTTTACAGAAATAATAAACTTAAACATTTTTATTGAATATTTTTTCCTGACTATTAGAGTATCATGACTATTTAATATTATAATAACAATGTCATATTTATTGAATAAAATAAAATTTGAAACATTGAAGAACAATTTACAAAAGCATAGAATCTGAGGATCTCGTGCTGAAAGGAGGGAAATTTAGAAGTTTTCATTTCGAATGGCTACCGCTAGAATAGGCACCGGTTAAACAGTAACCGGTTACTAGAAAGTAACTGTTAAAAGAAGCAAGCCAGCTCCTCGCAAGTAATACCAAAAACATAAATAATGCTTTAAGACCTATTTACAAGAATGCTATTGTTAGCTTTAAATTGAACAAAACATCGAAAATTTACCGAAGTGCTACTAGCAGGTATGTTACTTTACAAGCAATTGACATGTTATTATGAACATTATCATCACATTAACTAGGTTTTTTTTTCATTGTGAAGCGTTGTAGAAAAAAAACAACAAAAAAAACAGCTTAACTTTTATTTTTTTTAACACAACCTTGACTAAGATTATATATGGCTTATCAACATAAATGATATGAAACTTCTACTTGTTCAAAATTTAAAAATTAATTAAAACCTATTTAATTCTACTTATGGATTAATATATTATCCATTCAGGTTATTAAGTAAAAATGGAAGCTAAGCAGTTGGAGATAATATTCACTTATGCCGTATGACACAGGGAATAAATTTACTGTTGTGCGCGGGAGGAGGCATTCCCTCGGTGTGGAGGGGCCGATAGGGAGGCAAAAAAGAGCCCCCCTTTAGCGTACACCTCGCCATTAAGTTGCCTCCTAGTCCCCCGACTTATGTTCCGAATGTATAATCTAGTAGCGCAACACCTCTCCGTGTCTTCGTCTGGCCCCCTATCTTTGTCGGGATTTATAACTCTTAGGTGTCCTATATTCACTGAAATTTTAGACTGAGAGCTTAAGGTTTTGTTAAGACGTTCCATTGAATTAGTCTGCAGGTGGTTCTTTAATGGACATGTAGTAACATACGTTTTTATTGATATTTACAACTGAATACATTATATACAACAAGTTAATTTGGGGAAAATGGTAATGACTTGTAAATAACATCTAATGAACTACTCGACAGTAGCATTTCCATAAAAGTTCCACATAAAACGGTTTCTTGGACATCTTATGTTATTATGAGGTATTCAGTGAGAGGCATGCACTAGTGGATTTGATTTTGTATGGAGTTTACTATGAAAGGGTTGGCATATGGATTGAGCCAAATCAGCAACAAATGGAACATTAAGATTTTTATGGATAAGTTTGTTTGTGACTGATTGGATACGAGAATAATTGGAAGATTTAAAGGAGCTCCAAAGCTCAATTACGCATGTGCAAATAGATCTAATTACTGTCATGGAAGTAGGTAAACGCTGAGCAGTTTTTTGTATTTTAAGTATGTTACGTTTTATTGATATTTAAACTTTTGAATTTTGAACCCTTTGTCGAAAAACATTTTCCAGTTTATTCTAGTGACCTTGCACGACAAAAGAACAAGCGGTTCGGCACTTAATAGTATAGAAGTTCTACCCCAATTAAGTACCTTTTAGAATGTACCACCGCTAGGAAGTTATATATAAATTTGCTTTACAATACAATATATGGTACTTATCCTTGATACTAAGGTCTTTCTCTATCTAGTCTCTTGTCCCCCATCTTTTTTTTCTCTCCTTTCCTTCCCTTTTGAGGCATACAGGGTTTCGGCAGCGGTGGGTTGAGCATATTGGTTTTATGTATGCCGCTGCTGCTAATAAAACACTACCTTTTTTTACTTTAATTCTCGTGGTATATTTTTTTTGGAAAATGTTTATTTTTTGGTACTCTTCTGTCGTGCGGCCATGCCTTAGCACGCCTTGTGGCAGCATCAATCCGTTTCCCGTCTTCACTCTAGACCACCTTAGCCTCCTGGTCCCGAAACTCACTTCCCTCTTTCCGAAAAAATCCTCTTCTTATTTTCCTGGTATATCTTAAATAGGAGTATACACTCTCCATCTAACCTTTGAATTCTTCACGGCAATTTTGAACACTTTGTTTGAAAACTTTTTCCAGATTACCTTGCCCACAAAGGACTTAAGCAGGTCAAATCTGCACCTATAGTACAGAGGCTATTCCCGAATGGGCTACCTGTGCTAAGGGCACTGCTAATCCTTAAAACATTTTCTATATAATAATAATAATAAGTTTGCATTTTCTTGTTAGTAAAATATGTTGCAGCGTAAATTATAGTCAGAATCGGTACTGATACCTGAGTGGCCCACGGAATGATTTCTGTTCAGGATAGGTTAGTAAATTTCCTACCGATGTTGAAATTCATGAGATCGACAATTCCCTAGCAACTAATGGCCAAATTTATTATAATTAATATAATATAAGGGATATTACGTACACTTGTTATCGTTTATAGGGCAATTTTCCACAACATGGTCTTGAGCGCCTCTCATTTATTTTTAAAAATTTGGAGTTACTTCGAGAATTAATAAAACCAAGAAAATAATCACAAAACAAGAACGAACACATAACAGCAATGGAGAGGAAACATTAGACAGTCGGTTGGATACACAAGAACTTCTTAGGTCCTAATCCCAGATCCAGGGGGTGCTTCCATTGAAAACAAACGCGCTACAAGAGCTCCAGCTATCTGCTATTGTTTTCGGCTTAGTATACACCCACTCCTAGCGGGGTGCTTAGTAAGGCTTTAGCGCTTCTCAGCAGAAATTCCGTTTCTTATAACAGTGAAGTTATAACTCCTGAACTAATTCTATTAACAAATGAATTATAAACATTTTACTTACAACCATTCTATCTCATGAACACCGATAAAAAGAGTAAGAGAACGAATAAATAGATAAGAAACAAGCTTTTGTGAAATCGGTCACTGTATTTTTTCAGATACCATCTCCGCAACTTTTTTTTTTTTTCAAATATTTCTCTCTGATGAAAAATAAAATTCTAGGGTTTTAAGAGTTGAGATCTGGCGCTTCACTCAACCATCTGATTCATCTAGAATCCAATCCTAGCAATCCAAAAATCATAAATGCTTCTTATTTGTCACAAATTCATGAAGACCTCAATCTTCAATATGCTGCTTATCAAGCCCAAACCAGATATCTTTCCTTTCATAGTAAACTCCATAACTATTCATATACACTACTATCTCAACTTCCTTCCCATTCTATTCCTGAATTCCCTCCAAGGCCTTCTAAAGATGGCCTTTTCATTTAGGATTTTTAATGAAGTGCTACCAGTGAGTAGTTGATTCGCAAGCAACTGACATGTTATTATCAACGTTGTAAAACAATTTGCTAGATGAATTTTTATTTTATTTTTTTTATATTGTTGACAGTTTTAAATTGTAATAAATAGATAAATAAAAAATTTTATTGATAATCACAAATCTAAAATCATAGGCAAAAAGTGACATTGTTTTGCCTAGAATTATATTTGTTTGCAATTTGCATTGCTACACACCGTCGTAATTTAGTTATCAATAAATAAATTGAAAAAAAAAATACCGGTCTGATTTAGATACCTCTTCCTACACATTTAAAGTGCAAAGGAACAAAGAATATACTTTGTGAATAATATATATCTATATTCTAACGATATCGATCTATACGTGTTCGTTAATGCAGGCACTACACTAGCCTACTTGAAATCACTCGCATATTCCTATGGGAGTCCTCTATTCAAGTGTACTATTCGGCCACCTCTTCCATCTCACCATGTTCATTTTAGATAATTGTCGGCAGAATCGATAGTTTTCGCTCATTGTTCCCTGAAAGCACCAAATAATCTAAACGATGTGTAAAGGATAGTTATTAAGTTTCTATATCCGTTATAAATCTCAACTTTTGTTTTGCTCTTTTTAGGCCGTTATATTGCACTGGTACAAATAGCAGGATATCGAGACTGCGCCCTAAACTGCAACACCCAGAAAATTTAGAATTTCTTGGGAAAAGCAAGTTTTATATTTCAAAATAAACAAAAACTGTCAAGAAAAAACTAATTGTTAAAAAAAAAAATTAAAATATTTTCGTTTTTTAATAATTGTACATTGTACATTGTACATTTTTATTTTTTTGTTTACTTCTGGATTTCATTACGGCTTCCCTCCTTTCTGGCATACTCCTAAAAAAAATTGAATAGATTCTTGAGGTATGTTGCCTCAGTCATCCAATACAGCAGTCTTCAGTATTTCAAGTATGGTAGAAGGAGCATCCCGCGACCGAACCTTCCTTTTAAGATTGTCCCACACACGTTTGATTGGATTAAGGTAGGGACTTTTGCTATACTTAAAAGCACATCCTGTCGAGCATTATCATGCAGAAGCAATGTTTCAAATCCATGAAATGTCATGAATTGGTTGCAACTCGGTACTTAACTCCTAAGAACTTGAATGCCATTCTAGAACTTGATCGAGCCCTCTCCAAATGCCATAGTTTCCAACAAATATTCCTCACTGTTCCGTTCTCCAGGCCTTATCCACAGTTTCTCACGTTCATCTGGACTGTTTTTAGAGCGACACTCATGTCATCAGTGAAAATAAAAATAAAAATCGAAATGTGTACGTGCTTCGATTTTTTTGACTGGGGGGTGTATTATGTGTACTCTTCACGGGTGCCACTGATTTATATTTATTATAATTTATAATCTACTGAGGCTAATGTCTAATAAGTAAGCAGCTAGACTATAATAACTTTTTATTATAATTCTATTTATTGTCAAGGGACAAAGTGCTTCAAAATAAGATTATTTAATTCATTCAATTATTTTCCAAAGAATCGTAACACTTTTTGTAAATATTGTTTCACAGAACGATAAAGAATGCAATTTCAAAAAAAAAAAATCTAAATTGCTTGTAAAAAGTCTGTTCATTTCAAAGCCTATTAAGCTTTGTGATGGGGTCGAGAAAAGTTAGCCCGTAAAGCATTATATCTGTTTACATTATAAATGTATATCTGAAAAACTGCTTTAGATTAAATCAATAATTCCTCTCTGATCTCAATAAGTAACTTTATTTCCAACGGGTATTTATTTTTCAGAGCAAAATTATGATTTATCAAGAATCACTTTTTTAGGGTAGACTTCTTATTAACTCGGACTTAGTTTTATATTTTCTCTTTAATTTTAAAACCCAAACATGAAAGAAAGAAATAAAAAGAAAGAAAAGTAACCTTTATTCTTGGACACCTTTCCCCTAAGAATAACATGAAAATATAACAAAAAGGTACTATTGCCTGGCTGCGTAGATAAGAGATAGCAACTTCTGTAGACTGTAAGTTTTATACCCATAAATCTGTAATATAGAAATTAAAACTAAAAACCGATATTCGAATTTATATACAAACAATTTTTATACTAACATGTCATTACATAATTTCGGAATATTGATAATTGAGCAGATGGATGAATAAATTATGTTTAAAGGATGCGATAAAGAATTTCGAATTGAAATAGGTAAGGATTCGATGAGAAGAGATGTACAAATCAATAGGCTGAAATTTGGTGTTCAAAAGATAAATGGAAGAACGAAGGGTAAGAATGTCGTAAATGTACACAGTTTTTTTGGACTCTAAAGATTGGAACAGAAAGATTCCAAGGAAGTACAGTCGTTGAAAACTTGGATATAACACCACCTTATCAAAATGCCATTGAATGCCTGCTAACATGTCATTGAATTAATTTTAACCGAGTAGATTGCAACCCTCAATCAACTCATTTTTAGCCGTCTTCGGGTATCCTCGGGCATCGTTACTACAAAATGGTTGCCATATTGTAGAGTTTGCCATAAAATCTTTTGCATGAAAGTATGCGTATGTATGTGTGTAATATTATGTTATTAACGTACAAGGGTGGCTGTTTAATGATACTGCCAAACAATAATGCCAAATTTCAATAAATTATAACACATTTTGTTTATAATTTTGTTGGCTTTTTACCGGTCGTCCAAATTTCAATAGTGAACCACATGTTAAATAAAGTAACCTTGCACACACGCCGACCACTGACCGGTGGCGGCAAAATGTCGGTGAGTTGCCGGCGCCTGCTACTGCATTATAATTAATATTTTATGCACTATAATTACAAAAGCTACTACTTGTTTAAGTTACTGAATCGAATGAAACTGTTAGAATTTTTTTAATGTTTTAGGTCGAAAAGTCAAGAATAAAATAAAATTATAATTATAAAAAAAAAACTACTACCTAATTGTTTGACCTGTAAATAACCGGTGAGTCTGCAAGCACCTAGCACCGGCCTTATCCACTAGGCCACCGAGCTCGTATCCGAACCAGGGAAATCTTTTCTCTTCACTGATCCATACCCCCGGGCACTCGCAATTGCGATGTACAAATCGGGGATGAATGTTCTTTTGAACATTACTGTTAAATGGATCTATTGACATACGTCATATATTATAAATTATAAATAATTTTTAGTTTATAAATATTTTTTAAATATATTTTTTATTTTTGAAGAGAAAAGATTTGACCCGGTTGGGATTCGAACCTAAGTCTCCACTTCTCTAGCGTGGTGCCTTATCCACTAGGCCACCGAGCTCGTATCTGAACCAGGGAAATCTTTTCTCTTCACTGACCCATACCCCCGGGCACTCGCAATTTCGATGTACAAATCGGGGATGAATGTTCATTTGAACATTACTGTTAAATGGATCTATTGACATACGTCATATATTAAATCTTTTCTCTTCAAAAATAAAAAATATATTTAAAAAATATTCATCAACTAAGAATTATTTATAAAAAAAATATATATAAAAATGTGATTAGTTTTATTCCTAAGCGATATACGTACGTATTGCTAGAATAATGTATATATACAGTTGCCTGTTACCCTTCGAGGGGTTCACATGCCGTGCGCTCCCTTGACGTGTGTGAATAGAAACAGTGTCGATAAAACTTTAAAAATCTTCAAGTTTTAGTTTTTATTTTCTAAAAAAATCACTATTATTTTTGTTCTACTAATCGTTACTCAAACAGTTATTCCATCAAAGAAGAAAACCTCAAAGTGCCCCAGAGAAGGGGGGCCGCGGAAATTATGGATGTACCTACACCAAGTACATCAACCGCTAACCAACCTTCGAAAAGAAAAAGAGGTGAGAGAATTAAATACAATATAGATGTAGCGAATAGCTACGATATTTTTTCGGATCTCGACGAAGAAGAGATTTCCGATATATCCAATAATTTAAACATCTCTAAAAAACCGAATCAATATCCCCCTGTAATAGTAAATAGCCCTTATAATGACATCACAGAAATAATTAAAATCCTTAAATCTAAAATAAAAGAAATGAACATAAAATATCATGGCAATAGAACAACATTTTACACCTATAACAATCAAGATTTCACTTTAATCAAAAACGAATTTAAAGAAAGAAACATCGGCTTCCACTCGTACACTCCAAAAAGCGAGATAAAACCTAAAGTTGTATTAAAAGGGATGCCCCCACAAATATCAACAGAAGATATCTCAGCCGACTTATTCAATCAAGGTTTACAGACTTATAAAATTTATCAGATGGAAAAAAAAAACAGAAACTGGACCTATAAAACTACCTATATCAGTTGTTATACTCGAAAATAAAGAGCAATTAGCAAAATTAGCTTCAATTCAATATTGCTGCAGTGTGGTGATAAAATGGGAAAAATACAAATCAAATAAAGTAGTTACACAATGTTATATCTGCCAGGAATTTAATCACGTGGCCCGAAATTGTTACAAAAATCCTAAATGCTTAAAGTGCTCTGAAAATCATTTATCTAAAGATTGCCCAAATATCCTAATTGATAGTTTCACTCCTAAATGTAGCAACTGCTCTGAAGAACACTTTTCAAACTCGCCTCAATGTTCAAAATACCGAAGAAACATTGAAATACAACTAAGTAAGAAAAAAACCTGTTCTAAAAGCTATACCTAGAAATACTTTCAAGCCTACAGACCAAGCATTTCCGACATTACCAACCCCAAAATCGCAGTGGCCTCAAAGCACCTTCTCTCAAAATGACCAACATAATCCTGAACCTTCGTTCACTGACTGTTTTAAAGAAATAAAAATATCTTCAGTTCATTTAATATAAGTAAAATTATCTCGAACTTTAAAAAAATGATGTTTCAATTAAAAAATGCTGAAGACGGTATGTCAAAAGTATTTATTTTAATAGAAGGTCTTCTGTCTTTTATTGATTAATGGACTTTTTAACAAATATTTTCATATTTAATATTTGCATGCTAAAATATTTTATAATCATTATTGTTGTAAAACTACTTACAAACTTCGACTTCACTAATTCCATCACCATAATTCCACTACAAATCACTAACACTCACAATGATAACATTTTATTAAGGGTACACTATTTATTTCAAAATATGTATTTTTCTACCGCATACTTCCTTGAACTTCACCTTACGGATACTAAAGTGACATTGAACCATATCTCTAGCAAACCAAACAACTTAATTTCCACGCTTACTATCAACATAACTACTGAATTAACTAATAAACATATACCCTCAAATCTGTTATTGTTATCATTCTCTATTAATTATGTTTATATATGTATGTATGTGTGTATATATGTATATACATATTTTTTTTTACGCTCTAGTAATCTTAATTTCACATTGAAATAAAATGTTAACTAATAACGAGAAAATTAAATTCATGATATGGAATGCACAAACAATTCGTCGAAACGATGTAGAATTTAAATTATTTCTAGAGCAAAATCAACCCCACATCATTTCTGTGTGTGAAACCCGGCTTTCACAGCAAGACAGGTTCACGGTTCCGGGATATAAGATTTACAGAAATGATCGTAACAGAGCGGGAGGGGGCGTCATGATTTTAGTTCGCTCCGATGTCCAACACCACTTTCAGCTTGTGCCCAACTTGAAATTCACTGAAGCAGTCGCTATTAATACAATCATTAACAATAAATCAACTACAGTAATCTCCGTTTACATTCCACCAAATAAAATAAATATCGTAGATATCAACAAACTATTTCATTCAAACAAACACGTTTTAATTTTTGGTGATCTAAACGCAAAGCACGTTCAATGGAATTGCCATAGCACAAACAAAAATGGAAAACTCATTTTAAACTACCTATTAAAAAATGAAATTCAATTACATAGTCCGTTTGAACCAACCCACATTCCTACTCAGGAAAAATACAAACCTAGTATCATTGACCTAGCCCTGACCAAAAATATTCAAAATTTATCTCCACTCATCGCTTTACCTTGTCTCAATTCGGACCACAACCCTGTGATTTTTCGTATTGGATCATCACTAACCATTTACCCTAATAAAAAGAAATTCGTATTCAAAGAAGCTGATTGGCCAAAATTTCGTAAAACGTTAGATTCACAAATTAGCATAAACCCTATAATTAAAAACCCTCACGACATTGATCGTAACATTAAAAAACTAAACCAGTACATCAAACTCTCGATGAGTGCTTCTATACCTCAAAAATCGTCAAAAACGATCCGTTGCAACAATTTACCGTTAGTTCTGTTAGTACTAATAAAAATTAAAAATAAACTTAGGAAAAAATATCAACAAAATAAATCCATTATACCAAAGACAGTTTTTTATAAATTCAATAATTATGTCCGATCTCGCATCAACAGTTTGGAAAAACGAAAACTGGGCAAATTCTCTGAACTCATTTACACCCGGTGACAAAAATATTTGGAAAATACATAGGATCTTTACTAAGTGCTCTTCAAAAATTCCTCCATTAAAACAAAATAGTTGTTATGCCTATCTGGATAGTGATAAAGCCGACCTACTAGCCACCCATTTTCACTCGACTCATTTAATTACATCAAATTTTGGCTCAAATCACCATCAACGGAAAATTCAAAAATCAGTCCGTGACTATCTAAATCTCCCACTTAATCACAATTTCCCTTCGATCTCACCCAGAGAGACTAGTAGAATAATCAGAAACCTGAAAACAAAAAAAGCCCCAGGTGACGATGGAATTCCCGCAATAGCTATAAAACACCTCAGCAGAAAAGCCATTTTCCATGTAACAAAAATATATAACTCCATGTTAAGGTACAGTTATTTCCCTAAGGCTTGGAAAACCTCAAAAACCATCGCGATTCCCAAACCAAACAAAGACCCCAAGCATTATTCAAATTACAGACCTATAAGTTTATTAAATATAATTTCCAAAATATTTGAACGAGTATTATTAATCCGTATCCACAATCACACCAGACAGAACAATCTAATTGCAGAAGAACAGTTCGGATTCAGGGCACACCACTCCACTGTTGACCAATTAGCTCGACTCACCGACTTCATAACGAAGGCATTTAACGAAAAAAAAAACATGTTGGGATGCTTATGCTAGATCTTGAAAAAGCATTTGACACCGTCTGGCACACCGGTCTCATTTATAAATTGATTACGTACAAATTACCCTCCTTACCTTATTCACATTATCTATTCATTCCTATCCAACAGACAATTCTATACCCAAATAAACTCATCATCCTCCAAAATACATACCCTTCCCGCTGGTCTTCCACAAGGTTCCTGCTTATCCCCAACACTTTTTAACCTGTTCCTATCTGACTTACCAACGCACCCTAATGTAATAACATCCCTATACGCAGATGATACGGCATTATACACAACCTCTTACCGAATGGACACAATAGAAAATAGATTACTACAAACTTTCAAAAAAATCAATAAATACTGCCAAAGATGGAAACTGAAGGTAAATACAAGTAAATCAGAAGCCATTATTTTCACTAAACGAAGGCCACTCATAGGCAAACATATTACTTTAAACGGTGAAAACATCCCTTGGTCCAAATCTGTAAAATACCTTGGTTTAACGTTAGACAGATCCTTAACTTACACTGCCCACATAAACGATAAAGTAGACAAAGTAAAAAAAATCATATACAAGATGTTCCCTTACTTTCACAAAAAATCTAAATTGAGTCCAAAAAATAAACTTATATTATACAAAACAGTTATTCGATCCCAAATCACATATGCTTCACCCGTGTGGAGCTCAACTTGCACAACCAACTACCGCAAACTCGAAAGAATACAAAACTTGTGTATGAGGATAATCAATGATTACCCTCGGTATACAAAAATATCAACAATGCTGCACGATCTCAATCTTATCCCTATCCAACTTCACATCCACGATCAAACAAAAAATTACTTTGGTAAAACAACAATCTCGGAAAATTCACTTATACGAGAAATCGGTAATTACAATAAATCATCATTAAAAAGATATACACACAAAAGAACAAAACATATACTCCTCACTTAATCTAACTTATAGATTATTATTATTATTATTATATATTATTATTATTTTATAGTGGTGTTCAACATTTGTTATAATACATTCTTTAGTTTTCTTGTTGTTTTTTTTTTTTTTTTACTATTATATGAAGTAAGACATATACTTATAAGCTTTATTAATTGATTTTATTTATTTATCAATATTATATATTTTTTTTTTTTTTTGTTGTGTAGGTTTTTTCTATTTTTCCTGCTGTTAAAAGATAAACTTTGAACTGTAAAGCCTATTCACAATTATAAAATTATATTATTCATGTAGTGGACTTATACCGGAACATGAATACTTAATATGAATTGTAAATTGTAAAAATGTAAATAAAGTATTATTATCTATCTATCTGTATATATACATATATTTTTAAAAATACGCATAGCAGTGCTAGAGATGACATTGACAAATTCGTGAGGGAAGAGCAGCAGAGTGTGGAGCGGAACCACGGCCACTTGCCCACCCCAGGCCGGTCCACGTGCCAACATTCCCTCCTCCATCTGTTATTTACTACAATGCCAACTATTTTGCAAAGTTGATACTTTTTTCAATTCAGAATAGCTATATTACTTCAAAGAGTGAATACTCTATTTGCATTGAGATTTTTTTTTTTGAATATTTAAAATTCATGCCAGTATTCATCAACTTATAAAAGTTAAAGAACGCGCAATAGTTACACATTTTAGTTTTTTAAAAATTGTTTGTTATGATTTCTGTACTCTTATCCCTATATGAAATAGTCAGTTGGCCTCTAACTTTCATAGAGTGCGGGCGTGTTTAAAGTGTTCTCGTGACTGTTAATTTTATTATCGTTTTTTTGTTTTATCTCATGTTAGCTAAAATAATTTTATACACAACTTAATGAAATCGGAAGATGAGGTAGGTGTTACTTCATTAATTTCCCAAAATTGCCAACTTTCTTCTAAACCAAATAGCCACGATGTTATAGAAGACTCAAATTCGAAGAAAAGAAATCTCGAAGGCTCTCCACTAAACCAATCACCAGTAAAAAAAATGGGTAAATATTATCAGGAAATTTCACCTATAAAAATTAGCAATAGATTCCAAATATTATCTGAAACCGACCTTACAACCAATAAACCTTGTTCTTCTAAACAAACAACCGCTCAAGAGAGTATTATTACTGAAAATAAACAGGTTACACCTAAAATCCCCCCGATATTTTTACATAATGCCAATAATCACCAACTCCTAATAAATGACCTAAATTCATTATGTATGAATCCATTTTCTACAAAATTAGCCGGTAAAGACACCAAAATAATGCTCTCTTCCATTGATGACTACAGAAGAATTACTCGATATTACGATGAAGAAAAAATCGAATATCATACTTTTTCTTTAGAAAAAAATAAAACCCTCAATGTCGTTATTAGAAAGGTGCCATACTCTATTACGGATGAAGAACTAAAATCCGAACTGATCTCTAAAGATTTCGATGTGTTATACGTATCGAGAATATTAAATAAAGAAAAAAAACCCACCCCTCTTTGTTCAGTTTCAATAATAAATAATACAAAAGCAAAAGATATTTTTAAACTCGAAGATTTATTTTCCGCTCTAATTTCAGTGGAACCAAAAAATAAAAACAATGATATCCCCATGTGTACCAACTGTCAAAGATTCGGCCACACGAAGAATTATTGTCGACTAGAACCAAGGTGTGTTAAATGTAAAGAAAATCATCATTTTTCAAAATGCCCACTAAAATTCACTGAAAAACCATATTGTGTCAACTGTAATGAAGCACATGCAGCTAGCTATAGAGGTTGCCCTTATTATCAATCAATTAAAAACAAAACAAACTCACCTGCCGTTCCAAGCAATATCGAAAACAAAAATGAAGAAACTCCATCAAATCGTAAACCTTTTCGTAAAGTCACACCAAATTTTCCGTATTCTTCTGCCTTATCACCTGAACAACAACCACAAAAAAAAACTAATACCGACGACAACAGTGAAAACATATTGACCGCTATTACAAAAATAATAATCAACGCTATAAAACCATATTTATCACAAATAATGAAACATTTAAGTTCGCTAGTAACCTCCTTCTTTACAACTGGGCCTTAGTGTAAACAACAGCCCATCGACTGTTACTAATTCCTTCCCAACCTGTTATAATAAATATGTTTATTTTTATTTTTATCATTATTTCTACAGTCCTAATGATATTATATTATTTTATTATGGCCTCTGAAATAAAAAAATTAAATATGTTAAACTGGAATGCTTATGGCATTTTTTCACAAAAAACGAATTTAAAATATTTCTTGAATCAAACTCCATCGATATAGCCTGTATATCTGAAACACATTTATCAAGTAATATTAAATTTAATATACCAGGCTATGTAATTTTGAGAAAAGACAGGAACAGTTCGACAGCCTCTGGTGGAGTAGCTCTTATCATCAAAAATAATATCAGTTTCTCCGAAAATATTATTCTCGACATATCAAATATCGAATTTATATCCATTCGTCTAAACTCTATTCCCAGCACTGTTATTACAGCAGTATATAAGCCCCCAAATAAAAAACTCAAAGAAGAAGAAATTCTAAAATTATTACCTCTCAATGAACATACTTTAGTATTAGGTGACATGAATTGTAAACATATATACTGGGGGTGTCGCAAATCTAACTCAAATGGTATTAAATTACTAGACATTTGTTCTAGACATAATATTAAAATCACAGCACCTCCTGAACCTACATTTTTTAGAAGAGGGTGTACGCCAGACATCTTAGACATTATGCTATCAACAAATATCAGCCTACCTATAACAACCAAAACAATAGCCGCTCTAAATTCGGACCACATCCCAATAGTAATTCAGTTCTCAACCGAAACTCCTGAAATTATCACTCGTAGATCTATGATTAAAGGATTTATTAACTGGGATATTTACAAACAATTGATGGAGCAAAATATTTGTTTAAAAAAGAAGATTCACCACAAACATGAAATTGATGAAGCCATAAAACAATTTACAGAAAATATATCTAAATGCATAAATGACTCCACAGTAAAACCATTCCACAAAAAAAGAAATAGTTTTTTAAGCAATGTTCCAAATTCCATCCTATTAAAAATAAAAGAAAAAAATTATGCTAGAAGACAGTGGATGCGAACTAAAAATCTGAAATTCAAAAAAATATGGAACAACTTAAGACGTACTATCAAAACAGAATTAGATAATTTCACATTAGCACAATATAAAAATTATGTCACAAACCTGGATCAAAATGACCAATCCCTATGGAAGGCTACGAAACGGCTATTAAACAAGCAAGAAAAAATTCCAAGCCTATCAGAAAATGGTGATTTTATCACTAGTGATGTGGAGAAAGCTGAAGCCTTCGCAGACTATTTTGAAAAAACATTTTCTAACCCAACAAGAGAAACAAGTCCGTCAAGAACAAACTCAACATTTTATGAAATCGATGAATTTGTAGCATTACCACAAGCAACAGTACAACTTCCATTGAAATTTACAACTCCGAAAGAGATTTTTGAGCATGTTACAAAACTTAAAACAAAGAAAAGTCCGGGTCATGATTTAATTCCAGTTATTGCCATTAAAAAATTACCGAGAAAAGCCATAATTTTCATAACTTCAGTTTTCAATAGTTGCTTGCGAACAGGTTATTTTCCTGATATTTGGAAGAAGGCTGAACTGGTAGTTATCCACAAAACAGGAAAAAACGCTAAACAAATCAGTAGTTACAGACCTATAAGCCTCTTACCAATATTAGGAAAACTTCTAGAATCAATTATAAAAGGGCGCCTAACTTCATTTTTTCAGGAAATAAACATTATTCCAGATTTTCAATTTGGATTTCAGGTCAGTCATTCCACAGCACACCAACTTTCAAGACTAACAGAATTTATAGTAAACGGCTTCGAAATGAAAAAAACACACACTTGTCACATTTTTAGACTTTCAACAAGCATTTGACAAGGTATGGCATCAGGGTCTCTTATACAAACTGAAGTCAGTAGATACTCCAAAATATTTATATGATATTCTATATTCCTTCCTCAACCAACGTACTTTCACCGTCCGAATAAACAACACCATCTCAACCACCAGACCTATCAGTGCTGGTACTCCACAAGGATCAGTTATATCTCCCATCCTCTTCAACTTTTATCTCCACGATATCATACAATCGTCCGAAACCTCCATAGCCATGTTTGCTGATGACACGGCAGTTTTTTCTCAACATGAAAATATAACAATAGCCAGAAATACGCTCCAAACTCACCTCAACGAACTAGAAAAGTATCTTAAGAAATGGATGATTAACCTAAATATACAAAAATGCATAGCCAAAATTTTTACCCTTAGACGACCAACAGACCCATCGGAACTGGTTCTAAATGGTAACAGACTTCAGTGGAATCCATCTAATGAGGCAGTGAAATACCTTGGTGTTCATCTCGATCGTCGCCTTACCTGGAATCACCACATCAATATTAAACTTACAAAGACCTACGCAAGGCTGGCAATGCTGTACCCGATAATAAACCGAAAATCGACTCTTAAACCAAGTACAACTATTTTAGTCTACAAAACTATACTCAGGCCATTAATGATGTACGGTTGTGAAGTGTGGGGTGCTGCATCCTCTACCAAACGGAAAAAAATTACAATGTTTCCAAAACAAGGTCCTGAGAATTGCTGTAGATGCTCCCTGGTTTGTAAGAAATAGTCAACTACACCGCGAATTAGACATAGAATCAATAGACGATTTCATCAAAAAATGCTACACCAGGTTTCATTGCAAGTTACCAGCGGTTAAAGGTGCAGTAGCTTTCAACATAGGAGCTCAAACAACATCCCGTAGATTGAAACCAAGACTCATGCAAGACGTCCTAATGTAAACACCATGACTATTTTATCCAATATTTACTTTTTCGTTTTAAAACCAATTACTGTTCTTATTACTACAATTTGATTGTATTACTTCATTTTTTTTTTTTTTTTTTTTATTACTATTTTTTTTTTTTTTTTTTTTGTGTATACACTTGTCTGTTATTTTTTATTATTAATTTTTGTTAATTACTTTATTTGTATATTACTATGATAACTTTTTCCTTTATTTAATTTTATTATTTTTATTTTTATTCTTTTTATATATTTCTTTTTCTTTTAATTATTTATTTTTTTTATTTTTTTTTTTTATTTATTTATTTATTTATTTTTTTTTTACTTTTCCCCTATTTGATTATCATTATTATTTTATTTATTTACTTTTTATTGTTACGTATTTTAATTTTTTTTTTTTTTGTTATTATATACTTCCTCTACAGTTACAATTATTCTAAAATTATTGGTGTCTCTTGCACGAGACTATACCCTCCCTTCTACTATTGTTAACACATTATTAATATTGTTAAACCATCCATGTAAGGCTTACCAGGCCGATCTGGAAATAAAAAAAAAAATAAAAAAGATAATAAGTATATGAAATAGTAACCAGCCATAAAACTAGCTTAAACTAACTATGGAAAAATAGACTATTTACTATTTTAAATTATTTATTGTAAGTAGACCGTCAATTATCCGAGCTATCGGAACGTTCAAATAACGGTACAATTTTTTTTTATTTTCGAAATATGATTTTAATTAAACTGATCATCTAATTACTTATTTGTATTGTTAAAATTATTTTGATTTAAAAATAAAATTAAACGAAAGACAACTTTGTGATCACTTTTTGTTTTAAAAAATACATGTCATCATCCATGCCAACAAAAAGGAAACGACAGCAATTTTCGTTTAAAGACAAAATGGAAATCTCTGAGTGGCTAAGAAAAGTGAATTGGGACAGACATATCGATTTCGGGTAATGAACAATAAAGGTAACCAAAAATAATTCTAATTCAAACCTCAGGTACCCCATAATCTTTAGAGTGAGAAGCGCAGTTTGAGTCATAAAACTTTGAAAAAAGCGAAAAGTGTACTGTTGGAAGATGCTGTTTACACATATTGATTTTTTTTTTTTAACGAATTTCGATTATCCGAAATTTTGATGTTCCGAACGATCCCTAAATAAAATGTTAGTTATTAAGTTTTGGCATTCTACTCCATAATGGATATACTTAACATTACTCTACAAGTTTCAGAAAAAAATATTTCCGATATTCAGGTTCAACCTCTAAAACAATTCAATTTAATTTATAAAATAAGAAGCTTAAATAATGTATTGCTAAAAAATAGAAACAAAAAAAAAAAATAGAAAAAAAGCGTTTAAATTTTGAAAACAACACCCAAAACTGGGTAATATATGTAAGATGTACATCAGAAAAACAATATAAACTACAGTAAATTATAAAACTGACATTGAAAAAAAAAAAATGACATACAAATTATGCAATGACAATAGCATTAAAAGTATAATAAATTATAATAATAGTATAAGTTTACCGGACAGTTAGTACAAATTAACAATAATAAAAATATAAAAATAAAATACTGGCAACAATTTTTTAAAAAGTTATAGTCCTAATTACTTGAATATGAGAACCTATTATTCTAAAATTGAATAGAAATTTTGCACCCATTAGTCACTGTAGAGTTAAGCTTTAAAGTGAAACACACTTTTAACAAAGTTATAGTTCTATTCATATTTCATATACAAATTTCAAAATATGGAAAGTTATTACACAGTAAATAGGAAAATAAAATTATTTATTATAGTAAAGTTGATAATATGTTATATCTTTTTAGTTGCTGGTTAGATTAATTGTTTTAGAAGTTTAAACCTGAAGAATACAAACAATTTTACCCGAAACAATTAATGCAATTATAAAATATATTCATCAAGGACAAGAATGACAAAAGTTTTAATATTATAAATTATGAATAAAATAGGCAGTACGGCGATTAAAGAAGTTGTTAAATGTAACAGAAATAAAGTTAAATTAAAATCAAATCAAACATTTGCTTCATTTATTTAAATCTTCTAGAGAGTTCTAGGCCGAATTTGAACAAGACTTAAATTTTCTCATGGCTAAAGATTTTTGCGTCTAGTGATATATGAGAGAGAATAAACCATGTATATAACAAATAATAGGTTTATGATCTAGCTGGATTAGTCCAACCTAACAAGCAGAGTTGGGTTAAATTATGTTTTTATTCTACAATCTGTCTATATATACTTATCTAGTTCTAAACTCAAAACCTTTCATTGTTATATAAATTATAATTTTTTTAAACAAATATTTAAAAAAATATATATTTTTATAATTATTATGTAATGTCAACATTGAAATAATAAGTAGACCTATAAATAAAGTCAACAAACATTATATTTTACAGTTGAAATGTTTTTAAAGTAAATAATAAATTAATTATTATTTCTGAAAAATATTTCTCTCCGGTGCTTGGAAATGAATTTTAATGGGTTTGTAATGTAATCTACTGCAAATATCTAAACAGTCCTTGGTAAACATGAATTTTTAAAAGCTCATCATTAGTATTAATGAATTCTGATATCTTACGTTTGAATAAAAAATTACCTTTTAATTAAAAAATTGCGTTTATAAGTGGTAATTTTTTTTTAATGTCTTCATAATTACGGTATTTAAAAATGAGAAACGATATTCTGGCGAACATTAAAACCTATATTCAGGTTACCTAAGATATTCAAAACTGTTGTTCAATGCAATGAAATAAAAATAGAAAATATTTTATACAATTCGAAAAGTATTTGTAAAATGCCGGTAATTGCTTATTAGTCTCATTTAATAGAGTTAAATTTTAAATGTTAGGTTTAAGTCGCAGTGCACACTGTAGAAACCGGTTTCTAGAAACGCTGCGTACACCAACCTACCTACTATCTTCCAGTTTTAAGCAACTTCGTTTCCATGTTTCTAAAAACCGGTTTCTCCATTGTGCACCGCGCCTAACAAATAGTATTTATTCAAATTAACTTCTCTCTAAAATCAAAATAAATTTTCTTGTTTCGTCATTCGATCAACTACCAGGTATGCAAGTTTAAAATGTCGTTTATTTCTTAAAATATATACACAGTAATTTAAAAAAAAGTATAATATATTTTATTCAAAGTACTGACCCTCGCTTTCTACACATTTTGTCCATCTCTCGGGCAATATATGGATACCATTCCAAAAGAATGCTTCATCTTTATTTGAAATCCATTCATCGAGCCATTTTCGTACGTTTTCGAAATTGTTGAAGTGTTGCTCCGCCAATGAGTGTCCCATCGATGAGAAGAGATGATAATCAGAAGGCGCCAGGTCAAGTGAATACGGCGGGTGGGGTAGGAGTTCCCAACCAAGCGAAGAAATCGTTTCCTTAGTCAATCTGGCTGAATGTGCAGGAGCGTTATCATGCTGAAGAATGACTTTGGCGTGCCTGTGAGCCCATTCTGGGCGTTTTTCGATCAATGCGTGACTCAAATTGATCATTTTGTTGTCGGTAGCGCTCGGTATTGACTGTTTCGCCGGGTTTGAGAAGCTCGTAGTAGACTACTCCCTTCTGATCCCACCACACACACAGCATTGTCTTCTTCCCAAAACGATCCGGTCTTGCACTCGATGTGGATGGTTGTCCTGGCGTTACCCATGATTTTTTTCGTTTGGGATTCTGAAAATAAATCCATTTTTCATCGCCAGTTACAACTCGATGCAAAAAACCCTTTCTTTCGTGGCGTAAAAGCAGCATTTCGCACACAGTTTTTCGTTTTTTCCATCTGTCGTTCGTCCAATTCATGTGGAACCCATTTTCCAACCTTTTGAATCTTTCCCATAGCTCTCAGGCGATCGGAAATGGCTTGCCTAGTGACATTCAAACTGTTCTGCCATCATTTGTTGGGTTTGGGTATTGTCTTCGTCTAATAAAGATTGCAATTCGAAGTCCTCAAACTTTTTTGGTCGATTTTCTCGTTTTTGATCAGTAACATCAAAATCACCACGTTTGAAACTTTGAAACCAACGTTCACATGTCCTGACGGTTGGAGCAACATCGCCATAAGTCTCAACAAGAATTCGATGACATTCAGATGCCTTTTTCTTTTGATTAAATAAGAAAATCATGACATGCCACAAATGCTCTTTATTTGGCTTAAAATTAGACATTTTTAACACCAAAGAAAGGTATGATACGTCCACGTAAACGACTTAAAAACAACTAACTTTTGTAAACAAATGACTAACAAACAAAATAGCGTTTAGAGATAAGCAAATCCTTCAATAGGCTAAGAGCGCATTCTATTGGAATTAAAACGACATTTTAAACTTGCATACCTGGTATATAGACTACGTACCCCCTTTTTATGATCCCTAGTAAACTATAATCGCTATAAATACAACTTTAGTTAGTTACGTAACCTTCATATATGTACCTTCATATATTAGGAACTCAATATATCTTAAGTACTTTAAGTTCATCATGTATAATTCGAAATATAAATGGATATCATATACTTTTAACCTTCTGATAGACACGACTCCTGGACCAATAAATACGGGCGCGCGTATCTCACAGCTACCATTTAGTTGTAATAAGCATATCTGCCTTTTTAATTGCCATATAAATATTATATAGTATCAAAAAGGACGATATGTTAATTTATATAGTTTTCTTGGCATAGTTTATGCGTTAAAAAAAAAACAAAAAAACTTATAAACTAGTAAATGATACTCGCATAATATACCTCTAAGATAAAATACAACCATTGCAACAAATTTTTGAATGCTGCCTAATTAAGTTAAGTTATTGCTCCCTGCGAAAACTGGCAATAGCCCATCCCATTATTGTCCCGTAAGTTTGTTACTCTACATGGGATACATTTTCGAAACAATAATTCTTAATTACATGATTTATGTTCAGCATAAAATAATTCCTAATGAGTGAACCGGTTTCCAAGCCTAATTGAGCACGGAACATGCATTAGTTAGGCTACAGAAAGAAATTACAGACAATTTAAACAAAAAATAAGGCCACAGCTATGATAGCACTAGATTGTTCCAAATCATTTAATTCGGTCTCACACCGGCTACTTTGCCAAAGGCTTATCGATCTTGATTGTCCGGAACAATTATACTCGATCTTAAAATCATTTCTCAGCAAGAGATCATTAGCGGTTCAAGTTTCTAAAGATATTTCTGATCTGATTTTTTTCACATGCGGAGTACCACAAGGTGCGGTATTATCTCCAGTCCTCTTTTCCATTGATACTGCGAAAATAGTTGGAGCTCAATACTTGAACGCAACTGTTACGGCGTTTGCAGATTATATTGCTATCACAAGTAGCAGCTTGAACGCAAGCAAGGCCTCAAAACAATCGGAAAAAGTTTGTCAGAATACAGCTGAGAAGCTCATACAGTTAAACATTGATGTTAACCCTGATAAAACAAAAGGTATTATAATTTCTTTTCAAAAAGAAACTTCTAACGAAATTCGACATTAATAATTTTGTCAACAAACTTTCGTAAAACATTGTTTACTTAGGTATTACATTTGACAGACACCTTAAGTTTGCGGCCCATTCACTTAATAAAATAAGAATAGCTAAATTACAATCTTTCAAACTAAATCACTTTTGCGTTTAAAATTCATTTTATATAAGTGTGTAATCCGACCAACCTTGCTGTAGGGGTACCGTTATTTTCATCTATTGGGAAAAGTTCACACAACAAACTTCAATCATTCCAAAATGGTATGATGAGAAAAACAATGCAAAGAGTCAAAACAACGAAAATATACGAGGAATTAAAAGTAAAAAAAATTAAGGAGTTTTTGGCTGTTAGAATAGAATATTTTTTCGATACCTTAAAAAATATTACAAATTCTCTGTACAGCCAAATGTTGACCGTAGGAGAACCTAATCGATTAAAAAAATTATCTTGAAAATAAGGATTTAAGTTATTTTAGTGTGCTTATACACATAAATAAACGGTGTGTACCTAGATAAAACGATTTCCACCGTTAGAGGTTGCGCTTAGGTGACACGGAAAAGTCCGTTAAATTTCAGAGTTCGTTCAAATTAAATTTAACAAACATTTCCGTTCCATTTCTGATGTATCAGAAGATTATATGGGAGAGTACAATCCGTTTCATGTTCTCAGGCTGTAAATGAAATTCGACTTGAAAAATATATTTAAAAAAAAAATTATAAAAGTTATAAAATCTAGTTTATAACAAAAGTTTATAAATTAAAATAAAAAATAATGTATTTTTTCAATTATTATTATTCTATTTTTATTAGTCAAATCTTGTTAGTATCTGTTAGAAAAGTCCTTTCTCCACTGGCTTTAAATACAATAAAGCTATAGAGGGTGAAGTAATGTGGATTATCGGAATGTTATTCCATCATGTGTGTAACGAATAATTTGATTAATTAAATATGTCCTGATTATGAAATATTTCATCAATATCAATATTTACTAATTTCTGATTTCTAGTATTATTATTCATAACTACGAAACCACATAATAGAATTTATATTTTTGGTGATTTTTTTGAGAAACATATGTCAAAGTCAAATCACTTTATAACGTATTATAAATAACTCTGCGTTTTCCATTTTTACATTCAGATGGAAAACTTTAGTAATAAAGTTTATTTTTTAAAATATTTTATACATTTTATAAGATATATCATAAGATTATTAAAGTTGTTTGTAAACAGCAAATTCACCCACAAATATTGTTTTGTAAATGAGCATCTCACTTAGGAAGGCAGGTTAACCAATGAAAAAATTCAACGTGAAAAATTAATTTCTATGGCTCATTTATTTCTTTTATTGTCTTATTTTTAAATTTCTTTGGTGTAAATTTTAACTTCAATGCATACAAATATTCTATATAAATATAATTCGAGTGGTTTTAAATTCATGTATCGCACTGTAATGAGTATCTATAGTACATAACAAAATTTACTTATTTGAAAAAAAAAATCCAATATTTCTCTTTATGGATTTTAAAAAAAGAGGTGTTAAATGAAATTTTATTTCATTTTTTCCTGAAATTTTTAGATTAACTAACAATAATATATAATGAAATAATAATTATTATTATATATATATATAATCTACTGATCATTGAAGAAATACATTTCAAATTGAGCCACCTCGTCCTTATAGTCGATTTAGAATTCCACATAACTTTTAATATTAAAAAAAAAAAAAAAAAAAAAATCATAATTTTCCAATTTTGAAGATGAGCAAAATATAAACCGTTAATTTAGGACCCTTCAATCAATTGAAATTCTTTTAAATGTCATTCTTATACGAGAATATATATATATATATATATATATATATATATATATATATATATATATATATATATATATATATATATATATATATATGAGGCTATGAGAGCAAAAGTGGCCTAACCCACAAAATATAAAAAAATCTGATTTAGTCATTTTTTGCAACTATAACGCCATCTGGTGGTGTTAATGTGTTTGAAAAATTGGTTCACATGGTGGTTCAATTTTTCAAACACATTAACACCACCAGATGGTGTTATAGTTGCAAAAAATTACTGAATCGGATTTTTTTATATTTTGTGGGTTAGGCCACTTTTGCTCTCATAGCCTCATATATACAGTGGAGTCTCACTTATACGAATGTGAGGGGGGACAGAAAATGTTTCGTATAAGTGAATAATTCTTATAACTGAATAGTACTAGGTTTCGTGGCTATTTTAAAATAAAAGAAATTCTCTATTAAACAAAAGTCACAATTTTGTTGTTTGTACATATTTTGTAGTTAGATAACGTTGTACATTATAATATTTTCAAGGCTCATATTACATCTATGTATTACATGTATTACACATACTTAAACAAAAAGCAAGATAAGAATTTAAATAAGCATCACCCCTAAGTTTTTAAATAATATATGTACATATTCATTTTGTCTTTAAAAAATCCGTAATTTTAGATTGCTTAGTTTTTCTGCAAGTAACGGTATATAATAGCTGTTCCCATTCAATTATGGCATCGGTCTCTTTCTCGCTAAAGTCGTTGGGAGAGGCAAAACGTTTTACAACCTCAGATGCAGCGACCGTTTAGATAAATCTTGGTGGTGGTCCAGACTTTTCGTCATCAGAACTTTGGGAATCGAAATCTTTAAAACTTTTTTCGGTTTTTGTGACATCGGCAATGATCTCCTGGTCATTTGGAGTACGCAGACTGCCATGTTGTTGTCAAATCCAACAAACTTTTCGAACGTTACGCCTGGGTGAACGTTGGACCGCTCAGGAGGTTTTTCTAAGGTGCCTATATCATCTCCCGCTACACTTGATTCATCGACATATCCTTCCTTATTTACTCCGGCTATACGAAAGAACTTTTGTATTGTAATAGGCTGAACAGCCTTCTAAGTTACTGTCGTAAACTGCATACCTTGTAAAATATGTCTCTTCGTATAACTGAATAGTATTTACACCAGGAGAACAAACTAACTTTCGTAGAGGTGGATATTGCGTATAACTGAATATCCTGAATATCGCACAAGTGAATAATTGATTACACAGGATTAAATGGAGTTTCGCAGAGGAACGAAAAATTCTTCGTTGAAACTGAATGTTTCTTACAAGTGAGTTTCGTAGAAGTGAGACTCCACTGTATATACATTTATTGAAATTTATAACTGTATAAAATATATACATCAAGTAAACGTATTTACAATGATTATAATAACATGTTAAAACTTGAAAAGAAATACTCATCAGTAGCACTTTATTAAAAATTATACACTACAAGATCTCTAGGCAATCTGCGTTTCAGACGCCTCGGAGGATTATCAGGAATGGAGTGGGAAGCAAGTTGGGAAACGGATATGAGTGGTTATGGAGCTTACAAGGGGAGGACACACTCAGTCTCTCACGGATCTTGTTGGCAATTTTTTTGGAGGTTCCTGGTCAAAAAATATTAGACACGTATTTTGCCGTTCCGACCAATGGGCCCTAGAAGCCGAGAAAAAAATAAAATAGCATTAAACTAATTTATTTTTTATCTCGAGTTTAAAAAATCATATCGACATGATTCTTGCACCAAGATTTTCAGTTTTGATTGTGAATTAAAGGAAAAATACAGTCGCTCCATAGATTTTGGTTTAGATTAATTAAATTCTAAAAAAATGATTAGTTTTTCAAGCAAACTACCTCTATAGATTTTTAGAGAACCCCTCTTGAATGCTGAATTCGAATCCGATATCGGTTCTTGTGAAAAAATTATATTGAATATACTTCACTTAAAAAATTTTAGCTTTTACACTGTAAAATGTGATAGAAAATTCTTTTAGCCCTAGAATTCCATCTCAGCACCCTCAAAACTCAGGAAACGTATGTATATATATATATATATAGATATCAATAAAAAAAAAAAAAAAATATATATATATACTAATTGGGAGAAATAATTAGTTACTTTAATTATTATTAAAATAATTATAATTATTAATTATTTATTGTAATGATAACTTATTACAAATTAATATTTACATTATATACAGAAAGAACCACATATTAGATGTGATTGTTAAGTATTTACAATTTTTATTTTATTTTGCAGTTGAACATGTTGAACATATTACAATCAAATCTAATAAGTGGTTCTTTCTGTATATAATGTAAATATTAATTTGTAATAAGTTATCATTACAATAAATAATTAATAATTATAATTATTTTAATAATAATTAAAGTAAGAAATTATTTCTCCCAATTAGTATATATATATATATATATATATATATATATATATATATATATATATATATTTATATTATATATATATATATATATATATACATACGTTTCCTGAGTTTTGAGGGTGCTGAGATGGAATTCTAGGGCTAAAAGAATTTTCTATCACATTTTACAGTGTAAAAGCTAAAATTTTTCAAGTGAAGTATATTCAATATAATTTTTTCACAAGAACCGATATCGGATTCGAATTCAGCATTCAAGAGAACCCTTAAATTCGAAATTTCATCCAAATAGAAAAATAAAAGTTTGTAAGCTTCAAAGTTTGCCTGACCAAATGGTAGGCAACTTTTGTTTAAATTGATAAAAACATGAATTACGCTTAGATGGTTTAACGTATCAACATTATTTTTTTACACAAAATATAGGGTGGTAGTACGCTTGAAATGTATTTGGTTTCATCATCCTATCTGGTTTCAAACTCAAGTAAAAAATCAAAATGTTTTTCGGATTTTCCAATTTTTTTAATAGGCTTTTGTTCATCGAATTTTACATTTATATGCATCAAAAGAAAGCTGAAACCCTCCTCTTTCCAGCGATACCAACCAGTGAATTGCATGACAAAGTAATGACGATTTAAAGGTATGCAACCAATAATCGGTTTTAAAATTTTATTTTCCTGGAAGAGGGTGAAAAAAAATGATATTTTTTGATTTTGTTGAATAACCGTTTTTTAATGTTTTTGAGGGTGCTGAATTAGAATCTGACCTCAATTTTTGTGTGAAAAAATCTATAGAGGTAGTTTGCTTGAAAAAACTAATCATTTCTTTAGAATTTAATTAACCTAAACCAAAATCTATGGAGCGACTGTATTTTTCTTTAATTCGCAATCAAAACTGAAAATCTTGGTGCAAGAATCATGTCGATATCATTTTTAAACTCGAGATAAAAAATAAATTAGTTTAATGCTATTTTATTTTTTTTTCTCGGATTCTAGGGCCCATTGGTCGGAACGGCAAAATACGTGTCCAATATTTTTTGACCAGGAACCTCCAAAAAAATTGCCAACAAGATCCGTGAGAGACTGAGTGTGTCCTCCCCTTGTTAGTATGAAAGGATAGGTATCTGGTGTGGCTAAATCAGCAACATATGGAACATTAAGATCTTTATAGATAGGTTTATTGGTGACAGAGTAAGAAGCATTAAGGATTTTTCGAAGGATTTTGGATTGAAGAATTGAATTCAAGATGAATTGGATGGTTTAGTGGAGCCCCAAAGCTCAACTTCGTACGTCCGAATAGGTCTAATCACAGTCATGTATATGAGTCTTATATAATTAATTAGGAGCTTTGAACGTTTGTCTAGTAAATGTTCAAGTAGTCTGTAAAGACGGGCAGTTTCTTGTCGTGTTAGTCTTTTTTACGAGAAAATTAAAATAATAAATCGATTTATCTAAGATAGGATATATGAAATAATGAGAGGAATTATGCAATGACATGCAGAATGAAAACGATTCAACACAATTTACTCAAAATTATGTACAAGAGATGTGGTCAAAACGGTAATTTCCGAATGAATAGATTTCTTTATAAAAGTTGAATAAATGAATAAATTTAACTACTTTGTTAAGTTATTCCTTTTGAGCGAAGGAGATTCCATCCATATTTTTAATTGCCCTTTATAAATATAGACGTAGTATGACTTTATTTATGAAGGATAAATTATAAAGAACGTATGGCTAAATGTACTTTTGAGTTGACAGAATGACTAACTTCAAATTCAACATTTTTCAGGAAAGCACTTTAAATAATATTTAGAAAATTTTTACCTTTTTATTTTGCAAAACTATGGCAGAAATATTAAACTATAAGAGTTTACTACAATAGGCATTGTATTCTAAACCATTTATTCAATGCCGAATGGTCATAAGTTCAATATTAAAAAGATAAAGACAGTAATTTTATTATAGTTCGTTTAGTAAATAATAATTTTAATTTCATTATTATTATTATTATTATTATACAAACCTACTACAAACGATTCCACGAAAAACTACATGGACATCCTAATACACAAATAAACAACATGGCCACAACATATATTCCCGACAACACACAGAGAAGACTAAAAAGGAGCTGGATGAGAGACCTCCTTGACTAAAATAATAAAATAAAATAAAGACTGAAGGTGCCGCTGGGTTCTGCTCCCTCTCATGCCTTTCAAGCCATTCGTACAGCAAATTCACTGGTTGTCAAATTTTATTTGACAGGTGTGAATAAATATATAAAGTCAAAAAAAAAAAAAAATTATTTGTTATATTAGGTAGGTATAAGGTTCTTAAAAAATAACTATATTAAACCAAAAAATGATTTATCATATGAAAAATAAAATAATAATAATAATAATAATATATATATAAAATCAGAGCCCATCTTTAAATATTGCGAAAACGTACAGTTTATACTCAGAAGATTTAAAAAATATTAACATAAACACAGTAAAAGAAAAAAAACACCACTACGTCTGTAATAGTAAATTTAGTTTATACTTTAAAACAACGTAAGATACATGCTAAACATGTGAGTTTGAATCGATTCATGGAAATCGATGTTAAAAAAAAACAAACTGTAGGCAGACCAATGGATCTATCTTTAGTGGATCAGGATTTGTTATACACAACTTCTCGAACTATATCACTCGAGAAAAAAAAGTCATATTAGATTTTCTTTATAAGATATCCAAGCGTATATCTCGGAAAGGGTATTGAATATAAAAAGTGTGTATACACTAAACTTTGTAGAGAATTTAATTAACATTAATGTAGTAAATAGTCATGTTTTCCATACGACGTACCGTTTCCGAGTTGTGAGCGCAAGACCAAATAAAGGGACCTTTCGCGCCCTCCCCCCTTCCTGTTCCCAGGCCCGAAAACTCCAGGACTTTTAGTATTTTTACATTCTAACTACCTTGAACATGCTTCCGAAGATAAATCTTGGATTACAGAAAACGCATTGTACACCCAATTTCAAGTCTCCATTGATTGGACCGAGAAGGAGATGGGTTCATGTGCTCGATAACACATGTAGTTGTTACTCAAACTGAACTGAGGTAATAACATAAACATCTATAAAAGTATTATTGATTTAAAAAAACATTGCTGGAATCCTGTCAACTTGGGTGAACGCTGAACAATATAAAAAATAAAGTTGAAATTCCGTCACCTAAAAAATATTGACTTGTCTTTAATTTAATGAACATATTCACATAATGAAAAAAACAGCAGTTAGACTTCAAATGAAATGAAAATGAAAGGCTCATAATCATATAAACTTGACTATAAGCTATCTCTTGTAAAAGGCTGACCTGTAGAGTTTCCGTAACTAGCTATCTTATAGTGGACTTTAGGGATGAAGTACAATTTGATAAAGTGAAAGTGTACAATTTGAAGTACAAGTATAAATAACAAAACAACAACTATGGCCTCGAACAATTCCTCAAACAATTCATCCTTAATCAGCTCTAACTTAAATAATAATGGGATCAATTCCAGAGCTACAGGGCTAAATTTTGCCATCGATGACGTAGCTCGAGGGAAATGAAGAACAACGCCTTGAAGGTGCTCAAATTAAATAATCAACTTTAAGGAGAAAACTTTCCCCAACTGACAGATTCATTACTGAATGAATCACTCCGGTAGAGAATTTTCAACAGCAAGCGGAAGTTTCTTTATAACAGTTTATAAATCCAAAGGGGGGAATGAAAGAGTTCGTTTTCGAAATAAGTTGTGTTGATCCTAAGAATGATCTCCTGATCAACGAATATTACGAAACAAATTACTAACTCAAATGATATTCAGAAAGGTAAAAGAATGAGCTGACATACGCATTGATTATTTGTATCTTTAATTAATCTGCTGGTCAACTATCTAATTAAAACCATGAGTATCTTCAAAAACAAAGCAGAGCATATTCTATCACAATGTAATAATAAAAAAATAAATAAAATAAAACTATGAAAATACTACCGTATCGATTCAAGATGGAAAAAAGTTACGATCTATTGAAATATTGTCTAATATTCCAGATACACCATTGCACTAGAAATCATATTCAAGGTATTGAAATAATAAACACGACCAATCAGGTGAAGTAGAAAGGGAGAAAATGGAAATATATGAAAAGTGTATCCCTTACCTAAAAGAGACATTTGGAAATAGAAATTTCTCTGTGAAAGGATTATGGTTTGGGTCTCGCGGAGTCATACCAGGAAAAACAAGGAGCTTCTTGGAGGACCTGGCCAAAAATATAATTTTGGACTCCCTGGACATTATCCACCACCACATACACGTTTTATAGGACTAACGCAATTTTTGTTTATTGCAAGTATATGTGTACCAATTTATTTTATGTGTGTCTGTTAAGTAGTAGTGATGTTGCTTGTTGAAGGAAGAAACAAAACAAAAAGAGAACGGCATTTAAATATTATGAGGGAAATATAATAAAAAGGGAAACATGTAATGAAATAAATAAGAAAAAAAAAAGTATGAAAGAAATTTATATCTTGGAATTGTACCAATTCATTGATACCATGAATTGTTGTTATATCGAGTGTTGCTATCTTTAATTAGACAAAGACAGATTGGTGTGCTGTGTATTTTGCAACCCAATAAAGTTGGGCAGCAATATGTTTTTTGTATTAATAAAGCATATATCTCTCTCATGAGCAGTGTAGATTAAAATTATTTATTTTTTTTGTATACTTTATTAATATTTGCAACTGTTACAATGTATACAACAATAATGACATTGAGGTTGGGAGACCTTTCTGGGACACAAGCAGACTCTAAAAAAGTGGGTACCCTTAATTGGGGGAAAGCCTGGCAGTTGATCGTGAATTCTGCCAAATCTCCTCCTTCTGTTGGACCAGTAATAGTACTTACTTAACGAAGTACTGAACCCAAGACCCTTCATGGGTTGTAGAGGTAAAGCTCGTATATATAGCTGTTATATTCACTTGGTGACTTTTTATATATATATATATATATATATATATATATATATATATATATATATATATATATATATATATAAAAAAAAAAAAAAAATTAAATACTATCATGATTTATCTCGGTGAGATCTTGACTTTGCCTATTCCACAGTACGTTACATTTTAAAAACATTTATGAGGGTGACAAAATGTTTCATCCCATTTGGAAAGGGTTGTATTTGAGTTGGAAGGAGTGCCATTTGATATGTAAAAAGTTACAGTGAACTTGGAAAAGGTTCAAATAGATTTGGAAATACTCAATTAATGTATCCCGAAACCTCAACTTTGTTTCTAAAAACTGCCATGTAAATAAGTCTTTCGTAATTGATTGGGAGATTTGAACGCTTGTCTAGTGATACTAAATAATTGAGTAGTCAAAAACAACGAGCAGCTTCTTGTCGTTTAAATTATGTATGTGGATTCCAAGTTAGAGGTTTGTCTAGATGGAGTCCTAGGTAGTCTCATTATCAGATTGATCATTTTTTTAGTATTTTAAGAAATGGTGGGTGGTTGAGAAGCTGTTATACAAAAACTAATGTCTACGAGAAAATTAAACATTTCCAAAGTTCGTATTTCAGTTCAAAAGTAATGTAAGGATAACTACAGAGGAATAAGGTCCTGAAGTGGTAAAGAATGCCGCTTGGTTTTTATTGTAAAAGAAAAGATGACTGCTCAAGAAAAAGTTCCGCTTATGAAAAATAGACGAAGGCCAAGAAAGACTTGGAATATCGAAATAGAAGAATATATGATGGGACGTGGTCTGAGACAAAAGCAGTCTTGGGGATAAATAAAAATAGAAAAGTTATAGAAAATTTAGACAGGGATATCCTCCTGGAAAATCCTCAACATCTCACTCCTCAACCATATTCGATATTCCGTGCACATTTAAAGAGGAACTCAGTTGACCCAAAAGAATTGGAGAGAACAAAAACAGAAGGACAGAACATAGACAGTGCTATTTTCGCAGGCTTATCGATCACTGGCCAGGGGCGATTCGTTTTGTTTACTGACAAGTTAATTAAATGAGCCTACTGGCGCTGTGGAGCCGAATGGAACCAATCGCCGAATTCTACTAAAACTAATTGCACCAATGAAATAGCCACAACTAGCAATGACAACCATCCAAGTCCGTATTACCATAATGGAATGGTGGTTTGATGTAAATAATTAGTGATTAATTTATACATTTGTTCTTTAAATATTTACTCCATAGTGAACTATGTACCTGTAAAACGAATCGCTGTTTATCGGAACGATGTGTCAGTGAAAATTACTGTAGGATTCAATTCAATGTGTAGATAGCTGGATCTTTTTTATTTTTCCGTTACATGTCAAATTTTGGGAATACGGTATTTTCTGAATAATTTCTTATGAGTCATTCCAACCTGCTAATGACCAGATTCGAACGTATGAGATCTTCAGTTTGCTAAAGTAGCGCATTATTTTTTCCTAAAGTTACTATTTTTACCAGCCACCCTCACAATATTTAGTCAATCTAAAGACAAAGTAGGCACTTTCCTAAAAAGTGATATATACCTACTAAAATTTAATGACTTTGAAGCTAAATGCACGAGAAAAACTGGACAATCGGTAAATTAAAGATTAAAAGAACAAATAGGAGCATATAATAATCGGAACGAGAATTCTAAATTCGCTATTCATTTAAATGAAAATAACCATGAATTCAATAAAGACTCGGGAGTAAAACTAACAATTCAATCAAAAAATATCCTAAATTTAAATATCAATACGTTTAAAACCAATCTAAATTTTTGGTTAAATGGCTAGATAAACATTTCTAATTGTCCCATTTTAAATTTGTTTCCAATAGGGACGGAAACAACCATAAGGACTCTCTCTATCCGACTCTTTTCATTCTTCCTGTTATCTTTCAGAAGTCCGTTTGCATCCTTAAATGAGTAGCAATATATTTGATTTATTGTTTTACATTTTTAGTTTTTAATATACCTATATATAATCTATGAAAAAAATTGCTGTTGTTTTAAAACTTTAGAACTGATGATGAATGTGTAACATTCGAAACTAGTTTTCAAGTATAGCAATTCCAATAGGAGCGACAATTAATTCATCAATCCTAAATATATAGTTTAATCTAAAACTTCGTGTAAGTTCCTTTCCTTGACGGGTAGCTTCAACACATTGGTTTGATGGTCGCCTTGAAATGTCTTGGATAAGTTATGATAAAATGTGTTTCAAGCAGCATTTTCAATTTAAAAAAAGTACACCAAACTTTCGATTTCTTAACCTCTGAGGTTGTGCACCAGTATGTATATATTTAACTAAAGAAAAGAACTGTTTACTCTTTGTAAGTAATTTTATTTGTGGGAAACTGCAGGACCATATGAAATATAATTTATCGTTGTACAATTACTTTTAAAAATTAATTGAGATTCCTTAAGTAATAAATTTAAAGAGAGTCTGGAAAACGTTTCTGTACATTTTTGAATAGTAATTAAGTATTAGGTACGTTGTTAATAATAAGCACATATGTATTTTATATTTTATTAGATGAATAATTATTCTTTTTTAAATAGATTAGATTTGTTTTTTTAGCTCTTATATGAAATTGTTTTTGAAGTAGAAAATTATTTTTAAATCCGAGTACGAGTACCGAGAATTGAAAATAAACATTTTTTTGTGTTTATGAATAATATAAGTGGAATATAGAGATGGGATGATTCGGAGAACATATTCGAATTCTGAACTAGAATTTCTATTTAATGTTTTAATGTAAAAACTCGTGTTGACTGGTGTAATTGGATTTTTGACGAGTTAGTAACTTCAGTGATACATATAGCACACATAGTTTAAAGATACATACGGTCAAAAAGGCAACTACGGGCATAACAAAACTGTTTTATTAATTAAACTCACATCACAACAAGTTTTGTACAATAGTAGACGTAAAAATATATCACATTTGTCTATTTCGTTGTTACAATTTTTTTTTAAAACACATAGTATATATAGACAATTTATACAATACGACTTGATATGTCGTGTCAGTCACTATCGAATCTGGAACAGCTTTGATCGAGAGGGATTAATCAGAAGCTTCTATATTCAATTCTATTCATTCGGCGCTCCAACTCGATATCGAGTCTTGTCTTCCTGTACCAGCTTCCACTCATTGTCTCGATCCTGTGCTGATGCCATACAATTCCTCACACCCAACATATACCTTGCATCACTAGCCATACTATCACTTTATCTTAGCCGGGGATTTCTTGTCCCTTAAATCACCTCTATCGTTACTTTCTTTGGCAGAACACTCTCAGCCATTCCAACTACCGAGTTTCATAGACTAGACCACGTCTTATTCGTTAAATAAATCTTCGAGCTCCTCGTTTGTTTGTTGTATCCATACCTGATCAATCAAATCTAACATTATATCGATCTATAACATCTCTAAAGATTTTACGCAGGATCTTCCTCCCAAAAAGTTTTTGATTCCGCTCTCGAATACATCGGAGACCATCGCATCAGGACCTATTCGCTTGACTATTCTATTTTCGAGAAAAAATATAAATACCTCGATTCTTCGTAAAGAGGCATGAGGAGTTGGTCTACTGCATATCACTGCAAATATTTCTGATTGCTCATTGCTAGGTGTTGGTTTAACAAATAGCAGAAGTCTATGTATTACATATTTTTTATGAAAATAAACTTTATTGAAATGAAATGAAAAATAATCTTTATTCTGGGACTGTCGCCTAAGGATAATAACAATACATAAATATCTGGCCATATTGCTTGCAAATTAAATGCTTCAGTAATTACGGCAGATATTGTCGACAGGAAAATAAAAAATATACAATCGTAGGTATGTGAAAATCAAGATAAATAGTTCTAAATATTTACTCAATTATTTAAATAGTTGCGGAAGATCGATTGTCTAAATGATGTGAAAATAAATTATTTTTTTCACTTGAGGTACACATGATGATATAGAAGGATCAATACAATTAGGATTGATGAATTAAATGCCACTTCTATTGAGATTAAATAGAATCGCCTGGGGATCTCAATAGAATCAAGGAGTTCAATCAATCAAGCTAAGGATAATAACAATGCATAAATCGGGGGGGGGGGGGGGGGGGGGGGGGGGGCTGGGGGCCATATTTACTTACAAATCTCAATAGAAGTGGCATTTAATTCATCAATCCTAAATTATTTTTTTTTAAAAAGGGAAGCGTAGGTATGTGAAAATAAATTATGTTTTTTAAAAAAGGAAAGCAGCTTTATAAATAGTTGCGGAAGATCGATTGTCTAAATGATGTGAAAATAAATTATTTTTTTTAAAAAAGGGAAGCAGCTTTATAAATAGGAGTAGGTATGAAACTCCAGAAGAAGTTAGCACGAATGAGAAAGGGTTTTTCAAAGGAAGCTGTTCTGTCAAAGAGGATATACAGGTTAAAAGGTTCGGATCTAGTGTTTAGGAAGGGGATAGAAGACGCAGAGTTCCTAGGTCAAGAATATAGGAAGGCTTTTTTGGTTTTCAGAGTTTGGAATAGGAAAGTACGAAAAAAGTATAGCCGTAGGAAATTAAGGAAAAGCCATGCAAACTCAGAATATCGGCTGGTAACATTAGACCGCATGGGGATCTTGAAGATGAATTTAATGATACAGTTCACTTGTCTCCTCATAAAGATTCAGTCTCCTTTTAAAAAATAAAATATCTCATTATTTAGTATCTGTTGTCGAAATTGATTTATTTTGTAAATCTTTCGGAGTTTCGTTCCGTTTTAGTTTTCTGATTTTCTTATCTTATATAAGAACAAGTCCATATAACCCATACGTATTTGATTCCATCCATGACGTCATGAGATCGGCAGATAGCGAGGGAAGGGGGAAGAGAATACATTAGAAGAGAAGAGGAGAAACTATATCGGCGATAAACAACTTAGCGGAGGATGAGGAAGGAGCGAGAAGATGCGGCATTGTCCTCGGCAAGCCCTGGCTGTTATCTTACGCCGGCCTCAAAGGACCCTATCGCAGAGCCGTTTCCTCCAATCCTTTCACCTAGTCCTTCCTGTCTGTCATCCCTCTTATCTACACTCCACTATATTTATACGTACGAATATAAGGCTGCAATAAAAAAGGAAGATAAAGGAGAGAGGAGAAGGTTTTTTTTACTGGCAAGAATACTGCTTTTTCAGCGATAGAAGATCACTCCATTAATCTTACATTAAAAGGCAAAACTGGACTATTCCTTATGTTTATCCGAGATATTTATTACCTTTAAGAAAGTCTACTTTTGTTGGTTTGTAGTACTTTTAACGCTTTAGGAGAAGTTTGTTGGTTGTAGGTAAATTTTTTTCCTTTTAAGGAGGAATCAGCCAAATAGGAAAAATAAAAGTAGAGATGCTAGCTTTACAAAATTTTAGTTTTTACGCAGACACTTTGAAGACAATATTTATAGCTATCATTCGGGCTACAAAATATATAAGTCAGATAAAAAAAAAGAATTTATAAAAATGAAAGTGATGAATGTAGTACATTGCATAAAAGTTAGTAGTAAATTAAAAATGAATGAGCTTTATGAAGAAAAAAAGAAATAACAGGATAATAATCGAAAATAGAAGTGAATAAAAATGAAAAATTATTATATTAATAGTAGTTATGTTGCATGTAATAGTAATAGTAAATCGTAATTATGTTATGGTAGAAGCAAGGCTTCCAAGAACAAGTGGATAACATCAGTGAAGTCAGATCTGGAACAACTAGGGTTCCCACTGGATAAAACACAAGACCGACTGCAGTTCCGAGAAGCTGTCCGACAGGGAGTTTTCTTTCCCATTGCCCCTAATCAGTAAGAAGACTACAGGGACCAAATGGACAGAGGAGAGAAAACTGGCTCATAGTCAGAAAATGAAAGAATTCTGTAAAGAGAAAGAAGATCCTCACAGAAAAGTAGCTACGAGCCTTTAGTCCTTAGCAGGCCCAAATGATAAAAAGAAAAAAAAAGGTAATCATGTTGCCAATAAACAAATAAATTAATGTAGGTAATGTTAGGTTGAATTTATTATGGATACTTAACATCGAAGATCTTTAGTGTCCGTTCTTTAATGTGGTACAGATTCTTCTGTTCTTTTCTCAAATTATTTTATTTTATTTTTGATGAATTTTTAAAATTTTATTGAAAAAGTTTATAGTTTTTAACGAATTTGATAATTGCATCTATATTACTCTACTATTGTCTCAAAGAACAGTTTTGATTTTTCTTTCTCTTCATACTTCCTGAAAATAATTATCCTATCGAGAGCAGTCATCTAGAATGTATTTAATCATTATTTTATATTATTGCACTTAATGCACTTCGGTGGACTGTCCTTTTTCATAAAATAACCATGGGTAAATCGGTAATGGCCTCTTCCATGCCTTGTTATACAAATTCTTTTCTTTTGTTGTTTCAATTACAGATTTTTCATATTTTTATTTATTTCTTAATAGTTTTCAATTTGTTTTGATTCTCTATGTCTTCCCAAAGCTAGGCCAAAGTCATTACTAGTGATGGGTCGTTCTGGAGGAACGGAACTTGGAATAGGTTCCAGCTTTGAACCGGTTTGGAACGAAACCAATTTCTGAAGTTTATCGTTCCACCTGGAATGAAAACCAACGCCAAAAGATCTCTCGTTTCGTTCCATCGGTGTAGTAGAGTTTAGATTGTATCTATGGTTTCGTTCCACCCAAGGTCATTCCGACTACTTTGTTGCGTAGATCCTGCCGCTGTTGATTTTCACCCCCCTCTCCATCACCCCACCACCTCGCGCATGGACATCTTTTAAATAAACCGCTTTCTTTAAAATTTTCTATTCTGCTGACTGAGCTCGGCTTCTGTTTTCGGGTTCAGAAAAAATGAACCACGCGGTTTTACTGCATATGTAATTAAATGATTTTTTTCGCTATTTGTTTAAAAGCTAATGGAGCAGTCACAAGACTTTATTACTCCTTTTTTTCTCGAAACCAATATGGTTGGAAAATTCTTGCTCAATTGTGCACTATTTTTGAGCTAACTTTTTTATTTAAAAAAAAAATTCTTGATTGAATAAAACTTTTTTAAAAGTATACATTTTTTAATAAGTATACTTAGCTATTTAAGTATTCTTAATATTATAGTACCTATACAATTTTTAATTATAAAATAGGAGGAGGTTATCTGCTCGAAGTCACAAAAAGGGATGCAATGATAATGCATGGTACGTACGTAGTGGGTGAAATGAAAAGTGTAAATAACCGTAAATTCATATTCCACTTTTAACTCGTAACGGCTCTTCACTAGTATGTGGTAGGTTAGTCAAACTGACATGGAAAGAAAAATGGAACGGAACGAAAACTGGAACTGGTTCCAATGGTGAAACGGAATGTAAAATCTCATTCCACTTTTAAGTCGGAACGATCCTCCACTAGTCATTACATACTGTATGTCAATGCACGTAATGATATCGGTATGTTTTAGTAGCGGGCGATTTTTATATTATTGTATGTTATAATTGATGTTTATTTAATATATAAACAAATAAATAATAAATATGTATTATTGTTATTATATGCATATGTGTATATGTATGTATATAATAACAATAATACATACAGACTAATAAATAGTATTTATTTTCGCCTTACTACCTATTTCATAATGTAAATTGTTATAATCTGAAAAGAAAATATGTTTTGTTATTTGTGTGTTTATATGAGTGTGCGTGCATGTATGAGCATTATATAAATTTATGAATAATTTACCGACACGGCATATGAATAATTTAACAAGCAGTTAAATGTATATTCATCTGAAATGAATTCATGTGGTTAAAATCTCATAATTGAGAAATAATCGTTTTGTTTAAACTATTTCTTTTAAATAAAAAAGTAGTAATTATATTTCCATTACGGAAGGAATAATTAAGGAAAACAGGGAGAGATTACTCCAGGAACCTTGAGTACCCAAGAGGGATTAGAGGAATTTAAAATAAATCCACGTTGGGCTATTTTCTAAAAACATTTCTTCTTTTAGCAGCGACTATTAACCGTAGATTTAACTAAAATAAATAGGGGATTTCACTAAAATTAGAAAAGAAACAAAAACATAACAATTGAGTACAATTTTATGAAACGTAAAATTCTTGTTAAAATAATGAATTTTAACTCTAGCATTCCCTGCCGCGGATTCTCCCCCTCTCATAAGTAAAGAACTGAGATGATTTTAGCAAGTAACAGAAGTTGTATTTATTTATCAATAAAAATCTTATATATGCACAGATGACAAAATAAATTCATAAGACATCCAAATAAACTCTATTTCGAGTTGTGTCTTTTGATATTATGAGAATAATTTGATAGTAGCCTCTCTTGCATAATAGCACTAGCCAAATATTGGTAGATTTTCCACATATTTATCGCATTTAAGATTTTTGCAAAATCTGCAAATTTTGTTATTGATTAACCTTTCTGGAACTATAAAGATGATATAGTTAAGATTTGGTTCAGAATGGTTGTGTAGTTTTGATGGTTTGTGATTACAAACGAAAATTGGCTTGTCCTTTTATATAGTGGATAACCATTAGAAACATCTATTGTTCGTAATTAATATTGCATTATTTTGAATACTTTAAGTATCGAGCATTTAAAATTTTTAGTAAGAATAATTATTCGAAGAATATCGATATTAACATTGGCTGTTATCATGCTATTATTATTAACATATTTCTGTTCCTATACTTATAAGGAGAATATTATCAACGAAAATTAGTCACATATGAGAGACCCGACATCTCTGAACGAAGGTCAGGTGGAAACTACAAAAGATTCTCATTTCATCTTATTCTTCATTCTCTTCTTCCAGTTTGAGGCATAGCGTAGAGGTCCAACTTCAGTCTAATGTCTCCATGTGTAGCAATCTTGCGCCATTTCTTCCATTTTGTTTAGAGAACAGCGTTATTGCAATCGAATTGTAATTTCATTCAGTTACTACTGCTAAAATACCTTTATCGAGATTAGAGGAAAACAAAAATGTATTCTTACATTTTTTGTATTATTACCAGACTAATATGTTCATCGTTTATTGTGTCATTGTCCTTGTTCGAAAAATATGTAATTGTTTTATGCAGTCTCGTGAATCTATTTTTTTTTTTTTTTTTTTTTTTTTTTTACAATGTATATAAGAATTGGATTAAATTATTTAATTTATTGGAGACAAATATTACAAACGATAAATAACTATTGCAATGAAAAAATCTCAAATTAAATTAACACCCTTAATAAAATAAGTATTGATTTACTTCATTCTAATTCAAAAATTACAAGCACAAATAAACTATGTAATTCATCATGTTTCCAATCCTTGCAGTCCAAAAATCTTGAAAAAATCCGTTGTTACAAACAAACTTATCTATAAAGACCTTAATGTTCCATATGTTGCTGATTTAGCCCAAACCCGATACATATCCTTCCATAGTAAACTTCATATCCATTTAAATCCACTGGTCTCTCAACTTGCCTCCAATTCTAATCTAGGCAATCCTCCGAGGTGTGGATCAGAACTTTTATTGAAGTGCTAACGGTGGGTAGATGCTTCACAATCAATTGTCATGAACAGTATCATTCATTACATTTACTAGATGTATTTTCATTTTATTTATAAAATAGTATACAGTTGTAAATTTCAATTCAAAAGAAATTAACTTCATAATAGCAAAAACATATAACGAACAAATTATAAGTGTAGTAATGAAAAAAATCTCAAATTAAATTAATTTCGATATTAAAATAAGTTATGAGATGGATTCAACTAAGACAACGAGCAGAAAAAAAATGTTTATATGTGCTCTAAAAATTTACACTAACAATAATTAACGCAAAAAATACAGCTTTACATTTCACATTAAATAAAGTAGCTTAAATACCACATAATTTCGCCACTAAGCCGGTTCCTTGCTATGTGGTTATGTGGTCGTAACGAACGAAATTAGCTATAAACTGAGCTTTTTTATGAAGACAGTTAATTTCGGTTTTTATAGCTTTTATGGGCGACATGGGTAGGCTTTAGTTCCTTCATGCTGTTCTTTATCAGTAACAGTTACAGAATTTATAACCACTGGCATTAGATTATATCATGTAGCTTTTCCGCTAACGTAATATTTATTTTCCTACTTTTTATTTGTTTTTTAAATATTTATGTTAAGGTTATTTGTTAAGCTACATATAATATAAAAAAAATTATAAAACTAAAGGTCAATCGTGACTATATACTATTATAATTTATAACTGAACCCTCTATCTATACTCAATTTTATTTTTTAGTTATTCAATGTCCTAACTTTATGAATATTAGGTCCAATTTCTTAACTATGGACACAATATATTTACGTAAATCTTTAACCGCTTATTAGAATCAAATTATACTGAGGGTGTACCTATTATTGCCACTAGATGCAGCGGATGCAGTCAGAAGAAGATCGGTGCTGTGTATCAGAGAAGAGGGAGGACATTTTGAACAATCATTGTAAATTAAGTATGTAAATTTTAATTAAATGATTTTAAAAGTTTCTTAAATTGGAAATATTAGAATGAGATAAATAGGTAATTGTGATTAAATTACTTGTAACAAGAAACTGCTCGTCATTAGAGGCTACTTAGAAATTTACTTGACAAACGACCAAAGCTAAAACTTTTAAGATAATTTAATTAAAATTTTCATACTTAATTTATAATAATTGTTTAAAATTTCCTCCCTCTTTTCTCATACACAGCACCGTTATTCTTCTAAATGCATCTACTGCTAGGTGGAAATTAATTAATTAAATTATCTTAAAAGTTTCTTAAATTGGAAATATCAGAATAAGATAAATAGGTAACTTTGATTAAATTTCTTTTTATATTAATAAAACACAATAACTTATAAAAAGAAATCTCTTTCGATAAATGCTAAGTTGAAACACTATAATTCCACAGTTAAACCAGAGGCAACTTATGCTAGTGAAACGTTATTCAAATTAAATGTTAAATCTACAACAGACAAAGCACAGAAAACTGATAGAAGAATTATCAGAACAATTATTAACAAAAAACACCAAGTTGATGGACTGTGGAGATTGTTGCCTAACAACATAGTCTACAGTGAATGTGAGTCAATAATATTTAACTACAATGCGTAAAAGAAGAATTTCCTTTTTTTATCATATATCAAGACTACCGGAAACCAGGATATTGAAACAACTATTTAAATACTTTTTGAAAAATAAAATAAATAATAATTGGTTCAAAGAAGTTCAGGTTGATTTGAAAGAATTAGATATAACTCAAAAACAAATCAAAGACAGAGAAGAGAAAAGCATTTTGAAGAATAAAAGTATAAGTCTCAAACTAAAAACAGTTAAACGGAAACAATGTACTATAACGGACTCACGAAGGGCAGCCAGGTCGGAGAGGATGAGAAAGTTCTGGGAGCAGAAGAAGAAGAAGAAGTCTAAGTAGAATACTCAAATGTATTGATTTAAGTGCTCCTATGTGGGCGTAAAATATGTAAAAAAAAAAACAGAATAAAACTATTTAACGTTTCTGAGCATTCTCTCAGTATTTCCCAAAACGCCGATGTTGCATCTCCCCGTTTTTTTTTAATGTTAAGCGATTTAAGTATCAATTAAAAAAATTGTCACTATTCATGGTACACTATTCGAAAGATGTTTGTTTGTCGAATTTTTTTTTGAGTAGTGCACGTTTCTAACATACGTAATATTTTTGAGAAAAATGTAGTCAAAGTTTTGAAATGAAAGTTGAAACTTTCTATTTCTTATGTTTGGATCACAAAGTTAAATACAGGATGCGACTATTTTGAAGTTTAAAAAGGCCCATTTTAAAGTAAATTTAATCCTCTTTCTAATGAGCATATTGCATAAATATAGACCAGTATTAGTCAAAAAGTAGAAATTTCTTGAAAAAACATAAAATTAAAAATATGTACGAAACTGATGAGAATCGATCCATAGTTTATAGGGAATTTTTTGTTGACAATGATGCCCATAATCGCCTGTCGAAGTTGCTGCAGTCTTATGCTGAACACCCTGTTTATAAATTGATTTGATAAGAAAGTGTTAGGAATTTCAGTAATCAGGTCTGACGCTAAATGGACACTATAATTGTACAGTGTTGGATAATTACTTTAAATATTCGTGTATATACACTACTAATAACGTATTGAGGTAATTATATAATTGTGCCTATATATTTTATGTATTTATACAACTCCACACCCACACGAATCCACTACTATCCCAACTCGTTCCACAATCAATACCCGATAATCCTCCGAGGCGACAGAAAAGATGATGGCCAGACCTCCTAATTTAGTACTTTTATTGAAGTGTGTAGTTTGTCTAATAGTATGTAGTTCTTTACATATTAATGAAATGTCACTGTAACCGTTTCCTTAAATTTACATGTTGTAGGTAATGTTGTAGTTACGTAAAGTGGTAAATATCAATAAATAGTTATTTAAAAAAATCATTGGAACAGAGACGAGAGTTTATATTTATTTTTTTAAGTAGCTGGTTTTTTCGTTTGTTTCCATCTTGTATAAACTTATTTCCAATAAAATTTGTTCTGAATTCTCAACACACTTTTATCAATCTGCAGAATTATGATCTAACACAACTTGTGTGAATTCTGAAACTTCGTTCGATACACTACTTCTATTCCATAAAGCACTTGATCCATTTAGTTAGTGGTAAAGTTAAGTAATTATCATCACAGATGAAGTTGCAGCTAATTAAAAAGAACTTACTCGATTGTCGATAAGTTTTGGGGAAAACAGAACTTGAAGGGCCTATTGAATAATACAGTTGAAAGGCCTTGAGTTCTTTGATGGGAGATTACTTTTCGCAATATGATCCGCCTGTGGGGGTGCCTCCCTCTATAAACCCCCCTCCCTTATCTCCCCTATAATCTCTACTCTCTGATCTGGTGCGTAAGACTTTCGCAGTATCATCATTCTATCATTATTCAAATCTAAAAAATTTAAAACAATATTGCATGACTTATTGTTACGTTCGTATCGATTAGGAAATAATGCTTAGTAAAAAAACATAAATTAGCCCTGAAACTCTGTCAAATTATTGAGAAATTGAAAACAAGTGATGGAAATGAGTTTAAATGGGAAAATATTCATCAATATGAGTCATCAACACACTACAACGATCAGCATGCGTTCACAAGACTGTAAGAATATCAGAGACAGTGATGTACTGCTTATTTTACATATACTCAACTAGGGATGTAATGTGAAGGGGCTTATTGAAGATACTGGTCCATCTAGTGAACTGTGTAGTAATAGACGAAGAAGGGTGTTTTAGTCATCCAAATAATCAGGTAAATATACAATCTCATAGGTTTTTCCTATGATTGATCGGTATTTGTTTTCATTTCTGTTCCTAATGAAAAAAAAAAAATAAAATAAAATAAAACAGGACTGCTTAAAATATTGATTAAGTCATTAGAAGAAAAGTGGATTGCTTTAAAACAATTTTATTGTTTTTAATGATTCGTAAATATTAATTTTTAGAATGTTTTCTAAATTATATATTAGTTTCACTACCAAATTTTACCTGAAATTATAATTATTTTTATTCTAATGTATTACGAAGTTGGAATTCTGCGTCTTATTATTGTATGCCTTTATATGTTTCTTTAATTGTATTAGTGATATTCCACTTTTTCCGGGTATGTAGCTTCGCAGTCATTACTGTTCAGTTCATGTACTCCTTTTTTTTCTAGAAATAATAAAAGATTCTATTTTACTTATATAAGAAGGGAAATAAGATGATATGTATATGTTTTTAGAACTGATGATGAATGTTTAACAATGGAAACTAGACTTCGAATGAAAAACACTAGAAGTGGCAAAGAATTCATCAACCCTATTTATATTGATCCTCATATACTATCATGCATACTTTTTACCTGTTTACAATATTCACAACTATAGCAATATGTTGAGAATTATAAAAGCGTAATAAGGTCCCTTGGTTCAAATTTTATTTTTATCTTCTCATTAAATTTCATGTCAGTAAAGTATGCCTTTTTAAAATTTCAATAAAATTCATGAACAATTTTAACCTCTCTACCTCTAATATCTCTTATCTTATCTTATTGATATATTATCTCATGGTATCAATGTTATACTTAATTACGCAATTACCTCTTTTGACATCCATTTGTAATATAGTTTATTTGTAAATTTTTCTAATTATTTATTTGGTCACATTTTTTTTGTTAGTTTTATCAATGAAGAAGACATGCAGGGTAGGTCGAAACGTAGGTACTCCATACAAATTGTTTTTAACTTCGTGTTTTTTCTTTCTCCTCACTGCACCCCAGATTATATTTTATATAAAAGGGTTAATCATTTATTTTTATCATTACCTATATTTGAGCCATACAATGCCAAAACTAACAAAGTCTAATTTACAGATTTTCTATTTCTATTTCTACTAAATTATTTTTAGGTGGAAAGTTTTCTCCCAAGAGTAGGTAAATCACAATGAAAACTGCCATACATACAATAATAGCTTACCAGCTGAAAAAAAATTTCAGAAATGGAATTGGCATTCTACGCCTCATTTTTCCATCTGTTATAATTTATTTTTAACAGGATTTCTTTTTATATAAAGTTTTATTTTAACTACTATTCCTTCTCTGTTCTGTTCAGCGCTTTGTTTTTCCACACCCGGTGATGTATCTACTTTATTCAATTTTAATGATATAAAAACAATTTGTTTTATTATTATTCTATATTATTATTTCAGAACGATGACTAAATACAAACATAATATTTAATTAAACAATTGCACGTCATGTTCAATTATCACCAGTATTTAACAGAAGACGAATAAAGTGTTTCCTTCAAGACCCCTGGTTACAGACTATTTTCCAACCCTCTCTCTCTTTCTCTAACAGCGGCCCACAGAAATTAGGCAAAAAGGGAAGAATAATTTTAGTATGGAAATTGCGGCCTTAGAGAAGAAAAAAAAAGTAAATTAAGGAGAAAGAAACGAAGAAACGCAATGAATAAATTAAGACGCCTCATTGGTTCGGGGGAAAACTAACGTTAAAAATAGTGTAGCATCAAAAGTGGAAAAGGCTCTGTTTCATTGGGATCCAGAAGATGATCATTTAAGCAAATACTAAAGGCTGTTTGAGCTTATCTAATAAATTAATAATAAAAGCTAGAAAAAAGTAAAATAAATAAATTTTTGGTTATACTAAAGACGATTCAGTGAACAATTATGGTACTTCCTGCACTCTATTAAATTAGCATAAATCTCTTTTTCGATGTCGAAACGATGCGTTCTTATTTAAATGATTTAGATAGCTTCATCAAATATTTAATGTACCTACAGTACCAGAGTTTATTAGCAGACGCCACATCAAGTTTTGCGACTCACTTCAATATCTAGAGAACCCATTATTTCCTAGTTTATCCCCCGCACCTCCTCCTGTTCCTTGGCAAATGGCTGTATAGTTGTACACTTGTAAATAATATTTTTTTATTTATATTTTAGTTTAAGAAAGAGATCAGAAAAAGATGTGCCCCAACATCCTTCATAAAACTCAAGATAATCAATATTAATGCAAACTTAAACACAGAAAAAGGCTTATAATCCCTTTTTGCTTGAGTGATATATACGAATGCCCACCACTGTATATACTTCATAAATAGGTGTTTTGAAATAAAATAAAAAAAATAAAAATAAATGAATTCTTTAAAAAATGAACTATCTAATAAAACTATATTATGCTTTCATCTTTTCAACAAACTTCTCATGTTACTCAATCCTAGAGCCTGTTTAAACCTATGAATAGTAGACTACAGAAAAACACTCGACTACCAAACGTATTCGATCCTCATAATCGGAACTATTGTAAATACTCCATATTATGTCACAAACAAAACTGTTTATTATGAGCTCAATAAACCTTACATCTATTCAACTTTCAAAATTCATTAGTTATACCCTCGTCGGGCACACCTAGTCTCTATTAAGTGGGTAACATTCATAGGAGGAAAAACTTAGTGGCTCAGTGTGATTTTAGTCAAATCTCCTCTTATCACGGCCTATTTACTGTAAATTCCCACAAAAGTACTGAACCCAAGTGGTGGCTGAAGTGGTACAGAGATTTTTGACATGGATGTTTGAAGTTTTCCTGGAGTTCTATAGTTTTCTTGGGAGGACTTTTTCATGCCCTAAAAACTCTAGTAATTTGGCATACTCTTGCTCCGTTGCTATTGCTCGGCTCGCAACTTACCGTTTAGGAGCTATATTGTTTTTAATATAAAAAGTCACGCTTGATATTCATTTTTTTCCCTCAACTTAGTTTATTTTGAATAATCATTAGTTATTGATTCAATTTAAGTCATTTGATCCTTTTAATTCTAAAATATTATATTTTTTTAACTAGGTAATCATTGATATTTACAACAGTTTACATTATACACAAGTTAAATTGATGAAAATGATTACAATGACATGTCAATAACATATAAAGAACTATTTACTGCAGTACATTATAGGTACACGATTATGAAATGATATTAATTATTATTATAAACGAAAAAGTTAAAAGGGGGCGGTATCCTATGATTTAATTATTTTATTATGAATACTAAAAGCCTCTCAAGTAGGGAGTAGGGAGCTGAATCTTTTCTGGCCTGAAGCTTAAAATCAAATAAGTCAGATATCAATTGATAAAGCTATTGTATCGCTAAAGATGATTGTAAATATTAATATAGTATTGAATAAAACCCCATTAACAAGAACTTCAATAGAAGTTCTAGATTCAAAGGTCTCTTGTTTATCTTCTTTTCAGACACCTCGGAGGACAATTGGGACTAGAGTGTGAGGCGAATTGGGAGACTAGAAGATTCGAGTCGGTATGAAATTTATTATGAAAAAATAGGAATCTGGTTTGGGCCGAATCAGCTACAAATGAATTAGATCGCTATATATGAACCTACTTGTGAAATAATAAGGTGCATTAAGGAGTTTACAAGAGATTTTGGAATTTAAGGATTGGATACAAAGATCCCCAAAGCTGAACTCCGTATGTCCAAACAGGTCTAATTACTGTCATATAAATGAGTATCTAGTCATTTATTAAGAGCTTTGAACGCTTATGAAGTAAATTTTGGAGTAGTTGGAAACGACGAGCAGTTTCTTATTGATAGGGAAAACCAGTAGATTATAGATAGACACATCCACAATCTTCCCACAGAGAAATTGATTTCGATAGCTCTCATTTACTCCTATAATATCTTTTACTTTCCTACACCTTTTTATGGGAAGCGCGGTAGCTCAGTGGGTAAGACGCTTGACTACCGCGAACCTGGGCCCGATTTCGAGTCCGGCCGAAGGTAGAAAGTTTATTTTATTTATTTACACTTATTTCTGGGGCACACTCAGCCTCGTTAAAGTTGTTACCCTTAATTGGGAAAACACTGGGCTGTTGAGCGAGTAATCTGGCCAAATCTCCTAACACAACTAAAAATAATTATATTTTCCTTATTTTATCATATTTCTTAATTATATATACGGTATGCTAGGTAGCCATTAATTGTTCATTGTAATTATTCTTAAGGGGCAAAGGCCCCAGAATAAAATTTATTTCCATTATTTTCATTCATTCATTCATTCACAACCGATGGCCTAGTATCCGTACATCCTTAAGTAAGAACTGAATCGAAGACCCTTCATGGCTTGTAGTGATTTTTTTTTTTTAGTTTAATTGTTTTGGATGTCAAAATATTTTTGAGACAGTTTACTATTCAATTGAAAAGTAAGCCAAGCAATTAGGAATGTTGCTAAGATATTTAATTGTACTTTAATTCAGCTTCTTCAAATAAAAGCTAACATAAAGTTTTTTTTTTTGTTTTTTTTTCAAATGATGTAGATCTACTTTTATGTTAAGTGCAAATTCAGGCTAAGTAAGGAGAAACAATTTAAGCTGGGGAATGCGGAGAATTTCATTTATTTTTCCTGTGGGGAAATCCCAACTCTGGACAATTCCAGGGACCGCAGAGGAGGAATTTCATATTGTACATTTCTCCAGCCTAGGTCGAATATTACGGAGTACAAGTCGCGCTCGTGTGTTCGTATCAGTAATAAGCCCTCTGAGATGCGATTCGCGTCTTCAAATATTTAATAACCTCTCTTCTACCTCAATTTCGCTTGCTTCAATTTCAACTGACTTGTTCGAGCTTCCGCTTGTGTAGGAATTGCCTTTAAAAGGTTCATGTTGGTACGCTGTCGCTCTTAAGTTGCCAGGATTTTCCCTCAGATTTATTAAAAAATACATATCCTTAGAAAATATAAGCATTAAGGCTCCCAAATCATAATGATTATGGATATAATAAGATTATCTAATGTCGAATATTTTACATAAAGGTAAAATACTTATACAGAAAGTGTCATATTATTTTATAAAAATACTAATATAATAATTTAAAAAAAATACTTATCAAAATATTTTGTCATTATGTGTAGTGAAGTATTCATGAAAAAATAAATCAAAAACAATATGAGCATCGATGGCAGAACAATGTACATTTCACTAGCAAAGGAGTTAAGGATGATTCTTGATCATAACGGGTAATATTAGTAGTATACATTTTTTTGTTATTTAGCTTTCATGTTATAATCAATATCACTTGTAAATAATAATGTATTTTTTTAATATTTGAAGCAAAAAAAATAAAAGTGACTATTATTAATTTGTATTTTCCGCTTAACAAGAGAAATACCTAAAAGTAAATAAAAAAAATTATTATTAACATCAATAGGAAGTAGTGTAACCTGTATGGAAACCCCCCCCCCCCCCCCCCCCCCCCCCCCAAAAAAAAACCATGAATTTTGCACGACGAAAAATGTAACTGTTTGACACGCTCTAGCTCTGTTAATGTGGCTCAAATGGAATTTGTCGATAGTTTTCAAATCAGAAATTTAATGGAAAATATTTTATGTCATACAGCATTTGTCACTAGGACCTACCGTTTAAGAGCTATTAGTTCAAAAGGATAAAGTCCCGTTTGAAAACCCTATTTTCTCTTAATTATATTTATTTCGAATAACTATTAATTGTACATTTCATTTAATAATTAATTTATGGAATTTGATATTTTTAATTATTAATTTGAATTGGGAAAAGCAATAGATTATAGATAGACATATCCATGTCAATGATATATTGTTTTCCCAGTTGGGAAAAAATTGAGATTTTTCAGTCATACACCATTATTTTTTAAAATTTAATTGGGATAATAAATAAGTTTATATGTAAAAAATAATGTTATGTAAATTACATAGCTATATTGTATTTTTTGGTTCCATGTTTAACTATAGTCTAATCTACTTATTTGGTATTACTCAATATTTTAATAAATATATTAAATATTTGTGAAAATAAAAAAAATCATTTATTTATTTTACGTCCCCCAGTATATTGACTGGATTTCTGATATCTGTTTGACTTGAAACATTGCTGAGATATTGACATACCATAAAAGTATCTGTAAACAATGGATAACACTGAAGGGGAGCATTGATCTGAAAGCAGGGTAACTTTATGGTCGATATCTGGGCAAAATGTAATACTTTCCCCGCTGACAATGGGGCAGTAAAAAGGGGCAGATAATTTGTTTGGCCTGGGGAGAGGGAGATAAGGGCCTTAAGTACAGGTCGGAGGGAGGAGTGATGTTTGGAGGGTGGAGTGATGTTAGGAGGGAGGGTTGGGAGGGAGCACGTGGGCGGCATATGGCAGTCACTGGCTCAGCTGCTCCCGGGCAGATTTAATAAACAACCATTAATTATCGATACAAATCGATGATTCAGCAGCCTATTGTCTGCTCGTTCCAGAACCCCCCTCCCACCCTACAGTTGGCGACTTTTTATTGGTCCGCATGAATGGAGACGTAATAACGAACCTCCTGTCAGATCAATAGGTGCTGATCTATGAATGCGTAATCCCTGAGGACCGAAGAATCAGCGAACAGAATGGATAATCCTCTGCTCAAATACTGGGACGAATCGGGACCATTGTCAGTGATGTTGATCAACGGTGGAGGGTTTTGCTCAGTCAGATGTTAGTACCCAACGGTTCTTTACTGCGATATTAACTTAATATTGTTTATAAAGTTTACAACAAAACGTACGATAAAATTTTTTTAATTTAATATTTCACAGTATAATGCAGAATGTTCCTAATTATATCACGAATTAGCTGATCTTTGATAAACTCAATATACCAAATACTAGCTGATCCGGCAATGCTTTGGTTGCTTTAACTTGCACAGTTGAACGTTCGCAGAAAGAACGCAGAAGTCAAATTGTTCGTGTTGTGGCCGGTATACTTCCAAGTCGATCTTGAATCTTGAATAAAGGTCTCTATCTGGTGTGCTGTATTTGAATAGAAAATAAAATATAAGTACTGCTCCTAGGTTGAATTAATTAAATTTTCAACATCAATATAATATGCGTAGAAAGAAACATTTTTCTGTTATTTTCCGATAATTGGAAAGGATGTACTAGTAATAAGCTAACAGTTGTGAGAAAGAGCGATGGCCGAGATCACGCTCAACCCACATTTCCCGACAAAGGTTACCCACTTTAAATGTGTTGAGGTTGCTGCAGGTGTGTCGCCCGATCTAGAAATCGATTCACAGCTGAACTATTAGATAATAAATTGTCTGCCTTCAGCCGGGTTCGAACTTGAACCTCTGAGCTTGATTTTATAGTGCCTTACCTTCTCAGCTAATGCGCGTCCCTTTTTAATCGCTTACATTGCTGATTCTTTTCTCCATTAGGAGCTAGGAACTATTAAAAACACTAATGATAAATGTTGAACAGAATTAATTATTAATCTTACTAATCATTGATGTAATTTATTTATAGATTGAAATAAGATTCAATGTTTCAATGACAATTAGCCTGGTATCTTTGGAAGAGGAAGGAACCAGACGTGCATGTCGGCCACCGCAATCTACAAGACCTAGAGCGGTTATAGATAAACAGAAAAGGCGTTCGTGAGGACAGAAATAGTTGAATCAATACAGTCCATCATGTTTTCTTCTGAGCAGTATTCCAGTCCACTCCAGACCCAAATACAGAATTCAGTAAGTCACAACTTTCTAATCCAAAATCAAGCGCTGGTCTTTCCGTTATTTACATTTTCTACTTAGCACACGATTTAGATTTTGGTATCAATACGAATCAGGTTTTTAATTAATGTAACAACTACAACTAAGAATATCAATCAATAGCTATATCGGCTTAAATCAATGAGTACAATCATTATTTATATCTACCAATTTATTTTCTGAAAAATAATTATAATTATGTTTTTATTTATAAACTATGAATCATAAAATAGTGAGTTTTTGGAAAGATTATCATCCATGTTAAAAGTTCGGAACAGATTAATATGTTATATATTTTCTCTATTTTACCAGTAGGTAACCTTATACCATTAAAAAATAAATAAATTAATAATAAGAAAAATGTACCTACAAGAAAACATTTCCAAAAAAAAAAGATTTTTTTTTTAACAACATTTTTGCATTTAACAGTTTTATAGTGCTTTATTGAAGTTACAAATATGACACTTATTTTTTTCATTGATATCTAAAAAAAATATTTGTGTCAAATAGTACCAATCTGGAAAGTTATAATTCATGGAGTAGGGTTGTTACAGACGGTTTACTATTGGGCCTGAGCGCCACGAAGATGTGTATGATACTCTATCATTACCATAGATTTTATTACTTTGTGTGAGTACGAAATCTGTATAGCAACAGAATAAATGTGGAGTATGCAGTTACGTTAGGAAGTTAGGAATATGCAGGAACGTTGAGAAAATTCGTGGGAAAGAGGAAGTGTCTTGAAGGCAGATGAATTTAGTTGCGCATATAATTGTCTATTGGATGAAAATTAATGGATGCCTAAAATAAAAATTGTGAGAAATTGGAAAAAAAAATCTGTACACTAAATAGTGTTAAATATATTTACAGATAGATTTAATATATGATTTCTGCAGGTAATAATATCTTTTAATTATTTCCTAATTCATTTATAATAGATCAGCATCAGCAAAAAAAAATTAATATAATCTGAAATAGCCTCGTTGCAAAATAGTTTTTAAAAAAATTGATATTAACATTTATCACTCATATAAGAGATGGTAACTATTGTAAATAGAAATATTCAACGAATGAATTTAAAAAATAAAATATTATGATTACTTTTTTCATTTATAGAAATTTAGAAAGAATGTTTTGATTATATATAGGTAATACGGCATCTTAAAGAATCGTTAATCTATAGTTTAAATATTTTCAATACTTTGAATACATATCCTTCACCGCACATCATATTCACCCATCCACTTCAATAATATTCCTTTAGACATATCCGACACAGTACTCTACCAAGAATTTTACCTTGAGGAAAGATTGACCTGGAACCCTCACACTAGACTCGAAAACAAGAACTCAATGATTCAGACAACTTTACAGACTATTTTAGAAAGGCAGGAATTTTCATCTTTCAGTTGATAACAAGTTTCTCAAATACAAAACATTTTTAAAATCTTTTTGAACCTACGGACTTAAATAGTGGGGGACAGCAAGACAATCCAATGCTAAACGCATTCTATCTTTCCAATCCAAAGTTCTCTGAACAATTTTTAATGCACCATATTATGTTACTTGATCTCATTCCTTCGAAATTTCATCAACATTTTTTCTAACCAAGCTAATCCTCTGGCTCAATCCCTGTGTAGTTTTAACCATCCCTATAACTGCCCCAGAAGGTTGAAACGGCAATGGCACCAAGACCTTCCTGCTAATGACGAGTTTCTCCACTTTGGTTCTGAACATAGCGCTCCCACTCGGCGTCCACTGGATATTAAAACCAGTGACGCAGCAGATGGAGCAGCGCTGGGATCTCTTCGGTTCTGGCTTTGACTCTCAATAAGTGGGGGAAAGGCTTGATTCGGGGTTCTCCAGGCTGGGTGTATTGTATATACAGTATGAATATAGCTTAATTTTTGTTTTCATTTTATTTTATTTTTGATGATTTACATACTTTTTATTTTTATGTTTACCTTTAATTAGTATTCTTTGGGTGTGAGTGTTTTTTCATATATTGTAGGTATGAACTGATCATTATCTATATTACGAGCCTATTGCCCTTCACTGAGGCAGATTGTAATACCTATTCGAATAGAACATTAAAAAAAAAAAAAAATTTAATACATAATTAGACCGACTGAAAACGGATCTCCAGGGAATAGCCAAGTCAAAACGGTAACTTTTCATGAAACTAGTTCCAATGTTTGATAACTTTCTGGAAATAAACGAAAAAGTTGGTAATTTCAAATTGCGACCGTTTGCATTTCTGGCTTGAGACCCTATTTAAATATAATTTTACATTTAATTACTGCATACCAGTTTTCCACACACACACACACACACACACACACACACACACACACACACACACACACACACACACACACACACACACACACATACACACACACACACACACACGCACAGATATATATTTATTTTATATTGGTTTATCAAACCTCTATCACCCATCACCCTATTACTTTAGCAATATCAATTATTCTTGTCATAACTTTCTTTTTTGATATGCAACATTCGTAATAATTTGTTTTCGTTTTGCATGCTCGATTTTAATTAGTACTTCAATAAATTATATTTTAAATTCTTTGTGTATTTGTTTTTCCTGTTAACTGTAAATAAGAATAAGCTGGTATTTAGTTAATCACCAACAATAAAGTCTTGAAAAACAAATGAAAATTGAGCACAAAGACCATCGCCAGCCCCACCATCCACTTCTGATATGAACTGCTCCGTTATAATTTCCCAAGAGAGCACCAACGTCTTGAAATGTGCCTCACCCAACAAAAACTCTACCGCCTGAGAAATATCAACCGACTAATTTCTTAGACTCTCAAAAATAATAGCCCCCTAAAAAAAAAAATAATAATAAAAAATAAAAACGAGATTACATATAAAAAATATTACCTATTATTAGAAGGTGTAAGATGAGAGTTTACCACGTTAAATATTTCATTTTTTACATCAGCCGAAACAAAAAAAGATATATAGATGTTTTTGAACCAACAAAAAATCGGATCTTTCAGGTCGATTTTTGGCCATTTCGTTGCTATTGACTATCATACAAATGTATTTATGTATGATTGAAAATAAAATAAAAAAATTATTATCTACATTAAAAATTAAATATTCCCTTGAGTCAAAAGAGTAGAAATAAAAAATTAATAAAATAATAAATATAAAAATGAAAAAAAAAAAAAAAAAAAAATTTAATGGATTCTAAGAATACGACGATTCAACTGAGAACGAAATTGGGAGATACTTGGATTACCTTAGAGAGCAAAGGGTTTACTTCTAATACATTTTGGATCTTCATTCTTCTCAATTCCTTCATGTTTTTTCTTCTTTTTTTTTCCATTTTCCTTTCTCTACATTAAACGGAACCCATTAAGAAGTCCATTAGGGACAAAAAACGGGGAAGGGAAGATAAATTAGTTTTCAACAAGACCGTACCCTGTGAAAGAGTCAGCCTGGAACCTTATTAATTAAAGCGTTGCCAGTTTGAAGTTGGACTTTGGACGGTTTGGCGTTTATAGTTGCCTTTAACTTGGCTGGCAAAAAGCACTGTTTTTTTGTAAAGTACACTCTTCCTTCTCTACCAGCAGTTTCTCTCTAATGTAATATATATCTATTGATTTTTTTTTCCTGTGTCTAAAAAATAGAGTTTGAAAATTCTTTTAATTTTTAAATGGTGTATACTGGTTGACGTTTGTTGCGGTCAGTTAATAAAAATATCATAGCGCCTAATTTTTGGCTTGCTTTGCCTTCATCAGCAACATCAAGAAAATAAGAAATGATAATTAAAACACAATATAACGGACTGCTTAAGGTACGCATGATGGTATAGAAGGATCAATACAATTAGGATTAATGAATTAATTGCCATTTCTATTGGAACCATTTTATCATAAAAAACTAGTTTCGAATGCTAAACATCCATCTTCAGTTCTGAAACATACAAAATTTCCAAATGATCAGCATTTTGTTACATGGATTATATATACTAAAGTTTTCAAAAACGTAAGACAAGAAATCTAATATTGGTACTCACCAGAGAAGATCTAACCGATATCTGAAGTATAACCATAGTGGAAGGGGAATTGCCAGGTAGGGTAAATTAAATATTTATCAATCTTTAGAAATAATAAAATCGTTTAAAACCAAACCAGATTGTTGCTTAAATGACGAGATAAACATTTCCGATAGCCCAATTTTAAATTCGTTTCCAATAGACCATATACTATTAGATATTTTATTTAATAAAAATGTTTCCTAATCATTTCTTTTATATCAGCAATCATTTTTAGACAACCCAGTATATTAATGTAAATTTTATTATGTCTAATAAATATTGAATATACCAGAGAACGTTAATTATAAAAAAAAAAAAAAATTAACTTTTTGTCAATCAGTCCAAACTGTTTAAAGTCTTTTTTTTTTTTGAGAGAGAGAGAGTTTCTTTACTCAGTTCTGGTCTTCACCGAAAAGGAAATGGAATAAGACAATAGGAAAATAAATAAGACCAGAGGAGGCACATATTGCTGTACATATAAGATGAGAGACGTCCCGCTCCCATGTGTTCACTGTTTATCTCTTTGTTCTCGTAAAACTGCTACCAACTCAGTTTATTTACTAACCTTCAGTCCCCATTTGGTCTTGTTTGATAAAAACTTCTAGCCCCACCAGCCATCCGACAGTCCCCTCCCTTTTGTATCACCCGAGAATCTGTTTTCAGGGAAACTAAAAATAAATAATATACAACTGTAATTTATAAATTATAATATTTATCTATTTCATTAAAAAAAAATAAACACATCAAATCGAATTAAAAGATGAATATAATAGAATGATATATATTTAAAAAAAAAAAAAAAAAAATAACTGTATTTTACTGAATGGTATAATAATATTAGTTGTAATAATATATTAGGAAAAATTAGGTTGAATCGTGCAGTCATATGTACCACAGTAAAATTGCATTAATTTATTGTGCTAAAGTATATTGGCTTTTGAAATAAATCTGAAATACAAAAGAAATCCTGAACTACATATCCATCCAACGTACACCTTTCCGTCAAGATACATTTTAGCATAAAAAAACACAAATACATTCATTACATATCATAAGACAAACAATAATGTAAAAATATGTATTAATTTATTTTCGATATTATAACATTAAAATTTGAGCTTTGTGGCTCCACTTAACCATCCAATTCTTCTCGTATCCGATCCTTACAATCCAAAATCCTTCGAAAAACCCTCAATGCTCTGTACATTGTCACCAATAAACCAATACAACTTATCCATAATGATCTTAATGTTCCATATGCTACTGATTTACAAGATTTAAATTACAACTAGATCTCACAGATTAAAATGATAGGCCATTAACATTGTTGATAACTTCTCAGGTCTCTCTAATGCAAAACTCTGACTATGCAACAAAAGCACTGTTATAAAAAAAATAAAAAACAATTTATTTTCGGAAGATTTAAGCCGAGCGTTTAACTCAAAGTGCAACCCTTCTTATAGAAGTATTTGCAATTTTACTAATCCCAACCCCGAAAAATATTTAACATTTAATATAAATATACAAAAATTAAGAACTGTTAGTCAGCTAAGAGTGTGTAACAATGAATATTAAAGAATACTTTATAGAAATCAATGTAAAATGGTCAAAGTTGTTGATCTGTGCGAATGGTGGCATACAAGCATTGAAGACTGAAACATTTGCTATTCGATTGTCCTGCAATCGAATTTCAAAGGCAGCGATATATACATCAGTATATTATTGAAAAGGACTGTTTGCAATCTCTTGAAAGTGTATTAGAGTTAAATAGCATCGACAAGCTAAATAACATTTTTTGTTCTTTAGATCTCTCATTGAATATTGAGTTGATGGATTTACTTTATGTAATTTTATATTATGTATTTATATGGTGTACTTTCAGTTGTAATTATTTGTTTCTTTTCTATGTTTGTTATTGTAATAACTAATGCTTATTTTTTCTTGTTATTGCAAGGCTCCCAAGCCAACTCCTGTTTGTATGGGAAGTTTCTCAAACAATAAAAAAAATATTCATATTCATTCATGTTGCTGATTTAGCCCAAACCAGATACCAATATTTTAATTATAAGTTCCAGAACTTGCTTGCCATTTCCGATAATCCTCCGAGCCCTCTGAAAAGAAGCCTAGAGATCTTCTGGTGTAGAATCTTTATTGAAGTGCTACTGATGAGTAGTTCTTTTCAAATTTTAACATGTCAGTTACTATTGTACTATTGTTCCTCACATTGTTTTGTATTAGGCTATTTAAAATATTTTTATATATAAATAGTAACATATAAACATCTGAGAGTTTAGGTAACTTTTTTACTAAATGATATAACGTTATACAAATGCGGAACGTTTACAATTACATTGAAAACCTATGAGTGTCGTCATTCCACCCCTTCCCAACATATAACATAGTTATTATACTGACCATCAGAGGCCATCATGAAGCTTATAATTATAATTTAATTACGTTTAATGGTCAGCCAGGAGTGCAAATTGATCGCCGTTGTCACAGCTTTGTCCGCTCAAGGGTGCAATGAATTGGTTTTATCATTAGCAGGATTGAAGCGATGGGGGGGAGGGGTATAAATAGCATTCAGTCTAATTAATTTAATTACTTAACTGCCGGGTTGAAGTGCCCCACGAGAGCTTCTTTGAAGGGACCAGTTGAGACATTCAACAACGACGTATCTATTAACAAGGATCTAAACTAGATTCAAGGATCTTCAGGCTCCTCTTTGGAGGACAAGAAAAGGAAGATGGGGAATAGCGAGGAGAGAACGCGTCGATCTGAAGAAAGAAACATCTAGTTCTATCTCTACCCTAGATTCCCATATACATTAAGAAAATTATATCCATTTATTGTACATTAAGTGTATATAATCTATAAAAAAATATTCCAGATTCGACCTAATATCTAAAAGCCATACATTAAAATCCAATAAACCGAAAAAAATCTTTTTTATGTTAAATATCGTTATATTACTTTGAATAGCCAATTATCTTGTAAACTGATAGTAAAGTAAACCGCTTTCTTTAAAATTTTCTATTCTGCCGACGCACAGTGGGACGAATGGCCCAAATTTCCAGACATGCACCAAAAATTGAAACTAATTTATTGCCATCTCTGACCACTTTGCACCATCTTCTAACATCTTAGGAATAAGAAAATGTGGACATTTTTCAGAAATACGTAGTGAAAATGCTGTTTTAAAATAAAAAGGTAATGAAAATTGACATCAAAATACACCAAATCGTACTTAGTGATTATGATTGTTCCTGTAACTTTTTAAATTTTACTGATAATTATACCTCATAATCTCAAATAAAAAATTACTTTCTATTTCGGACTAGTCTATACAAACTTAAAAAAAAAATAGTAGTGAAGGTTTTATCATTAGAAAGAACTAGGATCTTATAAAACAATGACATGTGGAGTAACTTTCATGGTGTTTGGAGTACATTATTGCGTGTTGAAGAAAACTTCCAAATTTGTCCAAAAAATGGACTTCATAGACTTATACCTTAGGTATTTAATGAGATAAATACGTTCCATTATTTTCCGAATATGGCCGAATTAACCCGTGGTTAAGCATAGTTTATATATTTCTAATGTTGTAATTCGACCTAATTAAACCTTTATTTTTATTTGTACCTTTCCCAGTTATGAAAAACAAAACAATATTTGTAATTTTTAGGTAAGAATTGTATTTCAAAATGTTTAGTTTTAGTTATTTTCTTTTCTTAAGTTTTTCCACATTGCAGTAATGGTAATAGGCGTCCTGCAATAGGTGCATATATTTCTACGCGTTCTTATCCATATATTTCTCGACATAATGCATATTTAAATAAATATTTATACAAACTATTTTTATAATTATACATAAAATATTTTTAGAATAATACTAAAATAATTTAACTTTAAAATAATTGAGTTAAGATAAAATTTAAGCAATAATTATCAAATGAATTTATACGCTAATTGATGAATAGAATAAAGATTGGAGAAAAAAAATAATTAAATAAAAAAATATATAAATGAATAAAAAGGAGAAAAAATAGAAGAAAAAAAAAGTATATATTATTAGGAGTGGGTATAATTATATAGACAGTTTATTCGTGCCGCTCCATGTTGTCAACGTGATCCACAAATAGCCTTAGTTATTGTATAGTCGTTTGTTGTTAACAAATGACAACAATAGCCATAAAAACATGTAGGCAGCAACTGACCCATCGGTCTGTATCTAAATAAATGTTGTGATAGCTTGAAGCCTTAGTCAACTTTTTTTTTTAAATCATCACTTACTTAATTATCGCGGGAAGTCGGGGTTAATTAATTATAACAGGTTAGTTTTTTTTTCATTTAAATGTCGACACCGTTTTGTCCCACTGTGCGACGGCCCTTCACTAGTATGTAGTAGGTTAGTCAAACTGAGTGGAACAAAAAATGGAACGGAACGTGAAATCTCATTCCAGTTTTAAGTCGGAACGGCCCTTTCCTATTGTGAAGCGCTTACATTCTGGCAACGTCTGCGACCCGAGTTCAAATCCGGCCTAGGAGGGTCGACATTTACTTTGCGGTAGAACTACGAAATCTTTGCATTTATTCCTAGAATCCCTATGGTTCCTAAAGATGTAATGCTTAAATAATTGAAATTTCTTTTGCTATAGCAATTAACAAATTGCAAGGCCAGTATTACAAAAACGTTGCACTAGATCTTCGGACAGACTATTTCCTTCTAGGTAAATTATATGCAGTGCATTCCAAAACTGGAGACCCAAACAGTCAATTCATTATCATAATATCGAGAGGAAAAACTCGAAATTGCATTATTCGGATGTTTTATAAATTCATTATTTATTTTATGAATACTTTCTACAATACAAGATTTTTTTCGATAAATAAATAAAACTTTAACAATTAGTGAAAATCAATGAAACAATTATTTGTTTTTAGTCATAAATATGTTATGTATGCTAATATGTTATGTATGCTAATATGTTAGGTATGCTAATATGTTATGTAAGTAAATCTATATAATAAATTTGTTATATTGGTGGTTGCCGTGAAGAAGTGGATAAATCAAATTACGTTTAGGACAAGGCAAACTTCAAAATTGCATTTTTAATACTTGAATGAAAAATTGTTTATTTCGTACTCGTCAATAATGCCTAAAGTATCTATTTTGACTCAAACACTAATTTACATTTTTACTCTTTACCTACTTCGGTACAAGTTTAGTGTAGTTATAGAATATTGGAATGTGGTCAAAACGCTATACTGGAAACTGACATGGATATGTGTTTTGGTTGGGGTCTATATGTTTTTGGTGTAGCGTTTTGGAAATAGATATATCTATTGGCTGGATGTCTATACTTTTTTGGTATAACATTTTATTCACATTCATTTTGACCAGCTCTGTTGGTGTAGCTCGGATCAAAACTTTGATGTCCCTTTCCTCATTAGAAAATTGATGGTGCATATTTTTTATTATAAAACGTTTGAATGAAAAAAGTCACGTATGAAACCGCTAATTTAACTTAGTTATTTCGAATCATTTATTGTTAATTCATTTTTATAAACTAACTGATAAAGTTTAAAAAGTGTATTACTTATCGGTTGGAGGCGATCTTCGAAACCTAAGAAGGAACTAATCCCACCGTTAGGACCTGCTTAAAAGTCACCCGAGGTCCCCGCCATTTTTAGACTTAGCTATATTCCAGCCATCTGCGAAGTATTGGTTTCTTTCACGGTGATGAGAATTCGTAAGTAGAATACAAACGATGGGTCCATATCGACGAACAGGGGATAAAAATGTTGATGATCCTCGGATGAGGTTTTGGTAGGTTGATGCAGGCTGTCGTCTTGTGGCGCTGTGCAATGTTTCCACAATGGGACGCGAACCTCGTCCTCAGTTTATATTCCAGAGTCTTCTCAGTTTCCACCCCACCATCCGATAACATCAATAATCAAAACCCTAGAAGCGACAAAATAATAAAAGGTTAAACAACATTCATTCTAACATCTAATGTACACTAATTAATCAGAATAGCATATAATTCCTTTAGATTTTTAAGAAGTAATAATCCGAACAGGAGACCGTTAATGCTGTTTATTTGTTTATTTGTAATTATTACCTTCCCACACTAGCTACAATGGCTATAACCTTTAGGATATTCCGTTCTCCCTGCCCTAGTTGGAGTACATAGGGACATTAAATTCTAATTACAATAAAAAAAAAAAATCATTGCTCGTACGGTATCATGACATCTACTTAGGCAAAACACTTACATGAAATCCTAGTGCTTGAAATAATGACAAAAACTTAACAAAAACTAATAATACAGACTATTAAATAGGACCCATCGCTCATTCATAGGTCAGAAGTCCATACTTGAAATGTGGTAAACAACAAAACAATTAAATATCAAGCGCATTGAATTCTTCCAATTTTACTCTTTCATTCTATTTTAAATAGTCTACATTATGTCTTCAACAAAACGTTACATAATGCTTTCAAAAAACCTTTAGTTCTTCTCCAGACATCTCTTAAATTCCATCAAAACTTTTCCAACCATCCCGACCCTGTGGCTCATTCATTATCCAGTTCCTCACTTCCTTAACCCACGTCGCTGATTAAAACGGCAGTGGTCCTGAGTCCTATTGTAAATATTTATTTAATTGGTTTTCTTGTTACTCAAGAAAGACTGTTAGCTTGTCTACTCAAGTCCTGAGCATCTGTGCGGTGGTGCTCTCGCTCAGCCTTCACTGGATTTTACTGGAGACGCAGTTCAGAGAGCAGCGCTGGGTTCTCTTTGAGCCAGGCTTGTCTCCGCGTAGTGGGGGGGATAAGATAAGTTATGGGTTTCTTCGAGATGCTAGTAAATATTGTATACATAGCGTGATCGTATTTAAGTTTTTTTTTTCTTAACTTTTCTGTACATATTTTGGTTTATTAGTTTATATAATTATTATCCTTATTTCTATTATATTATAATTTTTTAGCAATATATTATATTTCTTGTATAGTTAGAGGCTGTTTATTTTAATTTTATAAAACTATATTTCTTTATTTTTATTTTTTCCTTGTATTGAACATATTGTATGAAAGGATTCATTGGCATCCCTATGACTTACTTATTGCACTTAAATGCGGTGGTTTGTAAAAAAATCTTTATTTGCACATGTATGATACATGTGATCTAGTACAATGATGAATGCTATGATCAAGCACTAAGCGGTCTATCCTTCTGTCCTTTATTCAATTTATATTAGGCAAGGAGGTCTCTATTCCACCTTTTTTGGAGCCTCCGCCGTGTAAGGAAAGGTGTGTCGGTTGTAGCCACATTTTTTATATTAAGTTCGTTCATGTGTCCTTGAAATTTATCACAAAAGCTTTTATAATTTGTGCGGATGTAACATGTTATAATTGGAATTCCTAAGTGTCTTTATAAGGTCTCGCTCGTTAGAAACGTTCCTGCTAGAACTGATAAGTCCTAATAATTTTTTTTGAAATATTTGTATTTTTTTTTTAATTAGAATATAAAATGAGTTTCTGTATACTTTGAATTTGTTATTAAAAAGTAAGTGAATAATTGGACCAGCTGTACCATAGGGTGTTCCACTTTCGAAATATAGGGTTTATGAGATTTCAGACCAGATATGTGAACACTTTTTTTTGAAAGAGGAAAACAGCAAAAATTAATAAAACCTTGGAGCGGCCTGCGGTGAAACAATTTATCATACGTCAACAAGTTTAATTTTTTTATTCGTTAAAATATTTGACATTGACAAATTATTTTAGTACAATGCCTCCACCAGCCCTAAAGCAATTTTACGATGCTTAGTGGACGAGTAATTTAACGATTGTGAAATGAGCAGTGAGGATCACTGGAAAAACCATCATCTAAGCTTTACTGTAAACAACAAAACTGGCATTTCATATGGTTCGATACAACATAATCATATTTGCATTTATCATATTTTCGCCATAGATGAAATTGATAGGAATAAAAAAGTTATGATCCTACATTACACCAATGCTTATTATGATTGTACTAAGCGCTACAGTCTTAGTCGGGCTACAAAGAATCGACTGCCATTCTTGTCTATCTCCCGCCTTCCTATTCCAACCATTCTTAGGTCATCCTGGACGTTGTCCAGCCACCTTCGCCTTGGACTCTCAATCTTTTTCCTCCCGGCCTGCCGTATAACATCTTTTTTGGGAACCTGTCTTCAGGCATCCTTAGCACGTGTCCAAGGCCTAATATTCCTACTTTGACCATAGAAGCTATGTTAGATTCACCAAACAGTTGTTCCATGTTTGATCTGACTCTATTCCTATACTATAATAATTTCTATGGTTGTTCACCGGACCAAGACGTTCAATTCCCAAATCCTCAATATATTCTTATTCTTTTGCGACAAAACCCAACATTCACTTCCATGTTTCACAACCGGCTGTTTTTTAGACTGATTTTGGCAGATTGGGACACTTCTTGAGACCTTAGGATTTTACTAAGAGGAAATAGGCATTTGCTGCCAGCTGGTATTGTTACTTTTTTCTCTAATTTAGAAAAAAAAAAAATTTCCGTTATTACAGTACCTATCGGTTTTACATCGCCTAAATATGCACCCATTAATTTGCACTTACTCGTATTCATCTCTACATCAATCCTTAAGTCACATAATAATATATGAAATTTTTACTGAGAGACTCTTGTTGCTAAAAGGCGAAGAAAAATTTAATAAAATATAAATTTAACACGTATCAAAACAGTAGAGACAATCCATGTCAACATAAATAGGTCACGAAAATCGAAATTCAGCATAGCTATAAAGAATTTATTGGTAATAATCCAAACCTGTGAATTATGGGGCCACATAAGGAGAACTGCGATAATAGAATACGGATTGAAATTGAGGCCTCGCCAAGAATATATAACTGGAATATTTCTTCCCAGCCGGAATTATAATAGAGAGGGGAGGAGGAGAGCTGAGGCAGGAGAGGGGGAGGAGGGAGGAGAGAGAAGGGATGGCAAAGCGGTTCGGGCGATAAACTAACTAAAAAAGGGCTTGGAGAAAGATATATGCGAAGAGATGGGGAGGATAGGACATGTGGGGACCACTGCCCCGGCCGATAAGGTGAAATATTACATCATAATAGGGCTGAGGAGGGCACTATTAGCACTGACTTATAGTTCTCCTCTCCTCAGTTCTCCATAGTCAGTCCGGGGGAGGGAGGTGCTATGCCTTGCGGGGGGGCTTATCGGGTCCGTCATTAAACCTTATAATATAATAATAAACTGCCTAGATTAATGCGAAATACATGCTAAATACAAAAATACACCTTAAAAATGAAAATAACCTAATAATAATTTAGCAAATAGACGCAAACCTGTTGGAAATTAATAAATTAAATATAATAAAACATTTGAGACAATAAAAAAATTTTTTTTTTTTTTTTTTTATTGAAATATATCTACAACCTGCCTCAATTAAGGGCAATAGGTAACAGTGCTAAAGATGTATTCATTCATACAATATATACAAGTACTCATACACACAAAATAATGATAATAAAAGATAAAAATAAAAACAAGTAATAATTATAAAAAAAAACTAATAATTCAACTATCAAGAATAAAATGAAATAATAAGAATCAAGTAACAAAAATAAATATATATATATATATATATATATATATATATATATATATATATATGTATATATATATATATATATATATATATATACATATAATAAATAATAATAATAAAAATAAAAAGAATAAGATACATTCTTACTATATGTACAAAACAGACACACAGAGCCTGGGGAACCACGAATCGAGCCTGTTCCCCAACTTATTGGGGGTCTAGGCCAGACCCGAGAGATCCCAGCGCTGCTCTCTCAGCTGCATCACTGGTAATATCCAGTAGAGGCTGAGTGGGAGCGCTATAGCCACATATGCTCTGGACATGAGTGGAGAAGCTGGTCAGTACCAGGACTCCAGTATAACATTATATTACAAAAGGTCTCGGGGCCATTGCCGTTTCAATTGAGTTCTTGTCTTTTGAGTCTAGTGTGAGAGTTCCAAGTTAGTCCGTGAAAGCCAGGTAGCGTACTGTGTCGGATATAGGTATAGGAATATTATTGAAAGATGGGTGGACAGGATTTGCGAGGTAAAAGTTGATTTGGCTTCATTAATTTTTATTCTCCACTTACTACAAGCTTCAATCTTAGAAGATCTTTGGAGGTTGGGAAGCAAGTTTAGATCTGGATGGGGATGATAGTATAGCAGTATCATCTGCAAATGTGGCTAAAAAGGTATTAGGGATTGGTTGGTATATCTGCAGTGAAGAGATTATAAGGACAGGACCTAGACACTACCTTGTGGCTAACCGGCATCAAAAGGATAACAGTTGGAGAACTCTGAGCCACAGCGGACTCGAAAGGAGCGATTTGAGAGATAGGATCGCAGGACTAGGTATAGGGATTGGGGTAAATGGGTCTTGAGCTTGTAGAGCAAACCCTGGTGCCACACCCGGTCGAAAGCTTGCGCAACATCCAGAAATGCACCAGTGCTATACTGCTTGTTTTCAAGGGCAGAGGATATATGATCAACAACACGAAGGCCTTGTTGAACAGTGGAGTGACCAGACCGGAATCCAAATTGGTGGGGAAGGGATACTTTGGGATTCGAGTATAGGTAGGATACGTTTTTAAAAGGATTTTTTTTCAAAGATTTTTGAAAGGATGGGAAGTAGACTTATAGGTCTATATGATGAGGTTTTGTTGGGAGGTTTACCTGGTTTTAGGAAAAGAATGATGATGGAGTGTTTCCATGTCAGAGGAAAGTGGTCGTTGTGCGAAGTATACATTCGTATATGTAAGTAAGGAAGATTGGTCGCTTTTTGAGAAGTTGTCGGAGGATTTGGGTGGTGAGATCAGATCATATCCAGGTGATTTGCGGGTTTTCAACTTTTTTTAATAGGAATTTGACCTCAGAGGGGTTTAACTGCTTTAGGATGTAAGGAGAGGGGGATTGGTGAAGTGAGGAATTGTTGAACATTAGTAGTGTGGGAGGGGATTTGTTCGGAATGGGGAATAAATGTGCTGGAGAGGCGCTTGGCAAATTCTTCTGCTCTGTTCTCATCTGAGGCAGCCCAGGATCCATCTTCACGTCGGAGAGGATTGGAAATATTTTGGTATTTGAGGATTTTTTTGGTTGCATTCCAGAGAGAATTGTCTGAGGTAGAGAGGGAGGAAAGATAGGAGTTGTAGGATTGGGATCTAAAGGAAGCCAATTTCTTTTTAACTAATTTGGTGTAGTGGTTATATGTTCTCCGATCATCAGGATGCCTGGTTATTTGCCATAGGGATCTAGAATGACGTTTGGTTTGGATAAGATCTATTAGTTCTTGTGGTAAAGGATTTTTATTACGATTGATATAGGATGGTTGAGGAAAAGATGCATTCCAAGCTGCTTGTTGAATTAAATTCGTAAAGGAGTTGGCTGCATCATCTAGTTCTTGGGATGTTTTCAAGGATACTCTGAGGTCTATGGAATCAGTTAATATTTGTCGGAAAAGGTTCCAGTTTATTGGGCCTCTAATAAATGATGGGGAGGAAGTTTGGGTATCGGTGATAAGGATAAGGTAAGGATTAAAGGACTGTGATCAGAGGAGAGGTTGTCTAAGCGTTTGATGGAATGATTAATAGCACCTAAACCTGCATGAATGAAGAAATCAAGGAGGTCAGGATTACGAGTGGGATCTGTCTGCCAGTAGGTAGGAGGGCAGGGAGAAATGTAGTGGCAACGGTTGGAATTAAGTGCCGACAGTAGAGTTCGGCCACGGGAGTTGGTGATTCTGGCACCCCACTGTTTGTGTTTGGCATTAAGGTCTGCACCTAGAAGGAAGTGGTTTCCAAAGAATCAAGAGTGAACTAAATTGGGTGAAGGAGACTGTTTTTTTCCAGAGGACAATAAGCTGCAGCTACTGTCAGTGTGGAAAGGGAAGGTTTTGATAACAACTGCAGTTGTTTGTAGGAAATTATGATTTGGTAAAGGTAATAAATAATAATGTAGAGGGAATTATGGATGATGACGGCTGTGCCAGCATGAGCTCTTCCGTCCGTGTGATCCGTCCGATAGGTTTCGTATTGTGCTATTTTGAGTGTTCTGTTACTAGTTTAGTCGAGTTTCTGTAATTAGGGCTATATCATATTACTGTCGTGTGTAGTAGTGCTGTCAATTCGTCAGTATGATTCCGAATTCCATTCGCATTCCAAAGGAGAATGGATAGGGAAGGTTTCATTTAGGGATTTCTTTTGGCGGGGATGATAATGTTGGATAGTCCATAACTGTCAAGTAAATGTCTTTGTAATTAGAGAGCTATGAGTAAATGCTGGAAGTTGTCGTAAACGGCGAGCGGTTTCTTGTCTTTGAAGTCTCCAAGAATGAAGATTCCAAGTAAGTCGTTTGTCCAGTTGTAGTACTAAGTAGCAGATGTGTTCAACGAGGACCAGTGGAATATTTCATATCAATTAAAAATAAAATAACCATAGAATAATTATCAATAATACAATGCACACATAATTACACCAATTTATTTTTAAAGAAGGGGAGGGATAGTAGCCGAAATAAAAAGGAGCACAATATTCGTAAATTACGGAATAAAAAAAAAAAAAAAAAAAAAAATATATACCTATGTGTATAAAAAAAAACTTATTTGAAAAATATCATAAAATTTTACCTATCTACATTTATTCATTATGAAAATATGTTATTTGAGAATGCTTTTCAGACATTATCTCATTATAGTAAGACTCGGATTTATATGCAATAAAAATATCTAATAATGCCGTTAAAGTTTTGCAGTATTCTGTATATAATGCCATAAAAAATATGATTTCTCAAAACACTATAATGTCATTAATTTTATAAAATACCGGTATAAAATAAATGGGTATCCGTTATATACTCAAATGAGTATGCTATCCCTTCAGAATTGATATAGCTAAAATTATATTTGTTTACATTAATAACTGTTATGTGCAAACATTTAATTTAATTTTATTTTTTTTTTTAATGATAAGTAAATAACTACAGGGAACCGCGTTATTTACACTGTATATTTTATAACCAATCATTTGATATAAATCACTGATGATACGTCCTAACTTTGATAATTTCTTAAAAAAGAATTGATTGATATAAAATTAATATAAAGTTTAAATATACACTACATAAAGTTTTATAAAAACTAATACTGTACTTTAGGTATAAACTTTAATGATTTTTAATTTTTTGAGGTATTTTGTTTATTTTTTTAGTAATGACTAAGCAATTACACCACCTCCACATTTTTTCAACGTCCCCATGTAGCACGTTCCACCAATCTGCCAACCCTGTAATTCAGAGATATTTATTGCGATGGAATCCACAAATAAAACAGGGCATACGAGAAAAAAAAAAATTGCCCGAGATATCTGATTTGCATTGGCAATTAGTGTCCTGTTTCAGCGCCTAATTGGCAAAAAATAGCTGAAATCTGATGTACAGGAAACGTTGTTTGCTTTGCGCCATTCATTAAAAAAAATTTATTAATTTTCTTTTTTACTCTCTCGAGCGTAAAAAAAAAAAAATCTACATAAACTTTTATAGCTGCAAAATAAAAAAAAAAAAAAAAAAAAAAAACAATTTATATAGCTGCAAAATATATTGTTAAATTAAAAAAATAAATAAATAAATAAAAAACGGTAACTCATTTCAGCAGAAGCCTTTTTGTTTCAGCTATGTCAGTCAGATATTATTGCCATATTTTATGGCACTACAACTCGATGATTTGTCCTGGCCTCCTTCTCCACCTTCCTCCAGTCTTCTCTGTTCTGTGCAGCCACCATCCAGTTCCTTTTTCCCAGGATATCCCTCGAGTCTCTGGCCACACCATCCGTCCATCTCAGCTTCGGTCTTCTCCGAGGTTCTACCCGGTATTCTCCAAGTCCTCTTAGTAATGGACCTATCATCCGTTCTAGCCACGTAGCCAGGCCCATTCTAGCCTCCTAGTCAGTCAAATATAGTTGAGACTTTTTTGTTTACTGTTTTAATTATAGTTCGTAAGATTCAAACTAAATATGGAAATCATTTTTAAAAATCAAATCAAATTTTATTTAATATTCGGTTCAACATATAATGTTGATCTTTTCTTACCAAACAATTCGTGTATAATATTCTATATTGAAACGAAAATTAAATAAAATTTGATTTGATTTTATTAAAAAATATATATGTATATATATAATTCTAGAGAGTCCAAATTTTCGAATCATGAACAACGGATTTATCCTATTTTGAAAGTCGACACCTCATATTAGAAAACAAGAGATATTATAAGAACAAAAAAACATTAATATGCTTATTGGTAAGTTTCAATGAAAATAATTATTTGTAAGTAGGAAGTGACACCATCCTAGTCAATACCAGCCTTAACGCCAAGTTGTTCACTTGATTTGAGCCGACAAGAGCTGTTCAACTTAGAAATTGTTAGTCACTATATTTTGTAATAGTGTAGTTGTATTTGTATTTGTACAATCTATCTTTTTATACGGTTATATAATTTAACGGTTATTTTAATTATCAGTTATTGTTATTCTGAAAAAATTTAAACCATCTCGATACTTTTTTTTATAACTTTAAAATTTGTAAGTATAAAAAAAATATTGCATTACTATTTTACTGTATAATAAGACCAAAGAATATTTTGCACATTTGGAGATTTTTAATTCAGGTTTCAATGGTTATACTGTTCTAATACCTAATATTTAGTTATAAATAAATTAGTAAAATAATTATTATTTTTACAATTTTTATCTAAGATATTTGAAAAGAAAATATTATAAAACTTCGGAACAGAAATAATTTTATATATTAACTATACTTACTCCATTCGTGCAAACAAGAATTTTTCTTATTTTGTCTTACTGAAAATACAAAAATTTTCTTTCACAAGATGTAATACCCTGCCATCTTTTATGCATGTTAGCTAAATTTGATTTTTACATTTCCTCCTTTGAGATCCGCCTAAGATGCTGTAGGATCTGATTATGGTTGGAGTTGCCCCCCAAATCCAATATTGTTCCGATGGCCCAAATGGCATATGTAAATACCAGCTTTTCTTATGCCTTAGGGGTGAGAAATATTTAATATTATTAACTGGTATTATTGATATTTATGATTACTGTTTTTAACCCATATTTATAAACTTTATTTCGAATTTTTTTATTTAAATATGTGTATTTAATTATTCTTTGAACAAATAGTTATCCGTTACTTAATTGATAGAGAATAATATTTTAACCTGATCGGCTTTAAAGGTTAATGAAAAAATTCTTAACAACTCAAATATTAATTATAAATTCATTAAATTATTATAAATAGCATACCCAGTCGCGGCTTTGCCCGCTTTCACAAGTATAGAATTTACATATTTTTAAATGTTAATTTAAAATTTAAGTTGAATCTTGTATTGAAGTTTGCAATTGAGAATTATTCCTTCAATATTTTCACGCATAGCAGTGATTTTTAATCTGGTTAAAATTGCACTGAGTAGATGTTTGTATGAAGATTATGTAAAAGTATACTTACACATATAAGTTTTAATTGTAATGTAAAAATTGGTGATCCAGATGTACAGAGACTATTAAGAAACTCTTACCGCTGATGGACTGCAGCATTATCAGTGCTTACTACTAAAGACAAATGAATCATATTTTACAAATATTATCAAAAAGGAAAGGATCAAAATTTTGTATCGGTAATAATTTTCATTCGGCACAAATAGTTTTATTGATTTCATTTGGTTGATTTTGATTTATAACCATAAAAGTATATTATTGTAAATTTTATTATTGGTAAACGTTTCTAAAACTATGAAAGTTATGTGGTTAAAATTTGGTGCAGATTCAGTAGTTTTACCATTGTGAAGTCTATCGTAAAATAGTGCTAATCACAGAACGGTCGATTTTCAAACTGGAATCCACATGTCATATCACGTATTCAAATCCTTTATAATAATTTAATTTTCACGTGAAATGATTCTCTCAGACAGACGGATAACTGTTGACGACGTGGCAAAAAAAAAAAAAAAACAGTAGATATTATTATTGCTAAATCTTTCTTGAACTATAAGGATGATGTGGTTAAAATGTGGTGCCGATTAGTTCCATAGTATTCTTGGTTAGTGATCAGAAATGAAATATGGCCAGTCCTTTTATATAATAGTATAGATTAAAGTTATAGTTATATTAGGTCAGTTATAACAACATACTCTAGCAGACGAAAGGTCTATGCCGGTTCAATCAGCAGAGGTATCTCATAATTGCAGAGTATCGAATCTTCTAACAGTCATCGATGTTGCCATATGTGATTTCTGATCTCAAGATCTTTTTTCTGATAACCACTCAAAACAGAATTGCCCAACCTTAATATTTCTCCATTAAGGCATAGTTGCATTTCCGTTATCCTCATTTTTTTTCAAATTCTTGTTGATTGTTCCGAAGAAAAAGGATCCTGACGATTATTTATAAAACGGAAGCAATATCCATTCCGAGTCAGGAAGATACACTAAACGTCTGATATAATGATCCTGACCAGACGTATGAGAAATTTGATGATTGTCAAAAAACCTTTAAAATTCAATCCACAAACAAGTAATGTTTCATGATGTGTAATCCTGCACTATTCGCGTTTACTGGTTGCGATGTTGGATTTAAATGATTTCCAGCATCGGTGCACCATTATATTTAATTTTCTCACTACTTATAAAAGTCAGTCTGCTGATGGTCCTTTTTTCGATCTCATCTTCTTTTTTTGTGGAATCGCTTTCTGAAAATAAGAATTATAGTTGATAAACCAAATTAACAAACCTTCAAGGATAGTATCTTTACAGGGAAGATTAGAATAAATCCGATCGAATACCCAAGATTTAACTATCCTGAGAAACAAATCTACTACGAAGACCTTCATTCGGACGAGCGTCTTATTTGGAATCACATGATTCGTACAAGATTGGAACGGCACGAAGCTGTTCGTCGTTTTTGACTTCCTAAGCACTTACAAGGAAAACGCTATACACTGCTTATAAGTTACGGAAGGGTGATCTAATTGACTATAATCAAACGGTCTAGAATATAGATCTTAATGTCCGAAATTATGATTTGGCCTATACCAGATATTTTTCTCTTTTTCTGGCAAGGAGAACTAAGATTCTCCTCAACTTTGGTCAAAGTATGAGAAGTCTCTAGCTGAATAGAGATCTCGCAAGTGTTCTACTCTAGGCGACCCTTCTCATCAAGTGAACAGCCCTGCATCCTTCTACCTGTACCTGGGAATATTAGTAGTATGAAAATTCCCATCCCTTGCCTTTTTTTCAGAATTTTTTCTAGTTCAGTTGTGTACTAAAATGGTTATAATTTAGTAGTAGATACCGGGAGGCGCGGTGGAGGATGAGCTCAGCGAGTAAGGCGCTTGACTACCATGCTCCCCGGCCCGAGTTCGGATCCGACTGGCGGAATCTATATTCTATCATTTCAGCCGTGGAACGAATTCAAGGTCGGGAGACCCTCCTGGTGCACACCCAGCCTATTAAAAAGTGGGCACCCTTAATTGGGGAAAAATCCTGCCGGTTGAGCGAAAATTTTGGCCAGTCCCCTCCTCTCATAAACGTTGGCTCAGAAACAGTACAGCCTACTTAAGTACTGAACCCGAGACCCTTCATCGGTTGTAAGATACAAATAGCATATCTACCAATAACATTGTAAGTAGTTTCATACTCCTCTATACTTTGTAATTTTATGTAGTTAAATATTCTAACGCCTTTTTTTATGTATATTTATATTATAGGCAACTTTATGTTTTTATATTACCTGTGTAACTCATATAATTTTATTGTAACCCGTTTTTTTTCTGAGGGGCATGATTATAAGAACAGTATAGTCTCAAAACGTCGCCTAAATAAGCTGTTGATTCATTGATTGAACTTCAAGAACCTTATTAAACATATATATAATACCATTTTCATGTATATCGGTTTGTATCGAATATTTAGTTTGATGTAGCGTAAGTTCGGCCTTAGACAAATGTCTGTAAAAGAAAAAGACTGCGAAGACGCACATACAGCATAAGAAAGGAGAAAGAATCCTGAATGGCAGCCAGGACTGCGGCAACAGATGATTAGTGAACGTAGAGAGGGGGGGTGGCGAAGCGCCTGCGCATTGGGATCGATCTAGGTGGTGGGGGTATTATATAACACGATCCCCCACTACTTTTTGCGACCAGTCCCTCCTGCCACTCCTTCGGCTCTGGACGGTCGTGCTTTCGCAACCCTTCTCGTCCTGGTAGTGCTCCGAGATCACTGCCTTATGCCCAACCCTAGCTAGGCACGCTCTGCCCCTGGCCCCCCCTCTTCGGTAAGTTGCCTATAATAGAAGCTCAAATAAATAGCTTGAAAGTAAATTTAAAATTGTCCTACGATGTATTTACCGAAATAAAAAAAAAAATAAATAAAAATGATAATAACAATAAATATTCTTGTTTTGAAATTTCAAAGATTCAGGAATATTTAGTTTATCTTTATGTAAATAAATAAAAGTTTGACAAAATTCTTTCTTCACCCCCTCCCTCATGTCTGACTTCACACATTTATGTTGAGCTTAAATTCCTCATATTTCTTCAGAAAATGGTTTTTGTAGTATCTATTGGCATATTTGATCTATAATGAAATAATTCAAGAAAAAAATACTTTCTACTAACTTTTCAAAAGTGTCAAAATCGGACAAGGAAATGATTCCATGAATTCTTTGTGTATTTAGCAACTTTAGTAATAATACTTATAATAGTTCAAAATCCACATTTAGTGCTATAACAATTTTTTTGTTATTAACGATTAACAAATGTAGAATTTTGACTGTTCTGATACACTTATTGAATTATCCATCTTATGAATTAAACTCTCAAAGTTCTCTGTTTCTTGACAGCATTGGTTCACAGGATATAGACAGATTAAGGTTATGGTTTTAAATTTACTCTTGCTATTTTTTTATTTATTTTTCATTTAAAGTCATTTAATCTTAATTCATATATTTTTTTTTTGTTTTCTCAACTTACTAAAAAATATGTTCTACATACTAAACTTGGGGATCCAGAGATTAATAAATTTGAAAAGTAACATATGCTTATATTAAAGTAAATTCTCTTGGTTTATCCAGAATTTTTTTCATGAAACTAAAATAAGTTTTTGAGGTCTATTTAGTTTGTATGTAGACTTCTGTAAAATATAAATTAACAATAAATAGGTAAATATTCATATATATTTTTTTCTGTTCAGATTTAATTTTTTTTTTTAAATATTTTGTTTTTTATTTAAAACAAATTCACATTTATAGATCATTTATAGTAGAATTGAATTTCGCCATGTTGTGAAATCAAGGTAGAAATTTGTATAAAATATATTTTCACTTGCTAAGGTCTTGTTCAAAATCCTTCTTCGAATCTTTAAGACTATCCTGTATATTTATAAGTAAAAGACAACTGATCAGTAACAATAGTAGACAATACTCAATCCTCAACTTGAAACATATACACTTTGCCATACAGGACTACTAAGAAAAGAAAAGAATGGATGAGAGAGAGGATTGCAACAGGTAGAGACAGAGCTTAAACCAGGGACGGGGCATCTATCTAACTCTTTAAAGGTCTTTTATTTCCAGAATAAGATCTTCAATTCTGGTCCGATATCGACTAGACTTCCTTATGAATAATCCTAAAGTATTAATAGAGGTATTTCGAATTCTAAAATTATACGCAAAAAATATATAAGAATAGACGTACATTTATCAGTACAGTGCGTATTTTATTTTCGATGTTGTGTATTCTTTTTTCAAATAAACTAACAAGCAGTATAAGTAATACAAATAAAAAAAAAATACAATATTTATTTAATTTATAGACTTTATATTCATGTCACATGAAATGGTAAAACCTTCGTAATCACTGTAAAATTCACTTCTTCGTTTTATGATATTCAATGTTAATTTAGGCATTACTGAATGTTTTCAAAGTTATGAAATCAGAACAACTGTAAATATTTCTAGTTATTGTTTTTAGTACTTGCGACAAATCAAAATCAAAATGTTAAAATAAAGGTTGCTTGAAACAAAAATACTCAGAAATGTATTTTAAAAATATTTATACAAACTATTTTTTTTTTCCATTATCACCTTATTTTTATTATGTCCACTGTTTAATTTTTCTTTTCAATAATGATGGTTATAGAAATGAGTTTTTATAAAAAGTTTTTGAATTGAAAATTTGAAAACCACAAAAATTCATAAAATATAACGGGACAGTAAAAATACTATAGCACACTTCAAATTAAACAACTACACAATTTAAAGAACTTTACTTAAACTTAAAATACAATCATATTTTCATATCTATACAACATTGTACTAAAATTGTACACACAATTTCTTCATAACTGTTCTCCCTTGGCTTACTCTTACCTTTCCAAAAGATTTCCTAATTGTTGAAGTTTTATTCATTTTATTTGTTCACCAATTTAACTATTCCGACTTTTACCGATATTATTTTAGTTTCAAGAGATCGAAGACGAACTTGAAATACGTCTTATTCAGAAGATGCTGGAGAGAAACTGACGTGAATATATTTAAATAAACAAAAAGTATATAAATAAAACTCTATGTACATATGCTGTTTCCCCTTTAATAGTAACTACACATTACCGCCGACTGGTGTATATTTTTGGTAAAAAAAACAAAAACAAAAAAAACACGAAAATTCATATTGATGAAATTTCTGGAATTAGTCAAAATAATTACAATCCTAAATCAGATCATATTTTATTAATTTTTATTTAAGTTAACATTTTCACCATTACTAGCTCAGTGGGTAAGACACTTGTCTACCAAGCTCCAGGGTCCGGGTTCGAGTCCGACTAAAGGCAGAAAATTTATTTTATTTTATTTCGGTTGTGACTCGACTTCGAAGTCGGGAGACCCTCCTGGGGCACACCCAGCCTCTACAAAGTGGGTACCCTTAATTGAGGAAAAACCTGGAGGCTGAGCGTGATTTAGGCCAAATCTCCTCCTTTCACACCGTTAGCCTAGTAACAGTATATGCTTACCTACTGAACTTAAGACCGGTATGGTTTTTATTTTTATTTTCACCATTAAACCTTTTCCTTAATAATTATTTCTTCAACCATATGATGTGATAAATCATTACTAAAATGAACTTTTAGGTGAGAAATCGACTATATTTCTTAGTAATGAGCGATGAGTAGTAGATTGTTAAACATTTTAATATATATTTTTATATTAGTAACTTATCATGTGTGAATTACCAAAACATACAGATTTAGCGTGGGTTTTTTTACGTAATCGAATCAAAATTTCATATATGAGATCTGATAGTGAATTTAACCAGGTTTGAGGTGGAAAAAAGAAATTTTTGGATCGAACGAGTAGTTTCGGATTTGTAGTGAAAATGAGGCAAACAACTTGGATATTACATCAGTACGCGTTTTTTAAAGTCCTGGGATACGTATTTTATTGGAATTGATAAAAATTTCGTACGTGGGATCTGATAGCAAATTTCACTAGCTTTTAGATGGAAAAAATAATTTATGGAACAAACAGATAGTGCCGAAGTTATACGTGTTTTCGCGGAGAAATCCTTGATGAAGGGTTCGAGTACGTCAGTTTCGAATACGCGCCCGGTTACGTCATTCAAGGTTCATCAGCTACCGAGTGTAATTTAGCAGTTGTGTGAATTTCAGCTGTTTCCGTTGATTGGAACATCAAAATTTAATTAAAAAATCAAGATTTTTCGTTGAAATGTTTAATTTCACTTACATCTTGAAGTTGCGACGAGTATATAAATTAACATATGATATATATTCTTATAGGTAATTCATTGTTATACAAGTTTTATACTGACGACTCTCCTAAAAAATTAACGAGTGAGGATCTATAAGACAAAAATATACAGAAAAAATGAGTGAACATTATTTTTTTCTCGAAAGTTACTACTTTTCCGGAGCCCGTAGCACGAAAACGGTTGAGTTTTTCTTAAAAATGTTTATGACCAAACTTTTAGAAAATTTAATAAGTTTTTATTAAAGTAAAATAGAAAATTGTTATTGTCTAGCTGCGATCATATTAGACCACAACTTCTTTAGACTGTAAATTAGACATTTATAAATAAGATTCTTATAAATATATAAGATAGAAATTTAACATTAAGAACTAATCTTTGAGATATATGAGAAACATGAGAAACACTATGAGATATAAGAAATGCTCTCATGATAAATGGTAACTTGTGATAAATTATGATGTGTGAATTCATATCATACTCATTTCTATTTATTTTAAGGGGTGGCCACTATTTTATGTTTCTTCTTTCTTTTTAATAATATATAATAACATTAAATTCATTGGAACTCTGATTCGAATAAGAGATGTCATAAAAGTATTCATTATTTTAATAAAATGTTTATTCCGAAATAAGAGAATTATTCACCCGATAGCCCGGGAGGTTAGTAACTCCCTAATTGCTAATCCTCTTGTAAGCTGTTAGTAACGTGTGGTAGGGAGGGATTATAACATTCATCAACACCACAAGTTTTAATTATAATTACTTATCATTCCACAATGTGCTCTGTAATGTTTTAAACTATTTAAGGTTTGTTATTGTCAATCTTTATATATTTTCTATTTATGGTGAAACCTTTATCAAAAAAAAAAAAAAAAAAAATTATGAATTTTACTATTGTGTTAATGATTGTACTAGAGGAATTCAATCACTAACTTATTGACAACAATTCATCAATAATTAATAACTAAGTACCGATACTGAGATATTTTGTTAAACTATTTAATAATATTTACAGCCGTATATTTTGAAGTTTGAGGAAAACGATTACGATGACATTTGAATAACTTAAACAGAATTATTCACTCGTAGCACTTCAATAAAAGTTCTAGATTAGAAGGTCTCTTGGCCATCATCTTTTCAGGACGGTTATCAAGAGTCGAGTGTGAAGCAAGTTGAAAGGACAGTTGATTCGAGTGGGAATGGAGTTTACTTTAAAAGGATTAGTATCTAGTATAGGAAAAATCAACAACATATGCACCATTAAAATCTTTATGGGTAAGTTTGTTAGTGACATAATAACTGAGGATTTTTCGAAGGATTTTGAATAGTAAGGTTTGGATGCGAGAAGACTAGCAAGGTTTAGTCGAGCCTCAGAGCTCAACTCCGTATGCCCAAATAGATCTAAGAGTCGGATCCAGATATCGATTCTTGGTTCCACCAATTCTTGAGATAAGAAGTGTTATCGAGAAATAATTTAATTATTATCCATACATATATTCTTCTACGTAACAATAAAAATAATAAAAACCTGTACCACTAACAACCCATGAAGGGTCTTGGGTTCAGGACGTAGGTAAGGCTGTACTGTTTCTGGGTCAAGGGTTGTGAAAGGAGGTGATTTGGCCAGAATTTACGCTCAACCTCCAGGTTTTTCCCCAATTAAGGGTACCCACTTTTGAAGAGGCAGGGTATGCCCCTGGAGGGTCTCCAGACCTCGAATTCGATCAACGGCTGAAATGAATATAAATTCTCTGCCTTCAGTCGGATTGGAACTCGGGCTCTGGAACATGGTAGTCAAGTCTCCTAATAAAAAAAAAAAAAAATGTGGAACGCTTCACGATTTTGCGTATGATAATTTATATAAATATCCTTTACATATTATGATAACAGATCAATTTTTCCAATACTAGATTAATAATTCTCAGTAAACAATTATAACATTGTCTTCAAAAAATAGAGTATTGATAGGGCGAGTCAAACGTCAAATTTAAGAAATATTATTAGTAGTTACAACTTAAACACTAAAAAAAATTAATAGGGCCACAAAATAGCACCATTTCATAATACTAATTTTAGAACCCTAATATACTATTTAAATCAACCCCCAGAGAAATATCACTGCATTCTTATCGATCCACATCGTAATAAATAAAATCCAGAACCTTTGGAGTATGTATTTTCTTTAAAACAGGTAATAAAATGAATTATTTTTTTGTACGTTGTACGAACTGAAATTTACTTATTGTAAATCTTGAAAAAGATTGCTTTTCTTAACTTTCGAATAGATTATTTTTTAAACCGAGGTACTGGTACCAAGAATCGGATCATTTTGGTAAGTGAAGGGCCGTTCCGACTAAAAAGCGGAACCAGTTCCAGTTTTCGTTCCGTTCCACTTTTCGTTACACGCTTAACCTACCACCTACTTACATGCAGTTTCGTTCCATCCCTGTTGTGAATTCGGGCTGTTAATCTCTTTCTATTTAATAATTAAGAATTTTATAGCTGCTATAATATTAGGAAGGTTTAAATAGCTAAGTTTAGTTATTAAAAACATTGTATATTTTTATACTTATATTTATATACTTTATTCGTATATTATATTTTTTGGAAAAAGAAAATATTGACAGATTCATTCTTGAAATCATCCCGGTTTTAGTAAAAAATCCTACCGCGCGGCACTGATGTACACTATATTCGCTATATTCCTATATTCGCGACTGCTATTAACATAGTTTTTTATTTTAATGTATCTCTCTTATAAAATTGTTAATGCTAATAGCAAGAAATTTATCGATGAATCATTAATATATAAACTGATATGAAGATAGATACTTAAATAGTTCATTCAATGGAATTTTTAAAAATACTCCTAAGAAGTTACTCAATTTCAAATAAAATAAAAAGAGACAAATATTAAAAATCATCTTGAAACATATCGTCTGCTTGGAGGTAAAATTCATAAAGTAAAAAAATATTTTTTTTTTTCCGTTTCAATATTCAAACAGGGATATTCTCATTAAAAAAAAATCTCAGATACTTATTTAGTGAACTGTCTCATTCTCTAAGGTGCATATATAGCAGTTATATTCATTTGGTGACTTTTATACTTATGGAAAAATATAATATCAACACACTTTTTCTGGAATTTGGAAAAAATTGCACTTAGTGACTTCCACCTCCAAACATCTGTGATGATAATACGTCTTACTTGCAAAACCCTATCAAATCAAATTGAAAGAGAAATGCTTGAAATTACACTGAATTTCATTTTTTTTATTTTTTTAAATGACGGAATATTTAATAAACAACAGAATGAATTAGTGTACTCTAAATTCTCTTTCTAGATTAAACCAATTAAAACTAATATTTAATTTAATAAAAAAAGTTTATAATTTTCTGAATACAAACTTAAGTTTACTAATTATAAGGGTCAATATTATTTCTCGATTAAGGCTTAGGTTCACTAGAGGGCTAATTAGAGACAGGAAAATTAAGTAAGTAAAGCTGAGAGGAGAGGGAAGTGAACTTTTTCAATTTTATAAACGTGTCAAAAAGTTTAACGATTAAAAGTAAATCAACCCATCATTACGTTTAATATTAGTTTTGATACAATTTTTGGTTAAAAAAATTAGATAGAAATTATATTTTTTAAAATATTTATTTATTAAATGTTCAAATATATACTCGTACATAATTATATCTGGTATATGTGAGAGATAACGTATATAATGTCTTTAAGATCTCTAGGACACCTCTGGCAGTTATCGGGAAGTGAATGGGAGGTGAGGTGGAAGTGTATTAGAATGGTTACGGAGTTCATTATGGAAAAAAATATAGGTATTTTGTATGGGATGAATCACTGTCATAAAGTCGTTGTGCATATGTTTTCTTTTGACCTAGTAAGTACTTCTGAAAATTAGTTGAAACGAATCGTTCTTATGGCCTTAAAACTCAACTTCATATTTCCAAATAGATTTGTTCATAGCTCGCTAATCCAAACATTGGTCATAATCCGAACATTCCAGTAATTAGAACTAGCTAGTAAGCAGAACATTTTTATATTTTTTTTATTTTACATATTTACATATAATTTTATTTAAAAAATCTTTTTTATTGGCTGTTTTCAAATGAATGAAAAGATTATTTACAATTAAATAAATCTAAAAAGTCAACTATGTCAAACTTTTTTAAAACAAGTTTTAAGCGTTTAATTTAAAAAATGCAATGACTTTTGATTTGTTTTCTGTATGTATATATTTGGACTTAAAGTCCTGTTTCCTATAAGTCCAGTAGAATGAAATTTAATATCAATAAAATATACTCTAAGGCACTAATAAAATACTAAATTTGAAACTTTTCGATTCTAAAATAAATAATAAAAATTTTGATTGGGAACTGCAGTAATTAAAGCGAAACTTTATATCCATTTAAAATAAGCTTTCTTTCTAAAATAAATTTAAAAGTGAACTAAATACTAAATCGTAGTTTTTACATAATTAAATTTCTATATTTATTAATAAAACTATATCTGAACATTACCTTGGTATTTCCCGAAATGCTGCATTTTGGTTTTTTTATTAATAAGCGATTTTTTTTTTGTAGTGCACGATTGTAAAATATGTAATATGTAGTTGAAGTTTAGATGCTATCTCTTATGTCTGTACAACAAAGTTAAATAATGTGTGTGGCTATTTTTGAATCTTAGTAAATTAAGGGAAATTGAATCTTCCTTCTTATGAGCATATGAGAATGGTTCTAGTTTCATTAGTTAACAATTCTTTGGAAAAACTTGGAAAAATAAAGCATCAATTCTTCCCCGCCAAACTCGTTCCCGTTGATCAGATTTGTATACTCCTGCTCATTGCTCAACTGCTTTCGACAGATCTTTCGTAATCCGATCTTCTCTATGAAACTCCATCCCTCTCAACATTCGTCATTCAATTACCCTTTCCACTTTCAAATACGACTTCTTTAACCACCTACTATCCACCCAAAAACTGTCAATAGCCACTTTTCAGTTGTATAAAATATGAGCGATTTATTAATTTATTGTTTTTAAAAAAAAAAAAAAAAAAAAAAAAAAAAAAAAAAAAAAAAAAAAAAAAAAAAAAAAAAAAAAAAAAAAAAAAAAAAAAAAAAAAAATAAAAAAATTAAAATAATATATATAAATATATATATATATATATATATATATATTTTTTTTTTTAATTTTATAATTATGATATATTATTTTGTTACAAAAATATTATTTCATTTTAAGGCCCTGGAGGCCCTAGATTGTTCATAGATGTTCATTCCTTAGGGGCTAAATGTCCCAGAATAAATAGAAAACGTTTATTATTATTATTAAAACATATGTATAAAATTAACGAAATCCGTGCCATATCTGGAATATTTGTTGAGTATGATGTCCAGAATCGACTTCTGCGGTCTTATGCTGAACACCAAGTATGTATATATACATTAGTAGCTAGAAAAATCTTTACCTTGCTTGTCGTTCATACAAAAATAATTGTTTTTTTTAGCAACAACATTATTTTAAATTATAAACAATTACATTTTTTCTTGTTTGTAAATTGTTGGAATCATGACTAGAAAGAAGCCATGGATAAAAAGAAAGAAATGGTTAAAACAAGGATAGGGAAATACGTATACATTTATTTCTTTGTAAAGGCACTCAGTGTTGGGGAAATAAACGTGAAAAATCGGATAAAGGTTTTTATTTTTTTTATTTATTTTTTTTCCTTTTGTCTATATCCGAATTTCCCTGAAGCCTTTGAGAGGGAAGCCGTAGTGGCAGTTTCATTGAAATGGTCAAACGCTTTAGTTTAAATTCTGTCCCCTGGTCACGATAGGGGTCGCACCATTTAAGCTTGGGCCGTGAAACCTAACAAGTCTCTAACAAGCACTCTCCTAAGTGAAAACTTTTTTATTCTTTCCCTTTACATCGCTTATAAAGGCTTCTGGCTCAGCAGATTTTATTTTAATCCTGTTAATAAATTTACTTTCTTTTTTAAAAACTCGCAGTGGTGAGTTTCGAAGTAAATGTTTTCGCTTTTCACGAAAAGATTCGAAAACTATTCATATAGTGACAGTTTGGTTAAATGCATGAATCTCAGAAATTAGATAATATTTAGTATTTTGCAAGGAATAAGGTAATATTTACGTAATCATTTCTATAGAGACAAACTTATATATTATATACAACTTTCTCCGTTCAGTTAACAGGAAGTATTAATTAGTGGATTAGGGTGGTTATGAGTTGAAGAGTAAAACTGTCGTCTAAGAAAGTTTTAACAGATGTTAAATATAATATTTTAATTAATAATGCCAACGTTTCGACATGCATTGCAAACTTTCATCAGGGTTTCAGTCGCAATGCAAGTCGAAACGTCGGCATTATTATTTAAAATAATATTTTTAATTGTTTTGTATCTATGACTGCAATCTACTTCTCTAAATACTTCTTAGTCAACTAATATCTTATTAATTTTTTATAGAAGGTTCTTTTTTTTTTACGTCATAGAGTAAGAAGTACAAACAAATGGTATTCCAGATTACACATTTATTAATTTTTATATTTAAATTAATATAAAAAAAAAAAATGTATTTTAATTTATTGATTGGAATAATTAAAAAGACAGACTAACTTGTATATACGTTTAAAATTCAGGCTGTATACCCTTAAATAACTAACTGTTGAAAATAGCCCGTCCCTATGCTATTTACTTTAAATCAAATTAAATTTATCGTTCAATAATTATTATTTACACATACATATATCGTTTTCTTTTTTTTCTCATTACAATTTCACAAAAGAAGAATTAATGATAAAGTAAACATATTTACAAACGTCTTGCCTATTGAAAAGCATACCACATATAACACATGTTATATTTATTTAGTGTAATAACAACACCATATTGAAATGCTCAGAAGAATCTACACCAATTAGTAACAACTTCATACAATTATTAAGGAAATAAAAAAAGATCATCAAGAAATACTAAAATAATCCACCTTTCTACACACATCTGCCAGTCTGTCTGCTAAATTGTAGGAAATCATATTTAAATTTGGTTTTAAGTCTCTTACCTGTTTTTGTCCATGTTTCACGCTTTAAGCGTATATGAGTAAAAGAAAAAGAAAAAAATGTATACATATATCTATTACATGTTGTTATATTTAGATTTGTGAGATAGATATATTACTTTTTGCCCACGTTTTGGGAGATTGTAATTATTAATTTTTTTTTTTTACATTGGACTAAATAAAATTTGACTAACTGAAAGGAAGAAACATTGATTTTTACAATTAGTGTCATTTATTTTAAGAAAAGAGGCGCAGTAGCTCAGAGGGTAAGGCACTTGACTACCATGCTTCCGGGACCGAGGTCGAGTCCGACTGACGACAGAAAATTTATTTTCTGCTGGACTTGTGTCACACCCAGCCTCTACAAAGTGGAGGAAAAACCTGGTGGTTTAGCGTGATTTAGGCCAAATCTCCTCCTTTCACAACCGTTGGCCTAATAACAGTACATCCTTACCTAAGTACTGAAACCAAGACCCTTAATGGGTTCTAAGTGGTACAGGTATTATTTTATTCTATATATTAAGAAACGAATGTAAGAAATGATTATACTCGTATTTTAAAAAAGATTTCAAAATCAAAATTTTTAACTTATTGTTAGTAAAACCAATAAATATTCTTTTTGTCATTCTTCTAATAACCGATCATACTTACCAGACGAATCTCTTTCATTGAGTTTCTGGAGTGAAATATTTCTTCTTAAATGATGTAAAATATATCGAAGAGTATGTTCTGGTTCAAAAGACTTTGAGGAATGTGTGCTCAAATTTTTTTACCGATACTTCTTAGTTATGCTTTGATGGAGAAATGTGTTCATTATCAAATGTCTCATCCAGTTTTTTCTTCACTATTTCTTTTTTTTTTTTTTTTTTTTTTTTTACTTCTACATTGCGAATACAATATTGAAAATGGTAATGATCCTCCAAGTGAAAACCTTTGGATACTAATAACAACGTAATATCCATGGTTTCTATATTTACAGATTTGTTGTTTTTAAATAATTTCAAAAAGAACCTTTCAGCCCTAGTTCTATTATCTTACCTAGATAATATTAGCTTACCGACTAATCGTAACAATTGTTTGACAAAACGTTTTTGAATCAGTAAGGAAGACGTTTTACCTGAAAAGAGCTTTTAATAGAGCAGGGCCTTCTTGCTGCCAAATTTTCAAATGTTGCAGTTGTTATTAGTCTAAGTTTAAATTTAATTGCAAGGCACCAGATTCCAGGCTTTGGAGATTTTTGGAGAAGGATTCAACATATCCGAAATGAGATAATAAGGGAAATAATGGAATTAAAGAGAAATATCCTGGAGTAAATGGAAGGAAGGAGATTGAAATGGTTTGGCCATATGAAAAGGATGGATGGTAAAAGAATCCCAAAAATTGTTTATAAATGGGAAGTAAGGGGTAGGAGAAGAAGAGGTAGGCTTTGCACCAGGTTGTGAGATGTTTTGGCTGAAAGTATGGTGTGGGGGGCACTAACCGGAAGAAGAAGCGATGAACAGAGAGGAGTGGAGGAATCGGGTGAGGGGAGAGTTTGGTTTAAGGATACTTCGAATAGCAATTAAAATCCTTTCAAAAAATAAGATAAACAAATAATGAAATATTGACAAAGAAAACTACGGGATAGCAAAATACAACTACTTATAAATGAATACTTATAAAAGTTAATTCAATATTTGTTATAAATGTTATAATGTTGTTATGAGCAAATAATGTTATAATGAGGGGTCTCATCATAAAATTATAATGTTAAAAGTGAATGGTTTAAAAAAGAAGTTATGTTTTCTTAATTATTTTTATTTATATATTTATATACTATTATCGTTGTTTTTCCTTTCCCATCCATTTCTAATCATTACGAAAATTCGGGTCAAGAATCTCCACTGGCCGATATCCCACTGTTATGTATACAGGGTGTCCCAGACATAGTGTAAAAAAAAAAAGGCTAATACTGCAAACTAAACGGGGTATAATGGCGCAAAAACGAGTGTCCTATCTCAATTTTTTGAGGAGATAGAATTTTTTTTTTTTTTTTTTTTAAAATCTTACTTTTTTCTGAAAAATTACAGTTTTCTCTACTTTGTTTTAGCGTAGAAACTAGAACGATGATATTTTCTTAATCAGCATTAAATTTTCTAAAAGATGAAATAGGTCTAGTTAATTTAAGGGGCCTTTTAACGCGCAAAACACAAAACATTTATTAAAACTTAAATTTTTAATATTTTTTGAAAATTCCTCACTCCTCACTGGAGAACCCTAGAAGCCGTCAAATTTCTCAAAAACTGCAGAATTTAGTTAGCTTTTTATTGGTGTAACTCATGATACAATTGCACTTCACCTTTTGAGTCTAACAGACGTTTTTCTGATGAAAAACACGCTAGAGAATAAATACTTGATTGCTCCACATACCTACTAGATTGAATAAATGTATTAGTTTTTTATCACTTGTCCATATGCATGATGGATAAAGAGTTGTGAAGGTGGCAAGCCCTCCCTCCCCCCCCCCCCAAAAAAAAAACTTATTTATAGGGAGTTAAGGGGGGGTTAACCAAATTCTTGCTGATTACCTAATGTTACATAAACGTACTTTTTTTTTAAAATATAAAAAAAAATAATTTAGGATTATTTGAAGATATTAAATACTAATTAAATACCTATTGGGCCTTAAATGTAATTAAATATTATTAGATGTAAAAATGAGGATAAAAAAAATTGTTCTTCTTGCGTGGTCAGATGTAAACTCACTAGTCTAAATTAATAGAACTTTTCTCTTTCTGAACTTCCCATGAGTTAGAATGTTTTTTTTCTTCATTTTTTTAAGACTAGAAAGAACAATGTATGAATTCTAAATAATGTAAAAAGGGTGATAATAATCTAAAATAAAAAATAAAAAACTCCTTAGTTTAAATTTAAAAATACTTTCTTTAAAATAAATTAAATATTTTCTTCTCATCAACTAAAATTTGAAAAATTTTACATAATAAATGTTGAAGATAAAAAAAAATAGCGAGGATTATTATTATTGGTGAAACATATTAAAATGGATTATTGCTGCGCGTGTTCAAAATGTCCTCCATTACTTCAGATGCAGGCTCTAGCGCGCTTCCTCATTGCCCCAACACTGACATTTAATGACAACTTGGCTTTTACTACTTCAGCAGCCTCAAGTATCTTTGCTCGTAGTTCCGCCACACATGTAATTGGCGTTTTGTACACCTCTTCCTTCAAGGCACCCAAAACGAAAAAATCAAGGGGGGTGAGATCCGGGGACCTAGGCGGCCAGGATACCACGCCTCCGCGACCTATCCAAGTGCGATATGCGTCATTAAGCCAATTCTTCACTGCGGTGGTGTAGTGCGGTGGAGCTCCGTCATGCTGGAAGACAATTTCTCTTCTGACTTCTGGATCCACTTCTTCCAGAAGGACCTGCAGATTAGTTTGCAGGAAATTTAGGTAGGCTTCACCATTTAAATTCCCTTCAAAAAAATAAGGCCCCAGCATTATGTCACCAACAACACCGACCCATACGTTGCAGGAAAACCGATGCTGGAATGAGCTCGATTGGCAGACGTGAGGGTTCTGAGTAGCCCAGTAATGGGAATTGTGTGTGTTATTAATTCCTTGCCTCACAAAAGTAGACTCATCAGTCCAAAGAATTTTTTTTTAAAAATGATATTGCTCTATATCGGAGTTAAGGAGCCATCGACAAAATAGAACTCTCTGTGGGTAATCGGTCTCCAGTAGGTCCTGTACTTTGGAAAAATGAAAGGGGTGTAACTTCTCTTTTTTTAAAACACGCCAAACTAAACTTTTACTAACTCCCGTATGAGAGGCAACTTGGCGGACACTGGTAGTGGGGGATTCCTCTACTTCACTGATGATATGTTCTTCTATGTCTACATCCTTTAATTGAGGCCCAACCTCACGTCGTGGTTTTATGACTGATCCGGTTTCTGAAAGCCGCCGGAATGTCTTGGAACCCGACGATTTGGGTATCGGTTCTCATACTCCCTCTGAGCTGCTAGCGCATTGCCATTGCAGAACCCGTAGACGAAAACCATATCTGCGTACTCACTTGTGGTGAAGTCCATGGTTGAAGAGTAAATGACAATCGATGCAGTCATAAAATAAGAGGATAACTTCTTATGACCTTTGCACAGAGTGGGACTATAATTGTTTACAAAGCTTTACTAAATAAATCCGGGGCTTGATAACACAGTCTGGGCTAATGAGTAATAGCAGGGCACATTTTGAAATGTTATTTCTCTTTGTATGTATTTAATATCTTCAAATAATCCTAAATTATTATTTTTTATATTTTTAAAAAAAGTACGTTTATGTAACATTAGGTAATCAGCAAGAATTTGGTTAACCCCCCCCTTAACTCCCTATAAATGAGTTTTTTTTTTTTTTTTTTTTTTTTTTGGGGGGGGGGGGGGAGGGAGGGCTTGCCACCTTCACAACTCTTTATCCATCATGCATATGGACAAGTGATAAAAAACTAATACATTTATTCAATCTAGTAGGTATGTGGAGCAATCAAGTATTTATTCTCTAGCGTGTTTTTCATCAGAAAAACGTCTGTTAGACTCAAAAGGTGAAGTGCAATTGTATCATGAGTTACACCTATAAAAAGCTAACTAAATTCTGCAGTTTTTAATAATTTGACGGCTTCTAGGGTTCTCCAGTGAGGAGTGAGGAATTTTCAAAAAATATTAAAAATTTAAGTTTTAATAAATGTTTTGTGTTTTGCGCGTTAAAAGGCCCCTTAAATTAACTAGACCTATTTCATCTTTTAGAAAATTTAATGCTGATTAAGAAAATATCATCGTTCTAGTTTCTACGCTAAAACAAAGTAGAGAAAACTGTAATTTTTCAGAAAAAAGTAAGATTTTAAAAATAAAAACGAAAAAAATTCTATCTCCTCAAAAAATTGAGATAGGACACTCGTTTTTGCGCCATTATACCCCGTTTAGTTTGCAGTATTAGCCTTTTTTTTTTTACACTATGTCTGGGACACCCTGTATATTATTTCAGCCCTGCTGGTTGTGCTCATTGGCACGGGTGTAGATTGAAAAATTAAAAAAAAATAAATATGTAGATTATATAATATATATATAAATAATATATATATATATATATATGGATACACAATATCTATATTTAATATGGATGTTATAATTTTCACCTGTAATATCAATATCGTAAAATTCCAAGTCCATTTTAGAAAATTTTTCACTGCTTTTCGATTCAGGTCTGGATTATAAAGAGGCCTTATTTTTTTATGTGATTTTTTATGTATAGGCTGTTTTCTATGTGATTTATCTATTTTAACGAGAAACTCTAGAAATAGGTATTAATAAAAAAAAAAATCTGGAAATTGGATTTGGTTGGTATATGAATTCTACGCCTCAATTGATCTCTTTTATATTATTTCTTATTCTTTGAAAATGATTTTATACCTATTTTATATTATTTAAAAAGGTATTAAACAATAATCATTTATATTTTTCATAATATTAAATAATTAAAAGGAGCCATTATGTTGCACAGGGGCACAGGATGGGGTTGGCGGATCAACAACTGATGATCTGCGCAGCCGCCACTCTGGCTGCATTAGCTGTCTATCACAACACCTTGGACGCCGGATTCGTTTATGATGACAGGTATATAGTTGACACATATCATAACACAATCCATTATGATAGTATAAATATTACGATCTACATCACTCATGGGCAAAAGAAAAGTAAATATGGTAATCCATAAAATATGAACTATAAAAATAAATGAACTTTAATTACCACACAGAACATTAAAATATATGTATATATGATATAATTATATACTATGCATTCATACTTAAACTCTGTCTGGAAAACTCTAAATCAAGCCAGTCCAAATAATTAAGCGAATTGGGGGAGATGTCAGATATTAAAAAAAAAAATAAAAATCAATGAAATTAAATAAAAAATAGACTACAAATTGGGACTAAGTTTCACCTAAGAGTAAAACAAAGGCACTTTGACAAATTACTGTTGTCAAATAAATTTGATTCAAGAGATTTAAATGTATAACGAATAATAAAATTAAAGCACATTTGCTTGTATAATAACATAAAAAAAGGAAATTGGCTAGAAGTTGCATATACGTATAGAGAAGAATATTACATATTTTATTCAGAAAGTATTACAATCTTCCTCAAAAATAGTAATAATTAATATGTATGGATTTATGGGTCTATTCACACAATATATAAAATGAGAATTAATGAAACTAAAAGAAAAATAAATAACTACCTAATATATAATAAAATGAATAAAGTGAAAAATAAAATAAATAAATAAAGAACCCCACTTTGTACAATTAAAAACAAAACGAAAATGAAACATAATATTACAATAAACAAAAATTGGATTAAATTAAATATTAATAATAAAATCGTATTTTATTTACAATATACACACTTCCTAGGGATCCCCAAACAGACTTTCTCCTCCACTTATGTAGATAAACATTGGAATATACGTTAATGCGTTAATTAATACCTTTTGAAATACTGTATATTAAAGATTTTATTAATCCCTATTAAAACATTTATTATTATTATATTATTATACTTTTACTTATACTTAGGGTTTTTCTTGATATCCTTTAATTACTAAAATAATATTATGCAAAATGATACTTTATGATGAGACTTTATACTGTTATTTTATAAAAGATAATTGAAGGAAAATATATAAGATAGGTTGCATAAAAAAAGCACTAGCAACTGATCGGTGATATTGGCAGTGAATTCTCCGTTAGATTTTACGGGGAACTAAAAATATACATCCCCAATCTCCGTATAAATGGCCGTAGTGGTATCTCTTCCGCCCAGACACCTCTCACTTTTTTTTTCTATTTGTTTTTCATTTATTTTTGTTTTCGTTTCATATGAAGCCGAGAGCGGAATTCACTAAAGCAATATTGCGATCGGCCAACTGTTCCCCTCAACTGGTAATGGTTCACACTTTGGACATTTGAACATATTCGGTTTCGAACAGGTTTCTGATCCAAAAGTTATATAAAAAACAATCAACTATTTACTTCAAATTTTATAAATCGATTAACGCAGTAAAAAGTTGTTTTTTATTCATGAACATTAATTATTCAACCAATATGTTAAAATATCAATGAATTAAAAAAAAAAAAATACAAAATATTAAAAATTTTGGACTATCATTTCTCATTGTATATGGATATAAAATATTTAAAATTAGATTACTGTTTTTTATCACCATGCTTTGTCAGTGGATGTCTTAGTTTGTGGTTGTGTGAGTGAAATGTTGAGATAATTTTAAGTAAACTCGATGACTATGGTGTGGTTTAACGTTTATACAGTAGTATTACATTAAATTTAATAAAACTGGTGTACATTTCTGAGTATTTTATTTGTATCTCCCATAATGCGCAGGTTGCATTTATTTGGTAAAATAAAATTGAATTAGTATACATTTTTGCACGTTTTTAACATTTGTAATGTTTTTGAGAAAAATACAGAAAACTTTTGGAACAAAATTAGAAATTAGCTACTTATGTTTGATACACAAAGTTAAATAAATACTGGTGTGGCTATTATGTCCCTGTAAGATTACACTATTGAAAATTAAATTTCCTTTCTAATGGACATAGTGAAGTATCTCTATTTTTAGTAGTTTTAAGAATTATAAACAATTATAAGTCGAAAAGTAATAATTTCTTTTAAAATATGTACAAAACGGATGAGAATCGAATATTTTTTTTTTTTTAATTTAATTGTTGCGAATGTTAAAGATATTTACAGTCGACTATTTAGATAAATAGAGTTGACTCTCAAATTTAGCGTAGCATTATGCTGAAACATGTATACATAGATACCATATATATGTGTTATTATAAAGCTTTTAGAATAAATATAAAATTATATGATATTTGAGTTCCGAAACCAGCGGAATTCAGATTTTCATGTCAACCTGTTCCTACGAACTTTTACTGGAACTAAATGATGCTAAAACTTGCAAATAAAAAAACAAAAAAAAAAACAATAAATATATTAGAATTCGGATATGACTCGTTTTGGAACTCAAAAACTAATTTGGCCTCACGTCAATTTAGAACATGATAAATATATGTCGCTGCCACTAATATTTGTAATACATTTTTCGACACTAAGATCTATTAGATTCACGCAGACGACAATGTATTCAGAATTAATAGGAAATCGATATAGGGTTACAAGTGGGTCGATTGGAACTCATTCTATTTCCCGAATCGTGAGAGAATGGCTCCATCGTTTTTGATCTAGTACCGTTCTTTTTAATGGTTATGGCCTCAGCATGTCGGCAGAAATAGAAGCATTTATCAAATCCCCAATTTCCCATCTTCCCTTTCACCGCTCACTGTGGGTGGGAAAAAGATAGTTTTCATTTTCATAGGAACGGCCTCGTACATAAAACAGATAATTAACGATACGGACATACGGAACCCATAAATAGAATACCGTTAAATAAAAAAAAAAAAAAAATCGATGAATATACAATGATACCGTTAATGGCAGGCACGGGAAACAACAATACAGGGTGACTACCTTTTTGTGTAAAAAAAAAAAAAATTAACTAAATCAAAAATGTTGCAAATCTCACCTTTCTATTCCTTTTCGTTGCAGACATACGATAAATCAAAGGCTTTTTAGAGAAAACCACGTTATTTAGCAAAAAAAACTGTAATATCTCCATTTGGTTTAAATATTTTTCGAACTTTGACCACATTTTCGAATTCAGCATTTAATTTTCTATAAGAGCAGAGTACATGTAACCTTGAATTTTACAAACTTGGGATCTAAAGAACAGCTTACGATTTCTTACATTACTTCAACTCTCATCATTTTTCGATAAAACTATCGACAAAATTGCGAATCTCTTAAAAACTTAAAAATTTAATCAGCTTTCGAATGATATGTTGAAGGAAATAATTCTGTTTCGATTTCATGGGAAAAACTCCCCTAAATAAGGTGAAGATCAAGCTGTTCTTTAGATCCCAAGTCTGTAAAATTCAAGGTCACATGTACTCTTATAGAAAATTTAGTGCTAAGTTCGAAAAAGTGGCCAAAGTTCGAAAAATATTTAAACAGCAGGAGATGTTTCAGCTTTTATGGTAAATAACTTGGTTTCCTCAAAAAAGTCGTCGATTTATCATATATCTGCAACGGTTTGGAATAGAAAGGTGAAATTTGCTGCATTTTTCTACATTATTGATTTAGTTTCACCCAATTTTTTTTTTTTTTTTTTTTTTTTTACTAAGAGGTACTCACCCTATATATTTAGAGGCGAAATGAGATGGGTATTTTTTAAATTAAACAATACAGGCTGACTGATTACTTCTGTCTGACCTGAACAGTTATTCACTTAAAATAACTGTATTAACTGTATTTCATACTTTTACATAATGTTTAAAAACATCTTGAGTATCAAGCAACCCAGGCAACACGATCAAACACACTTAGGATACAACGAAACTATTAATATAATCTATATACTTGGTTACATTTACTACTAATAAAACAAACTGACTAACTTCATTCTTAAAATGTGATAGAGAATATAAATTCTATTTAGAGATAAAAATATAATAAGTGATTCTGGAAAGAAATGGTATTCTGTAAAACAACCAGCTGCTTTTCAGACTGGATATCTTGAAAAATTCAAGGAGATAAAAAAATTCTTCCTCAAACCTAATAAACTCCTCGAAGACCGAAAAAGACAACAGTTTTTTTAATGCTTGTTATTTTTTTGTACTTGCTACAATGATTTTCCTTTTTTCAAGTAATAATTATATATTCTTTTTTAATTGATAAGTAAACAAAATTTTTGTTTTTGCATCATTTTTATAAAAAATAATCTTTTATAGATACATGTTGCATACTTAACCCCAGATGCAGATTCAAATCAGCCCACGGCTGAAAAATTATTTTCTGTTTTTTTATCAATAATTGACTCAGTGTTAAAAATACCTCAAATGGGTACACTTAGCTTTTCAATGAGGGTTACCCTATCCATTCTCCTCCTTTCACAACCCTTTGGCCTAGTAACAGTACATCCTTAATTAAGTACTGACTTAAGACTCTTCATGGGTTGTAGTGGTACAGGTTTTTTTTTTTTTTTTTTTACCCTATCCATTAACAGTTAGTACAGTACTTATAAGTACTTCACCTTCTTTCACTAATTCATCAGAACAGATAGAATACTGTCTTAAAAATAACCTTACGTTTGACTGGATTTACTTTTGAATTCCCTTTCTTCGAAGCTCTCATTCACTTAAAGTAACCTGCGATTTATTTTTTTGTATTAGCTATCCAAAACATCTTTCTCTTGCTTACTTTCCGTACTCTATCAATGACTATTATTAAGAGAAATGGACTTAAACTATTACCCTGCTAGACTCCCCTAAAGAACATTTTATTATAGCTATATATTGAAATTAACAACTGTATACTGTATAAAATCAAATACTTTAAGTAAAAGTGATAATAACGTTAACAATGACTTGTCAATTGCTTGTAAACCAACTACTCATTTATAAAAGTTCTATTAAAAGATCCTGAGGCTATCTTTTTTTCAGGTGCCTTGGACGCTTATTTGAAATATTGTAGAATGCGAAGCAAGATGTGATACTAATGAATTAAAAACATTATCAAATTTGATATGAAAGAATAGGTATCTTGTTTAGCCTAAATCAGCAATATATGGTCCATTAAGATCATTATGAATAAGTTTGTTTGTGGCAAAGTAAGGAGCCAGGAGTTTACAAGGGTTTTGATTAAAAGGATTGGATACGAGACGAATTGAATGATTTAGTGGACCCCCAAAGCTCCGCTCCGTATTTCAAAATTGATCTATGAATGAGTTTCTTGTAATTAATGAGAGAGTTTTAACGTTTATCTAGTATATTTTGGAGTTGTCGAAAACGACGAGCAGTTTCTGGTCGTTTTAGTCTTGTATGTGGATACCAAGTAAGTCGTTTGTTCAGATTGAGTCATAGGTAGTGGATCGATTCAACTGGGATCAGTAGAAATTCATTAGAGGATACTGTAGGACAGGAAGTAGGTGGTTTCCGACGATGGGGGAGTTTATTTGTTGTGATTTGTTCGGATTTTATTTTAATTCTCCAGTTTCAACCCTATTCTTGATGGGATCATTATTCACGGATAACCATATGTGTCATTAGCGTGCGTGGTGCGGAAAGTCCTTAACGTGTTGAAGTAATTACAGAACTTAAAGGGCTGAACTGAATGGAATTAATAAATACATGAAACTGTTAATGTTTTGTCCAGTCGATGGCCTTAGACACTATTTTCTCACTTTTAATTAACGTAAAATTGTTTTAAAAAAAGAAGCTTTAGATTTTTTTGCTAGGATCAATAACAACAGTATTTATTGTTAAAAATTATATATTTATTGTTAAAATTGAAATTTCTATCGTTACAAATAAATTTTTTATACTATTAATTAAATGATTATTGCTAAAAATAAAATGTTTGTTGTTATAGCTAATATATTTATTATAGTATAGGAAAAGTAGCATTAGAAACTTGAATTCGAACAAAAATAAAAATGTCTGACTACTGGAAATTGTTCACCAACCTTAGCTCTGTGGTAAAAAAAAAATTTGGTAAAAAGATTTCTTATAAATAGCGTCAGGTTTGGGAAGGGGAGGTGGGAAAGTGATGAAAATTGTATGTTTTTAGCAGTTAGATACATTAACTCGGAAACCATTGATTCCGCACAGTTTGTGTTTTATACATTATTGAAGCTAAGGCAGTTTGAAATAAATTTGGTTCTATTCATTTTTTTGCTCATATCAATATTTTTATAACTGTGAACGACTGAAAATTGGCTGGCTTACGGTAAGTTGCACTGTTTCGAGAAAATACGATTTTCGGTACTCTTTTGGCTTTAGCAATAAACATTTTATTTGTGACAGTAAGAAATTAGTTATTAATTATAAACTATTTATTCGTAACAATAAAAAATTTAATTCAAACAATACACATATTTTTAATAATAAAAACTTGTTTCGTTTTTTTTAATTTTCCATATTGATCTCAGCAAAAAAAAATGTATAGGATCTTTTTTGTAAAAAAAGTTATGTTAATTAATTTAGTAAATAAACACATTTTCACTAGAGGCAAGTCTTCCATCTATTAACAAAAAAAAAAAAAAAAAAAAAAAAAAAAAAAAAAAAAAAAAAAAAAAAAAAAAAAAAAAAGACCTTAAGAGCATTACCGGTGAAAAATTGTTATAGTTAAAAATAAATATTCTCTCATATAATTAGTGAATATACTCTGTGCTTATTTCTAAATATTGTTGAAAAAAAATTAATTAAATATCAATCCAGGTGGAAATCTGTCAGAAATTTAAATGATAATGGACGCTATATACATAATTGCGGTCCGATGTCAGCTTTCGATTAAGGTTGGCGCCGGGACCGCAAAGCCGGCATCCAATGATATAAAATTTGACAAGCAGAAAACACAGTGACAGGAGCGGGACCACAATATTTTCCGCTCCACCATCGTTTATGCAGATCCGAACCCCGGGCCTAATCGGCCGTCGCCCCGGCTGAATTTCACACTTGTTAACTTCTTCCCGAGCGGGGAGTGGTTTAGGTCAACCGGCTAGGGTCAAGAGGGAAACTTCGTCCATACAAACTACCATGAATACCTATTACCCACATGAAATGCATATTATTATAAATGCGTAACGAAAATACTTACGAAAATATTTAAATTATTATTTATAATTATAAATAGTTATTATTTACTAGAACCCACCGTCGCTGCTTCGCCCGCTCCCTTAACTAAAGAACTGACTTGAAGAGATAATTTTAACTGATAATTAAAGTTTTATGTGTTTATTGTTAAAAAATTTGTATGGAAGTATGCAATGGAGCATTATTATCTTTCATGATATTTTCATGCATAGCAGACAATTTTAGCCTGATTAACCATCGCTTCCGGTGAGCTCCCCGGAAAATTGGCTTTAGCTATTCCTCGAGATACTCCTCTATTTGCCGCCAGTAATTTTCCACTGTGATAGGTGGGATAGTTTCTTGTTTGGAAAATATTTAGTCCTCCGTGTTGCACAAAGTACAACAGAGGACAGCTCTTGTTTCGTTTTTTTCTCGGCAATCAGCTGGATTTGATATCACGCAAGTAGGATTCTTTTGCATTTTTATTTTTGTTTATCTTAGTAAGCAAGTATTAATTATTCAAAATGTTTTCATTGTGTGGAAACCTATAAAATTGTATTATTTCACGAATTTTACAGCAGCTAGGCGATGAAGAAAAATAACAGGACAATCAAATGAAAATTTGGATTTGAGTGAACAGGAAATAGAAAATTTTCTAGATCATAATACTGAAACTTATGTTAAGGATACTGATAGAGATGCCACGGGGGGAGCCAGGGGATATCCTGCATTTTATTTGTAAAAATTGTTCCTAAAAAAAAACATTTCTGACGATTTTTGTGGACCGAAAGATATCCTTGGTTCACTCCTTCCCAACAAATTAATGCTCGTCCTCTTAATCCTTTTCACAGGACACTAAATAATACTGCTTTAAGATCTGCCAGGATCTAACGATTTTGGACGGTTGCAGGATATTTCGCCGTTGTTGTTCTTTTGAAAATTGATTGAAATCTTTCGGTTTTTTAAAAGGCCTCCAAAGCTATTGAAGGATACTGGAATCATTTAAATTCTTGTAATCAATGATGTTTCGTTTCAAAATTTTTCAATTATCGATAACTGAGTTTGAAAATAATTTGCCATTTCGAAAATTAATCCAAAAAGAAGCTAAAAACACAAAACAAAATAATAATTTAAGAAATAAATTAGTAAACCGGCAGCAGTATTTATTATCTACTTCTTATTAAATATTCAAATGTTAAATTCTTATTCAAGAGAAAAACCTTTTAAGGTTCCATTTGTTGAAAATGTTACTAAAACCTTTCACTAAACATTGCCGATGCCCTGATATTTTTTCGTTCTTCATTCTTTTTGTATTATTAGAGTTCACTAGTAAGAAAACGTAATAAAATGGAAAATGATCTTTATTCAGAGACATAACTTCCTATAAGAATAACAAAAATGTTCAATAAAATGTCTGCATTACTTTATTTGGTTTGATTTTATAATTTTATTTCTTAATTTATTAATAGGAAATACATATCTTCAAGAAACAAACATTTGTCTTATCATTATCGATGGATTTGTTTTCAATTATATTTAAAGGAGTCTTAATCTAGCACATTATATTTCTCTCTTAAAACTGAAAAATATCAATTGTTTTTATCGTTAGGAGAAGAATTGATATATAATAACATTATTAGATATAACAAAACAATTTCCAACGTCAGCAGTAAAATCGAGAAATTTAGATATTAAACTTTTGAAAAAGGCAATATTATTAACAAAAAAAAAATTTATATTTTTTTCTTTTAATTGGATCATTTGTTAAACTTTTCGTAATTAAATAATTTAGGGAATAAATTTAGATTAGAGAATTGGTCTCTGTTCCAAATACAGAGTAATTAAAATTTATTTATCGCTGCCAGGATCCTCATTACAGAGGCCCATATATTTTCCATCCAGTTGTACTGTGTGAAGTGATGCGTTATAGCTGAACACCAAAGTGGTGCAGCGGGCTGCAAAATTGCACTGTACGATTGAAATTGGATACAAAAGCACGGAATTCCTAAAATAAAATTTAAAAAAAATTAATATATTTTATTATTTTGTCGTTGTTCTATACCAATATAGGGAAAAAAACCTTTTTTTATGCTTATAGTTGGACGTGAGATTTAACGCATACGTAGTTTAATATCCAGACATTTTTTTAGTCGTGAAGAAACTGTTTTTCAGAAGGTAACATGTATGAGAGTTAGTTTTATTAGGAATTCTTTACAGTGTTATTATTGGCTGAATAAAGGTAAAGTTGTTAAATTTTAAAAATAATGTTAAAATATTATAGAGAATCTTTTTTCTTTAAAGAAATATTGTATAGTTTGCACATAATTAAAAGCTCGTACGCAAAAAAAAAAAAAACAAGAAAAAAAAAACAGAATCAATTTGTTGATTTTAATAGAACAGACTTTCAAAGATCAATTCAAAATGTTTCAAACAGTGAAATATTTTGCATCAAAATGGTTTTTTTTTTTTTTTCAATTATTTAAATGAAATATACTAGAGTTGTTATAGTTTGGTAGTAGATAACCAATAGCAATATCCACCAGTAACATTGACATGATTATGATAAAAATATAGTCTGAAACGTTGCCAAAATAAGTTATTTTATTGACTGAACCTAAAGTACCTTATTAAACACATGTATAAATATTTCAGCGCAAAATTGATATTAGATTTGATAACCTAAATATAATTCTTGTTACAAGGAATATTTTATTCTTCGTTCCTGTACATTCTTTTTTTAACAATATGTGACAATTATACCATTTAAAATAAAATAATATTTAAATATAACTATCGCTTTTGAGAATTAAATTACATTTCAACAGAATAAACTATTGGCTTTAAATTAAAAAAAAAAAAAAGAATTAAGTTTTACTTCCTTTTGGGATAACTTTTTCCCTAAGAATAACTTAAAAGTGCAATACATAGGGCAATCGTCTGGCTATAATAATTTATTGAACATTAAATCATGACTTACAGAATAAACGAAAAACATTGTAAAAAGATACAATGTATATAAACTATTATAATATCTATAACATAATTACTATGCATGCCTAATATTTGCTTGAAAGATAGAAAATTCTAGTGGTAAAGAAACAGATGATGTTTAAAGGAAGTTAGAGAGGAGCATTTTCGGATTAAGATGTGCAATGAATTCCATAATGAGGAAGCGCGGATGATAAAGGATTTTTCGAAGGAAGCGCAAACTTGTGTTCTAGTATTTAAGATGGAGGATCACAGGAAGATTCAATCAAGGGGTCATAAATATAGTTGTTTTTTTGTTTTTTTTTGGTTTTTAAATTCAGATATTGGGGTAAATCCACCCAATTTTGGAATACCTGTGAAATTAGTGAGAACGTCTAAGGGTCCCAAATATAAATTTTATAAAACAGAACATTTGTCTTTTGCATTTCATTTCCAGCTCACTAGACTGTCCTCCATAAACAATGCATCCATAGCCAGAGTAAGGAAAAACGTGAGATGATAACAAAATTTATCGAGTACTTAGTGGAATCGCGGTAGTGACGAATTCGCTTTATAATACAAATAGATTTTCCAATGATTTGTGAAATATGATTATTCTAAGGAAGATATATGTATTTGTAACAGGTTCAGCAGTTTTGTTTGTATTAATATTGATGTTAGGTTGCAAAATATTAATGCTAAATTTTACCTCATACTTGGGTTAGAATGTGATTTATATTTAAGAATTTTTCTCTAATGTTATGCTTCTAATAGTAATTGAAATTTACATATTTAAAAAACAAAGAAATGCATTGATGAACCGATGGAACAAAGAATGAATGAACTGAAATTTAATCAATATGAGGAGATGAAACTAACGAATGCTCATTTAGGACTGGCTGTGTGATTACGCGGTGGATTGCACAGAGCCAGCCAATGCTTCGTTGATTAGGCGGTCAGATACCTGGTTAATTTATTACAGAGAACACGCCACCGAATTTAAAACTGCCACTGCCATCTGGATAGCCTACCTGCTTTGTTCTAGGTCTAAAAACATGGCCTTTTTTAATGGGCGGGCTTCATTTGTCGTTTTAATGCTCTAACGTAAATTCAGAAAATTATGACAGCCTATACCTCGGCATTAATAAGTTGAATAAATTTGCAAATATTAAAAAGAAAATCACTAAGCAGAAAGCTATAAACTTCAAATATTATTTATGTATTAAAGACATTAATAATAGAGGTGACCTCGTGTCGATAATCATTTCTAATATATTGTCACGACTGTATCGACTTGATACAATAAATCAATCAATTATCTATCGAACATTTTTTTAATTTCTAAATGCAATGTTGAGGTACAAATCGTAAGGATCGAAAATATTTCAAGTATAAAAGTGGATTGGGTTAATGAACGTATACAGTTGTATCTTCATTATTATCTCCTTGTATTGCTTTTTGACACCCCACTTCTATTCTCCTCGAATTCTTCTAGTCTCTAAACCAAATGGTTCTGAAATGATTTAGATGGAAAAATTATGTATATAGGATCAACAACAAGATCGCGTTCCTCCTACCTAAATACTTCTTTCCACCGAACAGCACTATACCAACACTCCTTCCAAGCTCGATCCACTACCCTCTGGAACTCGATCCCTTCTGAAATTAGACATGCCCCTTCCTTAAACTCATTCAAAACTTTTCTATTCCAATATCTCCTTAAATCCCAATGAGAGGCCGCCAATATGAGTGATAATTAAGATTCAAGATAATCAGACTCAGCGTATCCGATGCCAATGAATTTGTCTTAATAAGTAAACATTGTATAAATTTAAATTCGTTTTTATTTTTGACAGTTGTTTCCCTAACACCTGTTTTTTTCTGGGGTTTTTTTCACGTATAAGTATATATACATGCCTTTGTATAGATTAATGGGTGAGTACAGATATATGTGATCACCTATATCTACATAAGTTGGAAGATGTGTGAATATATGCTTTTATGTATTTGTAAATATTTCGTCTTATCAGCATTCAAGTAGTTCTTAAATTTTTCTATTTATTTTTTGTTGCTATTCATTATTTGTACTTTATTTTATTGTTTTATTTTATATATTTCTTTATTTTTCTCGAACAAGTTGCAATTAATTATTATATCATCATATTGTTATTTTTATCATTATTTATTTTCTCTCTCTGCTTTTTCTTATTTATATATTTATACCAAAAGTGCCATTTTCAATCGTATATACATATATTACATTTTATACAAATTACTATCTTCATTTGAAAATAAGATTGCCAGACTATTATACAACCGTATTATAAATATTTGTTATTCTTAGAGAACTATATGTCCCAGAATAAAGATTATTTTTTCATTTTATTGTACCAAAATCGGAAATCGCATCAATTATAGTAAATCGTACTTCTCACATGTATATAATTTGTTAACTGATCGGTTCAAGAGTTGACTGGATTAAAGGGCTATGTGAAAACACAATTTTAAGTAATTTATTTTAAAGTTTATTTTTTTACATTTTCCTTTAGCACGAAAATGTTACATAGCCCCTTCATCTTATTCGTAAATATTTTTCTAGTTGTTTTGAAATACTCAGATTTTGCTATCTAACACTTCTGCACCTAAATTATTCATGCAATGAACAAGAATGTGTTTTAAAAGAAAATGTCACAAAACCACTTCATCAACAAAAACCTTCAATTATGAACTTTAACATTTTTTTAATTTTGATTTTAAGATATATAAATTCCACTAATCCCTGTTGAACAGATCCGCTACCTAGGACTCCACTTGGACAAACGTCTTACTTGGAATCCACATACAAGACTAAAACGACAAGAAACTGCACGTCGTTACTGACTACTTCAACATTTACTAGACAAACGTTCAAAGCTCCCCATTAATTACAAAAGACTCATTTACATGACAGTGATTAGACCTATTTGGACGTACGGAGTTGAGCTTTGGGGCTCTACTTAACTATCCAATTCATCTCGTATCCAATCTTTGCAATCCCAAATCCTTCGAAAAATCCTCAATGCTCCTTACTATGTGACCAATAAACTTATCCATAAAGATCTTAATGTTCCATATGTTTCTGATTTAGCCCAAACCAGATACCTATCCTTCCATAGTAAGCTCCATAACCACTCCAATCCACTAGTCTCCCAACTTGCTTCCTCCACCATTCCCGATAATCCTCCGAGGCGTTTGAAAAGAAGATGGCCTAGAGACCTTTTAGTGTAGATATTATTGAAGTGTTACCAGTGAGTAGTTTTTCACAAGTTATTTACATGCCATTGTATTAACTATTAACAAATTTACTTGATGTATATTATTTTGTACAGTTGTAAATATCTATAAATGAAAAAAAAAAAAAAAAAGATAGTATATATAATAATAACTAAAAAAAAAAAAATTAAATTTTAATATGTTTTTTAATTTTATTCAACTGGTTTTACAAAGTTATGAGTGATTAGTTTTAATTATTTATTTTTTATTGCTACGTGAAGTCTCAAAAACGACCATTCCATTTTTATATTATATTATCCATATTTTTATTATATCAGTATCACTAAATATTATTTTTTAATAATAAATAATATTAATAAAAAAAAATTGAGAAAAATTTTAATATACATATAGAAACTTGTTATTATTTAGAACTGAAATATTATATCAGATATTGTTCTAATCCACGTTCAAAACTCATAACGAAGCCACGAAATGAGAAGAGAATTTAGGCTGTCAGCCGGTGTGATCCAACAACATGCAAATTTGAACGGTCTGTCTGTTTGTCAGAACAGCTGCAGCAGACAGCGGTTGAAAAATTGAGAAACTTCGACCATGAATCAGGATAGGGATTTATTTTCTTTAGTATTAAAACAGAGGAAGATCCCAGGTCCTGTATTTCTGCTGATTTAATTTTCTTATTCGATGCCGAAAATAAACTATTTTATGCTAGATGTTAATTGTTTAACATTAATTGGATACATATTTTGCTTTTTAACCATTATATACTTATTTTTGTCAACAATATGCGTAATGAGATAACTTCATATACAATATTATATTAGTTATACCAAATAATGGATTCAAATTTTGATGGTCCTGTAACAACTATTATTTCAGATTGTGTAAAAACAATTCCAGAACTAATTGATTGCACAGATTTTGACAATAATTGTTAAAAAAAATTATATTATTTCTATCAAACTAATTTTGTTCTAAAATTATGGTACTTAAAAAAAATATATATATATATTAAACAGGATTCAATAATTATAAGTAACGTAAATTATATACCAATATATATATATATATATATATATATATATATATATATATATAATAATATATAAAGAGAGAGAGAGAGAGAGAGAGAGAGAGAGAGAGAGAGAGAGAGAGAGAGAGAGAGAGAGAGAGAGAGAGAGAGAGAGAGAGAGAGAGAGAGAGAGAGAGAGAGAGAGAGAGAGAGAGAGAGAGAGAGAGAGAGAGAGAGAGAGAGAGAGAGAGAGAGAGAGAGAGAGAGAGAGAGAGAGAGAGAGAGAGAGAGAGAGAGAGAGAGAGAGAGAGAGAGAGAGAGAGAGAGAGAGAGAGAGAGAGAGAGAGAGAGAGAGAGAGAGAGAGAGAGAGAGAGAGAGAGAGAGAGAGAGAGAGAGAGAGAGAGAGAGAGAGAGAGAGAGAGAGAGAGAGAGAGAGAGAGAGAGAGAGAGAGAGAGAGAGAGAGAGAGAGAGAGAGAGAGAGAGAGAGAGAGAGAGAGAGAGAGAGAGAGAGAGAGAGAGAGAGAGAGAGAGAGAGAGAGAGAGAGAGAGAGAGAGAGAGAGAGAGAGAGAGAGAGAGAGAGAGAGAGAGAGAGAGAGAGAGAGAGAGAGAGAGAGAGAGAGAGAGAGAGAGAGAGAGAGAGAGAGAGAGAGAGAGAGAGAGAGAGAGAGAGAGAGAGAGAGAGAGAGAGAGAGAGAGAGAGAGAGAGAGAGAGAGAGAGAGAGAGAGAGAGAGAGAGAGAGAGAGAGAGAGAGAGAGAGAGAGAGAGAGAGAGAGAGAGAGAGAGAGAGGAGAGAGAGAGAGAGAGAGAGAGAGAGAGAGAGAGAGAGAGAGAGAGAGAGAGAGAGAGAGAGAGAGAGAGAGAGAGAGAGAGAGAGAGAGAGAGAGAGAGAGAGAGAGAGAGAGAGAGAGAGAGAGAGAGAGAGAGAGAGAGAGAGAGAGAGAGAGAGAGAGAGAGAGAGAGAGAGAGAGAGAGAGAGAGAGAGAGAGAGAGAGAGAGAGAGAGAGAGAGAGAGAGAGAGAGAGAGAGAGAGAGAGAGAGAGAGAGAGAGAGAGAGAGAGAGAGAGAGAGAGAGAGAGAGAGAGAGAGAGAGAGAGAGAGAGAGAGAGAGAGAGAAAGAGCGTGATGAAATAACCTAAATGATGAAATTACTACTCGTGAATATCTGAAATTGCGCACAATCGTAACGAGACAGGAGCAGAAGAGAGCTTACGAAATGCAGAGCTGGATTTTCTGTCAATTATTTCTTTGACGAGATGCCACTGTCAATGATCAAATTATCTTGTAAAATTTACCAGAATTGACGCCCTGTCATCCAAAATTGTCGGATTAAAAGGAAAAAAAAAAAAAGGGAATGATTTCCTCTGAATATTTTACGATTTAATTTGAGGAATATTGGGAAAATGGTCACGTTTTATTATTATTATTTCATTTGGCAGTCGAAATGATAGTACATTTTTTATTTATATTTATTTTTGAAAAATTTTTGTATGAGAACGAAAAAAAACAGACGATTTTACTACATTTTGAGATAACAGAAATTTAAATTTTACTTTAATGATGATAATTAAATTTATTAAATACAATATATTTCTGAAATGTTGGACGGAAGTAACGTTAAAACTGAGAAAAATAAAATTTTGATAGATAAATGTTTTGAGAAACGCGTTTTTAAGACCATCAGATTCGAAAAGCTTGGAATTTTTCTCGAAAAAAAAGTTTCTGACAAGAGAAAAAAGAATTAAAAGCATTCAACTTATTTTTATCAATTATCAAATATCGGATCTTAAAAAAATTATCCATTGATCTAAACAAAACATAATCTCATAGTGTAATCTTTGGATTTAACACAGCATGAGGAAAAACGTGTACTCCTTGCATTCCATATAATTTTTCCTTCGTCAATATTCAGGGTGTTGCAAAAAAGCTTGATTCCTATTGACTAAAGCTACATTGCACACAATACTGCATACATTGTGTCTACCTTTTAGATGGAAGGTTTAAGTACACTGTCCAACCAATAGAATTAAGCTCATACATAATACATAACTCCTTCAAAGATACACCAATCACAAATAATTTTTTTTTTCTTAAACCTATCCAAACGAACCAATGTGAAACGTTCGATGGACAACTGACTCTCCTCCTAAATCGAAACTTGCTCGTTATAGACGTTTTTCTAGTAATGTCTTTAAAGACTGTGAATTACTATTTTTTCTTCTGACATTGAAAATGCGTTTTGAAAATATGAAGGACTTGATAAAACCAATTCAAGTCACTAGAAATTATAGAATAAGTCAAAGTAAACATTGCCATCAACAGTAGGGAGAAGAACAAATTTTAGGATTTATCATGAGAATATGAACGGAGGGTTGTATTCACGCACAATGACTTTTACTACATATTATAAGTTTGTTTTTAAAAGGAATCAGTAAAAAAATAACAAAACAAATTATGTAACATTAATTTATAAAATGAAAAAGTAACTATTTTTTAAGCTAGAGCTTTAAATGAATAAAGTTATTTGTTTAATTTATAAGTTATTTATTTAATTTATAAGTTATTTATTTAATTTATAAGTTATTTATTTTCAATTATAGTTATATGAAATATTTCCGCTACGGTTTAATATCTTTTAGGACAACTTAAATTAGTAAAATTTAATCTTAACGTTGATAATTATTATAACTTAAATAAACCTAAAGAATTCCATTCATAGAATAATTTCAATAAGTAAATTTGACAATTTGCAAAACTTAATTTTATATTATTTTGATTGTCCTCCAGTGAAGCTTCGAGGCAGCACTACCATCTTACCCAGCTCTGATACCAGACCATCAGCTTTTCTTATGGCATACTTTAAGTGAATATAGTCTCAACTTATCAACTTTTTTGATTTATTCGAATAAAGTTTAGTCTATCTGTTTCTATTTTTGCGTACATATAAAACATAAATTGGTTGAGGGAATTACGAAATTAACTTAAATAAGGTTCTTCACTTCCTCGGTCCACTAACATTTAGGCGTAAAAATCAGCTGCGGACACAGTTTTCTTAAATGGTGTATTGGTGTTTGGGTCATGTTGAGGGATGTTAATTTAGTAATCATCTTCTCCATGGTAGAACATGAGACGGTACCGAAGAGAATCATACACTTGATAGAACTCACTGATTCATATCAGTTTTTGTCCCTGCTGTGAAGAACAATGTCTCGCTTTTCAAAATCCTGGCCAAAAATTAGGACAGCAACTTCGTTAGAGGTAGGAGTATTGTAACGTCCTCAGTGAGCATTTGAAAGCTTTTTGTCAGCACTGATAGCTACCTGCACAGACTCAACAGCAGCTCTGAAGTCTTTGATATACTCGTTATGTTCACGAAGAATTTTCTGGAGTTGGCCTACGAATGCAGGCTTGACATTTTGAAAGTGGCCACAGCGAATGCCTCTTTCACGGTTGTCATCACCAATAAAATTTACCTGAATAAAATACGGTTGCTGTTGTGTTCCAGGCATCAAACTTCCTATTCTGTGATATATATATATACCTGTCTTCGCACCTTAAATGTTGCCATTTTATCTCCCTCTTTTATCTCTTTTGCTCCAAAAGACGTCCAAACAACCGTTCTATTTCCAAATATTATTTTGAAAATGCTCAGCCTGTGACCATGATCCAAACCTCCTCTTTTACATAAGTCTTTTAATAGCTTCTCGTCACGAAACAACTCAAACTTGTAAGGGTCCACCTCTGCAGCCACCATGAGTTCACAGAAAGTACCATATTATTATTCAACATCGATCCTAGTTCTGTTTGTAACTATAAGGAACTTAATTTGTGGTCAAAGTGTGCGGCTTAAACATCTAACCTATTTTTTAATTTATCTTATCTCCATATACCATATGACAATTAATCTATTATTATTCACCCAATAAAAATTGTAATCGCATTTTTCGCGAATTAGCCGCGATCCAGGCCGATTTTTTTGAATTCCTTTCTTAGCGAGCACCTACAGCCCTAGAGGAAGCTACATATCAAATTTCATTCCAATTCGTTCGGTGGTTTCTGAGATTTCGTGTTAAATGAGTGAGTGGTATTTGACAAATATATAGTAGATTATTTCAACGTTTATTCGGAATAAACAATTTCGAGAGAAAAAAGCGGTCTCAAATGCGACTATTATCATTCAAACCATTATAGTTGCTAAATGTTAGGACCTAGCGACATGTGCTATACAACAAAAAATATTCTCCAATTAATTTCTGATACATCTAAACATTAGCAGATATATCTAAGTCAATAATATAAATTTACTTTTAAGTTATAAAATTTGGGGTAAATGCATTCTTATAAAGATTTTAATTATTTATTATTTTTATTTGTTATTTATTAATTTATATATGTTATTATCATATAGATTATATTAAACCTAAATTGAAAATGTAACTATTTTTATGAGCTATCAAATTATATATATATATATATATAGTTATATATATATATATATAACTATATACTAACTATATACTATATAATGATAATAATATTATAATACTAACCATACAGTAATAACTATGAATGATAATATACTAACTATATATGATAACTATAACAAGAGATCGGATTTTTGTGCAGTTAAAAATCGTGCATTAAAAAACTCAAAATATGCAAAATCGTGCAGTAAAAAACTCAAACGTGAATTTAAAAACTTAATACATGCAGCAATCCATTTATTTATACAAAACTTAACCAGCCTTGAATAAACTTAAGGACATTTCGACAAACGTTTCGTTTTAGTGTTAATTCAATCTGAAATACTTAAAATTTGGGAAAAAAAATTAGATGAAAAAAATTGTTTATTACAAGAAATATAAAATATCTTTATTAAAATTTCCTTTTACGTGGAAACAAAATATAATTACATATTTGAAAAAAATAAATTAGTTTTTAAAAGTTTCGTGAAAATGTACGACATTATAAATTTCAAAATATTTCTCAGTAAAATTATGCCGCCTGTCACTTAATAAAATGTTCTTTAGACAAGAAAAGGAACGTTCTACATCTATGGACTAACAGGACAATTTTTGCAGCTTGCGATTGTGGATGGATCCAGATTATCAGCTTCTATTTTATTTCCGTTGATACAAGAATTTTATTTTTTTTAACTAAGAATTTACTCGATTTTTGAAAATAAACATCTTCCCTTTTCATTTTCAATTCGTTTTAAGTTTTCTTCCTGAGTTTCAAACAAATATCAGCTCTGGATATTCATTGGTCCATTGTTTGAATTTTGTAGAAACACTAGCGGACGTTTTTGGCATTTTCAAAGTTGATAGTTTAAAATCTTGTCAACAACTAGCCCTTTGTGCTAAATCAGAAGTGGGGAATGAAATGGGAAGCGGGGAGTAAACTTTTCTGAGGAAACGTCTTAGTTCTAGGAAGTACGTCGATCCTCAATGTTTTATTGTTTATTTCGTTTAACGTCACTTTATGCTGCTATGGCTAATCGGACGATGCTACGGTGGGAATCCTAAATTTTCCCTATCCAGGTATAATTAGGATAGGGATCTTTAACGAGTACCTGACATCGTACAGGCTCGGGACCCCCATTTTACGTTCCTTCCGATGGACGGCATAGCTAAAGTCATCTGCCGGGCTGGGAACCCGCGATCTTGGGTTTAGTAGGTTGCTATGCTAACCATTACACCACAGGGTGAACCCTCCTCAATGTTTGCCTAAATCCTCAAAGTCCCAATTCAATACGGTCATTCAAAAGTAGTAGGTCACAAATACATTTGATTTAACCGACTTTTTACTTTCAATTTAAAACTAATTAACCTATTTAATATAAATAATTGTTATAAATGTTGCCTAATAATCGTAAGTAAAATTCTCAAAAAATAAATGGTTAAGTGAATAAAATTAGATGAATTTGGTTGAATTGTGCAATTTCGTGCAGTAATACCAGAATTCGTGCAATTAAGCTCAAAAAGTCAAATTTGTGCAATTTCGTGCAAAATAAAATTTAAGAATAAGAATCCTTAGGTCATGACTGAGATAACTACTTGGGTTAGAGAGCGCTAAATTAAAGCGAACTAAATGTGCAGTAACACAGAAATCCGGTCTCTAACTATAACTATATAACTATATATATATATATATATATATATATATATATATATATATATATATATATATACACATATATATATATATACCTACTGATTTTATATCTACTACTTCTGTTAACCCTCCTCCCCTACCCATTTATCCTATGACACAATTGCTACTCCTGGGTCGTGCACGACCCATGGCCTTGAAATTCACCTTGCCATTTAAAAATCAATCATTTAGGGTTTAAAATAAAAAGTACAAGACTTATAATTATAGAAACATAATATTTATTTATGAAAAGGCGAACAATAGTAAAAAAAGTAATAAATTGAAGTAGCAAGTTATAAAAACAAAAATTACGAACAGATAAATATTACTTTACAATTAAATTATAGTATATTACAAAGTTCCATTAAACTATGTACATTATGTATTATAATACAATATAGGTTTTCTTCTATTCCAATCTAATCTAGTTTCTAAAATATTTATTCTCGCTTTTTTCCAAACAAGATGGGCAATCCCATTTTGTGCTCACCACAAATGAATTTTTGGCAAAACTGACAATTCGAATTACTTTTTCGATCCTCCCTCCAAGGGCAGGCACTGCACCTAGCACGTTTTGAGGTAGAAGATTTTTTGGGCTCTGGCTCAACAATGTCTTTTTGAAGAAAATGGCTTATTTCAGCGAGGAGTTGTAAAATTCTTTGATTCCTGGATTGTTGTAGGCTTCATCTACAGCATCTAATAAGTGCATCGCGGACAGAAGTACAACACATTTATTTTTTTTGGGGGGGGGGATGTAACACAAGATGGTTTTTGTGTCATCATAAAAATATTTTGATGATCCAACAACCTGGCCTCTGGGATCGATCATAGATGTAGAAAGCTCCCTCTTGGTTTTTCTTAGGGTCCCGACCAATGTGACTTCTCCAGAGTGAAGATATATAAAATGAATATATATCTCCCTGGTTAGAAATATATTCATCATCGTCATCGTTCAGGATAAATTTGTATAAATAACGGGATAAATTCATCGTCAGGTTCACTGCTTACTGCTAAACCATCTTCTTCCGTAATAAACAAGCGATGTCCGGCCATATTTGCTGCAAAGCAAAGCTAAATAATTATACTAGACATACGAAAACCGTTAATAATATTCATGACACATAAGCTACCCCTGGGTCATACGCGACCCAAACCTAGAGTTTTCCAGATAAAATCAGAATATAAGTTAGAAAAGGCAACAGATTACTTACCTTATCGCTAGGACGGCTCCTGGAAGACATGCTGGGAGGGTATTTGGGCCCCTCCCACCTTACCTTCTCACTCAGGAAAGTGTAGGTGTCGACAAAACAGCACTGGGTCGCTCACGACCCAGTGGGTAGGGGAGGTAGTTAAGGTAAGGTAACTAACTGCCTTCAAATATTCGATCCCCGCAACGCCAAAAGAACTAGAGCGTGTCAAAAAAGCATCAAATCTCAACAAATATAAGGAAAAAATTACTTTTGTTATTGAAACCAATTCTAAACTGGCGACAAATGTTATATAACGAAAAAAAATTCGTTAAATTTCTGACTAGAAAGCTTCTGTTAAATTTTCAATCAGAGCAACTCCGACTGAGCTAGAGAGGGACAAAAAAGTCCCACTATTTAAAAAATGTAGACAAACTTGATTTTTTCTTCATACAAAGCAATATAGATAGCTCCTAAACGAGTAGATCCGAGTGACTAATGTTGTATATCAAAAAAGTGTTCTCTATTATATTTCTGATCAGGAAACTGTCATAAAATTTTCGATACCAACAGTGCTAGAGTGTGTCTAAGAGTTACAATTTTGAATGTGAAAAAAGGTTACACCAAAAAATTATGGACCCCCAGACAAATGACATAAAAAAAAAAAGACTGTGGAAAAAATAACTACTCGTATTTTAACCTCCTGGTTTTATTGCTGTAAATAACTTTTATAATTTTTTTCTTTGTTGCAGGTAAGAAAAAATGCTGCTATGCAGAGCTATTTCAAGTTAGTTCTTATTTTTATAATCATTATTCTTTTTTTATTGATACAGTGGTTTTATTTTATGGTCTAGGAAATAATTTTAATCTAAACTTCCATCAAAGGTGTTAAACTCTCGGGTTTTAACGCCATCAGTATCTGACTCATAATTGCAGTTAGATGTTAATTCATTTAGGGCCTGAAGCAGTCCCCTCCGTCACTTAGCGCGAGCGTTGTCGAATGGAAGCACTTAAAAAGTTTCTGTCGGGCGGAGCTTCGTTCACTACAAGCGCTTGGTCTGTCCCGTGTGAGTTAGCAATATAATGAAAGGTATGCAAGTAAAGGCTATACATACGAAAAAAAAAAAACAGATATGGCAAAAAAAAATGTATGCTGCATATATACGGTAAATCATTAGTTATGTTCATAGTTAAGAGAACTGGTCGATTTAGTAGCGAATTTTGTTGATACAGTTTGGAAGATGACACCTTTTATTACATATGTATATTCTTAAAAGTTTATTCTATTGAATGTAAAATCGACAAATATGTTAAAGCTTCCTTTTACATAATTTTTATTATTATTAACAAAAAGGTAAGAGTACTGGTTTTGGGCATGTACCGATTATCATCAAAAAAAGCTTTAAAAAAATGTTTTTAATAGTACAAAAATTACTTTTAATTAATGAACAACTACAAATATAAAAATAATCTAAATACTATTACAACTTGGTTTAACAAAAAAGTAAAATATATATTTAAAAACACAATCACTCTCACTCATTCATTAACGTTGTTGTTATTTATTAGTTTGGAAAACAGCCAGGAAATGATAGTCGAAAATAAATTAAAACAACTATTTATTAGAGTATAATTTATATCCGTAATTCTTGTTTACTTTTCTGCATAAGCAGTAACAGCATACAATATGGTAATCATTCCCAATAAAAAAATTAATGGGTTATAAGAAATCGGAAAGTATTTTTTGTAAATTATCTTTTTTCGGTATTTTGAGTTTTCTGTAAACAGTAATAGTTCATTTGTGACAAAGTAATAAATTTCGATAATTAATGATTATTTGATTATCCTGTAAAAACATCTGTTTAGATCATGAAAAGAAGAAAACCTATGTAGGTGCTATGTTTATTGAAATAGTTATTATATTCTGAAAATGCACTTTATGGGGCAAAATCAGACCGTTATTGATCTGATATTCAAACAGCGCTCGGTTCGCAAGGAATACAAATATAGACCGCTGTTGGACCAACGGAAGGGAAACTCGGATCGGAAAATAATCGCGTTGAAGGGGCAGCCGCTAACAATGCCCGCTGATTGAGAGGAGCCAAGGTGTGCGGTAATGAACAGACAGAGGGCACCCCGAGCTCCAACAGTCCCAGATGAATAATTCAGCTTGGAAAGGAGCAGAACGGAGCGCTGTAAAGTCTACCCCATTTTTATGGAAGGCTGCTCCTCCAGCCGTCAGAATATTAAGCAGATCAGGCGGTTCCTGATAAGGAGAGGGTCGGGAGGCGGACTTAGCACTTGGTTTTATCTGAGAGCCCAAATTAATATAATTGAACATATAACGCTGTATTTGAAATTATTATCTTACAACATCATCCGCTGTGCTAGTCTCGTTGAACAGATTCCGCTATCTGGATCTTCTCGACAAAAAAGTAACATGAGATTGGTCTGTTCGATCAGTAATTTTTTATTTTTATAAATTAAAACTCTAATTGAGTAAGTATTACAGTCTGCCTTAAAGAGGACAATAAATAATATGATTGGCTTTATGGGTCTTCACAGAATCTACAATAAGGAATAAATGATAAAAAAAGAGAAGAAAATTGTAAAAATAAAAAACCTCAAACCATACAGTATATAAAGTGAAAAAAAAAATAATAATAAAAGTTTTATATATTTCATTGACATAACTACTCTTCATTTTATTTAAAACTACATGTTTCTAAGACATTCTCATCTTCTAGCTTCTCAAAGTCAGTGAATACCTTCACACTGACACTTCATTACATGTTTCTAGCCATCCTAACATGTAATAAAGTGACAATGTGAAGGTACTCACTGACTTTGAGAAGCCCGAAGATGGAGAATGTCTCCGAAACATGTCGCTTTAGATAAAACAAAAAGGAGTTATGCCAGTGAAATATATAATATAATTACATCTCCTTCAGCATAAAAGGTCATATAATAATAAAAGTTAAAAATACTCAATAAACAAAATATATAATCGGCCTATGGGTTCTCGAGCTAGCCCTGTCCCTCCACCTATGAAGTGACATGTAACGTCCAGAGTGATCCCAGCGCTGCTCTCTTAGCTGCGTCACAAGTGTAAAAACCCAGTGGAGGCTGAGTATTAGCGCTATGATAAAAAAAACTAACAGGTCTTCTTTTGAGTTAACATTTAATCTTATCCACATTAACCCTCATTATGTTTAATATTAATAGATTTTAGAATTTACATAGTAGTATTTAAGTGGGTTCTGATAATACACAGGGACACCAACATGGTACCGATAAACTGTTTTAACAAGTCTTCTTATCAGAACCAACATGAAGCGATTAATGTTATGTATCACAGATGATACCGTGCGAGAATATAGGTTAAGAAAATCCATAAAAATTATTCAACTTTTATAAATAATCTTTTAAGGAAGTAGATTGTTAGGGTGTAAGGCCACGTAATCACAAAAAAATGTTATAAATTATTCTGGCAACGTTTCGGCATATATTGCAAGCCTTCATTAAGGCTGGAAGAAAAAAGAATGATATGAGACAGAAGAAAAAAAAAAAAAAAAAAAAGAGAAAATGAATTTAAAATAAATTAGCAATACAGACAAACTGTATGAAAAACAAAAAAAAATGCATAGATTTTTTTAAAAAAATTATTATTTATTAATATTTACAACTATACAGAACTGTGATTTAGTAAATGTGTGGATGATTGCAATGGCATGTCAATGACTAATATATAAATTAACACTACTCATTAGTAGCACTTTAATAAAAGTTTTACCTTAAAAGTTTTTTCATCTTCTTTTCAGACGCCTCTGACGGTTATCATAAAAATGGGAATAAAATGGAAAGCAGAATAAGATAGCAGTGAATTTTAGTGGTTATGGAGTTAGCTACGAAAGGATAAGTATCTGGTTTGGGCTAATCCTGCAACTAATGAAACATTAGTTTTTTCGAAAAACTTTGGATACAACGAGAATATATGATTTGGGAGAAATACAAAGCTCGGACATACCGAGTTGATAGGATAGGAATAGGGTATAATGAAATAGAAATTTTATACAGTTTCTCATAATATTTCATTTTTAACATATCTTTAATTAATTTTATGTTATATCTTATTTTTATTTTAGGCTGATGAAGGTTTGCAATGTTAGCCAAAACGTTGGCACAATTAGTTAATACATATATTTTTTTTTGTAATTTTTTGACTAGACGACCATATCTACTTTAAACTCTACTTTCTACAGTCAAATATAATACATAAATATTAATTTTTGAAGAGTTGGAATGTTTGGTACGACCCCTTTTTTGACCATGGCTACAAACACATATATGTATGTACTTATATCTGTGATATGGCCAAAAGTATATTATTTCATGATATTTCTTTTAAAAAATAACTTGACTTTAAATAATATTAGTTTATACAAAATGTAAATACTGTGAATTAGATACAATAATAGTAGCTAGCACCAGACTGTGCTGTTATTACTGAGAGCATTCCTGGACATGTGTATGTTTACATGCACAGATCTCTGTTGATACAGGAGGAGGCTGGGTGTGGATATCTGTTGTCACATCTGTTTATTCATTTGTTTATTTTTTATTTTCTTGCTTTATTCATTTGTTTATTTTTTATTTTCTTGCTTTGATGAAATATAATTTCAAAACGCCATGTTATTTAAACTTGAAAAATATAATTATACATTTAAAATTAAAAACTAAATGATATGGAAAATAATCTTCATTCTGTGACTTGAATTGTTAGCATTATTTGGCTGTATTAATTTTAGAAGAAATTAACACAAACGCTGTTTAGATTACATAACTAGAAACTTGAAAATGTAGGTTGTATATATTTAAATTAAAAACAGATCTATAAGCAATTTTCATACTAAAGATAAAAAAAAGTGCGCGAGCTTCCAAAGCTTAAGACTGGGATTAAAGAATTCTAGGAAAAGTCAGCCCGAAAAATGAAGATTCATGCAAAGCATTTCGATGTAAGGGGATTGAAAAATAATGAGATAGAGATATTTAAGATGTAGATGAAGGAACTCATCATGTTATTAATAATAGGATGATTTTTAAAATTAAAAGTTTTTAATAAAAAATTTGCTGAGAAAGTATTTCCGTTAGGAATTTGGATAAAGTAATTTTAACAGAAAATGTGGGACGGTTCTATTTAATTTTAATCGTTTGATAATCCGATTTTTTAAAGAGTTTAAAAAAAAATACATTTCGGTTCCGCCAATAATATAAAGATAAAGCAACGGTGTTTTGCTTGAAAACATTTAAACATTTTATGTCAAGGCCTATCACTCTCAATGGTTTGAAAATTCCCACTTATGTTGTTTTTTTAGACATTAGACGTTCTAATATAAGGGAAATTTAATAAATTATATTCCTTTGGACTTGAATATCAGAAGGTAGGGACTTAATTTACCAAACTGAGGTAAACTGACCTTTTGAGATTCCATTCATGTTGATAAAATTCACTGGATCCTACTTGATCCTACGCTCTTAAGGAAAAAAGAAAATTGGTATTTTTTCATAATGAAGATTTCGCCATAGTGTTTTAGTTTTTATGATCCTAATATACAGTATAAATAGTTTGAATTACTATGTTATTAGCTAAAATTCAAAGCTCTAATTTTATTTGCTACTTAATTTCATTTACCATCAATTAGCCCTAGACCTTGTAAATTTTCTTCATTACGTTTCCGTCTTCTTCCTTAAACTTACCTGTCGTTAAAGTTACCAGTTGTTTAGGAGATAATCGAAAATTAACATTTGGTGTGGTTGTTCCCTAGATAAAGCACATTTCGTTATTCCAATGTCACATATTTTGTTTCGATTTATATTCTTTCTCGAACGCGTCCTTAGTCTTTTTTTTTCTTAAGACGTAACATAAAATTTCGAGATCGACAGAACGTAATCGGCCGAGGAATTGAGGATTAAGGAATTCATTAATCTCTCCAGCGCCATCTATAGCTCACCAGCCAGCCCACCAAGCACTAACAAACTCTATATATTTTCTATATACAGTATTTTCTATTAAATTATATTGTAACATTCTGTACAAAAAGTGTAAGATGTTTGTTACTGGCACAACAGTTGGCGTAACAAGAGCAAAGTTCACTAGTAATTCAGATATTCATCAGGTAACGATTGTCTCTCTCCTTACTCTCATCGGGCTTTCGATAAAGGTAAGGTCGCCTTCCTTCTGCCGGGCTTTTTTTTTTTTTTTTTTTTTTTCCACATTGCAGTAACCCTGCAATGGGTGCATGTATTTCTACGCGTACCATCTCTCGACATAACGCGTATTATCATTAATATTTGTATTAATGATAATACGCGTTATTTGTTCTGCGTATACGTGTTCTGCAGGGCTTGTCTTTGTCAACTTTTGTGTGCGGACCAGGTGGTCGCTCCTCCATAGGGACTTGGGTACCATAAACTGAAAGTTAATTTTTTTAATTTTTATTTTTTTACCTTTTCTCTATCCTGTTTTTTTTTTAATCTTTCTTTTTTCCTCTCGTTAACCCCTAAGTTTGTTAATGAGTTTTATTTTTCTCATGTAATGAGTTATAGTTTACTTTTTGTATATAAAAAGATTGTAACATTGTTAGTTTTAAGGTATAAATATATTTGGTCTGTAGGCCATAAGACAATAAAACAATCTCTCACTCAGTCACTCTCTCTCTCTCTTTCTCTCTCTCTCTCGTTATGTTGTTATGTTATGTTAAACTGAGAAAAATGAGTAAAAAAATCAGCCAATTTGATATCAAAGAAATGAGCTGTGTACTTCAGCCCTACAAGTATGGTAATTTTGAAAAAAAACAAATAACAAAAGAAAAGTAAACGACACAGCCCTTGTTATTGTTAAAGGGAAATCTCAGAAAAATAAAGTTGCTTAGTCTCTTTGGAAACTCTTGACGCCCCCATCCCCAAGAGCATAAGAGGAAGAGGGTTGTGCTCCATGGCTTTTGATCTTGTGAGTTAGTGGAACTCTTAAGACCCGGTCGCCGAGTCTTGGTTTCGGGACAAGAGTTAATTCGGAAAGCAGTTTAGGCGAGAGAGAACACGAACCCAATTACAAGGACACAAAGGTGGCCCCGCTCCGCGTAAATAACCGAACCGAAACCGCCCTAACGAGCTTACGCCCCTTTAACTAATAGCTTTGTTTTCTCTCTCAAAAGTTTCAGGATCGTTTAAACACTGTTTAGAGGCTGGGGTGAGTAGTGGGGGAGGGGATGAGGAACCTTACCTGCGTCTGTCACGTCTTGACAACACTCAGCCATCTTTGATCCCTTTTCTAAATTTGCCGGCAGTTCCTTAAAACTTAAACAAACGGGTTATATATTTTATATAGAGTGTAGAGCCAATTATTATATATATCACTAACGGAATTATGTTCAGCCCATGCGAACTTTATCCAAAGAAGTTCTTTTTTGTGGGTTTTTTTTTGGGGGGGATTTATGTACAGCTTCCGAATCTTCGTCTCTTCTTAATCTTCTAGCACACAACTCTCATCAGATAGAACGTATTCATACTCGTAAAAGTTTTCGGTCATCTGGTTTTGAAAGTCTTATTGAGCTTAAATAGTTAACGGACTGTTGAAGGTACACTTTATATCGTGATTTTTACACATCGAAATGAGCAGTTGTTTTTTTTTTTACTTTGTTGGCCTATTATTATTTTTAATATTCTCCTGACCATACGAGATTCTTGAAAGTAAGCCCACCTCTCTGAACATGTTTTTCTCTTTATGAAACCGTTGTTAAGTATTAGAGAGAAATGACTGTATGGTAACAAATAGTTATAAGCCTCTTCCTTCTTTTGAAATAAATTCTTTCTTACATTTTTTTGTTTTCATAATCCTAATAAATCGTTTCTTCTTTATCTGAAGTCATTTCGTAATGTAATCTACCTTTGGGTATAGCTACATCGTGGCATAGTTGTTTATAACGTAGTTTCCGTTTTAACCAGTTAATGTAAGGTTATTTTTCTAGAAGGGAAAATAAGGAATACGGATAGGTTTCCAGTATTTAGGAGGAAGAAGAGGTACAACAAGGGAGAAAAAAGAATTCGACTTTATTTTAGTAGAAATATTTTTAAATATTCCTGGAAGGTATGGCGAGAGGAGGGAGATCTGAGAGGCGTTGAAAGTGCATATTTAAGATGTTAGCCCCGTCGGTTCGGACCAGATAAAATATTTACACCTGCACAGCTAGAGCTCCAGGTTTAAGGATCAGTGAAATCCGCCGTGATAAAATTTTGTAGCAGCCATTTTTCTCTCCTTGTTTTATTGCCTCTTTGTAAATATTAGATTAAATATTCCTGCAGAAAACTTTCCACACTTTATTCTTCAAAGGCATTTTGTTAATTTTTCCTTTTAAGTTTACTTTTTGGACGTAGAAAAATGCTGAAATAGGTCTAATAAATGCCTATATAATAAAAAAAATATGGAGTCTAAACTCCGCAAAATTATCATTCACATTTAAAGGAATATCGGTCTATTGATCATATCTGCTTTATATATCGGAAATATTTTCTTCAGATAAAAATATACCTAGAAATTACATACCTATGTGGTTTACAAATTTTTCAATAAGGAGGCACTGGCCCTCCTATGTTTCACACGGAACCTTTCCTACCGAATTCGTATTCTAGTGCTACATATTACTACTATATCCACAATGATTATAAACGATTTTATGAAAAATCATAGATCACCTGAACGAACTTAATAAAAATCTGGCTACAACATGACCTTATTCACAAAAGAGGTTTAACGTCATTTTGATAAAAAAAAAAGGTGGTTTCATTTTTCGATTTTCACATTTTTGTCGATTGCTTGAAAAGCTGGTTCAGAATGGCCCAAAAGAATTCATTATTTTCCTATATAATGGAAAGAATTATGAAACGGCTCACATTATCAATTTGAGTGCTTCGTTACTGATTGTAAGGTGTTTATTTTATAGGTTCAGATCTCATGCATTTTATGTAGACATTTGAAGATTCTAGCAGCTTAGAAAAGACATCCTACCATATTTTCCTGTCTGTACGGGAACGTTTGCTAGTAAAGTGAATGTATACCATAGTACTTATAGCATTTGTTCATAACTAATTCATTGGTAACTCGATTTATTTAGGCGGTTAAAGGAGGATTTCGGAAAAATATACTTGATGTATTTCCGTTGTTACTGGAACAATATCTCTGCTTTACAAAATCAACTTTTATCCGTAGTGATAGACCGTTATTGTATTCGTGTCTTTGCGGCTTCTTTTATTGGGATAGTAGTTTTGATAGTTCTCCAACGCTGGAATTCCAGGATATAGCCTAGGTGAAGAATATATACCATTAATTTAATTCTAGCCTAAAGTGGAAAAATTCCCAACTAAACTGCCTTTTCTTTGCAAAATGTAGGTTCATGTCTAGATATGTAAACATATCCCTATTAAATTAAAACCAATTTTAATTTATTTTAGTAAAGATGACAAAAAACCCTTATTAATGGTACCACTCATTGAAGTTAGCAAAGCATCCGACACCAAAGAATACTTCCCGAAAATAGAAACTAAAGTTTATAATGATCCGTCACTATAAAGTACCTCAAATACATGAAAATATTTTGTTTTAGTAGTCTCTATAATGAGAATATCCATGTTCTTACTCTTTGAGATGAAAGCTGACTGATAACTATTTAAACAAAAAGAGACCACGAATTTACTAATCCCAACTTTGTAAACAATCATTGTTTTTATGTACAGTTGTCAAAAAAATTTATAGGGATATTATGTAGTAGTATAAGCTTTATGAACATAATTTTTCATCGGAGCTCTGAGGGGCTTTTTTTTTTTAGGACCACACATGTTCAAAAACTGGTTACTGTTTCTCTCTTGCTCTTGTATATTTGTAGATAATATATTTCATATATTGAACCAAGTTTATTTTTTTAGACTTTTCTTCAGTACTTGAACTACAAATCTGTCAAAATTCATAGTTTTATCAATAAAAATAAATCCACAGTGTGTGGTGGCTCAATAGAAATAGGCCATTTTGGGGTGGAGTAATATTGTCCAACTTTAGAAGGCCTCAGAGTCGCAAATAAAAATTAAATTGAAAAAAAACAAAATAACTGGAAATGTTTGCACCAACTAGAAAAACAATAATTCTTTATTGATTACTGAAACTAAAATCAATTATGGCTATTGTTAATTTTTTTTTTTTTTATTGATATCACTTTAAGATTATCCTTGTTAAAAAAATATTGAAACAATGTGAAACAATAATACGCTTTATTACAACGGATGATGAAAGGCCACCAAGAAACGCTGGGAGGGGGCCAGCACCGGATATTCAATTTATTTCTTAACGGTCAGAGGCGCTCTTCACCACATAAAATATTATTATAACAATGAATAATTTTATTTATTCATTGAAATTTTTTATATTTAATTATGTAGTCCTAAGAGGATAGTTCATCAATTAAATATAATCCCGAATTAATATTTAAAATGACTTCCGAAAATGCCGAAAATCAAGCGAATGATAAATCATTGAAGTACCGTAAAACGGCGTGACTTTGCACCATATTTGTTGAACTTCATTCTTTAACTACCTATCAATAATGTTTAAAATGCATGTATTAAAATAATTGCTTTGAATAATTTGCTTAAAAATCTTGTTAATCCATCGCATAATCTTGGAATTGCAAAATTTAGAAAACTTATAATTAATTTTATTGTTTTTAAACTTTGGTGCAAAGTCAACCGGATACCCGTGACTTTGCACCACCACATTTTTTCAATTATTAAAGCATTAGAAACGTATTCTGGAACAAAGTCATTTCTTGATAGTGTTTGGAGATTAGCCTAGTGATTTTTTGTAAGGATTTTGTTAAAGGAAACGAATGTAAATTACAATGTTTTCATTGAAATGAGAAAGAAAATTCCACTATTTTTAAATATTTTTTGAGGAACGATAGAAATTACAAGAACATGCCAACAAAATATTATATAGAAACAAAATAACGACTTAAACCATGCCTAAATAACGTAAACAACTATAATTTTATCAAACAAGGATCAAAACGATACCTATAAAATAAATTGCGCACAGATTCTTAGAGAAACACTTTTTGGAAAAATGCAATCTGCAATTGTTACACAAAAATTGTTAAAATTTAAAAATGAACACTATGACTTGAAAAAATTTAAAGCTATAACTAGGAAAAATTCTAACAGTATTCGTCAATATACTCACACATAGATGGCAAAAACATTATTATCAAGAAGCAAATCGTTATCTAAAATAATTTGGATTTTAACCAGCCTGTTAACTCCTTAACTTCAAAATATCCTCGTTTATTGATTTGTTTAGGAGGAGCATTACTGCCTAAGACTTCTTTTCACATGGAGGTCACCTTGCGCCAAAATATACTGGTGCAAAGTCATTCCTAATTCTTATTTTTATAAGGGAATTCTATTTTATTTTCAAATACCATGACTTTTAATGCTAGAATAAAATTAATGCAAAACCTAAACGATTTGAGAAATATTTAGTTGGTGAAAGCAGGACTTTATCCCACAAAGGAATCACACCTGTTGAAACACTACAATCAACTAATGATAAAACATGAGAGGTAACTAGGATCAGGGTGAAAATTCCTTAGACTCAATCAGTATTGTCATAAGTAAGTAAGAAATATAAAATATCCCTCATTCAGACAACAGCAAAATACTTTTTCTTCAACTGAAACTTTTTAGTGAGCTTGGTGCAAAGTCAGGCCGTTTTACGGTAATGTGAAATACAAATAATATAAGCAAGGTTTTGACTTAAAAAAAGACAGTTATAAAAGTCTACTTGGTCTTTAATCACAGGAATTAAATAATAAAATATAATTTGTAACTAAAGATTTAGGATTTTACATACTATTCTGTAAAAAAAATAAATACTACGGAATTCAACAATTTTGTATCGCTAATCATGTTTATACATATATGTCATCATATATCAAATATTTATATTTGACCACTTCAAATAAACACATTATATATAATAATTTATTTCAACTAAAAAAAGTAAAATCTACTCTAGATTATTTATTTATTATTAAAATACGTTATTTGTTTTTAATTATTTTGGAATAATCTCTTTATTCCATGACAGGAGGAGGTACTATTGAGTGCTAGTCTCCCACACGCATACAAGACCTGTAGTATTCAATTTCACATCACATTCACTGATTGTTACCCTAATAACAGGTGTGAATCAAAATGTAAAAGAGAAAACAAAATAAAAACCCTGAAAAATTGTGTAAATAAGTCAAAATGAACATAGGGGTCAAAAGACGGAACTTCCACCTCTATGAATCGAACTAGAATTCAAAGAATTTCATGGGTAATTTGTTTTCCTGTTTTATGCCATTGCTTACCTTATCAGTTTATAGGAACACCAGAGGTTTGAAAAAAACGTTATAATTAATCAATGCTTGAGAACTTTTGATAAACTAACGTCATTAGTATATATGGGGGGGGGGAGGATTTAGTGAAGAATGGTGTAGTTTATTCGAACTTGTTCGTAATTCATGAGATTATTGATAAAGAGTCTAGTTATAATCATTTTAATATCAAATTATAGTAGCTTTTCAGCATAAATAATAAACTGATATCAAAAATAAAAATAATTCTTACCCGAACTATTGTATTTTATAAAATACATATATATAAAAAAATGTTCCCTCTTCATAGAATGAAAAAAAAAATATACCAAATAAAAAATAAAAATTACACGTACGTTTGAATGACTAAGAGCCACCACTGACTAGTGTCCTGGAAAAAAAAAACACGCTACCAATTTTGTCAGGACGATTAGACTGTAAAATTGTAGGCTGGAGCTGGAAGGGTCTGGTTGGACGATTTCAAATATTTGTTGAGGACAGTAGGTTCAGTCGTGCATGTTCCCTCCCAGTTCTCTTCTTTCTTTCTAACCGTTTCCGCACTTTGATAGCTCTTCTACCGGCTTAGGACAAACTTCAATCCATGTCTCAATTTCAGTACATTCAGGATAAACTTAACTGTTTAAAACATTTATCATACTATATCCATTATGTATGTAATTTTTGTTTAATGATTCAGGAAAAAAAGGTTAGTCAGTAGCTATAAAAGATAGTAAACTCGGTAGGTGATCTAGGATTTTTTTTTTTGGATGGTTGTATTATTGCATAATTAGATAACTTTGTATAGCGCAACAAACAGAAAACAATCGTACTAAAACTAACAATTATTTTTCTTTGTTCTTGCATGGAGGAAAATGGAAAGGAAATTGGTTTTCCTATAAGATGAACCTAGTATATGAAAGTCCTATTTAGAAGGACCCGAGGCCAACTTCATAGATGCCTCGGGGGTTATCAGGAATGAAAAGTTAGTTGAGATACTGGTGGATTTGAATGGTTATGGAGTTTACTATGAAAGGAAAGGTTTCTGATTTAAGCTAAATTAGCAACTTAATGTACATTAAGATTTTTTTTTCATTTGTTAATGGCAAAGTAAGGAGCAATGGCTTTGCAGTTGTAAGGAATGGATACGAGATGAATGGGATAGCACTGTGGATCATAAAAGCTCGAGTCCAAACGATTAGAATATGTCAAAACTTGAAAATAACTACTCATCAGTAGCACTTCAATAAAAATTCCACACAATCAAGTCTTCAGGCCTGTCTTTTCAGAAGCCTCGGAGGAATATCGGGAATGGCCAGGGAAGCAAGTTGTAAAAATAGTGGATTCAAGTGGCTATAAAGCTTAATTTAAAAAGATAGGTGTTTGGTTTGGGCTAAATCTGCAACATATGGAACATTAAGATTATTATGGATAAGTTTATTGGTGACAATGTAAGGAGCATTGAGGATTTTTGAAAGAATTTAGGATTGTAAGCATTAGATACGAGATGCATGGATGGTTTAGTGGAGCCCCAAAACTCAACTCCATATGTCCAAAGAGGTCTAAACACAGTTGTGTATATGATACTTTTGTAATTAATTAGGAGCTTTGAACGTTAGTCCAGTAAATGTTGAAGTGGTCTCTAACGACGGGCAGTTTCTTGTCGTTTTAGTCTTGTATGAGGATTCCAAATCAGACATTCATCCAAGTGGAGTCCTAGGTAGCGGATCTGTTTTACAGGGATTAGTGGAATACCATTAAAGGATACTATAGGACAGGAAGTCGTAGGTTATGACATAGGGTAAAGGTTATTGAGTGAGATTTGTTTGAATTTATTTTGATTCTCCATTTTTGACACCATTCATAAAGGTTTCGGATATTGGTTCTGATTTAGAAATTTTTTTCTTATATTTGGTTAATTAAGATTTCATTTTAATATCATTATCATTTGAGTGGTTTAGAATCAAAACTGGTTAACTACACTTTTTTTGAAAGAGGATCAACACAATTAAAATTTATAAATTCATTGCCACTTCTATTAGAATAATGTTTATTTGAATATTAGTGTTAAATGTTAAACATATATGATAGGTTCTAAAAACATACAAACATTTCAAAACATCAGCACTTTGTTAAATAGTTATATAAATGAAATGTAAACATATTTCATATATATATATATATATATATATATATATATATATATATATATATATATATATATATATATAATCTATAATATATAAACGAATTATAAAAATTCGATAAATAACAAAAACATTACCGAATAATTTATTTATTGGGACGACTTTCAAAACAAAATAGAGGTTCTGGGCTTATGCAAGTTTGCATTGAAATAAAAATTCATAAGTTTAAGATCGCTCCAATATTGAAGAGAGGTTAAAAGTGTGATCATGATTTTCGCCTGTCCAAAAATTTTAGTATTAGTAATTTTTTGTCCTCCTGTAATATTTAAAAGATGGACATAACGGGTTTGATTATAATATTTATTAGAATTATTACTTATTCCTCATGAGTTAACCATAATGCATTATTTATTTAATAGGAAAACTTTCTAAAAAAAAAAAAAAAAAAAAAAAGGAGGAAAAAGTGTTCCTTAGATAGTGGTAAAATATTAATGTAATCCTGGGATATGGAGTGTCTAAGCGCTTTGTAACGAGAGGATTGTGTTGGACTAGGGCTGTTGTATTATTCCCAGTAATTGGTTCCCTTTCTAGTTTATGAGGAAATGACTGGTGACGTTTCATCATTCTCATATATGTCCAATGACTAACTGTCTCTCTTCGTCCAGCTGGTTTTAAGTAATACTCAATTGTCAGCGTATTGATTTTAGTCATCGTTTAATTACTAGCTTATTGTTGTGAAATAGATGTTGATTATAATAAGATATGGTATGATATATGATGCATATGTTTTATTGTAGAATCGAAGGGGATTTATTAAACATTCCTGCCTGGGATGATTCGAAATTTCTACAAAGACTATTTTTATTGATTATTTGCCGAAATGTTTTAGATGAAGCATAATAAAGAAAATAAAACGAGATAATAATAAATTTACCCCTGTGATAAGGAATGATTAGAAATAAAATGAAATATAAAACTTGAATATTAAATATTATTTTTATTTTTATTGAATATATATTACAAGCTGCGTCACTCAAAGGTACGAATCATTTCTGCATTTCCATTTCATAAATTAATACAATAAGTTAGCATAATAGTTAGTAACGTATTTATTGTTATTCCATACTATTATATAAAAGGACAAGCCATTTTTCGTTTTTGATCACTAGCCGCAAAAACTACTGAACCAATCTGTACCTAATTTTAACTACATAATCTTCATAGTTCAAGGCAGTTTTATCAGTAATAAAATTTAAAGAGTTTCATTTATATTGCCATAAAAAAAAAACGATAAATATGTGGTGAGCAGTGAAGTTTGATAATCGACTGATAGGTGGCGAGCAACATTCGAGAGAGGTTACAAAGGTACGGTATTATATAGATCTAGAAATGTACGATAAATTTACTTATTTTCAATTCAATGGATATTACAAAAACCTATAAATATATTAAGAGATGTGTGGATCCCAGTACAGTTTAAAAATCGACCGATATGTTTCCATTCTGCAACATATTTCGCAATGGTATTACTATCAAGTCCAACAGTACTGAATTTTAGCTACATCTTCGTAGTTCTAGGAAGGTTTATAATAATAAATTTTACTATAATAATAATAATTAAAATGTACAGTCTTTAGTGGCAAAAACGAGGTTTGCCAAACTGTCATATACTTTTATGGTTAGAAATTAAAATCCAACCAGATGCATCGTAAAGATTATTTCTGCCAAAGTGGATGTCTAATTATGTTTTTACGTACTCTTCAAACACCTAATCAATGCAATTTTAACCAGATTAAAAATTAATGACAAGCGGAAAATATCATTGATGAAATATTGCTAAATTTTATACTTAAATACAAGATTTTTATTGATATACAAATGAAATTCAAATTTGAGTTAAAATAATCTAATTTTTTTTTTTTTTATGAGAGCGGGCAAAGACGCGATTGGGTATTCTAGTATGGTATATTTCTAAGAAAGTATTATATGAAAAGTGAATACATTACAAGATATTCTAGCTATTTGTATACAGTTTTAAATAAAAAATAATTGTTTTGCATTTATTTAAAAAAGAAAAGTTTTACTAAAAACTAGTTTTATAAAGTTTAAGGCATTCGTATCCGACGAAGAGTTCAGTTCAATTTAGTTAGGTGGTGCTATAATAGGGAAAAACAACAGAATTTCGGTCACCATCCGAGGGGAAAGGAATAATTGAATTCCCGAAATTATTCCAACGAAATTCGACTCAGTCTCGAAGCGGAGTTGGTTTGGCATTTAGAGTTAGTCGAGAAGGGAGCAGATGTTTTGTAAGCCTCCGCCTAGGGGGGGAATGGGTGGGGGAAGATTTCAGCTTTGTATTCAACTCCCGGAGCAGTCTTAACTGAACCTGAGGCAAACAAGAGGCCAAGTAGCAATATGTTAGCGTTCCCTCTCACTAGATTAGTGCAACACAACTCACTCCCAGCCCTGCCAACTTTTATAGGGGCAAAAATTAACCCTGATTGCTGGCTAAAACAAAGCAGCAATTCAATTGTCCCTGGGAAAAGTAGTTCCTCCTCACGTAGGGCTAAATTCGATCAGGGCCTTTCCAAGTGAATTTAATTCTAACTTAAGGACTATGCTCGTCTGCCTCGTTTATTTCTTCAGGGTAGAGTGGGGAGTGGTTAATGGCAATGGCTTAGCCAACGGATTGTCTAGTTTGGGATTCCTAACTTAGTTTTATAGCTTTTGTTTTAGCTTTCAATGAAGGTGTAATAGTGTTAATCAATCAAAAAATAGATAAAACATAATAATAACTATAATAATTAAGACTTCAGGGAAAATCCTTGTTGGACAGTCATTTTTATAATTAACCTTAACAAAAACAAAAAATAAATTATATTTCATACAAGGCTCAGTTGGATTTTTTAAAAAATGTTTATTTATTCATTTATTGAAATTTACAACTGTATATACAATATAAAAATATAATACATAAAGTATATATGCTGGTACTAATAAAAATGACACGTCACTTATTTTTAAAGCAACTACCCATTGGTAGCACTTTTATAGGTACTATGTAATTATTATTTTTAGTTCTTTTAAAGGCTTAACTGCTATTTAATCTTTAATTTTCCTCGACACGTTTCGGAGTACTCTTTCACTTAGTCATTTGTGTCTATAAAATATTGATTGGTTCTATATAATGAAGTACTATATTAGAAGGTCCCAAGCCCATCTTCTTTTCAGGAGCTTTGGAGGGTTATCTGGAATGGAATGAAAAGCAAGTTGTGATTCTAATGGATTTGAATGGTTGTGGATTTGTTATGAAAGGATATATATCTGATTTGAGTTAAGTCAGAAACGTAAGGTATATTAGGATCTTTGTGGATAAGTTTGTTTGTGACGAAGTAAGGAATATTTAGGATTTTTCTAAGGATTCGATACGAGATGAATTGGATTGTTTAGTGGATCTCCAAAGCTCAATTCCGTATGACCAAATAGGTTTAATTACTATTATGTAATTGAGTCTTTAATTATTAATTGGAACGTTTGAATGTTCGTCAAGTAAATGCTGAACTAGTCGAAAACGACGGGCAGTTTCTTGCCGTTTCAGACTTTTATGTGGATTCCAAATAAGGCGTTTGTCCAGATAGAGTCCTAGGTAGTAGATCTGTTCTAAGGGTATTAGTGAAACATCATTAAAGGATACTGTAGGGCAGGTAGTCTCTAAAGGATATAACTGCAGAAACAGTTAGTGCCGCATTTTACAGTCATTGGATCTGCCGATTTGGAGTTCCTACGACGGTAACAACAGACCAAGGTCGCCAGTATGAATCCCAACTTTTTCATCAGCTTACTTTACTTTTGGGCACTCGCCGAAATCGAACAACTGCATACCACCCGCAATCAAAGGGATGCATTGAACGATGGCCGAGATCTCTCAAGAATGCAATCACAGCCCATATGAACAGTGTCAACTGGACAAATTTATTGCCAACAGTGCTGCTTGGACTGCGAGCTAGCCTGCGGGACGACACGTCCTCGAGTATAGCTGAAGCATTGTATGGATGCCCCATCAGACTACCGGGAGAGTTTCTTGAGGCGCATCCTGAGAAAGATGATCCTCACGCAGCGCTCCAAGAACTCAAGGATCATATGGCAAAATTAAGACCGGCAGAAGCGCGCATTTCGAAATGGAAAACCTTCGTGCATGATGAGCTTAGAAAGTGCACGCATGTTTTTGTCAGAGAAGACAGTATTAAACGTCCCTTAATCCCACCGTACGCAGGGCCTTTTACAAAAGGTTTTTTAAAACCTCAAGGTTTTACAACGGCATGATAAATACTTCCTGATTCCATACTCCGGCTGGCATTCCTGCCAGCCGAAGATTCATCGGTGTCAACAGATAAAAAACCGACCCAAGAAGGTTTACGAACACGTTCCGGACGATTGGTCAAGCCTAATGTACGGTTTTGTGACTCCGTCATCTAGGAGGGGAATCCTGTAACGGTAACATGGCAACACTGAGTACTTAAAAAGATAACCATGAACATGGCAACACTGAGTACTTAAAAAAGATAACCATGACTAACCTTCTAGAGTGTGTGTAAAAAAGTGAACGAGTGTTGTTGTGTGTTAGCTAGTGCTTCTCAAACTTTACAAGTATTATTTTTAACAGTAAAGAATTCCTGTAAGTTATTATTTTGTCCCCGTTTTATTAAAATATAAAAGAAATTAGAACACGCATTGTTAAGTTACCTCTTAGTCTTTAAATACTTAACATGTGTATATAATAGCCTTTTGGAAATATCAGAAAAATATAATTAATTAATGTTTATTAATAAAGAAAAAGTATGAACTATTTTTTTTTCTTGCTGAAAAAGAATTTTATAAAATAGATCCACAAATCCGTTCTATTTATTTGTTTTTTTTCGTTTAATTTACTTTATCTAGTTTTATTTAATTTCGAATATAATTAATTGGAAGAAATCTTAATAAAAGGTAACTTAATATTTTAAATATAAGGAAAAGACAAACTGTCGTTGTGAATTACATTAAATAAATAAATCTTTAGCGATTATACTAAATAATTTATTCATATATAAATAATAGAAATCCAATTGGTCAGAAATCAAAATTGATTCGCCTTTTGTCTGATGATTCACTGACTGCCCTTTGAACGACCGATCGCATGTTGGGTAATATCAGAGCTCACGCAGCTGGAGCTGAGCCCATAACAGCGGGCACCTTGTGTAAGTAATACTCCATATCAGCAATCCTTTTCCTTTATACATATATATTGTCTGATTTCATATAAGCAATTTCAGTAGCCATTAAACACATAAGATAAATACAAAGGAACTCTGACTCGGTGAGCTGTGCGTGTTCCGATGTGTGCTCTGGGTTTCGTGAGCAGGAAACCCCATTACTAACCCTAAACAATAATTCATTTTTACGTTTCGAGCCGACCGAAATTATTATCACTGACAAGGGGGGAAAGAGTTTATATTATAACAGCGAGGTTCTTTCCTTCTCTTTATGGATTCCACTACTGACAAAATATTACGTATGCCTCGTGTTCTCAAAGTGATATCTGATTCTTTATTGGTGTATGAATAAATACTGAAAAATAATTGCATATTCGTAAAAATAATGTCTTCCATAAATTATTTTGTTTTAATAATTATAACAAGACTAAAACGACAGACTACTTCAACATTTACTAGACAAACGTTCAAAGCTACGAAATAGTTACAAAAGACTCATATGCAAGACTGTGAATAGACCTATTTGAACGCACGGAGTTGAGCTTTGGGGCTTCACTAAACCATCCAATTCATCTAGTATTCAATCCTTACAATCCAAAACCCTTTGAAAAATCCTCAATGCTCCTTACTTTGTCACCAAGAAACTTATCCATAAAGATCTTAATGTTCCACATGTTGCTGATTTAGTCCACAGCAGATACCTATCCTTTCATAGCAAGCTCCATAATCACTCAAATATGTTAGTTTCTCAACTTGCTTCCTACTCTATTCCTGATAATCCTCCAAGGCGTCTGAAACGAAGATGGCCTAGAGACCTTCTAGAGTAGAATTTTAAATTAAGTGCTGCTGATGAGTAGTTTTTTCAAGTTTTATATTTTATATTATAATCGATGTCAATACATTTACTTGATGTATATATTTTGTACAGTTGTAAATTTCAATAAATGTATATAAAAAAATATATATACATTATGATTCCTGGTATTATTATCGCATATCAGATTTTTTTTTTTTTTTTTTTAAACAATTATAATTACGGAATATAATTATTGTGTAGAATTATTTACTTTGATCTAATTTATATTAAAATTTTTTGCTATTATTTTTTAAATTTTGCTCTTTTATTATTATTATTGTTTACATTGTTTATACTCTATCCTATATTAATATCTTGTATAGCTTTTTAGAGTTTTTTTTTTTTTTATTTAATTGTATTGTACATAGTGTGTGATTACTCATTGCCCTTTAAGAGGCAACTTTTAATATTTATTTTATAAAACAATTTTTAAAAATATATATACTAACGGTAAATCAAATAGCAAATACAAACTAATAATGTAAAAATGAATCTCTGGCAGTCGTGTAAAAGCCTATAAGCCAAAAAATGTGCTCTCTTCAGTTGGCCGTTTTCCAAAATCCTGTACTTACCAAAAAAAAAAAAAAAAAAAAAAAAAAAAAAAAAACCTTTTGCACTAGACTGATATTAAAAATCCTGCTTGAAGGAAAATTGTTAACTCGTTTTAAACATATTTTGACTTATAAACTTCTTGACGACAACCACCGAAGTAAGAACAAAATTACTGAACAGAAAAAATACAAATTTAATTCCGATGTTATTTTCTTTTTTCTCAATTTTTTTTTTTTTTTTTTAAATCATCATCCAAATCAAATACGACACTGAAAAACTGTTGTTGTTTTTTTTTTTTTTTTTTTTTTTTCGTTTTATTTTATTCAAAGTAGTATTTATATTATGAGATTATTAAAAAAAATTTTTTTTTTTAATTTATTTATTCTATTATATGTTATGAGGTTACAAAAATTTACTTACAAAGGTCAAATGCTTGTAAATGAGACGGACAAACTCCGCAAACATTCTTGCACATTTTAAATGACTGCCAATTATACGAAGACGAGAGACACAAATTAGTTACGGCTTCTCTAATGGAAGGAGGTACATGGCCTTTCCAACAGGATGCTTCATACCACAAGTATAAAAAAGAAACTACTGGAATATAGCAATGATTTAAAACTGCAGTAACACTACTTGAATAATTGTGAAGAACTAATTGTGTATCTAACTATTGACACTGGAAATTGTTCTTTTTCATTTTATTTGTATTTATTCTCATTTCATTTCATTTTTTTAGTTTATTAATTTAATTCAGTTTTTGTTATAGTTCTTTTTGTTGACAGTTATCGATATTTCAAAAATTTGATTCATATTAGTAGAATAACCATTTGAAACACTGTATGCATTAAATATGCCTTTTGCATGGTGTATGCGCAGTTTTGAAATAAAAGCCTCTACTGTAGGGTTACTATAGAATAGAGAAAAAAATATTATGAGGTTCTTTATTAATTATTTTTTATTTTCATTTTATTTATTCTTATTGTGCATATTGTTCGAATAGATTCCTAAAACCATCCGTATTACTTATTGCCCTCTTTAAGGCTTATTGGAATACTTCCTCAATAAATGATTTAGAAAAAAAAAAATACTAGAAACTAATAAACTAATCGTTTATGATTCAATAAAATTTGTTAGAAAATCACTCCAGGATACAAACACACGACTATTATAATGAGACTTTTAAAGTTGAATGTTTGGGCTCCAATAAACTATCCAATCCATTTCATGTCCAGTGTAAACTATCTAATTGTAAGTTTCTTCTTGAAAACCCTTAGTACTCCTTCTGGTTTCTGGAATAAGATTATCCACAAAGAATTTAGTATCTCATATTATGCCGATTTGGCAAAAAACCAAACAAAAAAACAATATGTATGTCCTTTTACAATAAGAGAATTCTGAAAAGAAGATAGTTTAGGGACCTATCGATATATAGCCTATATTATATTGCTACAAATAGGGAGTTTCTTTACATTTCATTGGTATGTTATTATTCTTCACATTTATCTTGTTTATTTATTTTATATAGTTATAAAGTTCTACAAATTAAAAAAAAATTATAGACGTAGGTGACCTAGCCAAATTAAGGATTCGTAGCATGGTATTTATTTTGAAAAATAATGTTATTTATCAAGATGAAAGATTATATAACTTCTTATGCAAGTTGAAATTTAAGGCTAGAAGTAAATTGTTTGATTGCGAAGTTAGCAACTACGTGTACATTATCAATGATCTTAAACAAGTGTATTTCTGGATTCCAACAATCTGCATGAGGAGTCTGTGTCATTAGTAAAGATTTCAATTATGCCAAAGAAATCACTGTGGCGACTTGTATCCTTTGAATATGCTCAGGATGCATATCATGGACGTCCTTAAAGTATCTATCGATTTTCTTCCATGTTTTTATCAAGTCTCTATCTCTCTCCATGCAGTATGCACATGACGAAACCACTTCAACACTCCTCTCGAAACAGAACAGATCTTGTATTCCTGTCACATTCTTTCATTTCCGATGCAAACCCTCCCAGTTCTCTCATCACTTCTTTTCTCATACTTCATTTGTGCAGCAGTGACTCGGTTTTTTTTATTTCTTTTGATATCTCTCTGTTCCAGAAAATTTGCATTTGATATCTCGAATTCTCTACAACTGAAAAATATATCAGTTATACATATATATTATTTAATTCATTTTATTCTAAAAGTTAAAAATTGATATTCATTTAAAGTGGAATCGGTTACAAATATAAAACCAAATTAAATACATTATTAACCATTGTTATATTAGAAACATTTTATCAGGAAGTACTTTTTTTTCTCTGTAATAAGATTTATGTTTTATATAATTATTGTATCTATACTGGTATCATATTTATGGATTGATAGATTCATTTATATGCTATTTACTGTATTTTTCACTGTTTATTCATTTATTTTCTATTTTCTTACCTTATTTTAAATTTGAAGGTTCTTGTGAATATTTAAAATATGTAATTTTTATTATTTTTTATTACTATAATTTAATTTCTAAAATTAATATCATTAGTATTATGTACATAATTTCAATACGGCAGCTAGGACGCCATTTCTTTGTCCATTATAATTATTTTAAAGTGGAAATAGCACCAGAATATTTATAACTGATGTAAGTAATGTTGTAGAGTCAGTGAAGTCTGTTTGATGTCTGAATGTGTTGTCGGAATTAGCAGTATCGTCTGCCTATGTTGCCATTATTACATTAGGGTAAGTGTTCATGCCTAATTTAAAACTTGTATAATTCAAATTCTGAACTTGAGTTCATATGATCTGTCGGACAGTTGAATCACCACGGGAGTATGAAAGTAATTACTAACACAATTTCGCCATTAGCTACGGGACTACATTTTTATTTCAACCGACGGCGTAATATAAGAGATGTATGCAAGGTCGGTTTCTTTTCATAAAAAATTCTTGAAGAGTTACCTTCCTGGATATAAATAATTCAAAAGGTGCCATTTAGACCTCGTAGGGGCGGACATACGACCGGAATAAAATTATATGACTTTTAAAACGCGAAAAAGAGCGGAACAAACACGCAATTTGAAAGAGAGACTACACGATATCAATAATTGACGAGGGCACTGCTCACGCAGGGCGACCGTGTAATTATAAAGAGCATTTTAATAATGCCACGCGAAAAACGGAATGAAGGTTTCAATTCGAGTCCCTCTCTGCTACGGAGTTTTTTGATTATGACTTTTCCTGAAGTGTATCCAAAACAGTACATCGATGCCATATTAGATAATTCATCTTGCAGTTTCAATCGTTTATGGACATTCCGACGTCCGCCTGAGTGTAGTCAATGGTAGCGAATGTGCTCAGCGGGATATCATTAACAAGTGTTATACAATTAAAAGACACCATAGGTCAAAAAGTCTCAGGTTTATAAAGAATGGTAAAAGTAACCTGAAGAGATTTTTTTTTAATTTTATTTAGAATAAAATGACTAAATTACGGTTGAAGATTTAGGAAATGTTAACCTTTAAAATAATGTTCATTATATGAAAGGTTGATATTTTAAATCAAACCTTATATGTGTCGTCTAGTTGCAAAACCGGCCATCTCCAAAAAACAAAATTTTTCAAGAAAGCTGATTTATGCTACATCATGCCAAAACGAAGTAGGAACAAAATCTCTTCGGTCTTTAGTGGCACCAGGGTAGTGTGTTTGAAAGCACTTTTTGAAATGGAAGGGGCAAGTGGAGGGGATGAGTTACTCAATTTAATATTTTGGATTTGGCCACTTTTGCAACTCATTTTGGAGTTAGAATTAGAACTGAAAAATCACTAAATTTAATGTAAATTTTGGGTTTTTTTGAATGCAAATGAACAAAACTTTCTTGAATAAGTGAATATTATTTGAAAAAATTAAACTCTGAAATGTTGTGGTGTAACTCAAGCATCTAGACGGAAAAACTGGCGAAAATGTTTTTAAAGTAATCAAGTTCCAAAAAACTTAATTTAGGAAAATATAAACATTCAGAAACTTATTTTCATGCGGCAAAATCGTCTTCAACAGGCTTACACATTCCTTCCTGATATTCTTCTTCATCCCTCTCATCTACTTCTCTGCTTCCTCCTTCTTGAGCTGCAAGATTTCTTGTAAAAAATCAAACGATCTGTAGAAAACCTTCCCTCGAAATAGCACCTTATTATTTTGTTTAGTTATGAAAAATCTCTTAGTTGGGGTGACTTTGAAGTACCGTAGTGGAGGGGGTTTGACGAGGGCATTACTGGGACTCTTCCAATCAAGATTTGTGTAATCTCTTCCTGGCTTGAACACCGTTCCACTTTCCGAGAGAATGCCGTCAAACTCTAAAGGCTGAACGAGAGTCTCATTTTCCTTAACTTCTTCTTAATTCGGGCAAAGTCACGACCTGGAGGAGTTTGTTTCTTCTCCATGTTGCAGGGTCTCTTTGTCTCTTTCTAGCTAAATTAGCTGGAACTTCTTCTACAAACTTCTCCATAAAGATCGAAAACAAAGTGCTCTGAACAATGAAAACATAAATGTTAACTATAGGGAAAGCAGAAGCAGACTGATAATTGCCTGATAAAAGGTCTTCTTGATCTGGATCTAGCGGATGTGGAGATGGCCGATTTTGAAACTCACTGACGGAAGGATTTGGCCGGTTTTGCAGCACACTGTAATTTTCAAACGCAGGTTTAACAAAGATTAGACGGGTTTTTGCGAGGTTTCTTGCTTCCAATAGGTAGAAAATGTATCTTAGCACTCAGAAAACAGAAAAAACGTATTTCTAAAAATTGAGGAGTTGGCCGGTTTTGCAACTAGACGACATATATAATGATTCTAATATATTTAATGTCCTTAAATCTACATCCGTCAGATTGTCAAAATTTCATAAAACTCTTTCTCATTATCCAATCCCACTAGCGATGGCTTTAAAATAAAACAGTAAAAAAAAAAAAAAAAAAAAAAATCATTTTATTTGTGACGGACATTACATATATGTATATTTTAAATTATTTATTAATATTTACAACTATATATAGGTAATGCATACAACAAGTAAAAATTTGGAATATGATTAAAATGATTAGTCAACAACTTGAGAAGAATTACTGGAACTAATGCATTTCAATAAAATTTTTACACCAGAAGGTCTTTGCCATCTGTTTTTCAGACTTCTCGGAGGATGTTTAGGAATCGAATGTCGGGCAATTTGGGAGACTAGTAAGTACCCGCTCGAATTTGAGTAGCACACTCAAGGGAGCTTGCTATCAAAAGTATATCATCTGTTTTGGACCAAATCTGCAACATACGTGAAATAAGCTTATGTGTGACATAATAAGGAGCATTGAGGATTTTAGAAAACAATTCGAATTGTTATTAAAAATAATTGCTCGGATCGAAAATTATCGGAAAGTTATCTTATCAGACTTTAAGTAGAAAATATTTTTTGTCATATAACATTTTTCACTAGGACCTACGGTTTAGGATCTATATTGGTTGAATGAAAAAAGTGAAAAACACTTTTTCAAAAACACACCTGTTTTTTTTTTTTCTCAGCTGTATAACAGGGTTATATATATATATATATATATATATATATATATATATATATATATATATATATATATATATATATACGGGGTTTTTGGAATGTCGTTGGATAAAGAAGTATCTAGGGTAGCGCAACAGCCAAATGCAAATTATTTTAAGACTAGACCTAAACTTAAAGTTCTTATTTTTATTTTATATATATATATATTTCCTTTAACAACATTTATTTGCCTTTACGATCTCCCGTTTTGTTTTATATTTGGTTTTTGCATCAAATCTTTTTTATTTTACCTAGAAAATAATGAGAGAAAAAAATAGCGTTGATATATCAGTAAACAACGAAGTTATAAGGCATAAATGTTTTGTTTTGGCCAATTAAAAAAAAAAAAATCATTAAAAAAACCGCAAGACTTTTAATATAGGTAGGTGACCTTAAATCGGTTCAAAATGAACCTCCCTACCCAAGATACCTCTTAGGCCAACGATCTTCCGAACACCCTGTATATACAGAAAATATTTGAGCATTGACGGTCAAGGAGTTTTTTTAATCAACTATACCTAAGTGCAATATCTGCAACTCAGAACCAGACGAGTGTAAGTCCAAATTTTACGATTTTCAGATTTTTGCACCATTGCAAGTAGAGTTTTATATTACATTAAGCCATCACTACTTTTTTATTTTCTTAAGGTTGTAAGGAAGTCCTTACCTATAATTGAGGCAGACAAACGTAAGTCTATTTACGTTATTATCCTAAAAAGTTAGCCTAGTGTGACTTACGCTTTTCTGGTTCTGAGTTAAAGATATGTAGGTATATATAAATATAACACCTGATTAGCGAAAGTTCACGGTATGCTACAACTAGTATGCATTATTTCTGACTCAAGTCTAATCTCCACAAAAAGGGCCATATATCCAACAATTAAAAACATATAGATTCATGTCAACATACATTTACAGACCCTTTATAATACTAAAACTGGAATAAGAGAATATTATCAAAATAAATAAACATGTATTTGAAATTTAAACAGATCAGCTTTCATCCCTAATACAAATACACGGATCAAATTTAATCATGGCGAAGGGTAATGCATTAAGGGATGATATAAAGTGCTACGTCGAAGGGCAGATGCTGAAGGGACGAGGGCTTAGTAGTGCAAACATGGCCCCTCTAAATTAAACAATAATACCGTACGGCTTGCCCAACCTGGACCCTACCACCCGCCCGGCTTTGTGGATAATGCCTGATTTGTTTAATGCTTTAATGCTCCTCCCAATTAACTGGAGAGTTTATTTTTAATTATTATTTTTAATTGCACCAATTACGAAACTTAATGCTTTCGGCCCGAACCTAAACAAAGGAGCCAATGATCTCTTAAGATGAGCAGTAGTTTTATTATAAAATGAAAGTCAACAAGCTCTTATAAGTAATCTAATAAAATTTGTATTTTACATAATTGGATCTTGTATTAATATTATTTATGAGTCTATTATTTATATATTAAACGTGGTCTAAAAAAAATTTGTGTTCAACCGTTATTATTAACCTTCCACCGGTCGCGCCAATTTCAGTAACACGAGCGATCGCGCGCTGTACACAGTACAACACCCTCTTATTTATCCGTTTTTGTCCAAATTTAATATTAAATTTATTATAAAAAATATCACAGTGTAAAATTACTGGCGGTGCATAGAGGAGTATCTTCAAGGAATAGCTAAAGCCAATTTTCTAAGAAGCTCACCGAAAGCGAGAGAGAGGGAAAACAAGTCAGGTGTTGTACAAAATACAACGGCGCGACTAGTGGAAGGTTAAGAATGTGTAGTTCCCCGGGAAAACAGAACTTTTTCTGAAACTTTCATGCTGTGGCTTGGATGCTTACATATTACACTTTGTTACACACAATGAGGAATTTATTCATAAAATATCTAATTTAAGAATCTAAAAACTTAAAGCTTCTTGCAGTCTCTATTAAATAATTAAAGTAAAGAATTAATAAAAACTTGAGATACATACTTTTTTAATTGAATATTGAAACTTTTATATTCCAAAATGACAGCAAGAGGTTTTCTTTCTCGGTTTACCAAATTTGAAACATATTCAACTAGCATATACTGTTGTGAAAATAAAGATTAGGAGAAAACATTATATTGGATGAAAATTTAAATGAGGGGTGATTGAAAAGGCAAGCTACAAACAATGTTTTTTTAATCAAAGTCGATTGTTTTCATATATGCTTGGAAATTGTTAAAATATTTTGATAATAATTTCTCGATAAGAAGCGGGAATCATATGATTAACGTGATCTTAATCAAATAAAAAAAAATATTGATTAGGAACTTTTTTTTTCTTCCAATTATTAATAATTTAAAATATTAAGCCAAGAGGAATCTCCTCTAAATAAAACCCTTTGTTACCTATTTCATTGCAAATTTTAAGTACACTTTTAAATGGCAGCATATCCTTTGGCCGTACCATTATATAAAAGTTTAGATAAAATAATAAAGAGAAAAAATAAATGAAATTCGAAATTTATGCTGACATCAAGAGATAAAATATTCAATGAATTTTAAATATTCATTGGACTCTTGATCCTGTATTTATTTATTAAAGTTATTAATAGGAAAACCCTTTAATATTATATAAGTCATCATATTCCATACTGTCCAATCAACCCACGCCGAACTACACTCCACTGAGCAATGATTACCAATCAGTAGCAACGTTCTGTTCCAACTTAATTAGTTTGCGATATTAATTATTTATTTTAGAGTTGTTATAATTAATCTTTACTTAGTTTCAGATTAATTAATTAATTATTTAATGTTAAAAACGTGCTCGTGCATAAAAACAACCCTCACTCAAACTTTCATAATTAATTCTGAAAGAAAGTTTCTGTTCCTACTATTTCTGTCAATGTTTACTTTAATTGATCCTTTAGCAACTTGTGACTTTAACTTACGTTTTTAAAAAACATGAGCATTCTCAAAAGAGAAAAAAAGGTTTAATTTCAAACGTTTGTGCAATAAAAGGAGAGTCGGTTATCCATCGAAATTCTGCCCGAACTTTTGTCAGTTAGAATCGGTTTGGGAAAAAAAGTGATGCTTTTTGTTTCCTAAAACATCAAAGGCGTGTTTCATTTTAAGCTTAGTCCTTACAAAAACAAGAAACATTTCACCGTTTTCGACTTCTTCAAAATTTACTAGACAAATGTTCAAATTATCCGATTGGTTATAAGATACACATTTACATGACAGTACATAGACCTATTTGGACATGTGGAATTGAGCTTTGGGATTCTACTAAACCGTCCACTTCATGTCGTATCCAATCCTAAAGATGTGCAATCTTTTGAAAAACTGACAATAATAAGATATTAAACCTAAAAGAAAAAAAAATTAACTAAAATTGCCAATTCCGTTGTGTATTGTTTTTAGAGCTAGATTTTTTTTCGCAGGTTTCGTTTTAAAATGAAATTCCGCGTTTAATGTAAAAACCTGAATACGCAAATCCAGATAGAATCAGGTTTTGACAAAACGCTTTTGTGATTTTAGCCCAAAAATTTTATCCCAAACAGATTATACATGTTCATCAAAACACATTTTGTATTGTCATAGAAGGTGCGGAATAGGCAATCTCACCTACGATATATTCTCTATTTTTTTTTCGCTAACCTGTGATTCAGTTTATCTGTTAAGATAAATTTTCAAATTAAATAGCTTAATCCTGCTGACTGCCTATGCCCTTATGTTCTTTATTTTTTCCCGCTTTCCGGTATAATTGTATTGTTTATTTCCAAAGGAGAGCAAGTTTTTATACACAACACAAGAGGGATCGAGCATTATAAGGCATCTTCAGATTAAACTTTTTCTTTCGGATCAGGAGAAACAGAGTCTAAAGGAGCTCACTCATTAGTGAGCTAGTGTTATTTAATAATACGAGAGACGAGCTCTTAAATGTTTCTACTCTCCTAATACACTGAACAGAAAAAAAAAACAACAAAACAAAACGGACACTCAGATTTTTTTTTTATAATTTTTTAAATACGTTAATGTTTTTTAAATTACGGTAAGAAATGGTTTATATATAAGCTATTTAAACAAAATATGCTAAAAATGAATAATCTTTATTAATAGTTAACAATAAATTATAAAATAAAGAAAAATGAAAAAAATTAAAACATTTTTCAAAAACTGTGTTCTTCATTTTTATCAGGTTTTCTGACAAGGGATGTTCTTCTAATAACGAGTATTTCTCTTTCTTCTAAGGTGAAGTGCCTTAATCCTGTCAGCATAGAAGAAATTAAAACAATCCAATAAATAACATCTATCTATCTCGGCGCTACAACCCGTTGCCGGGTCCGGGCCTCCGCCAGCAACTTCCGCCATTCGTCACGGTTTTGTGCTTTTGACCAATAAGGTCACCCGTAAAACATGTTCTATATTTAAAAAAAAAAACAATTAATAAACACTGAATGACTGTTGATATCGTAAAGTGAATGATTTTCGATTAAAAATTGGATGTGAAGAGTTCTTATCTAAAACCTAAAAGTTCCGGTATCAAATCCATTTAGAGACAGAATGATGGATGAAATTGGAAACTTTACCTTGAGGAGTAGTGTTCAATGATGTTAAAAACAATCTGCAATGAAGCTGCAATGTATTATGGGTACGAAATATTATGGTTATTAAAAATTAATAATAAGATGGCGAGAAGAAAAAGGGCTCTCCTTTGAAGTCTGGAATATGAGTGTTAAGCTATAAAACCCTTCAAAGGGGATCTGGGCCAGACAAAACTAGGTCAAACCTTCGGAATGACCGCCGCTGTAGACCTGAAATATTTTGTCTACAAAAGTTTATAGGAGACAAAGAACGTTATGACAAAGAATTGAAAACTTATAAACAAAGGAATCTAAAAGTAAAGGGGAAGGGATACGTATGCATATATTGAGGCCCTGGAAACGAGTAGAGATAGTTTGATCAAGGGAGGGTTTGGCGGAGGAGTCTTTTAATGACAGAGGAGAGAGGCCGTTTGATACACGGCTGAGGATGAGAAACCGAGAGACAAACGAGGAAGAGTTCCCTTGATGGAAGAAGATGGAACCTGATTAAGACAACAGATACCTGTCCCAGACCAACCTCAAGAAGCCGCCATAGATTTGAGTGTAAATTCATCCTGATCTTTAACATCTAAAATAGTTATATTATTAAATAAAGTATGTCCAATAATCATTATTATTATTCAATTTCCTAAATGCCACTAACTAATATTGAATTGGTTTGCACGTACTAGCTTAGAACCCAATAAAAGTAATCAATAAAATATTAATAAATGGGGTTCTGTCGAGATAGTAACAGTATTTTCAAAAACCCCAGGAGCAACATAGCAAAGCTTCCTATACTTATGCACAATGAATTTTGTAACAACCTATTAAGTAATATTATTAAGAAAAAAATAGGATTATTTGAGAAGTATTTGAAATAAATAATTACTCTGAGATAGTTAAGATTTGTGACTTGAGTAATAGCACCGGGCATCTGAGTTATATAACTCTTGCAGCTACATAACCGCCCAATTTCAACCTCTGGCTTGAATTGAAGGCGATTAAAGGGCGAAAGGGAAAATATTTAAGGGCATGAAGTAGAGCTAGAGGGAGGGAGTACACTGAATAGGGCTGTTGAGGAGGGAGATTACGGCGTGTTGCACCTCTCAAGGCCCGACCTCTTGTAGGGTCAAGTGGTTAATGAGCGGCTCTCGAGGGCTGTCCGTACGCTGCACCCCCCCCCCCCCCCCCCCCTCTGCAGGGTCTCGAGGCCTCTTGGGAAAATTCCCAATAGGAATAACCCTTACCAATGGGAGATAATCTGGAATATTTATTTTCTAAAGTTTCTTGTTTGAGGCTCTGAGTTGATATGTTTTTATTAATATCAACCCTCCAGGGACTAGCTTTTAATGTTAATGTTAAACAAATGTTTAACATTTGTTGTTAAGTCATGAACTTGACTAATTAAAACCTTCTTTTAAAATTGTAATGTTCTCCCTAAATATTGTTTATTATTAGCAAAATCTGAACTTACCTATGCCTTTACAGGGATGGCTCAAAAGATTAGGAGAGTGTTGGATGTTCAATAGTCCTTCCCTCAGAAAACCTCGGATAGTATCTTCCAAACATTTATTCCATTTTTTCCGCCGAACTATTTTCAATCTATCTGTGTGTAAATTGGAACAGCAGAAAATTTTTAATCTGCAGCGACTCTTACTCCGTCCTTCAGGCAATCCAAAACATTCATTAAAAGCTACAATCCTATCGTAAAGAAAATAATGAAATCAGCCCTATACATGAATAAAAATATTAAATTTCTTTGGATCCCACTACGAAAGAAGGAAATGAATTGGCAGACATAAGCGCAAAGGAAGCAAGAATTATGTTTTCTTTTCCCAATGCCTATTCTCTATGACTCTAATAAATCTATCTTTATTATTTTACCTGTGCGGAGAGGCTGTGAATGAAAATAATATATGAAAACTCTTTTCCATCAACATCTCTCCCAATAAACAGTAATAACACGCCACAGAATTGGACACAGCAAGTTGCCCCATCGACACCTACTTGAAGGCAATCCTCCACCAGAATGATTGCACCCGACTTTTACCTTCCAGGACTTCTTTGCATCTCCAAGGATACTGCGAGGCTTTAATCCCGAAAACTGGAAAAAACTGTTAACCATTCTCAAGGAAAACAATTTGTATCAAATAATATAATGTAGAATTCTAATAACTAATGTAATGTAATGGTCCACTAGCCTGAGTTGTAAACGGCACCTAAAATTGATATAAAATAAAATAAATTTTAGTTGGTACATATTAAAGTTTATCTAATTTAGTTATCGTTAATGATTCTCAAAATTTACCTCATTCTCTTTCAAATCATCCTTTTCAGGTATCACTGTTTACAAGTAGCACGAGTATCGTCCTTTTACTAGTATTTAGAGATATAGCTGAGCTTTGAAAAAGATTATCCCATCCCTCAATTAAAAGTCATATACAAGGATAACCAGTTCATGGGTGGGACTGATAGAGCGGATGGGGAAGTAGACAGTCTGAGGATCGGCATTCACACTAAAAAGAGGTGGTGGCCAATTTTAGTTATTTGTGATGTATATGAGTTAAAACTAAAAAAAAAAAATTTTATTTTTCGATCCTTTGATTTTTTGCCGTTTACCTAGAATCCTTTTTTCCGGCCATTTTATAGATGTATTTTGTTAAGTAATTGTCATTATCAGTAAATGTGTTACAACATCATTATCTCAATCTATGCCGATGGAACACAGTATTTACTTAATCAGAAAATTAATTTTTGTTTGTTTACATATAATTATTTATTAGTTTGACTTTTTTTTTAGTCAAGTATATAATTATGTTTCGTTTTACTATATACCTACATTAAAATTGAATTTCAACTTGGATGAACAAGTTGATAGCCCCGACGTTCACTGGAGCATTGGCGTTGTTAGAACTAAGAGCGAAGTCGAATTTCAGGAAATTGCAGGGGTAGAAAAGCAATAACATACAGAAACCATGTTTTTATATGAAGTAAGGGGAGTTTCCGTATAACAAAATCAAAAGGCAATTTCCTTGTTTCTGATATCTTTTCTATTGAATAACTGCGGAGGAGCATTGTCGTTCTAAATACACGTAAAGGTACAACATTAATATTACAATTTATAGTAGATAGAATTAAAAAAAAAAAAATGATAAATATATATATATAATTACACAAATAATAATAGTTCGTGTCATTCATTTGCTTCTTTGATTCCTTCCCAATATTAGGATTGGTTTTACGGAAAAAAATTAATCGAATTTTCATTATGTTGACGGAGTGATTTCAGCGATTCATACATGATTTTTTTTTAAATGTACAATATATATTTTTTTAAATTGTCAACTCTGTTGAACTATTAATTTTAAGCGTACTGAAATTTATTTATAAATATATATGTGTATTAATATGTTAAAGGATCAGCCATTTTTCGTTTGTGATCACTTACCACAAAAACTAATGTACCAATCTGTACCAAATTTTTACTACATCATTATAGATCTAGGAAAGTTAAGCAATATTAAAATTTATTGATTTACAATTAATTTTTTATTTAAAATGCTATAAATATGCGGATGCTATAAATATGCAATTAATATTTCTATTGAAAAACGAAGCTAACAAAAACGTAGATCTTCTTATTTTTCTCTCACCGTTAATAGTATGTAATACTTTCCAGAACAGGAAACCCTGGCAATCAAATCATCTTTAAATCAGGAGGCAAAGTTCAAATAAAATGTAATTTATTTGGATATTTTATGATTTTTTTTTTTCAATACAATATGTTTATCGGTAAATAAATAAAACTTTGAAAATGTTTAAGATTACCTAATGAAAACTAGATGTGGTATAGAGTCCACAGAATAGCTCTTTGAAATTTTGCAAAGGATCATTCATTCAGTAAACCTCAATCAACACAACCTCAATACAACCGGAAATGTTAATAACCTAAATTAAGTTGGTTATGAGATTGCCTTTAGATTTTGAACTTCTACTTAAAGGAAATAGGCAAGTTATTAACACGTTCGCAGCAGTGCATTGAAAATTGTGGATAGTATTTTAATTATTAAAAAATGCTTTTGATATGTGGTAAATCATCTATAAAAGAGAAACACATGATTTTTACTTCCTTTTAACCAGGCGCTTGTTTCAATATTTTTTTGTATTTTCGAATGTAGATAGATAGATAGAAAATACTTTTATTAATAATATTTACAGAATTTTATGTTATTTACGAAAATTGTTCCAAGTATTATTACTGACATAGCTATGGCTGTCTGTCAGGAGCGCTTTTAATTTGAAAATTATTCTAAATCATTATTGTTTATTTATGTTTAAATATGTAAATACTTATTAGTTTATTAACTAATTTATTCACAAACAATACAATACTATATTTAATTACCTATTACATAATCTATTATCAATTATTAATTATGTCTTATATAATAATATCAATATTACTATATATCCTATGATAATATCTCAATTATATCTCCAATAATATATACTTATATCCAACCATTATTATACTATTTAATAATATTTATTTAATATCATTTTAATCTATTTAGAACATATATTATTAATCAATAATATCCAATTAATATAATCAGTATCGAATGAATATATTTAGGAGTGTCTGTGACTAGAACATAGAAGTAGAAACAATGAAATTTAAAATATTTTATTATAAATGGCAGGAAGATGAATTTTCTAATATTTTTATTTCATTCAACGCATATATTTGCGTATTCGCATTTGCTTTAAGTTAACTAAAAATCAATTATTATCAAAATTTGCGAACTGAGTAGAAATAGTTTATTATTTGTTCTTTAAAAATATTTTTTCTTATTTTAATAGAATTATATATGTTATAGTTAAATTTTATCTGTAGAATATTTCTAGCAGTTACTTTGATATATTATATTAAATGAACTCAATTTTCCAATCTAGAAGAAGTATAAATATAAAAAGAAGCAAGCAGTAAAGAAAATCACAATTTTCTTTTTTTCATTTTCTCAGCATCTATTCCCCGAAAAAAATTGAATGCAAGACTGACAAATTAAACTGCTACGGAGAAGTGAGTGATGAAAAAATTAAAAAAGAAGACAAAAAAACCCTCAGCCCTCTCTATCTGTATGACTTGAGAAATGTCTAACGACAAGAGAAAAAAGAGAAAGAAATAAAAGAAAAAAACAAAAGAGGAAGAGAGGCTGGTCCTAATTAAACGGATAACAAAAGAGGACAGGGGCCTTTGTACTGGCTAATATCAAACGCTGGGGGGTCCTCTCTTCTCCCGCCGACCAACACCGCATAATAAAAACCATCAACTTTATTGCAAAATTGTATTTTATCATTTGTATTGTTTTACATATCCTACAATTTCCTTTATCACTCAAATTTATTAGGACGGAATACAAAATCTTTTTTTACAGTCCATTTCTTTTGTGAGTGGCCTTTAATAGGGTTGGCGGAAAATAAACGGAAAAAAATATATATGAATAAATAGACAGCCGAATACTTCAGAATTGATTTCAATATAAAAGGGATGCTTTTAAAGGAAGACAAATTGAAATTCGGGTCGTTAACGATCTCTTTTTTTAAATATAACACCCTAAATTTGAAAATTAACATTCAGAGACGTACCTTTGTAAAATCATTTTTGTTTCGAAAAGCTAGCATATTTCCCCCTATTGTTAGTCATTTATTAATAAAATACCACTAAATGCTATCGACCGCGATATCCTGGATTTCATCATTACTTATATCTTTACTTCTTCCTTTTCCAATTTTTCTTATGATAATGTTTTATTTTTATATAGGAAATTTTTTTAAGGATTAATAAAAACATTTATTTAAAAAAAGCAAGTAGTATTAAAAAAAAATTATGAAGTTGTAAATAATTATGATTTATTAGATTTTTACCTTTGATTGGGCATGCCCTTCAGGAATATATTAAAAATCAAATTTGACCTATACTCCAGAACACAAGGGGTGGATGTAAACCTTCATAAGAATTTCGTAAGAATGTTTAGTTACTGCTTGATTTTACCAACCTAATTGTTTTTATAATGATAATACATTTAAGATGGGTTAAAGTAAATGGGGACGTAAACTCATAGCCAAAAAAAATTAAGAAATTAATAGGTGGAATATTTGCCTGTTAGTGTTTATAATTTAAATCTGCATTCACTTTTATTTGTCTTTTATTTTTTAAATATTTAGGCTTGACCTCTGTGGCTTCAATAACCGATCTGATTCATCTTGTATCCAATTCGTGCAATCAAAAAACGTTTAAAAAGTCCTAAATGCACTTTACGATGTCACAAATAAACCTATCAATAAAGTCCTTAATATTACATTTGTTCTTAATTTAGCCTAAACCAGATACCTATCCTCTCATAGTAAACTTCAAAACCATTCAAATATACTAGTTTTTCAATTTTCTTCATATTTTATGCTTGACAACTCTCAGAGGTACCTGAAAAGAAGATGGCCTCGCGACCTTCTCGTATAGAACTTTTATTGAAGTGAACTAATTGAACTTTTAATTGTTTCATAAGCAATTATAATGTCATTATGTCGTGGTATTATCACATCTACTGGATGTAAATTTTAATAAATGGATATATATATAAAAGAAGGCTAGATATGATTTTATTTTCTGTCATGTAAAAGTTATGTCACATTATCCCTCAATAATTCTTTTTTTTTTTCTTTATTTTCGATTCTATTCTATCATTAAACCAGAATCTGACACATAAGGGAAATAAATGATAGTGCTATAAAGTACACATCCATCCCTTATTTACAATATAGAAAATGAAACAAAGGAAATTGTATTGTAATAAAGCTAAATATGTTAAGACTGTTACGTTCATGAATCGGTGAAAACACTTTATTACTCAAATTCAAACATTTTTTTTTAAGTTTATTGATTTTGGAGTATTCGTATAGGGTATCATGGAGGGTGATAAATACGACCCCTCCTTGGACTGGTAACGACATGGGGGATTCCACACCGTTAACCCACGTTATTTATTTATAGGTCATAAAGTGAGTCATGGAACCAGCAATGCTTTCAACAGCCAGATGTCTAGATTCGGTCACGGTTTTTTAATAAAATTTAAAAAAAATCAGAAAAAAAATATCTGACAAGAGAGATGGATTTGTTTTAAATTTTTCTTCAGATGATTGTTTAAATGCTGAGTTTTAGAAGCCTTAGTGGCGCTGTTGAGGGAGGGATAGGGAGGGATGGGGAGGGAGAAGAGGGAGTTCTCGGGGCCGAGAAAATTCTTTGAATATCAACTCCAAGTATGCAATAGCCCCGTCCTCGAGGGCTGGTAATTTCTCTTATACCCGTCCTTGGAATCCGGGGGTCGCCGATATTGAAGGAGTCGCTCCCAACGATTAGCATTTCCAATTTTATAATTTACATTAAATATTCATAAGGAAGTCTGTAATAAAGTAGGAAAACGGAGCCCCTGGATAGGGGAGTGGGGCTCACGAGGGATACTTTATATTTATTTATTTATAAATTATAAATAAAGCAAAGCTAAAATAAATGTAATGTAATAAGGTATTACCGCTATTTAGAAAAATGTACATTCTTTATTGTCGGATAAGGATTAAATAAATTACTATATTTTTATTCTCTAATCGTGTTATTATTGATTTTTTTTTTTTAACATTGTTTCAAATTAAGCTTGTGGACAAACATTTATGAGAAGAACGTATTTAAAAATAATATTATTAGCGAAGTTGTTTTATGTTGTTAAACCGATCAAAAACCGTAGGTTAAAAACTTTAAAAATTATTAATTATACACTGTATTTTATTTTAAATTTAATTAATCTGAAGGAAAAGTTACAATAATGAAAATGATTTATTCAAAACTAACATTGAACTATTTACTATGTGCATTTAACCCGATCGAAAATCGCTTTATTTCGTCCGGATTAGTGGAACTCTTCTTGGTAAAATTTTTGGAAAGCAATTTATTTGTAAGCTTAGTTACCTAACCCCTTCATTCACCACATCCCTTAACTATTATAAAAAATAAAAATAAAATAAAAGTAATCGCTCCTTCCTCATAGAAAAGCCTCTATCGGCAACTTTCTTTGTGTATAAATCATAATTTGTATATTATAGGTAAATTGTAATATGTAGATTTGTATATATAGAAGAAATAAAAAATGCCGGCATACCATGAGGTAAACTATTTGTTTGTTTGTTTAGTTTAATCTTTTTATTCAATTTTTTAATATTTTTTGGGAGAATGTTTAGAACTTTAAGTAGGCATTACTGGCTTAATAATATTTTCAAATGAAATTTATGAATACGTGACCATAATATATGCTTTAATATATATTGTGTCTACAATTTTATTCGTAAGTTGAATTCCAAGCTTATTTACGATATTATTATTTCCTCTGTTTAATTTTATAATCTTCCTTGGTTTTAATATGGAATTTATTTTGGTTTTGTTGACTATAATATCCAAAGTTAAATAAGTTACACTTGTTAATCTCGTATATTCTTTTCAGGAAACTTACTGATTTTTGTATGCTTAAGATTTAATTTATCTTTTTTATTTCATTTTTAATTTTCGGTGTTGTCATCATTACGGTAACAAGTACAAAATAACGTGTAGCCCTCCCTATAAGAACATTAGACGGCAAAATAAATTTAAATTAGAAATGATTTTTTTTTTCTTTTCAGTTCCGTATTTATCAAACAATTTTTGATATTATTGAAAAAAAAAAATATATACATATGTCCTGTAATGCTTATCTGGAAAAAAAAAGACCGGTTGCCAACTGGATTAAATGCACATAATAAATAGTTCGGCATTATTTTTTAATATTTGCTTCTCATGAATTCAACTGTAATTTCAGTTTAATTTAGATTACAATTAACGTTACGTTTAAGATTAATATTTTCAATTTTAATTTTTGATGATGAATATAAAACATAGTTTTTAATAATATTACTCGAGGTACGCATGATGGTATAGAAGGATCAATACAATTAGGATTGATGAATTAATTGCCACTTCTATTGAGATTATTTTATTAGAAAACCAGTTTCGAATTTTGCTTCACACTCATACACGGGAAAAACCGGACGATCGGTAAATCAAAGAGTAAATGAACATATAAGAGCATACACTAATAAGACCCAAAATTCCAATTTCGCTATTCATCTAAATGAAAATAACCACAAATTTAATAAAGACTCGGGAGTGAAAATATTACATCAAGTAGAAAATAGCCTAAAATTAAATACTTTTGAATCACTAGAAATAATTAGATCGTTTAAAACAGATTCAGATTTTTGTTTAAATGATCAGATTAACATATCCAATAGCCCCATTTTAAATTTGTTTCCCATAGGAACGGAAAAATCCAATGAGTCATGAGGGAATCCCCATTGTAAATCAAAAACTTTACCTACCTGCCCCCCCCTCCCTTTACTTCTCACGAATTCAGTGTTTTAGTTACCTCGAAGGTGAGTGCCCATACTTGATTTCTTGTCTTACCTTTTGAAAAACTTTAGTATATATATATAATCTATGTAACATAGTACTGATGTGTTGAAAAAATTTTGTATGTTTGAGAACTGAAGATGAATGTTTAGCATTCCAAACAAGTTTTCTAATAAAATAATCTCAATAGAAGTGGCAATTAATTCATGAATCCTAATTTAATAATATTAATATTGTATTAATTTTTCAATATGTATAAAAAATAAAATCAGTATGCATTATTGTTGAATAAATGTTAAAGTTTAAATTTAAAAAAAAAAATACATACATAAGTTAAATACAGGCATATATATTATGTATATGTAATTAAAATTAAACTTAAATTGTCTGGACTTGACTCCTGATAAATGGGGGGGAACAGGCTCGATTTGGGGTTCCGTCTGTATTGTACATATAATATAATTGTATAATAATTTTCGTATTTTAATTTTTATGACTAATTTTTAATATTATTTCATCTATTGTTATTCATCATGATTGTAATTAAATATTATATTTTATGAAGATAATTTGTAATATTTTTATTTTTTATTATTATCAATTGTGTGTCTGTGTGTGTGTATTTGTATGCAAGGTCTGAATGAATACATCATTAGCACTGCTATCTAATGCAATTTACTGAGGCATATTGTACCTACATCTATTTCGATAAGTTAAAAGATATACCTGTATTTTCACTACCAAATCCATTCTTCTTCTTCTTCCCATGGCGCTACAGACCGATGTGGTCCCTGGCCTCCTCAATGAGCCTTCGCCAGGTGGCTCGATCTTTTGCGACTGCTTTCCAATTCCGTGTATTTAGCAGGGTCAGTGCATCCTTTGCAACAGCATCTTCCCACCTAAGTATCGGTCTGCCTCTGTCCCTAGAACGCTCCAGTCTCCCCTCCAGCAGCTTCCTCGGAACCTGGTCATCCATCATTCTGGCGACATGTCCAGCCCATCTCAGTCGTGCCAACTTAATTGTTCGCAGCACATTCGCTTCCCCGAAGAGTTCATAGACCTCATTGTTATGTCGTCTTCTCCATTGGTCTCCTTGCTTAATGGGCCCGAAAATCCTTCTCAATACCTTCCTCTCGAAAATGAGGATTTCTTTTTCTTCCTTGGTTGTCAAGGTCCATGTCTCGCATCCATAGGTAAGAACCGGCCTAATTAGGGTTTTATATATTGTGCTCTTCGTCTTTCGGGAGATCAAGGGCTTTCTTAGATGTTTCTTTAAGCCAAAGTAGCATCTATTGGCCAACATCAGTCTATGGCTTGTTTCTGCTGATATCTTATTTGTGGCGCAGACGATTGACCCAAGGTACTTGAACTGGTCCACACTTTGGAATCACTCCAGATGAACTTAATTCCTACTTTGCTGACCCCCACCCTAATGAACTTCCTGTAAACACCTTATCCTATTCTATTCCTCAAACCCCTTTTAATTCTAATAACTTTTATTTTCTTAATATTTCCCCTAATGACCTAATTGATTCAGTTTTTAAATCTCGTACCAATGACCATGGTTTGGATCAAATACCTTTAAAAATAATCAAACTCTGCCTTCCTGTTATCTTACCTGCCCTGCTCCACATATATAATTCTCCTTACAAAACTCTATTTTCCCTACAGCTTGGAAAAAAGTCCTTGTCCGTCCATTAAATAAAGTTCCTTCTCCTTCCTCAGTTTCCCACTTTAGACCTATATCAATCCTATCAAATTTATCTAAACCATTAGAAAGATTAGCACATACCCAAATCACCTCCTTTCTTGACTATAAAACTCTCCTTAATCCTTTCCAATCAGGATTCCGATCCGGATACTCCACGCAGTCTGCTTTGGTAAAAATTACTCAAGACCTTTACTACTCCTTAGACCAACAGAATATTACGATCCTCATCCTTTTTGATTTTTCAAAAGCTTTTGATTCTGTTGACCATACAATCCTCCTCTCCAAACTCCATAACCTCTCAATATCCAATAGTGCGTTAAGCTGGCTTCATTCTTTTTTATTCAACCGTTCCCAAACAGTGATTATACCTGGAAAACCTCACTCAACTTCACTACCACTCTCGCGAGGAGTACCCCAGGGATCTTCTCTTTCACCTACCCTATTTTCTATTTATATTAATGACTTGCCGAATCGCATCCACTACTCCCAATATCATCTTTATGCTGACGACTTGCAAATATATTTATCCTTTCATCCTTCAAATATGCTAGAGGCGACTTGTAAGCTACAGAAACACATAGATAGCATTAACCTTTGGGCAGTGGAGAATAAATTAAGTCTAAATCCAGAAAAAACAAAGGCTATTCTCATTGGGTCAAAGCCTCACCTAAAAGCTCTTCCCTACTATCCACTGCTTTTCCTAAAAAACCGTCCAATTCATTTCCAAAATTCCATTAAAAATCTGGGAATAACTTTCGATAAATATCTTGCATGGAATAGCCATATCTCTCAAATCACGAGCAAATCTATTTTTATTCTTAAGCAACTTTCACATTACCGTGATTCATTACCATTAAGTACTCGAAAACTTTTAGTATCATCCCTCATTTTTCCTAACTTTGACTATGGATGCGTAGTATATGGAGGACTGTCTGATGAGCTCGAGATGAGATGTAAAAGAGTAATGAACTGTTTTATTAGATTTATTTTCGGGATCTCCAGACGTTCTCACATATCTCACAGGTATTCTGAAATCGGGTGGCAGTACCCCGGTTTTCGACGTCAATACTTCCTGGGTGCTCTCATATTTCAAACCTTGAAAACCAAAAAACCCACCTATATCTATGACCTCCTTACTCTGCGCTCCTCCATTCACTTCTTAAATACTAGAACCCAACCCATCAACCTATACACTCCGGCGCATCGAACTGCATCCTTCGAGAAATCCTTTATTATCCGTGCTTCCTCGTTATGGAATTCATTGCCCATCACAATTCGAAAAAGATCCACTCTTACTTCCTTTAAACATCATTTATTCCTTTACCTCCTTCATTTTCAATCTTCCGAGCTAATGTAAAACGTGAATATTTATGTAATATACATTATAATAGTATACATAAGATGTATCATTTTACAAGATGTCACAGTTATCTTGTAACATATAATTTAATTATTTATCAATTTTTATTATTATCTATTGTTATTATTTATTATAATTAATTATCAAAGCCAGACGATTGTCCTATGTACTGTAATCATATGTTATTCTTAGGGGACAAGTAGTCCCAGAATAAAGTTTATTTTCTTCTTCTTCTTCTTAAACGGTCCCATTTGCAGGTGCTCTCCTACTGTGTTACCATCACTCATGCCAGTTCTCATGTACTTTGTTTTTTCTTCCTTAATTGTTAGACCCATGTCTGCAGCGGCTTCCATGAGTTTCTGGAATGCGCTCTTAAGGGCATCGAGCGAGCGGGCAATTATGTCTATAACGTCTGCGAAAGCCAGTAACTGGACGAGTTTGTTATAGATAGTCCCAGTCACCTGGATGTCAGAGCTTCTCACTACTTTCTCCAAGGCAAGATTAAACAACATGCACGCCAGGGCATCACCCTGTCTCAGTCCTCTTTTCGTTTTAAATTCTGTTGACAGAGTTGACTGTATCTTGACCTTGCACGTAACATCCTTCATCGTCATCTCTATGAGACGTACCAGTTTTGGTGGTATCCCGAACTTTCGCAGGGCTCGGTAGAGTTTGGGCCTCTTGATGCTATCATATGCACTCCTAAAGTCAACGAAGAGATGGTGTGTGTTCATTTTAAATTCTGTTGATTTCTGGAGTATCATCTTTATACCAAATATTTGTTCTATTGTGGATTTGCCTCTTCTAAATCCCGCCTGGTACTGTCCTATCTCTCTTTCCGCATAAGGCAGTAATTTGGAGCACAACACTTTTGACAGTACCTTGTACGTGCATCGGAGCAGTGTAATGCCTCGATAATTAGAGCATTCCAAAATATTTCCCTTTTTGTGTAGGGGAACCAAATCCATTAACTACAAATATTTAGATTTGGCAAATGTGTTCTGGCAATATGGAAATTTCAAATAGCCAATGGATTGTAACACTAACTGTATACCGAAAGAGAAGTTCGTCGAATCAATTTAATCTTTTAGTTTATTGATTGCATTAGAATGTTAAATAGGGGATAACGTAGGAATATTTAGATCGTCCAGTGTACTATGGAATATTCATGTTCCTCTGCAGCATATAGATATGTCGTGTGTTAGGGCATGCATTAGTTTTTGATGGAATGAATCTGTTTTAATTGCATTAGAATATTATTTCTTAAGTGCAAATATATATAAACAAGGTGATGCCTCGATTGTTATTCGAAAATCGTGATAATAATTGATTGAATAATAAATACGCATCAATTCATTCATTAGAAATATTCAGCCTGCAGAGATAGAGGATTTGAAAGAGAATATTTGAACAATATTCTTGTATTTGTTTTTTTTTTTTTTTTTTTTTTAATGTTTAACTTTTACAGCGAATCAGACGGTTATTAGTAACTTATCTAACTCGTATTTGTCACATAAAAAACAAACAAAAATCAATGTTTTTTTCCTTTGAAATGGAAAAAATCGGGAGCTAACAAAGCATGGAGAAAGTTCCTTAATTATAAGCAAATAACGGGGGAAAGAAGGGAAGGGGGGAGGGAGCATGACGCAACCAAATTGCTCTTGTTACATAATGTCGAAACAATTTTCTTTTTTTTTTCTAATGAATAATTAAACTTTTCTTTCCGAAAATTTAGTTAGAACAATAAATTATAAGATTTAATTTTCCACTTAAGTAAAATTTAATTTTCATTATAGTAATGACTTTAATAAACTATGACATAAGTTTTTATTTTAAAATGCAAATGAATGTTTATTTGTGACTTAATAAGGGGCATTTAGTATTTTAATAAAGATTTTCGATTGGATAAGATAATTGGAACTCCTTACTTAATTATTTATTTATTTGTTTTTTAATATTATAACTTAATTTTAATTATTTTCAATATGCCAATGCTGGATAAAAATTAAGTTTAAAACTTAACTGTTTTACATTTCGTTAAAATCACTCGTATAAACTTTAAATGTTGTAGATTACTTTTTTGTAAATACAATACAATAATAGAAATAATAAATAATACAAATAAAAAATAATATAAATTTTAAGAAATGTATTTTGTGTTTTATTATTCCTACTTGATGAAAAAGTTGTAATTTTTTTTTTTAGTTATTTATTGAAATTAACAACTATATACAAAATTAAATAAAAACCAACTAATAAATATGAAGATAATGGTCATAATTACAGGTCACTGTGTAAAACGAATACACATTGGTAGCACTTCAATAAAAGTTCAATATTAGAAGGACTCGAGGCTTCTTTTCATATGTCTTAGATGTTTATAGGGAAAAGAATGGGAAGCAAGTTGAGATACTAGTGAGTTTGTATGGTTATGTAGTTTACTATAAAAGGATATGTATCGGTATTGAGATTATTCAGCAACATATGGAACGTTATGACCTTTATAGATTAGGTAATAGCGATGGATGGGTCATTTAGAACGAATATAACCTCACAAGATGACAAGGAAGATGTGGACGGAGCGCCAGGAGGAACAAGAAAAAGAGGTAAACTTAGGCATGGTGGATGAATGATGTGGAAGGTGACACACGGCGGTTAAATATCCAAAATTCGGAACGTGGCCGCTGACAGAGAGAAATGGAAAAAAAGTTTGTGCAGAGGTCTTTATAGATTTAGTGGCCGATATAGAACAGAATAGATAAGTTTATCTTTGACATTCTTAAGATAGTATTTTTTCGAAGGATTTTACATAGTTAGTGTTTGATACGAGATAAATTAGACTGTTAAGTGAAAATCCAAAGGTAAAACCCCTTTGTCCAAATAGGTCTAATTACTGTCATATAAATAAATTATTTATAATTAATTAGGGGATTTGAACGTTTGTCAAATAAATCTTGAAGATGTCAAAAACGACGGGAGGTTTCTTGTCGTTTTATTCTTTTATGTGGAATCCATGTAAGACGTTTGTCCAGGTGGAGTCCTTACTACCGGATCTGTTCAACGGGGGTAAATGGAATTTCATTAACAAATAGTTAAGGATAAGAAGTCGTACGTTTACGACGAAGAGTAAAAGTAATTTGACGAGATCTGTTTGTAATTAATGTAATTCTCCAATTTCAACACATATTTTTTAGGTTCATAATATGAGATTGAAATGTTTTGGGGGCAATGAAGGGATCATTATTTACTTATAACACACTTCTTCATCGTACGTTGTGAGGATGGTACTAAAACGACCCGGTATGTCAACTGTATACAACGTATAGAGTATGGGACCTTGAATACTTCGTTGAGAAACACTTGCAGAGTATGATAAGAGGGATGAATGGGAGAAATTGTTTAGATGTTTACTTACTTTAGATGTTCTATCATTGAGATTTAATTTTATTTTATTTCAATTAATATACTTTAATAATTTTAAATTAAAATTATTAAATTTAAGTTTGATTTAAACAAGCACTACATTCACATAAGTTTTATTTAATTATGATATATATCTGAATCGACCAAGTTACATAAAATTTCTGAGTTCAGAAAGAAGATAAATGTATCTAAAATATCCTCTAAATATTACCTAAGCTTATTAATCAAAATAAACAGCTTCTCTAAACTGGTCACAAAATTTGAATATTCTCCGCTCGAATGATAATATATTAAAAGAAATATTTTTATAAGAAGCTATAGAGAGGCTCTCCTATATTGGCCCGCCAGGCACTGATTAAGGTAAGGAGATATGATAAGGGCTGATATTGAATGCTATATTGAGGGCAATATTGTTGCTCAGCCCGTCGAGCATTTTTCAGGGAGGTGGTTCTCTCAGCTTGTCCTATTATATTTCCCTCAATATCCCGTGGGATAGGTTCCCTGGGGGCTCCCTCCCACCGTATCCCACATCCCCTCACATGGGCCGCCATCAACTTCGCTACATATCGTGCATGTTGCAAATCTGACATCTAAATATATGTTTAGGAGATATTCTGTCTATCAAATATCTCTGAAATTACTCAATGTAATATTTTCCATTTATTTATCTCTAGTCTTGACTATAATAATATCTAAGGGCAATTGATTACATATGTATTTTTTAATTAATGAATTTTATATTAGAGATTATAATATTTTCAATATTGCAAATGGAATTTAATATAAGAAATATTTTCTTGAAAATATATTTCAATATAATTTAAGAAAATTGTAATACAGGATTCCTTGATGTCCATTTATCAGGGGACATGTCTTCTTCAGTCAAATAGTCATTAGTTCATTACAATATGACTGAAATTTTAATCATTATTAAATTAGGTGATTGATTCCAGAAAAGTTGTTAAATAGCTATGATATATCTACTTTCTCAAATTGCTTCGCACTGTATTTCCGATCACTTTCCGAGGCATCAGAAGAGAAGATGGCCGAGAGACTTTCTAGGCTAAACTTTTATTGAAATCCTTCTGAAGAGTAGTTCTTTTCGAATATTGATATGACGAATTGTATTCATTTACTTTTGTTGTATAGATTGTAAGTGTAAATTCATTAACTACCTCATTGATTTTTTTCCTTTCGTGAGGCAGCTGTAAAATACATTGCATGATCTTCATGGTACATTAGCATCTGAACACTGATCACGGAACTCACACATGCATTTTCCTATTGAATTCCATTTTTTTTTTAGATATAGTAGACCCTAGATATTTAAATTTCTCTGCGTTTTCAAATTTAATCCCAGAAATATCTATATCTCCGAAATTTTCATCGTTTCTACTTCTAACTTTATATTTTGTTTTATTGGTATTAATTTATAGATCAATTTCGTTACCGGCTTTTATAAGCGTTGTGTTTAGATCATTTGTTTTCTCACCCAACAGTACCAAATCATAAGCGTATAACAATCTTCTGTTCTTGAATTAAATATAAATTCTGAAAACGAAAAAAATAATTTTATTTTAATGATAAAAGGAATAAAACAACCGAGAAAAAAAAGAAGAAAGAAATGTAATTACAAGGCCTTTTAAAAGACAAACGCATTATAATTAAGAAATAATTGTACTATGAGTTTTATACATAAATCAATCCTAAAGTAGTAAATACAATACTCAAACAATTACTATTATTATTAATCATTAAACTATAAATATTTAATGACGAAATTATATGGTAACCATTTGCAATGGTTACGAAGTCGTAAAAAATTTAATTTTCTTTTGAAACACATTTGTAATGCATGCAAAAAATATATTAAATACATCAGTTATATATTAATGATAATTCACCTGTATAAAAAAAAAAAATAAGTCGTGTTATTTATCAGATACAATTCAATGTCTACACATTTGAAAAGAAAAACTGAAGTGAAAATTTATACAGAAAGTCTCTATGATAGAGAATAATGAAACAAGTTAATGGAAAACAACCTGGAGTTTAAATGTTACATACACGCTTTGTCACTGTGTATCCTTTATATACAATCACGTGAATGGCCCTGCTGCAATTCGGTCGGGCATGTTTGACAAACGAGAAGGAAATAGACTTTGAAAGAAAAAAACGCATGGAGGAAGAACGCTGCTTTTCCGTTTATCCAACATAATCACCGTTTTTCAAATTCTACACCTATTTGAGAGATACCCGCGGGCATCGGGTGGTTAACCAATTTCTTTGGTATTGTCAATTCAATTAAAATATCAAACAGCTTCAGGTGGTTGATCGAATCATAAGACTTTTGGAAATCAATGTAAACCTTAAACTTAACGAAGGAAAAGTATTTGATCTATTGCTGAACGATTCTGAAACCACATTTAAAGTCGCTGATTATTTCCTCCGTGTATTTAGTGATTCGGCTAGCTAAAGATAATGCAAATATTTTATAGCACGTTATCTTGGAAATTGCTGTTAATGTAGCAATTGCTCTGTTCTCAGACATTTTATCTTTTTCCAAATAATCATTACTAACTGATGTATTTAAAAAAAAAAGTTTTTAAACAAAATACCTTGTAAGCAATCGCGGGAGAATTAGGTAAAAGAGTAATGATATACAAAAAAATAAATTACCATTCTGTATTGAGTTTTGGGTTCATAGTTGAAAGTATAATAAAAAACTATACATGGGTATTCAATAATTAACAGAAGTTGAAGAAGATTGGTTTATTTTCATTGTGATCAAAAGAAGCAATGGACTCCATTTAAGGACCAGAGTTGCCAATTTTTCTGCTTGATATCATCTTTTGAGCCAATCAATTTCGGCCTGTCCTTTCCGATGCCATGTTGGCGGGGTGGAGGGGGGAGGGAGGGAAAGAGGGAGGAATGACATCAGCTGTAATAAAACATCTGTTTCGTTTTTATCTTCACTAGTCCGTTCAACCGCAACCTCTTTTGTTACTGATTTCATTTTATTCCACTTCAGAGCATTCTTTTCTTCCAGAAATCACTAGAAGTGTGTGGTATTCAGTTGGGCTCATAACTAATAACCGATAGTCTTTTTCACAGTGATCATGATATCCCTTTTTTTTTTCTTTTTCTTTTTAGAATTTTAAACATACGTATTTACCAATTTGCTATGAATGTCTACATATATACATGTCCAATTCATGAAACCTAAAAAAAATGTAATCAAAATTATTAAAACTGACGAAAAAATCCTATTTTTCTGAAGAACTTCGACCGACTTAAGAATTTCGTCAGTCACAAATACCATTAATAATAATTGAATAAAGGTTTCTGTACAAAATTTTTTGACCGAGTAAGTTTATTAACTTATTTAACTTACTATTAGCTTGATCCAACATATTTGACCGTATACAGATATGTTTTATACTAGAAAAAAAGTTTAACTATCAGCATAAAAAACTTTTTTTTTTTTAATAAAAATTTATTGAAATTTACAACTGTACAATATTTATACATCAAGTAAATGTGCTGTTAACAATTGCAATAACGTGACAAAACTTGAAAAGTACTATTCATCAGTAGCACTTTAATAAAAATTCTACACTAGAAGGTTTCTGGGCCATCTTATTTTCAGAAGCCTCGGAGGATAATCAGGAATGGTGAGGGAAGCAAGTTGAGAAATTAGGGGATTTGAGTGGTTATGGAGCTTACTATGAAAGGATTGATATCTGATTTGGGCTAAATCTGCAACATATGGAACATTAAGATCTTTATGGATAAGTTTATTGGTGACAAAGTAAGGTGCATTGAGGATTTTTCGAAGGATTTTGGATTATAAGGATTGGATACGAGATGAATTGGATGGTTTAGTAGAGCCCCAAAGCTCAATCTCCGTACGTCCAGATAGGTCTAATCACAGTCATGCATATTAGTATTTTGTAATTAATTGAGAGCTTTAAATGTTGAAGTAGTCTGTAACGACGGGCTGCTTCTTGTCGTTTTAGTCTTGTATGTGTATTCCAAGTTAGACGTTTGTCTAAGTGGAGTCCTAGGTAGCGGATCTGTTCAACAGGGATTAGTGGAATATCATTAAAGGATACTGTAGGACAGCAAGTCGTGGGCTTACGAAAAAGGGTAAAGGCAATTTGGTGAATTTTTTTTTCGATTTATTTTGATTCTTTTGACACCATTCTTGAAGGGTTGGGATATGGGATTGGTGTGTTTGGGAGGCAATGAAGGGATCATTGTTTACTGATAACACACATGTGTCATCAGCGTAAGTGGTGAGGAAAATGGTTGGATGAGTTGGAATGTCAGCTGTATACACTGTGTAGAGGATGGGGCCTAGGATACCATAAAAAACTTAAATTATTAATTTATTAAGTTATTTATTTATTTATTTATACTAACTGCTAAAGGCCTCAAGATGCTGCTCCAGCGTTTTAAAGTGATTCGTTAATTCAGGAAATAATAAAAAATATTTATATATTTTATATATATATATATATATATATATATATATATATATATATATATATATATATATATATATATATGTATATATATATTATATATATATGAAATAATATAAATATTTATAAGTGACTTCTAATAATGAAATTATTTACAACTATTTTTTGTGTAAATAACTAGATGGATTTATAAATATAGTTTCATTTAAAATTGTTTTCAGAATGAACAAAATAACCAGTCACAGTGAAAACCTAAGCGATTGTCTATTTACCTTGTTTTACGGCTGGATGCCTAATCCTCTTTTCTTTCTATGATCCCAAATTTCTCTTTATGAAAGAACTCCAAGAAGCCATTATATATAAGAAATGTATATCAAGTTGCGGAAATTATGAATTTTGTGTATTTTTTAGTAAACATTACTGAATGTTTAACATTTAAATATAGTAATATATTTACTAGCTGAAATAAAACATACCCAGAATTTTGAAATAATTTATTAATTATATATTTATTTTCTTGTTCTTTGAGTGGTAATACCATATTCGTAGTTATCCTACACAAATCAAATAGTGTTTTCTTTTTCTTCTTTTGCTACCTCCTCAGTGCCGTCAGCGTGGAGGAACAGCCTCGGCCCACCTGGTCCACCGATCCCTGCCACTGGCCATCCTTTTCATGTCGACCATGGTGTTACCTCTGGCTCGCCCGAGTCTCTCCATGCAGTCCAGGTACATCAGCCTGGGCCTGCCTCTAGGTCGCCTTCCCTCTGGTCTCGCTTCCATGCACCATTTCGCCTTTCGGTCATCACCCATCCGGCAAACATGGCCAAACCACTTCAGTTGGCGCTCCTCAAGAACTTGTTACAGGCCTAACCTTCAGCTCTTCTCTTACCCTCTCATTCCTCCAGCGGTCCCTTCTTGTTTTCCCCAGAACTCTCCTGAGGTATCGCATTTCTACCGCCGTTATCTTACTGACATGTTTGTCTAGGACCGTCCAGCTCTCTGCACCATACATGAGGACAGGTAAAAATATTGTTTTAAACAGGACTATCTTGGTTTCCTTCTTTATCTCCTGCTTCCCTATTATCGTTGTGCAGATGGAGTAGAACACACCATTGGCTTATCAATATCAAGTTGCGGAAATTATGAATTTTGTGTATTTTTTAGTAAACATTACTGAATGTTTAACATTTAAATATAGTAATATATTTACTAGCTGAAATAAAACATACCCAGAATTTTGAAATAATTTATTAATTATATATTTATTTTCTTGTTCTTTGAGTGGTAATACCATATTCGTAGTTATCCTACACAAATCAAATAGTGTTTTCATTATTTGTAAATAGTGTATTATTTTAAATAAAAAATTTTTTAATTGAATCTGTACAAATTTAATTATAAAAATATAACTAATGATTAAAAAAATATGGAAAAAAAGAAATATTGGAAAAATATTAACGAAATAAAAATGTAAATATATATTTAAAAAAAATGAAAACGCAAACAAGATACACTGAAATATTACTCTGCCTTTCTACATTTATTTTTCGGTCTTTGAAGTCTATTTGTTTGATAAATTGTAATAAGCCAGATTTGAATTCAGTTATAAGTACCTGTTCTTTTTCTGGGCAATTTACCGTACATAAAATATATTGAGCTCACAATATATCAAGACTATTAAGGTCCGATGTGAAACCTTAAGAATTGATTGAAGAATAGTATCGGGTTGAGGAGGCAAGTGCTGCGGAAGTCGTCGGTCTTATATTTCGGAAGCACCGCCGGGACCGCCTTAAGGCTGACACAAGGAAACTGAGCCTCACTATCGATTACTAGCACCATTATCGATAATTCCTCTTATCCACTGTCTAAGGTCACTAGTCTTATTTTTAACAAATATATTTAATACAATTGGGCTCGGATGAAAAATTCTATTTTAAATACATGTTATGTTCAAATTATTATTTGGGGTTAAAAGATTTGTTTATATTACTGCCTCACTCATGAGCAATTAGTAATATATATGACAAAGATTTATTCATACAATATATAAAATGATATAAAATAAAGTAAGAAAAATAAAGTAAATAGCCTCTAAAGATACAGAAATACAAAAAAAAAAAAATTAAAAGAAATAAAATATAATACAATAAATAATAATATGAAATTGGTAGTGTTAAAACTAATAAATAAAAAAAGATAAACATTCAGGAAGAAAAAGAAGAATCATAAATACAGTCATACTCTATATACAAAAATTACAAACATTCCGAGGAACACCCTGATCCAAGCCCACCTCCCAGTTTTATCAGCTGCGTCACTAGTAGAATCCAGTGAAGGCTGAGAACGCTATGGAACAGTTGAAAAGGGCATAAGTTGAGAAGCTGGCCATTGCCAGAACTCCAGTAATAAATATGTACAATAAGTCTCGGAGTCATAGCCAGAGGGATGGAATGGTTGGAAAGGTTTTGATGCAATTTGGAGAATTGAAGGGGTATCAGGTCAAAGACAAAATGTATGTTGAGATCATTATGTAGGGTTTTGTTGGAGACATAATATGGAGCATTTACAATAGTACGGAGGACTTTGGATTGTAATGATTGAATGCGTATTGATATTGCTGTCCCCCACAGCTCAAGTCCATAGGTCCAAGAAGGTTTAGTGATGGTTTAGGAGTTGGTTTTCAAGAGAGAGTTGGGATTTCCCAAGGGGTTAAAAAAAAAAAAAAAAAACAGAACATTTTTTTTACCGTTTAACTTTTTGTAGCCCTGATAATAGCCTTTGTGGGCGAATAAAGATTTAATATAAAATTTCATATTTTTCCAATTCTGACTGATCCCTCACATATCTATCAGTTACATAGAGAACCTAGTTTGATAGAGCTTTTTGCAAAAGATCAAATAAACAAAAATAAGTTGGATTTTCTACACAGCTAAGTTAAAAATTTCTTCCCAGCTAGCAGTTAAAAAATTATCAGATATTTAATGCAAAATATTTTTTGTTATAAAACTTTTGCCACTAGGACCCACCGTTAAGGAGCTACATTGGTTTGAATGAAAAAAAATTACTTTTGCCTGTAAGTTTTAAGTGTAGGGACTTTTGTTTCACGCTCTACCTTTGTTGGTGTTCCTGAAATACATGCAGAATATTTTGGGTTTTATACTTTTTGTCGCTAGGACCTACTATTTAGGAGCTATATTGGTTAGAATGAAAATATATATATATATATATATATATATATATATATATATATATATATATATATATATATATATATATGTATAGAAAACAAATAAGCATTGACGTTCAAGGAGACAGGCTCAAAGATTTCTTTATTTTTTTAATTTACTGTTTTTTATTTTATCAATTTATTGCAATTTACTACTGTACGAATATACATCAAGTACTTAAATGTGTTTAATTTAAATTATTAATTATTTTAAAATATTTATAATATGTCAAACAAAATATTTGTAATCCTGACATGAAATCGATAATATAATAATAATTCAATCTTTTTCCGGGAACTAAAGCGTTTAGCAGAACCCAAAGTTCGTCCATCAATACAATTTTAACCTTGGTTAAAATGAATGATTCCTGGTTCAGTTATATCCCAGGGGACTCTCATCAGCTGAACGAAGAATCGCCCATGAAAATGTGCCTAATGATCCCTTAGCTACCTCCCTCCTACTGCCCCTATCTCCCTCATTTTAAGTAGGAAAAGCCCTGGGGAGGAAAGGGCCTTTGATTCTAGAGACAGAAATTCGCTCTGTGGTCCGGGGTCTTTATGTTCCCCAAAAGGGAGGACCTTCTCCTGGATTAAAATACACTTGGGAGGTCTTTAATTAACGGTGATTTCCTTTGACGTCTTCCTGTCTTCTCTTCTTTCCTTATTTTAGCCTTTTGTGCTCTTCTACTCTCTCCTCTCTCCTCTCCATCAACCCACCGACTCGTTTGCCGCTAAGTCTAGAATTTCCGGGAATTCTAACTAAAATACAGAATACTATACTTTCAGGTAACTTTGGGAGATCGAAAATATATAAGGAAATCAATAACTATCTTTTGTTAGGGACCAATCCATAATAATACAAAATTAAAAAAAACAAAACAAATATAATAAAATATTGTTATAATAATAGGGTGTATAAACAAAAATGACCGTTTTTGAAACAAATATTTGAATTATTATTTCTTTGATATAAAATAAAATTAATACTCAAAGTATACTCCACTGTTATCTACTGTCATTACCTATCCGATAGCCAATTGCTCGATGCCACGCTGATACCATTCCTTGGGATGGCTGTCAAAGAACTCTTGGACAGCATTTTTAACTTCCGCAAAATTATCAAATTTTTTCCTTTGAAGAATATGGGCCACGCATCGAAATAAGTAGTAATCCGAAGGTGTGTGGTCTGGACTATATGGTGGATGTGGCAGGAGTTCAAACTCATGAAGTTCTGTAAACTATTCTTTGGTTCAACTGCTGATTGTTGAGCAGTAAGTTCGTGAGGGGCCAATCTACAGGACTTTTTCACCTTCTCCATGGAGAAAAGATGGCGACTAACAGTATATTTCGACACACCACACTCCCTGGCAAGTGCGCGAGTACTTGTGGACGGATTTGACTCAACAGCTTCCTTCAGAACCTCATCAATATCCATTAATGGCCGCCCGGAGCCCTTATTCCTTTCCAACGTCGTATCTCTACTTCTAATTTTTTCAAACCAAAGCCGCGCGGTGTGCTCTTAAAGGACACCTCCACCATCATATTCAATAATTTCACGAGTTGCTTCAGCGGCTGTGAAAATTTTTTTCCAGTAATGTCTTAAAATAACGAGAATTTCGTAGGACATGTTTCTTTTTTGAAATAAATAACTGAACTGAGGCTTTTTTTTAAGAAGTCCAGTGTTAGACACAAGCTTAGAAAATGCTCTAAAGGGGATCCGTTTAAGGGATTATTAATTATTGGTAAATAATAAATAACATTAAGATATTTACAGACTTTTGAACTCTGGAATTTGATAAAACGGTCATTTTTTTTTATACGCCCTATTAATTAAAAAAAAATATATATCAGAATTATTGAAAGCTTTCTATTTAGTCACAGTTTACGAACATTATGAAATAAAGCTATTTCAAGAGAAAATGAAGATTTTTTTTAAGAAGAAGAAAAAATCTTTATTCTGGGACACCTTCCCCTCTTAAAATAACATAATAGTGCAATAGAAAGCTGTTATTGTCTGACTGCGAACATATCATACAGCAATTTATTTAGATTATAAATTAGACAATTATGAATTATGATGAGATTCTAATCAATATATCCTTCTTCTTTGAAAGGATTTTTCTTCGCCATCGAAGTTTCCTTCAACGAAACTCTTCCCTCAGCCGGTTCCTACATTCCTCTCTATCCATTCCGTTAATTCTCGGCCAGCCATACTTTCAGCCGCATCTCTCCATCTGATGCGAGGCCTACCTCTCCCTCTGCTCCCATTCATAAGAAATTTTGGGGATTCTTCTATTCTCCATTCTTTTAATGTGACCGAACCATCTCAGTCTCCTTCCCTCCATTTCCTCCAGAATATTTCTCTTAATTTGCATTCTTTCTCTTCTGATTCGTTGAATCCTTGCTGATCTCCTCCAAAAATCCATCTCCACAGCCAGAAATCTTTTTCCTTGCAGTTTTCCTGGAAGCCATGTTTCTGAGCTATAGCATTATGCTTTCTACCAGGGCCTAATATATTATTTTTTTGACATTTGCACATATGCTAGCACATATGCTTCCTCCACAGAGGAATGAATTTAACATTCTGATAGCCTTCCGTCCATCTGTTATTCTTTTTTTCACTTCTTCTGTCGCTATCCCATTGATTGACGATTTTATTTAAAATTAAATGGACATTTTAACAGACTAGTACAAAATATGGCAACAAAAGAAATCCTACTTTCGCCCTGCGGAGGCTTAATAAGAGCTGGATGAGAGATCTTGAGTAACACTTGAAATTAGGTCAGGAGGATGCACCACTACCCAGAGCACCCACTGCCTTTCTCATGTCAACACATTCTATTTCTGAATAATTATATCACATTTGCTGATTTTATTATTGTATTGCAAGTGCAAAAGAAGTTTTAATGTAAAAAAAAAAAAAAAAAAAAAAAAAAATACTACTCACAGAATATAGAAAAATATTTATTTTTGTAAATTTATTCTCAGCTTCAATAATTCGATCCAAACCTCTCCGTTACTGATAGGTGAAAAAAACAATATACCACATGACGTTTTATCATCAGACTTCGAAAAACGTAGATGCAGAAATTAGCTTCGACTATTTTCTTAATTACGCAATAGTACTAACAATAGATATACATTAGTCTTATTGTTTTAATTATAAATTGTATGTCTTATTATTATTATTACAAGCAAATTGACCACTTGAGATGACGTTACAACTTCATTTCTTTTTCTTGGTGCGGACTTTCCTCTGCGCCATACTCCTTTATGTCTTATTATTGTGATATATTATTGTTTTCCTTTTTATTATTAGATAATTAAAAAACCACATATAAATGTGAAAATTCACAGAATAAAAAAAAAAAAAACATGAAATAAACAGTCACTCCTTAAACCATTTCAAATAATATGTAACAAAATATATTTTATTATTATGTAACTGAAAATTTGAACTAACTTTAACTGGATAAATCTCTGAACTGGAACTCACAACATCAGATTAATAATGCAAACATTCATCGCAATAATTTTTACTAAACAATTAAGAAATGTACGATCAGAGTTTTATATTTTGATTTGCTTTTAATTGTTTTGTTTTTTTATTTTACTTAATTTTTATGTATTTGATTTGTATATAAAAATATGTGGTAAAATCTTTCATAGACACAGATACGATTTTTGTTTAGATTTTTAAAATCTATTTCAGAAAAAAGTGTTTAACCATATGTTTCTTGTCCTCTATCTCTACATCTGGGAGCCTTTCCTCCTACTTCCATATGTTCATTTAAAAAACTCGTTTCTCAACAACTTCTCACATATCTGAGAACTATTGAATTTTTAGAACCTATTTCAGTTAGTTATACATTATTAATTTTAGTTCATTTAAAAAGATTTTTTTTAGCATTTTAATAGATTTTTTAGTTAGTTCAGAATTGACTTGATGTGCGAAAATTGATTTTATTTTTTTTTAATGATTAGGTAATTACTGATTACTTTTATACACCATCACGATTACTGGCTGTATCTCACCTAAAAAGACTTTTTCTATAATTTTTTTATTTGAATATAATTTTAAATTATAATTTTTCTACTATTCATGGTTATTATTGTTAACTGATATGGCCCTATAATATTTTTTCTCTCTCTCTCTCTCTCTCTCTCTCTCTCTCTCTCTCTCTCTCTCTCTCTCTCTCTCTCTCTCTCTCTCTCTCTCTCTCTCTCTCTCTCTCTCTCTCTCTCTCTCTCTCTCTCTCTCTCTCTCTCTCTCTCTCTCTCTCTCTCTCTCTCTCTCTCTCTCTCTCTCTCTCTCTCTCCCTCCCCTTCTCTCTCTCACTCTCTATTTTTTCCATGTTCAATAAGCCTAGATTAGACAAATCAGAAATCTTCGTATCTAAACATAAAAAAAAGAAAAAATCCTTAAAATGATCATTGACAACTTTATCCTATTTTATTTCATTTCTAAATTTGTTAAACAGTTTTGTCACAAGATAAGTACCTACAGCAATAGCCAAAATGTCAAACACGAATTATTACTGTCCAAAGCACCAGCAAAAATAATAGATGCGCCCTTTGATATTTCCAATGACCCCTTATAGAATTATTTACATCACTTGCCTCGCCGTGAATGCCTTAGATCGATACGAAACTTTTTCTGTCTGCCCAACTATAACTCTGATCAGTAAAACAAGACCTTAAACACAAATTATGGAACAATATATAAGCTTTACGTTTTTGTATCATATTACAAATTTAGTAATATGTAAATCCATGTTATATTTCGTAACCTCCTGATTTATTTGATGTCAGAACATGTATCATAATAAGATATATTCAGTGAATATATCTAATTTGAAAAATTATAGAAATCATTAGCTTCAGAAAATCAAAAAAACAGTGTTTGTTTCACATTCACAGTCAGTTTTTTATAGATTATTGGCACTATTTTGAAACCGTTTTAGTTAGTATATAATAATTTTTACCAGACACCCGATTAATTCCTGGATATCCTTCTCCATACAATTTGAGAACCTTCTAGATTTTCAAATTAAAATGTAATTTTTTATTGTTTGTAAGAACAGAAATTTAATTCGATTCTTTCTTTGGGGCCAGCAAAAAATATTTTGATGCCAAACATAATTTTAGAAAGATAAGGCAAATAATGCTCAAAATATAGTTCATGTTACTGAAAATGAAGAATTAAACTAATTTATGGAACCGTTCCTTCTATAACATTCACAAAGTTCTGTTATTTTTACATATATACTAAACTGTAACCCTGTACACACGTATCGAGTTACAAATTGCACACAATTAGTTAGTATTATTTCATACATATTACACCAATTTGAAAATTGCTTAAATTAATTTAATTGTTTTAGGATTCTTTCGTAAGATCTGTTTTAAATTCATTCAAAAGAATTATTTCTTTTACCAATTGTTTCCACCCTTTTAGATATACGGAGTTAAGCTTTAGGGTTTCACTTAACCTTCCCACTCTTCACTTATCTAAAATCCTTCGTAAAATCCTCAATTTTCCTTATTATTTTAAAAATAAGCTTATCCATTATGATCTAAATTTTGCATATTTGGTCCAAAAACAAGAACCCTATCCCTCCATGACAAGCTCTGTGCCCACTCGAATCGACTAGTCTCTCAACTTGCTTCTCACTCGATACCTGATAACCCTTGGAGGCGTCTGAAAAGAAGATGGCCTAAGGACTGTCTAATGTAGAACATTTATTGAAGTCTTACTTAATTAGTTCCTAGTTAATAAGTTATTGACGTTTCATTGTGACCATTTTATCGCACATCTAAATATTGTATATGAGGCGTGGAAATGCAAAAGGGGGTAAAATTAATTTTTTTAGTTAGCGTCCTCAATAAGGTGGTAAATCGTCCATCCTTCAAAGTTTGAACCGATGATGACTTCGAAACACACATACATATATACTCAACTCAAACTTTAAAGGGTGGACGATTTACCACCTTATTGAGGACGCTAACTAAAAAAAAGTAAAAAAAGTAAAAAGTAGATTTACCCCCTTTTGCATCACCACGCCTCATATATTGCATACAGTTGCGAATATAAAAGTATAAAGAAACATGGATATATTTAAATATTATAAGTTATAATATAAAAAAAAAACAACTCAATTTCTCCCTTACTGGGAAAAACAATATATCATAGCTGTTTTTCTATAGTTTACTGCTTTCCCAATTTACATTTTAAAATTAAAATGATCAAAAATCACTTAAATTATAAAGTAAATTAAATTAACAATCAATCATTAATCGAAATGAACGAAGTTGAGAGAAAGTAAGGATTTTTAACGTAACTTTTTTTATTCAAACCAAAATAACTCCTTAAATTAGTCCTAGCGACTAATGAAAAAAACGTTACACCAAAAAAGTATAGACACCTAACCAAAAGACACGTCCATTTAAAAAAAAAGAAGAAAATTCATTTAACATTACCAATGTTTATATCCCAGAAGGAAAACAATGTTGAAATTCAGATTATAAATAAACCCCTGAATAAATTAGCTGAACTGGTAGTTTTACATATACGCCAGTTTAGAATCACTGTATCAGTGTTACAACAGTTCGAACCCGGTGCATTCCATTCCGGGAATATTGGATTAAGGCCAGCTGGTTCTATTAGTAAATTATGCATACATATTGACATGTAGAAACTGAGAACATCACGCATTCACTACAGGATGGTAAATAATTCCAGCTTTAATTTATGTTGGGGACGCAGCTTTGTGGAACATTGGTGACCGAGTGCATTGGAATGATGTATATATTTCTAAATATATAACTATATGGGACATGATATAGTAAATATACTACGAAGATCATGTTAAACTAAATCTAAATAGTGGAAATAGCAATCTAGCAGTGGAATGCCAAGTTATAACACAAAGCGATAATGAGATTGTACTATCGATCTTTTTATCGTTTTAAGTTTAGGACGTGTTCGGGAAGAGAATGTTATTGAAGAGATCATGAGATTTATATTCAGTTGTCCAGATTTTGAGAATGATCCATGAATCAAGTAATGATAATTGCACCTGAAGTCATCTATATCGAATCTTTTAGATCCTTCACCGAGTAAAGAGAAAATCGATCCTCTAACCTTACCACTGTGTGCAACCTTTCTTAAATGGAGCGTACTCTCTAATCAGCTTATTAACCTGAAGATTATTAGTTGATTAGGATGTTGAGTGGGGATCAGTCATAAAAAAAATCAGGCGATGCTTGATAATTAAAACCATATTTTATTTTTTTTGCCATATTATTGATGGCCATTCCATTAGGGCAGATGGAAAATTGAAAAAAATAAATTAGCATAATGAAACTTTATCATGAAGAGAACTGAGGGAATCTATTATACCGTAATTAATATGTTAAACTGATAACCTTATTTCATGAAATAGTGTCAATTTATCATTTTTATATATTTTTTTGTTTCCATTTTCCATCTGAGCTGATGATAACCATCAATGATATGGACAAAACGTTGGCAAAAAACATATGATTGTTAATTACTAAACATTACCTAATTTTTTATTGTTCATCCCTCTTAACATACTAGTCAATATATCCATCCAGTCGTTCAATATAGTTCTTCAAGTTTATTCTAAAATAATAGGGCGTATGAAAAAAAATGATCGTTTTATCAAATTCCAGAGTTCCAAAGTCTGTAAATATCTAAATGCTATTTATTATTTACCAATACTTACTAATCTCTTTAGAGCATTCTCTAAGCTTGTTTCTAACACTGGACTTCTTAAAAAAAAAGCCTTAGTTCAGTTTTTTATTTCAAAGAAGAAACATGACAGTGTCCTACGAAATTCTCGTAAGACATTGCTGGAAAAAACATTTCAACTCGTGAAATTATTGAATATGAAGGGGAAGGTGTCCCTGAAGAGCGCACTGCGAGGCGTTGGTTGGAAAAAAATATAAGTGGAGATACGACGTTGGAAGGAAGAAGGTCTCAGGGCGGCCATTAATGGATATTGATGAGGTTCTAAAGGAACTGACTCAACAGTCAAATCCGTCCAAAAGTATTCGCGAACTTGCCAGGGAGTGTGGTGTATCGAAATATACTGTTAGTCGTCATCTTCTCTCCATGGGGAAGGTGAAACAGACCTTTAGACTGGTCCCTCACGAAATTACTCCTCAACAATCAGCAGTCGAACCAAAGAAAAGTTTACAGAACTTCATGGGTTTGAACTCATCCACCATGTAGTCCAGACCTAGCACCTTCGGATTACTACTTGTTTCAATCCATGGCCCATTTTCTTCAAGGGAAAAAATTTGAAAATTTTTTTTTACCATCCCAAGGAATGGTATCAGCGTGACATTGGCTAGCAGATGGGTAAATACGGTATATAACAATGGACTATATTTTGAGTATTAATTGTATTTTACATCAAAGAAATAATAATACAAATATTTGTTTAAGAAACGGTCATTTTTTTTTTTATATACCCTATTACTTAGGTCCAATTAGCTTATATGGGAAAAAAATAAATACATTTATTGTATCCACAGAAGAAATTTCTTTCCGATAGATAAGTTAAAATTATTAGGATTGGAATTGTAACAACTACACGAAGCTTTATAACCACTTCAGATTACTAACATTATATCATTGTAAGTCAAATTGACGACATTGCTCAGTACGCTAATATATAACTAGTGCTATTTAGGATCTAGATTTATTGGCATATGTAAATTACATACTACTACTACTACTACTAAGATATAATATAAACATTATGCTACATAGTAAAGGCATAAATATCTATTTCTGTGCATTTAGTCTCAGTTTAAAACGGTAAAAACCGATAGACCACCTGACGTTTTGTCCGCTGGCGCAGACATGCAGGGAAAGATGGCACGAAAAACATGTTTAAACCTAGTTATTCCAAAAGCGGATCTTCTCAGAGATTAGCTTCGACTATTTTCTTGTTAGTTACACAATAATAATAACAATAACTATTTTTTGCCCTCTTAATTATAATTGAAATGTATATGTCTTTCGCTGGGAGTTTATACATTTATGGATGGTTTTTTCACATTCAATGTAGCAATTTGACTAGCTCTAGCTCTGTTAGTGTCTCTCAAATTTCAAATACACTTCAAGAAATCTTACAAGATGATAAAAAATTCTGTTGGATTTCTCAAAGGCTATCAGGTTTTATGGACGGATATAGGAGATAAATAATGAAAGATGAACTGCCATTCCTAAAGGGTAGAGGCAATCAAATAAATAAACAAATAAATAAAGAAGCTATATATAGCTTCTTAAACAGTTTGCCACATGAAAAAAGTCACATTTGAATTCGCCAATTTCTCTCAACTTTATGTAAATGGGAAAATACAGTAGATTACAGATTGTTATATTCATGACCTTTTGTTGTTTTGAAATTGAGTAGTTGGTTTTTTTTTTATTGTAATTTTTAAATTATCTGATTAGTTTCATATCTAGTTATCCTTTTTTTTTTTTTATTTAATCATGGTTAAATGATATTATAAGTAAATCTCATTACTCTAAACGGTTTTCCTTTTTTATATAAGCTTTTGATGTAATTTTGTGGAAAAACCCCCGAAAAAGATTTCCGCGAAACGCCTACACTCCTCTTTGAGCAGTATTTTCACATTATAAGTGAAGTTTTAGTTCGGCTTACGCAATCAAGGGAATTTTCGTTGAAATAAATTTTACTTGTAAAATAACATATTATGAAATCACTATATTCGCTCCATTACAAGATGACCGCGAATCTAATTCGACTCACACGTTTTGGACATGTTTTATTTTAGGACAATAAAATAAGGTAGTGAAAATGTCAAAAACCAATATTAAATCGATTTTCATGTAAATTTATCATTGAAAAATTCTTTGTAAAGTGTAGTGTTACATTGAGTACCTAGTTTGATAGAGCTTTTGGCAAAAGATCAAATGAACAAAAATAAGTTGGATTTTCTACACAGCTAAGTTAAAAATTTCTTCCCAGCAGTGATAAAAAATTATCAGATATTTAACGGAAAATCTTCTTTTTTTTTTATAACATTAATCACTAAGGCCTACCTTTTAGGAGCTAAATTGGTTTGAATGAAGAAAGGCACGTTTGAAACCAATATTTTATCTCAGCTTTGTTTATTTCGAATAATCATTGATTGTTAAATAAATTTAGTATCAATTTAACTAATTTGATCCTTTTGATTTAAAAAAGTAGATTAGGAAAAGCAGTAATGTTTTTTTTCCAGTCAGGGAGAAATCGATTTTTTTTCAGGATGCAGCGTAAACATGCCACGATATTTTACAAGAGCCATTTTGAAAAAAAATATCTCGACACAGATGTTATATTTGCCAGTCTCAATATTGAATTACTAACAGTTATTTCGTCTTTGAGGGCAAATTCGGCATGAATAATCAAGAAAACCAATGTTGGTTTACATAGTCAATAAAAAAGATAATGTTACAGAGTGAAGGTGAAATTATAGCATCGAGAGGGGCGTTTTATCAGGTAGTCTGTGAAAGCTTTACGGCCGCAAATGCCACCGCAGGCAAAACCTCAACGTGTCGTGTAATTAAAGGGAAGTGCAGATGCCCTGTTATTTCAACGGTATTAGTTGGCTAAGACCATCACTGGCTCAGTCCCTGTTTGAATAATGTTACCCACAATATTCAGTGCAACTGCGGTTACCATTAGGAATACAACCATCAGGATTTATATTTTAAAATAATTATATGGCTGATCAAGTAAAAGTTTAAAAATTACAATGAAAGTAAATGATATCGAACTATTTATTTTAAATTGTTTATGATTTTTCATTCAGGAGAAAGACAATTTTTTTCCATAGTTGGCATAATAAATAAATTTAGTAATATTCAAATACTGTTTTTCTTTTTTTTTATTGAATTTGTAACACTATACGATAAACTGATGAACTAAATATGTGTTAAAAAGTTAATAATGACTTGTAAGGAAAATACTTCAATAAAAGTTTTTAAATTAGAACGTCTCAGAAGACATTTCCTATTCATAAGTTTCGCAGGGAATCGTAAGAGGAATTAATTTTCTCGGCATTAAGAAGTATAGTTGACTGTTAAGATGGATGGAGAAAAAGATAATCAGGGATGACTCACTTGATGAGTCATCGTTTGTTTCCCCTCCTGTCTGCTCAGGTGGCCATGAAGAAGACCTGCAAGGAGGGTCGAAACGCTGGCACTCAAAGTATGTCTACTTGGACGTGGTGTTTCTGTTTGACTGCATCTCCGATTATCTTCGCTTTTTTTGTATATTATGTATTTATGAAAGCTGTAATCTAATTATAAATTATGGAATTTTAGTGTTGTTTCAATAGAAATAAAATATACATAGTGCCATTAAGAAAATAGTATTTAATTATATAAAAACTAAAATAAAATAAAATTGTTGAATGGAAAAAAAAAGTATATTAAATAAATTCAATATTCTGGGACTTTATATATATATATATATATATATATATATATATATATATATATATATATATAGAGAGAGAGAGAGAGAGAGAGAGAGAGGGAGAGATATTTCTTTTTTTTTTTTTTTTTTTTAATGTCATGACTTTTTTGACTGCCACTTTATTTTTCAAATGAAATTACACATGTTTCTTTATTTTATTTGATATATTAAAAAAAAAAAAAAAAAAATCACCAAAATCCATTTTGAACTTGAAATACAAAAATTTAAATAGTAAAATTTTTAAATAAGTCTCTAAAGGTCATTTTTTTTTAGTTATTCCTGTTCTCATTATTCAAGAGTGAGATGTCATTTTCATAAAACGAACTATCCTTTAAAACAAAAAATAGGAAATAAAGTGTAAAAAAAAAAAAAGCAGAAATATATGAAAAAAGAAGCTAGTTGCGTATTAAATGTTAAAAAAAAGGTGAACTAAACAATGAAAGAATAGCAGATTTCATGTAGTCATGATAGCCAATTTTACTGCATTTGCTTTCATATTTAAAAAAAGTTAGAAATGAGAAGTTTCCCATTCCATACAAAATTCATTTCCTCGTGACGTATATTAATAAACATTATCAGAATTTACAACTATAAAATAAATGGTCATGGTTTGCAGTTACAAAAAAAAAACCAAATGGGTGTGCATAGTTGTTGAAACAACCTCTATTCGAGATATATATCTAAAATAAAATCAATGCACTCTGGACAGGAAATTATATTTAAAACATACTCATAAAAGAAAATAACAGTTTCAAGAACAAATAAAGTGAAAATTAAGGTCTCTATTTTATCGAAGAATATGAAGATGAAAAGGGATTTGGGAAAGCTGCCAATATCCTCGAACGATGTGCTTCCTACACCAAAACCAAATATCATCAGTTCAACTGTTGAGGAACTTCAATATTGTTTCTAACTCAAGAACAGAATTCGAACTCACATATCCATACAATAGCATTTAGACCTTTTACCGCCTTCAGCAAACAGTCCGAGTTCGGAGTAGTTTGCGGCTAGGTACATTTGCCAAACCGGGAAGCAATATTCCTCGATGCAACTAAAATACTAACAACCATTTGAAACACCAAACACCGGCTCTGCCCGCACTTCGGAACTAACCCATTCTGTTGTACAAACTCCTTTATTATGATTGACGAAGTCTCAGTTCGTTTGTACAGTCGGTATTCAATGCATAAGTCCCTCTAACGATTCTCATACAATAGATAATTAGATCGTATATAAGAAATATATCTTGATTAATAGTTGATATTGTTTTAGTTTATATAATTAACATTAGTACTGATAAATAATTCATAAGGGCCCGTTTATGTTGGAGCTGCGATAAGCGGTGTGAGCAACGATAAAATCTAAGCTTGAATCGCGGCTTCTATATGGTGTTTATGTCAGAGCTTCGAAAAGAGTGACATTGAGAAATTAAATATTATATAATGAGTGATTCCGAAGAAGAAGAAATGCTTTTGTCATCAAGTGCTCTAAAATATTATGTTGCTGCAGTCATGAGGAAAGAGCGCGAATTTGCAGCTCACCCTGTTAATACGGAAAGATTTTCGTTTGGGGAATTCCATCATCTTCATAAAGATTGAAGGTAACACCCAAGAAAATTTATTAAATATACGAGTATGAATCTCGAAACTTTTGACTACGTATAATTAAAAATGTCGTATAAAATGCAGAAAAAATGGTATAATTGTCACAGTAGACCTATTTTAGAACAGGAGCGATTAATGATAACAATAAAGTAATACAACAATTTTTTTCTTCGAAGATTCTTTATTTATTACAATTTTATACGGAAAGGTTTACGTTTGGGGAATTCCCTCATCTTTATAAAGATTTAAGGCAACATCCAAGAAAATGTATTGAATATATGCGTATAAAAATCGAAACTTTTGACTTCGTATTATCAAATATTTGATTTAACTGCCACTTCATTTCACAGTTTGTCCAAAGTAAATCTGTTATGATAATTCTTGTCTTTTTGGTCCCACAACGGAACCCTAACAAAAATTTCACTTATTAATAGATCAACATTCATACTCGATAATAGCTAAGAAAACGGGAGAGGTGATTATCGACACATTCTTTCTTTACTCCTGCCTCGACTTTCAGCTCAAATATAAACACAACAGTGACAGACATAGGAAGGTTTTCTCTGCATCGCTAGTATCGCCGCTGTTGTCGTTTATCGCAGCTCCAACATAAACGCACCCTAGGCAAAAATATTTGAGCGATTATCTCCTACCCTAATTTAGTCCCGAGTTGACCTTGGAAAATCAGGTATTTGCTAAGAACGTAAAGCAATTAAACGAAATTTATTTATTTTTATCAGGTATCTCAAAATGTTTTGTCGAATTCTTGAAAAAAAAAAAAAAATACATAGTTTATTGGTTTATTTTTTACAAGCATTCCACGTCGCGGCTTCGCCCGTTCTTGTTAAACGTCAACCAATTTTTTTGGTAACTTCCTCCTAGAGCATTTATACAGATTTCCTTCTTTAGCTTTTATACTTCCAAACAAATTCATCCTTTTCCTTTTCAAATCGATGGACACGTAGTAGATAACCTTTGACTTAGATCGCCCTTTAGGACATAACTAATGAGGGACATTGTAGGTGGGTGGTAGGCTACACCCCCATTCTGCCGCCCGGCCGACCCCAATAAGATTTGCGGCTCGCCGATTAGGACCTGGTGCACTATATCTAGTCCTGCCAGTAGTCCCTTCTATATAACTCTCTCTCAACGACCACTAATGATATCGTCTTATATTTATCTAGCATCAAAACCTAAAGATAGCTTTTAAATTGACATAACCGTTCATTTAGTGAATAAAAAGGTTTCAGAGATTAAGTAACAATCTGTCTTGTTTTTCCTTTAAAAAACTACGTTCAACCGGTGGATGAAATATCAGCCGGAAAAACAACGGAGGTAGGGCAAACAGTTAAATATAAGTAACCAGGATGAACTTAGTAAGCCGCGGTTTCTGCGGTGTTAAAGCTATTAACTGTAATTTAAGACTCGTTTAAAGTTTCCTTTTTTTTTAATTTACTCTTCTTATATAATGTTATTTATAAAAATATATATATTGCCCTTAATGCCTAAGCTAGTGCCCAAATGTCTGAACCAGCAAGCACTTGCTGCACGAGTCGGTAGGCTTACTTGCCTGGAGTTTCGGGGTGCCAATTTTTATTCTGAAGAGGATCCCATTTTAGAAAGGGGTCGAATATAGAAAAAAAATGTAATAAAGCATATAGTGTTTAAATAAAATATTGTTAAAAATAGGACCTATTACCCGATTATTATAAAATCGGTATTGTTTTAGTTGATTTATATATATATATATATATATATATATATATATATATATATATATATATATATATTACAATTTAAAGAATATCTTCATATATAAAAAAGTTTAAAAAAAATATATCTGTACCACTAACAACCCACTAAGGGTCTTGGGTTCAGTAATTAGGTAAGGATGTACTGTGTTACTAGGCCAGCGGTTGTGAAGGAGGAGATTTGGCGTAAATCCCGGTTAACCGCCAGGTTTTCCCCCAATTAAGGGTACCCACTTTATCGAGGCTGGGTGTACCCCTGGAAGGTCCCCCGACCTTGAAGTCGAGTCATAAGTGAAATAACAGAAAATAAATTTACAGCCTTCAGTCGAGCTCGAACCCGGGGCCGGGAGCTTGGTAGTCAAGTGCCTTACCCCCTGGACTACCACACCTCCTTATCTATTATATAATATAGTTAATTCCGGGTGACTGAATAGATCATGAAAATATGGTCATTCTATTGAGCTGAGTGTATATAAGGCATTGAGTGACGGTGAAATAATAAAATTTCTGTTAATTAATTTGTCTCTTCATGAAATCAGCAAAATAAGTATTAATTTTGTTATAAAATATTTTCATACTGTTTCATGTATTGTAATATGTATCACCAAATGATCAGTTATATGTAGTAAACATACAAATGATGCCTCAGATAAAACAATTATTAAATATTATTTTTTATATAGAAAATTTTGTATAATTTTTTATTTATACAATTTTATAGTTCAAGATAAGTATTTTTTTTATAAACGTATAAAGTACGATGTTTTTAATTTAATTTTTTTTTTTTTATGAGTAGCGGTGAAGAAATCTCTAAATAAGAGAGAGTTTGTTATACGTACAACAATCAGGTGTGATTTGCAGGTTATTCTTTATTTGATTAGAGCATAAGTAATAATATCATATTTGTAAACAATGTCTCATTTAGATAACACGCTAACTACAAATTTAGTTTCTGTGACAGTGATGGAACTAAACCCCTAAATATTTGATCGGTTGTTTTGTTTATATACCGCGGGCTGCGGTCAGGAAACACCGCGTTATAAAAGTTTGAAGTAATTTAAAAATGGATGAAGCCCATCCACAGGGTAAGCTTTCGTTTCGATACTCTGATATAATCGTAGCCACTATTCGACTAGCCTAGTACCTTCTCTAGGACCTATTTTTAACTTCTCGCTTTCTTTTCAATTATTCACGAGACCCGACGACGATTATGCAAATTATATGAGCCTCTTCCACCCTCATGGAATATTACCAGACTACGTAAATAATTCGGCCCCGTTGTATCGGAAACTTTTCTTTTCTTATGGCGTCTTTATAATCGATAATGCGTTACTATTACTGAAACATTCATGGGCGAGTGTATTATTGAGGTTCTGTTATTTTTCTCCGAGGATTTAAAAATTCAAAGGCTGACAAGTTGCCAGTTCGCGTTGCGCTGCCGGCTTGAATCATTTAATCGCCCATATGCCCATCTTAAATTCAAGAGACCCCTCATTAAAATATAGTACACCCCTGGCACATGAAGTCAAGTAATTGGCGTGGGTTAAATGGGTTTGTATATTTATAGATGTTTGACACCAATTTCCGCCTTTAAATAATTAATGCTCAACATATTGAAATTACGCGTGGTAATGATAATTGCCTTGGCCCAATTAGAATGAATGAGGATCCTCTGTATTTAATTATTTACAAACCAATCGAAAGTATTCTTATAGCAATCAATACATGACTTCCAGATTTTTCCTTTAGAAGACCGTTTTGATTCCTGCTATAAATAAATTACTATTTTTTTTTTTCGAAAACTGATTTTTAGTTTACAAGAATTCAGCTTAGGAGTTGAAACAAGTAAACGTAGATAGGAATCTTGATAAAACAATGTGTATTGTGTTTTATTTTCAAGAACTGATGCAGTAATAAACCAACTAGTTGAAATTATCAGTGCCGTATGTGTCTGTTCATTATGTTTTCTTATTGACATATATGTGGCACTTGTGAATAATAATTATAGTTGGTTAGGTGTATTTTGTGTGTTAAATTTGTTTGTATTCCAACTCTTCTAGTAGCAATCCTTTCAAATCAAAATCCTTCATAAAATGTTTCTTATTTTTCCACATACAAACTTATCCATAAAGATCTTACGCACCATATGCTGCTGATTTGGCCCAAATCATATGATAACTATCCTCTCATAGTCAACCTCATACCTACTCGAATCCACCAGTCTCCCAACTTGCCTCACACTTCCGATAATCCACCGTGGCGTCTGAAAAGGAGATTGCCAAGAGACTTTTTAATGTAAAACTATTGAAGCGCTACTAGTGAGTAGTTCTTTACATGTTATAATCATTTTCCTCAAATTTAGTTTTTGTGTAAAATACAGTTGTAATTATCAATAGGTAGTTAAAAATAAAAGTATAGTGTGTTTGTTGGTGACAACAAACAACAAATGTGTGACAACAAAAAAAATCTGTAATTATAAATAATTGTTATATCACAAAGCTAATATCAATAAATAACGATAGACGTCTAGTTCGTTCAATTTTTTATAAACACCTAACAAGCACCTTTGATAAAAAGAGAAAAGAACCCGCTTTATACAGCACATAGATCGTCGTATTTTATTTCTTGTCGGTGACATTTATATCGATTATAGAGCCCCAAAAAAACCGAATCTAGAAGGCCTGTATCGGATCAAGGTAGCAGAGGGACTGGCACTGAGTGAGAAGAAGTAATAACTGCCAGTGTCATATTTCGAACAGCAGATGTCGCAAGGCTGATGGCGGTTTATTAGATAAAGCCAGAACTGGCTGGGACACATGTAGCTGACGGCCGGGGTCTAATCGGGGGAGAGGGGGAGAGGGAGAGAGGGATGGAGGGGTAGGGGTGATAGCCACAGCCAACTTGATTAGTTCTCTTAAAGTGATATATCCCTCCAATAGGCCGAGTTATAAACTATGTAACTTATCGCATTTCCAAAGTTAGTATTATTATTTATTAATGCTCGTATTTTGTGTAAAACAAACGCCAGTACTTAAGATAAAATGCCATATCTTCTTCATAATATGCAAGAAACCAATCTTCATATATATCATTATCAATCATTATAAATATGAAGTTTTACAAGTGTATATATATATCTTTTTAAATTGCGAACTGGCCAACAAAAGACCACCCAAATACTTCTTATTACACGATTATTCTTACTTTTCCTACTTCATACTCTCTGACTGCTATAGTCTTCTCGCTTCCACCCATTCCTAATGCCTCGTTCTCTCCTCCACAAGAACCTTAATATTTTTAAGTCGGTTCCTGAATATCTCTTTCCAGCCAGTCCCATCAGATATCCCGTCACTTAAGTTTTTCCTTCTGACAAATAAAAAATTATATGCCTCTAATGATTGCCTCTAAGTCCATGTTTGACAGCTTCTAGTGTAACAGGTGAATCAATGCTATCAGTCAATCCTCTGGAATCTTATCTTCGTCCGAGATGTTGAAAACAATTTTATCGTTAGCGAAATCGTCATTCGTAATCTTCCATAGTTCAGCTAATCCATAGGCTTTGTTGCTGTTCATCAGATGGTTCGGAGTTTTGATTTCCAATACTTCCTGAGGTTTTCTGCAGTTTAAACGTTTTTCGAAATAAATGACAAGAATTTCACAGTAATTTTATATTTATAAGAATAACGACTACTACAGATGAAAGCTGAATCATTCAAGTAATAGAAGGAGATATCCAAAGATATTTTATGGAATCTAGAAACTTCCAAATTTTAAATGATTATGACCCGTTGGAGTAGCCATAGTGCTTTTTCTTTGGGGATTAACGCACCTGCGGATTCCATAGTATACTGTACTTTGACACGGAGATAAAATTCACATGCAGTATATACCTCAGAATCACCTTCCCTGAAAAAATACAACGTTTGGAGCTATAACCTGAATAACAGTTCTCCCTCGGTAACGGTTTCTCCATTACGGGTTATTAGCCTTTTAAACACTGGTCTCAAATATGATCGGTCTAAACGTTTCCACCACTGCCCTATTAAGAACAGCTAAAAACATGAACATGAGCTAAGGGCTGTGGTGGATTGAATTCATGGAACGAAGTCCTTCTATCTGAAAGGTACATGCACGGAATATAAGAAGAAGGTAAAAATATGCTAAACGAGTACTGTTTTATAACCAAATTAACCATAATTGTCCAAAATTAACCACAGTATAGATTGTGTATTTTAATTCGGATAAGACATACGGGTCATTCCATGTCAAATCAACCAATTCTACATTTGGACCTTGACCTCTCCGATTTCTATGATTTTTGGTATAGCAACTTTACTTACCAAGACTAGTAAAAATGTAAAATATTACATTTTTCTGACTTTTGGTTTTTGAGTTATAAGCTTTTAAAAACTAAAAAACTGCTGTTTTCGGTCCTCACTCAGTATATTCAAAATTACGCCATTAAAAAACTATTGTTCCCAGAGAGCTCAAATTTGCGGTGCTCTTTTCTATTTGAAATTCCCTTTAATATAACTTGATATATTTTCGATTCATTTTGAATTTTTTCGAAACTTCCAAAAACGGTTTCCGTAATTCCCAAAATACATACCCTTCGATTTTTTCGAAAAAAATATATGTGATTTATACTATTACTGACTACATGTGGAACATTTACAGCAGTTTTTTGAGTTTTTAAAAGCTAATAATTTAAAAACCAAAAGTCAGAAAAATGTAATATTTTACATTTTTACTAGTCTTGGTAAGTACAGCTGCTATACCAAAAATCATAAAAATCGGAGAGGTCAAGGTCCAAACCATTGGTTGATTTGACATGGAATGACCCATACATCTTTAGTCATGGTAGGGATTGAGAAAAAGTTACTATGTTTCTACTAGGCAATTAATTTTCACTTGAATATGAGTACTATTAAAAAGATAACCTTTATCATAGTTTAACTAAGTATTAATAAAATTCAGTCATTATTTAATTTTAAAAAAAGTAGTCACAATAAATCATTTGTAGTAAATGTCTAGTCATTACGTATTGTTAAGAATTTATTCCAATTTAAAAATATAAAAGAAAATTTGAAATCATAATGCGAATATTCAGACTAGGTATAAGTTTGATTATAAGAAAATATTTTCAGAAGTGCCAGACGCTTTCCATACATTTCTTACTTCCCCTAACCCATAATACTCCTAGTAAGTTTCTAAAGCTTATTCGCCGTAAAACGAGACTTTAATACCGAGGAGGGTTACGGCCAATATCCTTAGCGGCATAAACTTAAATACTTTCTATGTCAGGGAGGAGGGGGAAAACTGAGGGAGGTAGGGAAAGGAGTGGGGAGGGACTCGAACTATGAACGTCCTGATTTACGAAAATCTTTGTTACAGTTGTCTGGATTTTAATAGTTACATTATTAATGCTGTGGAGTTGCGATTATTATTGGCATTTTTTCAGATATCAATATCTTAAATTTCACAAATATTCATTGATTAGTATTAGTAAATCAAAATCCTCGTGTGGCGATTTCCCGATTTCTCACATGTCACTTCCACATTGATTTTTTTATTAATCAAATTTTAGTATTCTCCTCCTTTATAAACATATCTAACATAACACTATATGTTTTCTAAAATAATAAAATTAAATTGTTTCCCATCTTCTGATTCGACCACATTTCATATTTTAAAGCTTTTTACATTCGATATAATCAGAACTATATATATATATATATATATATATATATATATATATATATATATATATATATATATATATATATATATATATACATATTATATATGTTTAATATATATAAAAAAAGTAGTTAATTGGCGAAATTTGATTGTTAACTATTTTACTTCCTTCAACAGTTTTAATTATTATTTTTATTTTTTTTCTTTCAATTTATTCAATTTCATCTGACATTTCTTATGTGTCCATTTTGCTGTCTTATTGCTAACTTCTCCTTACGTCATGGTCACTCTGGGCAAAGGCGGGAACTCATTATGTTCTTGCGCACCCGCTGGTTTTAGGACTAGACTCGACATTATTATTCATCCTTTTAACTGTGAGCAGATTAGAAGAAGGGGAAAAATGGTCCTCTTCGCTGTAGTCTTCTGCTCCCCCGTTCTCTCAGGTTTTGGAGTTCGCGTTTGTCGCCTATAATTTTCTTCTTTTTTTTAAATAATACTTTGATATAGGCAACTGTACACAATATATACAACAAGTAAATTTGAAGAAAATGATTTCAATGACATGTCTAGAGCATGTAAAGAACTACTCACTAGCAGCGCTTCAATAGTTCTATATTAAATGGTTTCTTGGCCATCTTCTTTTCAGTCACCTTGAAGGATTGTCGGGAATGGAATGTGAGGCAAGTTTAGTGGTTTCAAGTGGATATAGAGTTCACCATGAAAGGATAGTTATATAGTTTGTGCTACATCAGCAACACATGGAACATTAAGATCTTTATGGATTAGTTTGTTTGTGACATTATAAGAAGCATTGAGGATTTTACGAAGTCTTGTAAGAATTGGATTCCAGAAGAATTGGAAGGTTTAGGTTTAATGAAATTACAAAGCCCTACTCAGTATGTTCAAATGGGTCTAATTAAAGTCATCTAAATAAGTCTTTTATAATTTATTGGGAGCTTTAAACGCTTGTCTTGAAAATGTTAGGGTAGTCGGAAATACGAGCAGTTTCCTGTCTTTTAAGTCTAGTATGTGACAATTAATTTTATGAAGTATTTTAATCATGATTTAAGGTCATATTAGTCTTAGACTAACATAATTCAAGATATCGGCAAGGGATGAAAAAAGAAAAGAAATCTCTAATTGATTTCGTTTTATATAAAAAAAAAAAAAAAAAAAATCATCTTCCATCGGAAAAGTTTTGTCTTTTATTTTTAACGAACAAAGTTGAAGAGCAGGGGACTTGAGGCGATTTTTTATTTTCTCTCTCTCGGGCCTAAAAAGACATAAAACGCACCTGGCCCCTGTCATTAGGCCCCAAAGTGTGGGCGGTTGCCAAGGAGAGAAGGAAAGTATTTAAGCAATTAGGAGGCTGCCTGGTGATTAATATAGCAGATCATGGCCCAACTCACGACCAACTTTTTTTCTTTCCCAAATTTACATCTGCTCTCGCCCATCTTTCTTTGTCAGTCACCGGGCGAGATAATGATAAAAACTTTCATATCATCGCTCCTTCCTCAGCTAATCCTTTTAGTCCTAATCAAGCTCAAATTACAAGAGTTCGGGTTTTATCAATTTCAAGGCCTTATCAAATTACTTTGATTAATTTTTCCTTATCTCAGCAGTTCAAAACTTTTTTTTTTTTTAGTTCATCACGTAATAGTTTTTGATGGAGCATAATTGATTTAAAAATCAGATTATTATTAAAACAAAAATTTAGAAGTAGATTATTATTCATTTAAAAGTTTATAACCTCTACTAGATATAATAAATATTTTTAATTCAATCTGTTTAATAAAATTATTTATGATAATAATAATAATAATAACATATTAGCTCCTTTATTTCTGTATAAGATATAAAAAAAAAAGAACAGAAAGTTAAATTTTTTTTCAAGGAAAAAATAACCCAATATATAGTGTATACATTATTTCTTCGTATATGACAATCAAGGAATAGGTTTTTAGGCGCTTGAAGAAATATAAGTAATTATGGAATTATGAGATGCAAGTTAACAAATAAATATAGTCTATATCAGTTAGAACTATTCATAGAATATGAGATATCAAAATGTCAAGAGTAGATATATAAATAATAGAATGAAATTATCAATGACACTCATAAATTAAAACAATCTAAATAACCAAATAAAGTATTCATTGTGATCATTGTAAAATTGTACCTTATGATTGATATCTCACGTCAAGTGTGATAATTTGTTGTATATTTTAATTTACTATTTACAATGATCGAACAAATGATTAGGGATTAAATCATATATATTTTAAATTGCCATTAATAATACAATTTATTTCTTAACGTCATAGTTGTTGCTCAGATGAATTTTATTAATTTAATCATACTGCAATAATAAAAAAACAAAAAAACAATCATGTAATATTTGTTTAAAGGGAGGTTAAGGTCATAATCTCTCTTGTTGATCAAGTATGCTGGGAGATAACAGTTTTTTGAGTAGAACCTTTAGGTTTAGTTTCTTACGGTTTTTTATCCCTGGTTAGTTGTATAATTTCTTTAGAGGCTGCACCCTCTTTATCTTTGCTTCTTTATCTTTTTCTCAATTTTTCTTGTTACTGTAACTCTTTTAACGAACAGAATTTAATTTTATTTATACAAATATAGAATCATTTAATCTACTTTATAATCCTAAATATATTAAATTTTGTTTAAATGTGATTCAATTGTATTGAATTATCTAACGGAAAAAAGATAATATTGTACAAAACAATAATCCGTCCAATTAAAACCTATCAGCATCCTTCAGCGTCTTCACCAACCTTCATAAGTAAAAAATTTAAATAATATCTGTACCTCAAAACCAGAGGAGCGCAAGTCCAAATTTTACAATTTTCAGATTATTGCACCATTGTATGTGGATTTCATATCACATTAAGCCATAACTACTCAAGTCCCTTGAAAAATCGCCTTTTCTAATTTCTAAGGGTTGTAAGATCGTAAGTCCTTACCAATGATTGAGCCAGACAAACGTAAGTCCACTTATGCTATTCTCCTGAAAATTTAACCTTGTGTGAACATTTGTTTGTTGGAGCACTATTCAGGAACTTTATTTATATTCCCAAATAAGTTCATTTTAATGTTTTACTGATTCTGTTAAATAATGACTCTTTGAACTAACTTCACAGCTAGTTTACACAGTTAGTTTAACATTGTAAACTCTGTTACAGAATGGCCATATATCGGTCGATTCATTTCTCTTGGATGTACATGTCCCACCACATATTTATCGCTTTTTAACAACAATTTAATTAAAAATAAGAGAGTTTAATTGTCAATTGAAGGGTGTGGTGGATGAAGGGGTTGGTGTCACATTTGAAAAAAAAATACAATCTAGGTCCTTAGATGAAAGATTTATGTAGGGAAGTGTTAGGTAGTAAAATCTGGATATTTCAAAACGACTAGAAGAACATGTATAAAGAAGACGGAGCTGATATGTAACAGTTTCCAGCCAAAGGAAAATAAAAAGAAAAACAAAAACACTTAAAGATAAATGTGTTTTTTACAAAACCTCTTTATCTACAGAAGCCTTCTATTTCAAGCTAAAATATATATATATATATATATACAGTATATATATATATATATTATATATATATATATATAGATGAATAATATGTATATATCAGAGTAAAAAGAAAAAAATATAGTTTTTCTTGCAGTTACTTTTTTGTATTCGTTCATATCCTTACATGCAGCTATTTTACTATCGGCCAGATCGGCTTTCTGTAAATTATTTTTTATAATGTCTATATTTTTAATGATAATAAGAACATGAAAAGTATATTAATATATACATATATTATATGTTTTTTAAAAATATTTTAAAGAACCTTAAACCTGATGAAATAATAGGAGGGAAAAAGAGCACAAAAGGCTATATTTTGTAGTTTTAAAAAAAAGGGAACTGCCATTAATTAAAAACAATGAACATTATTTTTTTCAGAATAACTCCTCAAATTCTATGGTAACAGATAAAGCCTCGCCCGCACTGAATTTCAAAATGTGCAAAGAAAAAAATAACAAAAGCTCCCCACTAACTCAAAAAACATAAAGAGCCCGAACAAAGAGGTCCCGGATCTCCCTAAAAAGGGAAAAGTGTAGGGCCCTTCCTATTGTAAAAACAACTTTGTTACTACTACTTTATTTACCTTATCCGCGAAAACGAACGGTTAGGGCCGGGCATTTGTATACAAACATTCGGCCAATCCTCAGCGCAAGGGGAAGCCCCGGATTATGAAAATAGAACTCAAAAGGCTGATAAATTTATTCAGGGGGAAGGGGGGCGGTGTTTTTAGGGGGCTACAACCAATTAGCCGAGAGAGCCGCCAAACACCAAAGTGCTGTGTAATTTAAATCTGCATAATTTTCCACAAAAGGGCCGCTTCTGAATTCGACCGGGGCAAAGAGCCTTCCCTTCGACATATATCATCCAATCCAATCTATTAGCTCCCCCTCCCTCCCCCCACTCCTTTCATCTCACCGTAAATTTAACGAGGTCCTACGATTTTACTCTAGAATTATTCCTTGTCTGAAAGAAAAAAAAAAGAAGAAAGTATTGGATGGAAATAAATGACCTCTTTTCTGGACCAATGGCTGAATGGAAATTATTTCCACGACTACTGAATGAACTTGAAGCCGTTGTCTAGAGAGTAATTGACAAAATAAATTGATAATTAATTTACAGTTTCACTCTAAAAATAGAATATAAATTTATTGAAAAGGTGACCCCAGCAATGGTGCATAGTAGGATGAATATCGAAAAAAACACGTCATGGGTCAAATTTTAAAGCATTCCCTATGACTTTGCAATGCATTTAACGTTGTTGGAGTATAGTAACTATAGAGCTGTGGAGTATATACTACAGTTACTATAGAAATAATGTTTAAGTGTCAAATACATAGTTCTTCCATTAAAAAAAAAAAATCGGTAAAAAAACTATGTCAAAATTGTCTGTAAGTATGTTGGCAAAATGCGTACTTTGTTAAAAAAATATATAGGAACATTTAGTAGCAGGTATGCTGCTTTATACAAAAAAACAATTCCCTAAAAAATAATTTAATTTATATATGTTCTAAAATATAATAATAAGTCGTATTATGTTTGTAACTCAAAAAAATAAATCTTAAATTCAAATAAATACAATAAAAAAATAAATTTAACATATTTACATATACCTCCACAATTATTAACACATTCTTATGTGAGTTTGAACTTGGGCGTGTTCTCAGGAAGTAAAGGCTTAGGCTTACCCAGGTGACCAGCTTACTGGGTAGCCGAAAATTTTAAAATATACTTTAATTTAAATAATTCTTTCTTATTTGTACTTAAAAATGAATTAATATGACTAAAAAAAAAATAGTTTTGATAAATTCTTGATTATATGGATTCTACTTCTTTTACTGCACCAATGGTTTAGAGAAATTTTAAGGAGAGCAATGGTTCGAAGACAAACAAAGCATTATGATTAGATGGGACTAACTAGCGTTTCAGGGTAAAGGGGAAATAAAAGTTTTAACTAAGGTCAAACTAAGTTGGTTGACGTATTGTTGCCTTTTCCTTTCGGGGCCAGTGTGTTAAATAAGGGATTTGTCAAGTTTCGATGACTGTCAAGGATTTAACATGTCACCGTGAAATAAAGTCTCTCACTTTTGGTAAGTCTAGGAATGAGTGCAGTACGTCAGTTTTCCGCGATGTAACCTAAACTATCCTCTCCAGTACTCCGTTCTCAAACTGTTTGCGTCTCATTGTTCTTGTGTGTGGGATGTTTGCTTACATTGCAGCTTCGTAAAGGAGAACTGTTCTTAGTAATACTTATATATAATTAATTTTAGGCGGTGTGATAGTTTCGGCGACTTCAATAGGTGATTTAGTCTGTGAGACTTTTTTCTCACTGTCTTGAGTTTACGCCTGATAGTGAGAGATGTCTATCTTGAGGGATCCATGAGTACTGTGTATTTCGTTTATTTTTTTGGAAAAAAAAAATATGCATTCATTTTTTTTTTTTTTTTTTTTTTCATGTCCCCTTTTTCTTCTTATTTTAATCATATACAAAGTTTCGCAAATTCTCCTCTTACTGCTTTTTAGCATATTAAAAGGGTCATAGATTGTTTAACATAGTTTTGTTTTTAATACATTAATATAAATAAATAAGTATTTAATATGAGAAAATATATAAGCACTATTTTTGAACTAACAACAGTAGAACATACATAAGAGAACAATATATATGTGTGTGTGTGTGTGTGTGTGTGTGTGTGTGTGTGTGTGTGTGTGTGTGTGTGTGTGTGTGTGTGTGTGTGTGTGTGTGTGTGTCTGTCTGTATGTCTGTGTGTCTGTGTGTGTGTGTTTATGTTTTTAGTTTTTATTTTTTTTTTATTTTATTGTAGCTATTGAGCTACAAAAATGCTTTAGGGGTATATCAACCCTAGTTACTGGAGGGGATTTCGCGATTCCCCCTTTATTTTACAATTTTGCTTCCTCTATCTCTCTGAGTAAATTCTGAAATTCATTTTATACATAATTGGTAAATGTATCAAAAAGTTGGGAGACCCGATTAACGCGGGTTGTAGGAGACTAGGCCGAGACTGCTCGTATGTAAATGTAGGGTTATTAACATGTAAATAGATCTCGTTATTCAGTGCCGGAGCCAAGTAACAAGGACCCGGTGTCGTGTCCCCTCCCCCTGCCAACCCCTCCCCCCCTGCCCATATTTTACTACCCCAAATCCTAGGCTCTCTCCTCAGCTTACCTGTCCACAATATTCCGCAATCTCATCTATTTTTAGCATCCGAGTTATTAGAACTCTCTTTAGTTATTGTCATGTGTAGTTAATACAGCAGTAGTATTAGACAAATTATACGTCAATACAAGTTTTATTTACTCATACCAACAATAACATAACTCCTAAATTATGAAATCTCAAAACATTATCTGAATGAATTGGTTTTTAAGTTTCATGAAGTGGTGCATGTGGATGGAACTAGACCAATATCTTTGTCTACAAGTATCGATTGCCTCACTGTCGATGATCGGAAAGTAAATTTTAGTTCTGTATTTAATTTCTCTATATTCCAAAATAAACAATTAAGTAATAAAAAGAAAAACCACCGTAGCCTAACTGTGTAGTTTTAATTTTATAGCCATGAAATTTAATATATACGGTTTCAGCAAGTATTTGGGTTCTACTAAGACATCCTATCCATCCTATATCCAATCTATGAAATGACAAAAAATAAACTTTACTCTGGGACTTACTGTCCCTATTGTCTGGCCTATTATTTACAAATTAGATGCTTCAGTAATTACAGCATACATTTTTTACTGGAAAAAAAGAATTAAATTAGATTAAAAAAAAAATAAATATATGAAATAATAAATGTATCATATAATACAACCGTATAGATATGAACATATAAAAGAAAGAAAGATTAAAAAAAAAAAAAAAGAAGTAATTCTATGTATTCATTTGATTATTGACATATTTGCGGAAGAGTGATTGTCTAAAAGGTACAGGAATTAATTATTTTTAAAGGAAGTTATGGAAGCTGCTTTACGATTAGAAGTGGGTAGAGAATTCCAGAATGAGGTAGCACGGATGATGAAGGATTTATCAAAGGAAGCGGATTTATGTGAGGGGATATATAGGTTAAAAGGTTAGGATCTAGTGTTTAGGAGGTGGATAGAAGAACGCAGAGTTAATAGATCAAGAATATAGGAAGATTTTTGGGTTTTTAAGCATTGGAATAGGAAAGTACTCAGAAAGTATTGCCGTCGGAATTTAGGAAAGATCCACCCAAGCTCAGAATATCGGCGTAACGAATACCTCCTGGGGATTCCGAATATAAATCTAATGAAACAGTTCATCAGTCTCCTCAGCTTCATCTCGAGATCCAAGCAAGGGAAAATAAGAGAGGACACTAGAAGTCAACGGGTACTCAGGGACAAGGAATCTCGAGATCTATACAGTTGTTTAAGGATTATGATGTATTTTTTGGATTTTTTGGAAATTTGGGTGATACGGTTATTCCAGGATAAGTGATGATCAAAGGTAACTCCTAAATTTGTTTTGGAAAGAGTTTTGGAACTGAATAGGAAGGTAAAAAGGCAATAGATAGGTAGAAAGGGTGTTTAAGATGGTTTTTGGACCGATGAGGATTGCCTTAGTTTTCTTTTGATTCAGATATAACTTATTCTTCACTGCCCAATGGTTGATGTTATCAATGTCTTCCTGAAGTTTGCGAGCCTCGAGTATATCTGTAGGATGGAAAGATAGGTAGATTTGAAGATCGTATGCATCTATATATCTAGCCACCGAATGTCTCCTTCCATATTACACATCCATCTTAGCCTGGATCTGCCTCTTTTTCTTGTTTCTCCTGGCGCTCCAGTCCACATCTTCCTAGGCAGCTTCTATTATTCCCAAATGACCCAGCCATCGCTATGACCTTATCTAAAAAACCATAATGTTCCATATGTTGCTGAATAACCTTAATCCCGATTCAATATCATTTTATAGCAAACTCCATAACCATACAAACCCACTAGTATCTCAATTTGCTTCTTATTCTATTTCCGATAACCTCCTTGATCCTCCTTGTGTTCCACTACATTTTTACGATAGCAGCAGTTAATGTTCCATTCTTTCTAAGTAACAATACCTGTTTCATCATAGAGTTCTTTAAAAACATCATTGCTTCTAATTCGCAATTTGTTGCTCTTTGATTGGACCATATATCTTTTGAAGCACTCTTCTTCTCCATACTAAGGGAGAATTTTAATGTTCTCTTTTGAGAGTCCATATTTCGCAACCATGATTCACAACTGGTCTTACTGCCGATTTAAATATGGTTACTTCGGCTCTTCTCGAGAGGTTTTTACTACGTAGAGCTTTTTCCTTGCCCTAAGTTATTTATGATTGTTATACCTAAAATGAAGTTTAAACATAAACAAGATAACATCATTAACACAAGAATATTAGTAACTTTATAATAATGTAGGCAATTGTTTGATTTTATTTCATTATTTTAAAGAAAAAGTGATTAGCAGTCCTACGATATTTGGCACACGTATTTTATTAATCTTACACTCTCAATATTTAATATATTTAATAGATACTTATTTTGTTTTATATATATATATATATATATATATATATATATATATATATATATATATATATACACATATTATTTATCTTATTTTATTCAGTGCTTGATTGTATGTCAACTTGTAAATTCACATAGCCATGTTTAATATTATTTATTTATATGTTGTATTTTTTTGTTACAGGTGAGTACACATGAGTTCTGCAAGGGACCTTGGATCCGAAATGATAATGGTATTTTTTTAGTATAAATTTTTCCTTTATTGAACATCGATTTATTATCCGATTATTTAAATAAATTTACGTTTAAAATGAAAATAAAAACGGTTTAAATTAGTCCTTTTTGTGACCTATGGGGCATATAGTTGCGAAGATTCATACAGCCTAAATGCGTGGGCACGTAAAATGTACTTTTCAAAAATTTACAAGGTTTGAAGAATGATTATGTTTTACTTTAATACTCGTTTAATGTGCTTTTTAAGCCTTCTGTTTTTGAATGAACCTTTGTCTAAAAAACAATTTATTAAAGATTTTAAGTAGAGAAAATTCTATGGTTGACTGAGAAATGATCAGACATGTAGCCAGGTGTAATTAACACATGCCAAGTTTTTTAGTAATAGAAAAAAAAAATTGGTCACAACGATTTTTTTGTGATTTTTGCCCTGAAGAAGACCTGCACAGCAGGTCGAAACGTCGGCACTTCAAGGTACAGTTTTTTTTTTATTATTAAAACCTTGGATGTGTTAATTATACATGACTACATCCTGACCATTGCTTTACTATAAAGTTTATATAGTTCCTCAAGCTTCATAGACAACAGGTAAATATAAATTAATTTTCACTCAAAGAGTTAACGAAACCGATTATAAAGATATCAATATCACATAATAAATTCCTTTCTTCAGGATCATTTTTTCTATTGTATAAAATATGATTATATAGTTTTATGTATTTTATATTGGAAGATTCCATTTGATATTTTTAGTATAGAAAAAGTAGAATAAATAATTCGATAATTTTATTTATTTAATAAATAAAAAGTATTGATTATAAATAAATTAAAAAACGAAATTCGTTAATTTTAATTTTAAAATAGAAAATATATTCATTCTATCATATACTTTTTTTTTTTTTTAAATATTTATATATCCACGGCTCAAGCACACTTTCTCAGCCTCTATAATCTTTTAACTTTTGCAGCGTGGATGGAGTAGGTCACTGTTAAACTCCGGTATTGTTAAATTCCCATCAAAATAAGTTGTCATTGAAAATTTCTTATTTACATGAGACGAATAGATATAAGAAAAAAATACTTTTAGCAATAAATGTTCTCACTTCTTTTTTTTTTTCCGCATTCTGGCTCAATCTCCAAACCATAGCTTTACATACATATACAATATCCTATACATATTCATTTTAATACATACCCTCTCCGCTAGATCCGCTAGAGAAAAGGCGGTGGGTGACCTCAAGATCTATTGTCAAATTCAGCAATGGATCCAGATAATGACCAGCTTCTCCCCTTATGCTATGAATGTTTGTGGCTTAAGCTCTCTAACTCTGCCTTCTTTAGATCAGGATCCAGGGAGACGAGAAGCTAGGTAGTTCTTAACGTGGATGTGAATATATGTAAATTAAATTGATTATTTTCTTTTCTTCTTCTTCCTATTTATTTATTTTATTTTTTTATTATTACATTAAAATTTCTATATTATTATTGTATATATTTATTAACCTTTTTAATCATAAATTATTGATATGTTGGTCTTCTTGTAAACTATGCAGTATTTTATCCACTCATATCTGCTCATTTTGACAAATCCCTCGGCACTATCAAGTGAAAAAATTTTTCTTTTATTTTCTTTTAATTTTGTTATTTACTTATTTATTTATTTTTTTATGTAAACCCAAAGACTTGTAGTATATAATTTACACTCTATATAAGTTACTGCCTGATATGTACGCAGTCAGACAATAATACCTTTATATTGTTCTTGTATGTTATTCTTAGGGGACAAGGTGTCCCAGAATAAAGATTATTTTTCATTTAAAAAAAAAAAAAAAAAAAAAAAAAAAATAGTTCAAATCAGACCTAATGGTGTGATTTTAATTTTAATAAGTTTTTGATTCACGGAATATAATACTAGGCCAGAATAAGTAGGTAGTTTGTAAGATAACCCGTCTAACTGCCCAAGTTAGATAACTAAACGACGTTATATGCAATAAACTAAAAGTTCCTCGGTTTCATAATCACAATTAACTTAATAATAAATCGGACCTTCTATATGAGGAGTTGAACTTTTCTATTCAAAGTTTGTTAATTAGTTTTCAAGAATACAATCCTGTTCAAAGCATCATATAACCCTGGATATTCCCTGGCAGTGTTGGGAAGTCCCAGGTCGCTGATAACTCGAAAGCAACAGAGTAAGTTATTAATACAGAGAGGTGTAGTGCTGCGGGGAAAGGAGTTAAGGTAACAATGTCAAGTTGGAATGAATATATCACTGTAATTTATCTCGGTTGACATGTATAATGGGATAACTGAAACGTTTCACCCTTTGGGAAATTAATAAGCTCTGCCTACTACCTTCATCGCTTTAGCTAATATGCAATACTCCTGTTAACATGATAGGCTGTTAACTTTCATTTATACGTGTCAAGGGTCCCCCACAGCCCTTTCAGAAAGGCAGGCTAATAGCGAAACTTTTCCCATCTTGCTATGATTATATTTGTATTCCGTGGTGGCTCGGAGAGACGGTTCTCTTATAAATTTCTGCCCTCTGTGCAAATAATTAAACATTCCCAAAAGGTTGAGCCCGCAAAGAGAATACTAATCATATTGGTTGTTGAACTTATGTTTATGCTCCATGTGTTTAGGTAATTGTTTAAACGAAATTTTCACATGTAAGTGAAATGAAAAACTAATTAGACCAGAGAATTTTTTTCTTGACAAGACCATTATAGTCAGCACTGATTTAATTTATTTAATTTAAAAGTAAACTCCGATTGAAAACATTAGAGCATAAATTTGATTTTGATTGTTGGCGTGCAATTGTTTTGGTATCATTTTTTTTTTTTTTTTACATATCCATTCTATTTATTTATTTATATTTATATTTTAAATCTTAATGATCCTTACTTTGTCATAAATAACCTTATCCATAAAGACCATGATGTTCCATACATTGCTGATTTAGCCCAAACCAGATACCTATGCTTTCATAGTGAACTCCATAACCATCCTAATCCACTAGTCTCTTAAATTGCTTCCCATTCTATTCCCGATAACCACCGAGGCGTCTGAAAAAAAGAATGGCCGAGGCCCTCTTATGTAGAATTTTTTTTCTTTCTATTGAAGTGCTACTAGTGAGTGGTTCTTCACATGTTATTGAAAAGTCATTGTAATAATTCCCTCAAATTTACTTATTGTACCTTTACGTATACAGCTGTAAATATCAATAAATAGTTCTTTAAAAAATTCTAATTTTTTATTCGCACATTTTTTATCAAAGATTTTGTGTCATATTTTTGTTAACAGATGATTTTAAGAATTTGAACAAACTATTAGCTGCACTATTGCCTGTGAGAGCTGTTAAAAAATCAGAATCTAATTTAAAACTATTAAGGTGTGGCATTCCTGGAGGATATGTTTTATTTTTATAACATTACCTTTCGTGAAACTTGTTTGTTGAAAAGGTAGGAGTGAGTCAGTCTCGTGTTGCCTATTTCTAGTTATTTTATTTATTCTCATTACAACCTCTTCCTTAAGATTTTTAGGGCTTGTTGTACCCTATTGATATTGATTGATAAATGATATTTTTCTTTATAATTCTCAGTTTGTCCTAGATTTTGATTTTGATCTAGACTTTGATTTTTCTTGGCAGTCTCATGGAATAAATTTCGATCTTCTAAATTTGGCTAACTTCTGTACATCACCTGTTGGATAGACGTAGGACCGTCTATAAGAAGATATAGAAGTATGCAATGATTTAAAATCTAAATAAATTAAATAAAAACCAAATAATTATTATATTTATATAAAAATAGTAAAAGTAGTGAGGAGAAAAAAAAAGTTTTCAATTAAAACCTCTTTATGAACTGTCGATGTCTTCTTCTTCATGACTGGTTGTCACCCATCAATCTCACTAGCCCTGATGAAGAAAAGAAGAAAGAAGGCAGCTCAAAACGTCGGAACAGCATTTATAGTTTTTACTTGGACGCATTATTTATGTTTTGTGACTGTATCCCAGATGATATTGTTCTTATATTTCTTTGAAGTTAATTATCATTTTCTGATTATATTATTTTTAATTGTTAGTGTTAAGATTTATAACACACAACACTTGACAAATCGCACCTGTATTTCAAAAGTGACACAACTAAAAAAAAAAAGAAAAGTAAATCTCTGAAATGATTAATGATTTAATCATTAATTAATGATTTAATCATTTATATTATATATATATATATATATATATATATATATATATATATATATATATATATATATATATATATTTGAATAAGGCCAAGAGTAAATCTCTCAATTCAATAATAGCTAACAAATTCTAAGTAATTCATAAAATAATCATATTCCTTTGACATTATTGTTCCTATGAATTGTTTAATAGATGTACCCTTCCAGGATATGAAGTAATCTACTGGAGCTGTTATTTTTCACTAATATACCTTGTTCCATTCATCGGGATCAAACAACAATCGTTCTAGGCAGTAACCATCTTTCATTTGGAAATATACACGCACCGCCTAAACCATTACTTTCCCCCTCCGATTGGATTTGGTTAAGCTCTGATTGGAAAAAAAAGGAGGTTTTGTGTGCGATATCTATTCACTGGTTGAAAGTTAGCATCGTAAATTCGTTCATTTGTTCCATTCCAGTCCATACTTTGAATCACGCCCGATAGCGAGCAAAAAAAAAAAAAAGACCATTTCGATATCCATTTTTTGTCTCCGTCTAGGTAATTTGTTTTGAGGAATATTAATAAGTCAGCTGTCAATTAATATTTGAAAAAAATATGTACAACACTATAACAGATAATTAGTTAGCATTAGTTTTTTATCTGTGCTTAGTTATTCATTAATTAGTCAAATTGTGTAACTGTCATATTTTTTTTTTGTCTAGTTTGGTTATAAATGCACGAACGTATTTGTATTTATTCTTTATTTATAGATTATTCACTTTTTATTGTCGATTGTTTCTTTCGTGCAATTATTATATTTAGTTAATAATACCAATAAAACAAGATAGGAATAAAAGAAGCCTGTCAATAAACGCGAAGATTAGACACTACAATATTGTTGTCAAACCGGTGATAATGTACGGAATGGAAACCGCTTCCCTTCCCAACTTAAGAAAAATGTTAGGGATAGAAAGAAGAATGTAAGGCCCAAAGATGACACAAGAATATACAAAGAAATGAATAATTTGGAAACGGAAATAAGAATAAGAAGATTAAGATTCTATGAGAATATGGTGAGGATGCACCCAAAGAAATTAAATAAAGAAATCTTCAATAAAATGGGAGGATACAGGAGTGCTGGGGGGTATATCAAACAGATGGTGGAAAAAACTGAGAAATTGAAAATAACAAACCAAGACTGTTCCCATAGGGATGACAATACAAAGACTAGAAGTCCTTATGGGAAAGAGAGATGCGAGAAAGGGAATAGCGTGGACAGAGGGAAAAAAAAAAAAAAAAAAAAAAAAAAAGATACGAGAGTCAGTTGTATTGAAACCCTTTTTTGATTTTTAGTGTTGGCACCCACCATTCTACTGATATAAGTTTTTTTTCTGGTGGTCTAGGTAATAGTAGCCAATAGTTGAAGAGGATCAAATTCACAAATTTTAGTTTTCTTTGAACATAAGCAGCAAAATACGAAAACTTTTTTTTTTCTTTTTAAACAATGCTCCTTGCATTGAAACTGCAAATGTTGTTCTATGAACCTGTGTTAAGAAGATAATTTGTATTTTTCAGCAAGTTTGTGTTTTCTTAAAGCGTTTTGTTATTGAAGAAAAAGTAAACTTTATAAATTTCAGCGACAGACTTTGAGACCGATTCACAGATGGTCGTTAGATTCAATCATTTTATTTTCAGATATTCCGCAAAATGAAATGTGAAAAGATGCTTACGTTAAGGGAAGAAAATTTTAGAAAACAAACTACTATATAGAAGATTTAACAAAAAAAAAAAAAAAAAAAAAAATCGGATCGAACTTACACGACTTTCTTCCTTGTTGGCTTAGAATGTATGATTGTGAGCATTGAAAATTATTATCTATCGTTTTAAGTAAAAATTAAAAAAAAAAAATGTATTGTTTAAAAATATATAAAAGGACGTATTGTCAATTTAAATTAACTCTTTATCTGAAAGCAATTAGAAGATGATTAGATGATTCAATGAAAACACGCTAGTTAATTCCAATGTGTATTCAGTAAATGAGCTTTATTTGAAAACTGAAACTACACGGAAAAAGTTTAAATTCGTATAGTGGTTTACATTTTAAAAGTTAAATATTCAAATATCATTAGAGAGCATATAAACATTTCTGATCAGTAGACACTGCTTCGTTATCATAAAATATATATAAACTTATCATCTAAATTTATTATAATCGTATTTGTTTATTTATCATTGTTATGTAGGTGCCGCACAGCTTAACAAATGGCCAATCTAGGAGGAAAGACGGTATATTCAAAATTATTGTAGTGTATTTGGTATAAAGGGAACAACAGTACGTCTATAACACAACATTACATTTAGACTTACGCATACCCATGGTACAAGATTACATCCAGACTCTATACAAAAGATTTCACGACAAACTCTACGTACATATCAACAACTTAATACAAACAATGCCTTTGAGAAAAATGCCAAAGAAGGCTATATAAAAAGAGTGGATTGAGAGATCTACGCGGTTATAGTTAATTAAATATCATATTGGGAGTAGGTACAGCAGGGTCCTGACCTACCTCATGGTCTGGCATGCCAGTTATCCTTCATATTGTCATTACATCAGCTTGTTTTGTTAGGATAAGTAACAAGCGTGGATTTGAAAATTAAAGAGAAAAAAAAATATAAATTATCTGTGTAGCAAAGTGATTATGTTTTGAATTTTTTAAGTTTTAATAACTGGTGGATGTTTATCATTCGAAACTAGTTTTCAGACAAAAAAAATCCAGTAGAAGTGGCAAATAAGATTGAGAGGAAGACCAAGGCTGAGATGGCTGGATGACGTTCAAGATGGCCTGCGAAGACTGGGAGTAAATGGTTGGAGAAGGAAGGCGGAAGATAAACAGGAATACGTGCGTACGTACTGAAGCCTAGGTCCGACTAGGGCTGTAGCGCTCAAAAATAATAATAATAAAAAAAATGTATTGATCCTTCTCAACTATTATGAGTACCTCAAGTGATTAATCATTTTAGTTTTGTTTTTGTTACTTTTTATGTAATATGTGAGAGGATCCATTGGAAAACAACTATATTTCAATATGGGAAACTAAGGTCATTTCCGAAAGAACAAAGCCTTCCGAGATTCTCTGCGGGATCTTGATAATGAAATAACTTTAAGATAACAAGGAGCAGTGATCAATTACTCAGAGATGGTATCTAGTTTCAGTTTTGCCAGTTCATTAGCGCTCTTTCAGCTTTATCAGTTATTCCTCCCCCCCTTCTTTCGCATTAATGTTCCCTCCCGATGGATGTTCCGTTCCAGGAAAGGGAGAACGGAGCGATATGGTGCTATCCGATTTAAATATTGTCAGAATAATGAAAGAATAAAAAAAATGAGAAAAGAAAAAACAGATAAGGGAAAAATGTGCAGTTATCCGTAAAGGGCTGATATAAAGTTTAATTACATGTGAAAAAAAAAGTTAGACCTTTTTAAAAGAGACGGCCCAGCGAAGGGTGGAGATTAGGTTTATCGGTCGGAGGGTGTAAATCAAACTGGCGGCGAAATGCTGACTGGGAACACACCCGCTTTGAATCTCTTTATCCGCTATTCCTTTCCCGCCCCTGGCTAAAGTTATATCTATCATTACAAAGTTGCATTGTCCCACGAATCGATAGGGTTCCATTTAGAAATGCCGTTAGAATATGAACATCAAATTTTTTTAAACAAATTAATATTAACAATATCAATATTTGTCCTTGTAAATTATTTATATTAAAACACACAATGATATGCGCTTAGAAAAAATAACAGAAAGAGATATGCATAGAGAAAAAAAAAATCTAGGAATTATTGAATAGTATACAAGAATTTACTAAGGAAGCTTAGTAAATTTTCAAGCTTATTACAATTAATTTATTGAGAAGATGATATGTAAAATAAGAACTCCCAGGACAACAGTAAGTTTTTGGAATCTTCTTCCTGTATATGCTCAAAGTTTTCAATATGCCGACGACATTGTATTCATTGCTGCTAGACCATAAAGATTACAATTAGTTGCAAATGGATATATCTGAGAGTTGAGGAATGAAAATAAGTCCAACAAAAATCAAACTATGCAAATTAGGAATGAGCATCTACAGCATAGAGCTTCTGCGATTAGGAGGAACTAGAAGCTGTTGACAGATATGACAATCTGGGAACAAAAATAAGAAGACAAGAAAGAAGAGTTGATAACGAAAAAGTGTTTTTAATCAAATTGACACCCTGATTGGTAGAATAGAATGAAGCAGAGATGTAAAACTGAGGTTATTCAAGACAATGTTCCTTCCAGTTCTACTATAAATCCGGACGTTGGACCATTTCTTATGCCAGTAGTCGAAATGAGGTTCCTTAGGAGAGGAAAGCAAGGCGAGTTGTGGACATATTGAGAGTATCCAAGAAACTCTGCGAGTAAGACCTTTTCTTCTCTTCCTTCAAGAGGGTCAGCTGAAATGGTAATGGCATGTATGCAGGATGATAGCCAAAGAATAGTTAGGCGGTTGATGGAAGCAAGGAGATATTAAAAGAAAAAGAAAAAGGGTAGATGAAGAAATTGAAAAACAACAAAGGTTTGACCGTAAAATATGTAATTGAGTCCTAAATAATAGAGGCACATACTTTTTTTTTTTTTTTTATAATTTCTCCTATAACCGATATATTTGTACGTCTAATAATCTTTTTTACAATATCTGCACGATAAAATCATGGTTCTGTTAATGATGAGAATTATTATTCAGACTAATTTTCACAAAAAAATAATTAGAAAGAAATAGAAGAATTAACAAATTCTAATTGTAATATGTACGGTAAGACATTCAATAATTTTGTGAAATCTCATTTTTTATAACGTATCGATAGAGAAATCTATAGCAGAAAAAAAGATGAATGTATTTTTGGAGCAATATTTTTGTTCCTTTGAACTTTTGTCCTAGGATCTGTTTTCTAAATTTCATTAAATACTTTCTAATAATCCAAATCCACTATTATTCGTAGGTTAAAAAGGCAGTGGCCTCAAGATCTATCGTAAATTCAACATGGAGTCCTGGCAATGGCTAGCAGTGGCTAAACTATAGCACTCTGAGCCTCCGCTGGTTTTTTTTTTTTTTTTTTTTTTTTTTTTTTTTTTTTTTTTTTTTTTTTTTTTTTTTTTTTTTTTTTTTTTTTTTTTTTTTTTTTTTTTTTTTTAGAAAATAGCTGGGGACCTTTTTTGGATCTTCCTTGTCCCTCCATAAGTAGAGGAACAGGTCTGATTGGGGGATCTTTAGGGTGGGCGTATGTTGTAAATTAAGTATGCTAGTATTTTTTTTTTCACTATATATATTATAACGTATGAGGGTCTTTAATTATTTATAATTTTCTTCACTTCATTTTTTGTATAATATATTATGACGTTCTTTATTTATTAATTTTTTCTCTTCTGTTCATTTATTTCTTATGGTGCATATTGCGTGGATGAATCTATATAATCATCAATATTACTTATGGCTCTCTTTGAAGAAGATTATTATATTGTCTCAATCAAAAATTATTAAAAAATAAATTTTATGGTAGATATATAAAATACATTAATGGAATATAAATTGCAGAAGCTATAACAAAGACAAACTAGAAAGAAAATTCTCGCTGAATAAAAACCCGAAATAGAGCAAAAATATCAAAGTTCTACAATGTAATATCGAAATATTCCTCCTGATGAGTTGAGTGATAAAGTTGGTGAAGGAGAAACTTGTGCAGTCCCTGGGGATCGAACCCGAATTCCGGTAGTTCTTTTCTCATAAGGGATTTACCCCAGCGAGCAATAAATAGCGGCGGCCTTCCTCGACAAATGACACTTCTTCATGAGTTTCTTCTAGAGGATACACCTCGTCTCAAGTACAAGTGTTCTAACTTCTTAGGGCAGTCTTCTTCAAAAACACAACCTTGTATTTTTTGTTTTTTCATTTCCATAGCATTAATTCCAGTCCACATTTATAATCCACTTTTTCAATTTGTAATTTTAATGGTTGATTTATTTATACCAGAATCCTCCATAGCGAAAACAGTTAGGGAACCGAGGTTGGCGGCTTTTAGGGATAATCGGCGTTAAACCGTTGTCCACGAAGCCTTTGTTGTTCAAAGCCGATCAGAATGTATTATCTCCGTCCCGTGAACAATATCCAATAGTGAACAATATACAGGCAGTTCTGTGATTGCTGGCTCTATCACCTCTTTCAATTGTAAACTATTCAAAATTCTAGTACACGGACCATTTATAGTAAAAATATTATTACTTCAAAACCTTAGGACTAATTGGATTGTCAAAGGCAAATTTTTAGAGGTCAAACCATATATTTGGGACCAATTTAGTATATTTCAGTATAAAGAAATGTGTATTTATTGATTGCCACTAATATTGTAAATGTTTGCTTACACACCATTAGAATGTATAATGAAATTAATGAATGAAAAATAAAATTTATTCTGGGACAGACTGTCCCCTAAGAATAATAAAAGTGCACAATAAAAGGTACAATTGCCTGGCTGAGATTAGTTGCAAATCAGCACATCAGTATTACAGATTAAATTATGAGAAAAAAAAAGAAGTGAGAAGAAAAAAAAAAATAAAAAATTAAAGTTGAGTAAAAAAAGTAAATAAAATAAAAAACAATCAACAGTAAAAATTTGAACACACTTATGTACATTTACATATTATTTACATTTTTGTGGAAGATTAAAGATCGAGGAGATGGATAAATAAAATATTTTTAAAAGAAGTTAAGGAAGAAGCTTTGCGAATATGGATAGGTAAGGAATCCCAAAAAGAGGTAGCACGGATGACGAAGGATTTCTCAAAGGAGGCAGTTCTACGTGAGGGGGTATATATGTTGAAAGGTTGGAATCTTGTATTCAGGTGGTGAATGGTGGAACGCAGAGTAAGTAGGTTTAGAATATAAGAAGGTTTATTGGTTTTTAATGACTGGAATAGGAAAGTGTCGAGGAAGTATTGCCGTCGAAAATCGGGTAAAAGCCACCCTAGCTCATTGTACCGGCAAGATACTCGAGACCGTCTGTCGATCCCAAAGATGAATCTTATGAAGCAATTCATTAGTCTCCTTAGTCTCATCTCTAGCTCAACATACAGCCCCCCATACACCAAGCACCTGTAATCAAAGTGGGGAAAAATGAGAAAGGATACCAGAAGTTGGCGGGTACTTCGGGGAAAGGATTCACGATATCTTTGGAGCTGTTTGAGGATCATGATGGATTTTCTGGTAATTTGGGAAATGTGGTTATTCCAGGATAAGTGTTGATCAAAGGAGATCCCGAGGATGTATTCTACGAAATATATGTCTTAATAGCAAACAATATATTGAAAATAATGCTATGAAGTCTAGTTTGATTTTTTTTCTAATCAAACTCTAATGTATCAACTCACTATGTATCCATACTCTTAACATTTTGCAAATTTACACAGTCACATATTTCAAAATAATAAGTATTTTTACAGCGCACTACTCCTTGACCTTTAGATATACAAATAAACATACTAGTTATTTTCATATTATTATATTTTTTTATTATACATACATATTAGTCCCTTTAATTTATTTTTTTGCTAACTGGGTTTTTCTAATTTTTCCTACTGTTTAGAGATCAAACTTTAAATTGTAAAACTTATTCATTATTAAATAAAACTGTATTTTTCATTTAGAGGATGTATGCTGGAAAATGTATACTCAAATTTTTAATTGGGAATATTATTATATTATATTAATTGATTGTTGAAACTAAAACTAAAAAAAAAAAAAGATATTTTTAATTAATATTATAACCACATTGGCAAGGCATTAATGATATAATTATCCTCATGAACAATACCATCATGTTCTGGAATATTTGGAGGATGAAATATCATTTGGACATTGCCGGATCCTGAGTGAAGAGGAAAGGGACCCCTAGGAATGAACGACCTACTTGTTCAGGTATGCTTTTGACACCGCTCTCTCTCCCAGTTATTTCGCTGGAAACTCATGGAGCAAGTATGTAATATTAAACCCAGAGCCATTCTCCAGGATCACTGGATTGCATAATCGAGTCAAAGACTTCGTAACCCTAGAATGATTTATATCATTTAAACAAAGAACTATTATTAAACATTTAACATGCTAATAAAACAAATCTATAATTATGAATAATAGTTTACATTAAAATAACTCGTATTATATATATATATATATATATATATATATATATATATATATATATATATATATATATATATATATATATATATATATATATATATATATATGTATATATATAAACAGGGTGTTCAATATTCGATGGCCACCCCTTTTTTTATCCACAGTTTTTTTAAATTTTGAACTCTTAGGGTATTAACTTTGTCAAATAAAGTTTCTTTTCAGGTTATAGTCTGCTCTCCAACCTTCTCCAGTTCTTCTTCAGTGACCCTAACTTTGGAATTTCCAATGGGATATGGTATTTTTACGACCGATTTCAGTACAAAATCAAATTTTGAATCGATTTTATACCAGTAAATTTATTTATCCGGAGCACCGTTTTGTCCCAATTAGCAAAAAATTATTTTGAGAAAATAAGCAATTTAAAACGAGTATTGAATGAATAAATGAATGAAAAATTACTGTTTATTGGAAAAAAAATTTTTTTTTCAATTAATGTAGATTTTGGCTCCTAATGTAGCCAGTCCCCTAATGTAACCCAGTCCCCAGAAGTACTTAATTTCGTATTTTTGTTCAATGTTTATTTTATTTTTGCTATGTCAGTTTTAGATTGTTTATTTTCTTGAAAAGATTTTTCGCGATTTGGAGCGAAACGGTGCCCCGGATAAAAAAATCATCAGTATAAAATCGAATCAAAATTTTATTTTCTATCGAAATTCGTCTCCGAGGCAAATCGCAAAAAATCATCTTCAGAAAATAAGCCTCTTGAATACTAACAGAAAAACAATAAACGAAAATAGAAAAAAAAACTGTAAATAAATTTGTAACTTGAATACTGTTTCTGAGGTGAACAGATGGATAATAAATTGATTTAAATCTCTTAAAGTAGGCTTTTCATCAGGCAAAAGAATTGTTTATTCTGGAAATGTTTACAACGTGATCTACACCGCAAATCAATTAATGAAGTCATTTTTTGAATGATGGATTGGAAATATTCGCGTGATGTATTCTTGCGTGAAGTTACACAGCCCTCCAGCGACCCGCAACACCAGTGCGGCATGAGGGCAGTGTATAACCTCGAAGAAGAATTCAAATTATTTCTGATATAAGATAATTATTTTTGGTTGATAAATATATATTTCTGTATATAAAATATTTTATGTATATAAAATATATTCTGTAATATATTTCTGATATAAAATATTTTATTTATTTATTTAGTAGTTGAGTAATATTATTTAGTAGGTCACTTCTACTCCACAGATAACTTAAAATCGCTGTTAATTGTTGAAAATGATAATTTACAAGACAATTGCAATGTGTAATGTTTCACCTAAAAACAAATACTTTGAACCATTGAGATATTGTGTTATCAAGAAGAGGAAATAGATTCGAAACTAAAGAAAACTAAAAATCAAAAGAAAAATAATTTAAAAATTTTAGTCCGGATTCACTAATTTTTCTCCTCTAATTACTGAGCCAATGTGTGAAGCTGGATAAATGTGTATCAAACCTGTTGTTCCCCAACTTATGGAGGAACAAGCCAGGTCCGAAGAGATCGCAGCACTGCTCTTTCAGCTGTATCACTAATGTAATACTCCAGTGGAGACTGAGTACAGTAACTCAAGGCATGAGTAAAGAAGCTCGCCATTGCCAAGACTCCATTTTGAATTTGTAACTGATATTTTAATCTACATTGATAATTTTCTAGAAATGTGGAACTGAAATAGAGATCGCGCTAGGTATTAATGATTAAATTGAATGAAATTTCGAAAATTGTAATCATATATATTTTAGAAGATAAATTGAGGTACATGTAATGGTTTGTTGAGGGCATATTAAGGGGCGTTGGATATAGTTCTCCAGAATTTGGATTCGAAGGATTGGATACATTTAATGTTCGAATATTTCGCTCTCTATCTACTGGTAGTTGGGTTTTCTTACATGTAAAAGACATTGTAGACTGAATCTTCTTTCACCTGCGTGGCGGTCGTGGGTCTTGTTGGACCCAAAGAATGGCTTTTTGATTCAAAGTAATGTTCACACTTTATTTTGGGGTGTATCCTTCTAAGTATTCCTCAATTAAGTCTTTCTTCAAGGTATAGTTCTTTTATAAAACTCTATACAAATGCGTAATTGTAATTACGCAATTTATAAAAAAAAACAAAAAAAAAAAACACGGTTGGGTCTATTAAGACGGACGGACAGTAGATATATTCTAGTAGTACATATCTGCATAGCTATCGATAGCCTTATAAGACACACAAATTGCTCAAATTGTCTTATAAGACACATCTATTGCTCGGGTAATGAAAATAAATATTTAATCGAGTGTGACATATGCAAACAATGTATGTGCAATAAACATTCAACAGCAACAAAAAAAAATGCGAATGTGTAACTAATGAAGATGTAAAATAGGACAATAAAAATGTAATTTTTAGAATATTTTTATAATGATGAATTTATAAAACGTAAATTAAATTTAAGCGTTGAAATAAAAATATAATTTCTTAGACCTCACCTACCAATTTATTTAATCAATGAACCTTACAAAAGAAAAAATTATCAGTTTGGTGGTTTTAAATTATTAATAATATTCGGTCAATAAATGACCTGCCTACCGCCATATATTTCTTCAGTTCTTATATTTTAAGTCTAGTATGTGGATTCGATGTGAATCCTTTGTCTATGATAGAATCGAGATATTGCACTATATTAGATCTGGTTAATGGAATATTAATGGATAGGACTTTTGGGCTGGAACTACGACCTAGAATAAATGTCGTGTGTGTGCATAAGAATTCCTTAACACATAGTGTTTTCTAGACATAATGTGTTTGATATTCATTTTTTTTAAATGAATTAAAGTTAAAATGTTTCCCTCAATACAAATTTATTTTTTATCCTTATGGTCTTAATCAAGATTCTGTATTTTAAAAAGACGAATAAAAAGGAAAATTTTTCAGTTATTATTCTTTCATTCTCTAGCTCTATCCCCTTATTATTCTACTCTTGATTAAATGAATTTATTCTAAATTGGAAGACTAGGCTAACGAAGCCGCCGGCCGCCGGTGATGCGTATTAATTTCCTTATCTCTTCCCCGGGCTAAGCTAAAAGAAATCGCTTTATACACGACTAAACTTAATTGGAATTTAATCTGAGGATTTGGCTACTAAAACGTAATTGCTATTTCTACCTTTTAACCAAAATCTATTGTTTAATTTTCTCACGAATAAATAACACCACCAACTCTGTTAAAAAAAAAGAAGTAAAAAACACAGATTATCCTAGTAATTATAAGGCATTACTTTTTTATTATATCTTTCCTGAACTTCATTTAACCTCAATACCTGACAGCATTTTCCCTTCTACGTCTCGTATTCTAATTTATGTTTCAGTTCATTTTCATGTTGCACTAAATGAATCGCTTCATGCAAAAATTGATTCCTCGAATACCATGTTGCAGAAAATATAAACTGACAAGTCTCTCAAAATTGAAAATAATCATACGTCGTTTTCCGTTTATATTACCTTTTATGAGAAACATCAAAAAGTAATTTAAATTTGAATCTTCTTAGCAAAGTTATTTTCAAGAAAAAAATTAGTTTTTTTTTTAAGTCCCTTTTTTTTATGATTCTGAAAAAAAACAACCTAATTATGCTTGAATTTGTTAATAAAATTTGGATAATCAAATAATAAGAATTCTACAATATTAAATGTCATCAGATCATCCCTGAGTAACTGCAGTGGCCTCGAGACTTTGCAGCCACTATTTTTCGATATCAAAATCTGTATGTAAATGTTAAGAGTAAGTACCGCTGAGTGCTGACCTTATGAATGACATAAAAGTAGTCTTGCATAACATGATCACATCTGCTTATGGCGTGGGTTTTAATTAAAAAAAAAAAGAAGCAAAATAAAATAAACAGTTACAATGTCCAGGTACTTATATCCATGAATTTCTATCCGATAAGCAGCTTGATGGAATAAATCTTATCTGGCTCAAAGCCTTCTTTACCTGAGTTGTTTTTTTAGTTCTCCACACTTGTTAGTATAGGAAATGTCTTAACGTATTTTAGGATTTCGGTTGAATATTAGTTCTAGATTCTAGAACTAAGTATATGAGAGTTGCCGTCCGTTCATGTAAAAGAAGAGCTTAGTTACCAAATAAAGTCCTGTTTTGCATGAATTGAAGAGCTATTAAACGATTTTATATTATAATAGATGCCTGTAAAAGGTCTGTTCCTGCAGAAATAGTTGAAAATACTCTCCAAAATTCCAAGAGAGCCATTTTCTAATTTTCACTTAGTTTTGTCTCTAGGACACTTTTTCACGAAGCGATTCAAATATATTTCCCTCATCTTCACATAAAATTACATTTAGTGTAGAATTTGAAATCCATCGTATAGAAGTGTTTGTTTTTTTTAGCAACGGAACAAGAAAATTGCTATTTCTTAAAAAAAACAAAACAATGAAATTCAGAATAGGACAATTTATATGGGAGATCTCCTATGACTGGTTGTAAATATCCCATTAGAGATATGTTATTAGCATAAAAAAAGAAAAAAAAAGTGACTACATTGCATGAATGAGACTATTAAAGAAAATTATTAAACATATATATTAGAGAAAGTATAAACCATAAAAAGATACATATATAATATCACAAGATATTTTAAGTATTAACATATTTATTTTTATAGGCCACATTTACAACCGTAGTAAAAAAAAGCAGATTACTGACTCTTCTAATGTAATAACTTTTTACTAGTTTCATGGTCATCCCGATTTTATTAGGAAGATATTACATCAGCAAAAGCTAGTAAACTATTGCTATAAAATATACCTATTTGTTTTTGCAAAATTTACTTCGGCCAATAGATTTCAAGAGATCGAAAACGCATGTGGGCAACAATAATTAACAGAAATATATAAATCAGATCTTTTTTGTGAGAAGCATCAGACAGGAAAGCAGCAAGGACGTGGTTATCACACATCTCGGACACTGGAGATTGACCCAGGATTGCCAGATGGTGAGGGGAGATCCCCTTCCATGTCAATTCTGGAAAATTAATCTCAGATGAGCGCATCGTCGGGGAGTTTTCTCAATACAGAAGAAAACTGCTGAAAATATGGTATATCTCGTCATCTGTTATCTTGCTCGATTGACAGTGAAAATGAGATAAGTAATGTCACATAATTTATTTAAAATATTGCATTATTAATTTTGTTTCTTCTGTGTTGCAGTTAGATAAAAAATGAGTCAATCAGTCAGATTTTTATTTATTATATCTTTATATTTACAACTGTATTTAATATATGCGTCTAGCAAACGTATAGGAAAATGAATACAATAACATGTCAATAGCTTGTAAAGAAACTACCAACTAGTAGCACGTCGATAAAACTTCTACATTAAAAGGTCCAAGGGCCATCTTTTTTGTAGACACCTCAGAGGGTTATATGGAATCGAGTAGGAAGCAAGTTGAGGGACTAAATGATTCAAGAGGGTATGGAGCTTATTATCATGAAAGGATTCGGTTAGGATCGATTTTGCAACATATTTAACATTCAGATCGTATACATGTCGAAATATAGACATCATGGTAGGTATTACATATTAATATTGGTTCTTGTAGGAACTTATTTATATATTTATAAAGTAAACTGTATAAAATGTAGCAACAAATTTGAAAGGGTCAGCACACAGGAAAAATTATTCATTTTTGTTTAGATAAGGAATTTATCATAACATATTTTACCAATAACGCAAAACAACTCCTACTTTCCATATATATAGATAAACAGTTTTAATCACTTTTTTTATCAATTATGTATAGTGTTACATTTCTAAATAGGAAGGCTTCACAAGAGTAACAAGGTGAAAAATACCAAGCTAGTGGATAAAGGAGTTGGGAAAATGCTATAGCCTTGTAAAGAGAATGTCTCAGGTTGAAAAGTAATCCTTCAGAGCTCGCCGCTGTGAAAATGGAGACTCCAGTAAGTCCTCAATGATGACCCTCCGCCTTATTACAAAGTGCCAGATCCCCTTTCAATACTAAAAGCACCTTTTCCAACCTTTTGTATATTTTGTTCTACCAAGCCCCTTCGGGTATCTGTATCATGATACTCTTTTGGAGTACTGTCGGATACTAAGCGTATACTTCTCCAGGATATTCTATTTCAGGCAATGGAACTCCTGAAAGCACAATATTCCAATAATTTAAACAATGGCGTGGTTTCTTAAACTATTAATTTGAAATATAATAATACTATGGCTCAAAAATTCGAAATCCACAAAAGTTGACTACGGATGATGACATCGTGTCGTCATGGCTAGTCCCATTTGATGGGTAGAACAATTACCACAAAGTGCATGTCTGAAAATACAAGGAGGTTGAAAAGGATATGGATAAAAAAAAAAGTTTAAAAATATCATATAAAAGAATTTGATTAAATTATAGTTTAGGAAAGTCCATTTCTCCATGACTGGGAAAAACAATAGATCATGGGTATGATTATCTATAATCTAATGATTTTCTCAATTCACATTTTGGATCAAAGTAGTTACATTAATAATTAAATTCAATAATCAATCAGTGAATATTTGAAATAAACAAATATGAGAGAAACTAGCGGTTTCAAATGTAAATGTTTTTATCAAACCAATATAGCTTCTAAACGGTAAGTCCTGGTGACAAATAAGTGTCTGGGCTTTTTTGAAACACTCTAGCTCTGTTAGCGTTCCTCGGATAGAGAATTTGACGACAGTTATCAGGTCAAAAATTTAATGGAAAATTTTTTTTTTTGTTTTACAACATTAGTTGCTAAGACCTCTCGTTTAAGAGCCATGTTAGTTTGAACGGAAAAAGTATCGTTGTAACGTTTTTTATTTACCCTAAAAAATATAACCTTTTGACACTGTCTAGCTCCGTAGGTGTTCCTCGGATTGAATATTTGGTGACAGTTTTCGATCATAATTTTAATGGAAAATATTGTTTGTTATGTAACATTTATCACTAAGACCATCTCAGGAGGAATATTGGTTTGAATGAAAAAAGTCAGGTTTGAGATTGCTACTTTCTCTTAACTTTATTATTTCGAGTAATGATTAATTGTTAATTTGATTCATTATTAATTGAAGTAATTGGATCCCTTTAATTCTTTTTTTTTTCGTATATAGATTTATTGAAATTTACATCTGTACAAAATAAAATAATAACATGTTAAAACTTGAAAAGAACTACTCATCAGTAGCACTTTATTAAAAATTCTATTGTAGAAGGTCTCTAGGGCATCTTCCTTTCAGACGTCTCGGAGGATTATCAGGAATGGAGTGGGAAGCAAGTTGAGAAACTAACGGATTTGAGTGATTATAGAGCTTACTATGAAGGAATACGTATCTGGTGTTGGCTAAATCAGCAACATATGGAACATTAAGATCTTTATGGATATGTTTATTGGTGACAAAGTGAGGAGCATTGAGGATTCTTCGAAGGATTTTGGATTGGATACGAGATGAATTGGATGGTTTAGTGGAGCCACAAAGCTCAACCCCGTACATCCAAACAGGTCCAATCACTGTCATGCATGTGAGTCTTTTGTAATTAATTGGGAGCTTTGATCGTTTGTCTAGTAAATGTGGAAGTAGTCTGTAACGACGGGCAGTTTCTTGTCGTTTTAGTCTTGCCCTTTAATTCTAAAATGTAAATTGGGAAAATCAGTAGATTATATATAGACACATGATCTATTGTTGTTTCTAGGCAGGGATAAATTAAGTTGTTTTTTTATTATTTATTATTTACAAAAAATTATTTTCGAATAGAAAATAAAAAAATGGTATTTAACCATATCGAATTTATTTCTCCTCCGAAATTGACAATCGCCACAACCAGATAAGCGATGAATCAGTTTGTTATAATTAATTACGGTTATGTAATTGAAGTTGGGCAATTACAAAGGCGATGTAAATCTGGACCGGCTAGGTAAGGAGTGATAGCGGAAAGTTTGGACCATTACGGGTTCAAAGTATTCAAGTTATGCGGCGGGCGTAAAGTTATTACACTAAGTGCCCATGACAATCCCGGACTGAAGTAACATTCCAGGGGACAAGTTGCTACTCAGTACTCAGCCCTTACTGCCGCCGCGGAATGGCCGCATGCTCTGGTGCTTGCCAGGTCTTACTGTCCCCTAGTACCTCCACAAAAGGTGCAATAAACGTCGAACATTGTCTTTAGGAGGGAAAGTTTTCCGTTACGTCGAACGTTATGGTCAGCCTGTTTCCATAGGTGGATGCGCATAGGTGTTACCATACAGCATTTAGTAAGCGTGTCACGTTCAAAAAATCTTTCAATTGTCAATATATAACATCTGTCTCTAACATCACACAATGTTTGTTTTATTTTTTTTATTCCTGTTCACTATACCATACATACAACAAACAGGAAAACTTGCTGTTTTAAAAGCGACCAATTCCATTCTACATACTAACAAATCAACTCCAGTCTTTACAATTTTCACAGATAACAAAATACATTGACTGCATAAGAAATCGAAAATCACAAGACCCACTAACTTACAATATGAGGAAAAATTTATTAACTTTAATCGAAGAAAAAACAAAGGTTAAGTCGACTTGGACCAAGGGTCATTCTGGCATTTGTGGTAACGAAGAAGCCGATGCCTTAGTAAAATCAGCATCAAAAAATAATTGTTTATCTTTCAAACATTCTTTGATATTACTAACTCTCATTAATAAATGGAATATATCTTATATCTTATATAGTTTGCTAACTATCTACCTACTTAGTCAAAAATTGTTATTGCATTGCTGGATTCAGACTCAGATTTAGCCCTTGCATAATTAAGATTCCATTTAATATAAATTTCACTTTCTATGAATATATAACATTGGGTACTTCTATTGTACATACAAATCTAATCATTGTACCAACAGATTTTTAAAATTTTATTTTATACCAATACTTCTCTGTTATTCTTAAGGGACTTTGTCCCAGAATAAAATTAGTTTTTTATTCTATTATATCTTGGCATCAATCAACAAAGGACCAACCTTAATATAAATTTATCTCTACATTACATTGACAAACTCAAAAGCACACATTACAAACTAACACAATTCCTTACTGAACATGGACAGAGTAAACATTATTTCAAACTCTTTCACCTCACTCAACCCGAAACTTGTTTCTGCGACCGAAAAACGAAACAAACATTTAATCACATGCTATACGATTGTCCTCAATTTGAAAATGAGAGCTACAGTTTGATCCTAAAATGTGAAAAATAGCCACCCCAAAAGAGTGAAATATACAATCACAAAACAGAGTTCAAGCAATTTGTCACAAACATTGACATTCAGTTGCTAGAACCGAAGGAAAATGAAAGGATTAAGAACAATAAGATTTGAAAAGAATCCACCAGTTAATCTTGTTTATTTTTCATATGTATTTATTATTATCAAGTTACTTTCTATTAAATATGATATTTCATTTGTATATCATTATTACTACTGTAGCTTTCAGATTTTTACTGTAGCTTTCAGATTCTTCAACATATACTAAATAAACGTTTAAATCTTCCAATTATTTACGAAAGACTCATTTCTAGGCAGTAATCATACCTATTTGGACATACGGAGTTGACCTTTAGAGCTCTATAAAACCATCATATTCTTTTTGTACCTTATGCTTGCAATCTAAAATTCTCCGAAAAATCCTCAATGCTCGTTACATTGCCCTAAGCAGAACTTATTGATAAAGATCATAATGTACTTTATGTTGCTGATACTTTATGGCTAATGTACTTTATGGCTCAAACCAGATACCTATCCCATCATATTAAACTCTATAAACATTCAAATCTACTAATATCTCAACTTGCATCCTATACTATTCCAAAATACCCTCCGAGGTGTATGAAACAATATTATTTAATTAAATCATATATTATTATTTTTAATTATTTAAAAAATACTTTTTAGAGAAAAAAACAAAACCGACAAGATTAAACCTACATACACAAACTTAACTAAAAAAAAAAAAAAATTAATTGCTTTAAAAAAAAAAAACATTAAATGAAAATCAACGAAATTATCGATACTTATATACCTATTGACAATTTATGACCTGTTATCTTTGGAGTCGGTGCCAGCCAAGAAGGGCAGTGATAAAACAGTGGGATGATCTTTACGATTATAATTTCTTTTCAAATTCTGTTTGTTTTGGTTGGCACCGACTCCAAAAATAACTGATCATAAATTGTGAATAGGTATATAAGTATCCATAATTTCATTGATTTTCATTTAATGGTTTTTGTTTTAAAGCAATTCAAAAAATTTTTTTTTTAGTTAAGTTTGTGTATGTAGGTTTAATCTTGAAGTCGGTTTTGTTTTTTTCTCTAAAAATTGTTTTTATTTTTCACTTTTCAGTGGTGAGTGTATTTTTGTTTATACAGTCAATTCTCGATCTTCAAGCTACCCTGAAAAATAGTTCGAGTTACTGAACAAAGACTTATCGAGTTTATCATTCCACTTACCTTCATGTAATTGGGAAAATTGAACACAAAATGGGAGTTGAAATCATTAGGTATATTTTTCATTAAGGGTATGTGTTTGTTGTTTGTACATACATATAAAATCATTGATACAGAAAATTAAATACCTGGTACCAATTTAACATATAACTTTCAACTGAATTGCGCTTGTTTCTGAGGGTGCCTAAAAGTAGACCTCCTGCCTTCCACCAGTGGCGGTTCTTTAGAACGGTTGAAAGAGAACTACTCGGAATTCGGAATTCACTAGCAACAAACGCCCAACTTCTTTCTCCTTTCTGCACTTTGCAAATCAATTTTAACTTTTCGTTAATTGAAAGAATTTTCAATAGCCACTGTAAAACCACTCGAGTGAATAACTAATAATAAGTGACTGGTGTAACTATGAACTGAAAAGACAAACAATGACAGAAAACAGGAAACAAATTACACATGAAATTCTTTTAATTTGAGTTCAAGTTATAGAGGCGATGACTTCTAATAGTTCGTTTTATAGAGGTGGTCCTAGAAGTTCTCTCTTTTGAACCCTATTTTCAGTTCTACTTATTTTCGGCACAATGTTTCACGTTCCTTGTCTGAAATCGTCTCTGATTTTTCGTAAAAAGTGCTGCGTTGATTTCAAAATATTTTTTATGGGACAACCTCTGAAGTATGCCCTACCAGTCTAAAAAAGAATCATCAAAATTGATTAAGAATTGACGGAGGTTCTCCACTCATCTGTATTTTTTTTTTTTTTTTTTTTTTTTTGTATATTACGCGATTACTTCGTCAATTCTAAATCAATCTTTATGATTTTTTTATAGATCGGTAGGGCCTACTTCAGAGGTGGTCCCATAAAAAATATTTTGAAATCAATGCAGCAATGTTTAAGAAAAATCAAAAAAACATTCAATAAAATCACTTATTAACTGTTTTTTTTTTTTTTTTTTTTTGTTTTTTAAAGTGCTGCGTTGATTTCAAAATATTTTTTATAGGACCACCTCTAAAGTATGCCCTACCGATCTAAAAAAGAATCATCAAAATTGATTCAGAATTGACGGAGTAATCGCGTAACATACACACACAAAAAAAAAATACAGACGAGTTGAGAACCTCCTCTTTTTTGAAATCGCTTGAAAAAAAGACTCCTTATGTGCAATGAAAATTTTCACTGTCATGCAAATGAGTCTTTTGCTGAAAGCTTTGAATATTTTTTAAGTAAATGTTGGAGGAATCTATAACGACTGCTCCTCTTTTTTTGTTATTAAATGTGAAATCCGATTATAAATTTTGTCAAGATTTTGTCTTATGTGATAGATTTGTTTGACAGGAAGTACTTTTACATCAAGTCCTAGTTTGCACTGAAGTTTTATTCTTGAAGTCCTTATACCACTTTCTTTTGACACATCTGAGAGGATTATTTTTGTTGGATTATTGCAAGTTGAGAAACTAGTAGGTTTAAGAGGGTTACGAGTTTTTTGAAGGATGGGTATCAGAATTAGGTGAAATCAGCAATAAGACTTGCAAACTATACAAAAAATCAAATTTTTTCGAAAACAATTTTATCTTTAGGCTTCAATTATAGCTGTTCTTTCACATTTGTTTCCGAAATAAAAGCATTTTCATTTGACTTTACAAAAAGAGGAGGTTTGGCTTTGACAGGTACGAATTTGTTTTTATTTTAATCCTTTCCACGTAAACGTTTGATAAAATCATGTTTCGAAACATAAAAAAAAAAAAAAAAAAAAAAAAAAAAAAAGGATATTTTAAAACCATTGCTAGTTCTTGTCTAATTTGAATTAAATTAGTTTACAGTTCATCTGTAAATATGATGAAAATTTTGGACAGTCAAGCCTTTTTTGGCTCAAAAATAATTATAACAATTATTATGAGAATATAATTATTAAATCTAAGGAGAAAAAGATGATCAGGGATGCAGTCAAAGAGGAACACCATGTCTAAGAAGAAATTCTTTAATACGTGCCAACGTTTCGACCTGCCTGGCAGGCTTCTTCAGGGCAATAATGAACAAAATACTAGATGTGAGAAAAAAAACCAGATCCGTTTCTTTTCTTTTATCACCTTCTACATTATTTCCCTCGTTCTTTCCCATATATCCATTTTTTTATTTACATTACATTTTCTTCTGTCCTTCTTTCTTGTTCATTTATTATACTTTTATCAATTACTGTAATTTTTATTTTATTTATTTATTTTCCCCTCATCATTCTTGTCTTGGCTGCTTTGTATTATTACTTATTTATGTATTTGATCTTTTCTAGGCGTTTTTTTTTTTTTTTTTTTTTTTTTTTTTTTTTTTTATCCATGTTATTCTATATTCCATTTGTCATCTATTTATCGGTCTGTTATTTTTGTTACATCGAGTATTTTGTTCATTATAGCCCTGTAAAAGCCTGCAAGGCAGTTTGAAACGTTGGCACATATTAAAGAATTTCTTCTTAGACGTGGTGTTCCTCTTTGACTGCATCCCTGATCATCTTCCTCTCCTTTCATCATAACTATCAACTATACTTTTATCATTAAATCTAAGGCTTTTATTAAATATTAAATTTGGTTAGTTCCGATGAACTCAGAAGAAAATATTTTCGTATATCAGTTTAATTGCTTCTTGCTTAACTATACGGCAAAGCTTAATTCTATCAAAATCATGCACCTTGGTTATTGATAAAAATTAATATCTCCAATATTTGTAATGATTTTTTTTTTTTATAATGATTTGTCAGAATTGAGCCAACAAATAAATCTAGAAATAATTCATTACATTTTGCTGTTGTACGTGTCAATGATAGACTTGATACAAGGGTTGATTTCAGCATAACATCGAACATCCATCTGTGGACTAGGAGCTTCCAATTACAAATGCTTTGGGTATTTAAGTTCTGAATAGCTTTTAAATCCCAGTTCCGATATCAAAAACATTTTATCTTAATCGTTTTAGAATAAATATTTTTATTTCACGAAGTCTGAAAGCCGCTCGCACTATCAATGAAGTATTTCCTTAGATAATAAATGTAGAAAATTATAATTATAACTACGTTTTTTTATTTTCATGTTATGATTGTATGGAAATATTTATCTGCCTCACTGGAGATCAATATGGGATATAAATGGTTACAAATCCTATCGTACATGTACAATAAAAATAAATAATTAATTACAATTAATTCAAAAATAATTATAATAGAAAAAATATATAATATGTATAAAAAATATACATTCATCCTGGGGTTCTTCGAACCAAGTCTCACTAAAATTAAAATTTAATTTAGATCAGAGTATGGCTTGATCGGGACGACAATTTATTGTTTTATCATGATCTATAGTTTACTAATTTTTATTTATTTTTTTTTTTTTGAAGATTTAGTTACTTTTATAGTTTTAGAAATGCTTCTTTTTTTTTATTACGTATTCTTTTTTTTTTTTTTTTTTTATCTGAGAGTAAAATATAAGAAATTGATATTTGATTAACACATACTGATATATGTTTTATTATTAGGTCCATACTATTAACTCAATGTATTACTAGCTTTAATAATTATAAAATATGTGAGTAAATCATAATTTTAAAATACATTTTTCAAAAAATATTGTATTTTTTTTTTTTTTATACAAGCAGTACACCATCAGTTAGTGTGCTGTAATTTATAACAATAAATGTATAATATTATTATTGAGGAATATGTGTTAAATTATAAAAGATTATGAGGGTATTATGTTTATGATCTTATGTTTGAAGAACTAAGATCTTAAATGCTTGACTTTTCAATGAAGTCATTTCTTCTTTCTCGTTCTAGTGACCAATAATTATTTTTATAGTTTATTTAATGTAAAAGTTCCTCCAAAAATGTTTTTAAAAAGGATGGAACTGTCCTTGTATTGGTTTTAACCTTCTACCGGTCGCTCCATTGTATTTTTTGGAAAATTCTTCCATAATCTAAAGAACTGGTTCTTAAATAATAATTAAGTCTTCAACTGTTCAGTCAAAGTTAAATTGACAATAGAAATTTTGGTTTCGATTTTTTTTTTTTAATAATCTTGAGTCGACTAAAGAATGCATTATTGAACATTCTTTTTGTCCCAACTTAGCCGTTCCTAGAAGTCTTCTGCCTTATTAATTTTCCAACCTGAAGGTCTTTTAACAAAGCGAAGGCTTATTTAAATTATTCAGTATGCCAATTAATTAATCCACTAAGTTAACTTAATAATAATTATTTATGAAAAAAAAATCATATTTTAGTTATATTAATAAAGAGTTAATTGAAATATAAATTGATTTATTAATTTATTTGCTGAAATCAAAACTGTATAGCATAACATCAAGTTAATAACCTTGTTAAAAAATTAATTAGATGTAAAAATAGTTTTCCTATATCTGAATATTCTGGGTCTTAGAGTATAAGAAGAAGAAAAAATATATTATTAAACGTAGGATTAATTACGTTTTTTTTCTGTATGATTTCGTTTTAATTTATGATATCGTTTTTATGAATAAATTCGTCAGTCAGAAGTCTTGATTGAATATATTGAGTGTATAATATTACAGGAAGTGGAAAAATTACCGTATTTTCAAATCCAAGGATCACAAGATTTTTAAATCCATATACAATTACAATCGAATCTCACTAATCCGAACTAATGTTTGCTTGGTGTTGGTGAAAAATTCGGACCATAGAGGTTACGGAAAAACAAACACGAAATTAGAATAAACGTTGTTTTTAATGAATTTAATATATAAAATATAAAAGTAATACATATTTCAATATTTAACAAATCCAAATATAGACTTAAATACATACGAACATTTGTATTGAAAAAAAAAAATGCATTGTTAGAATTAAACGTTTTTAAAGTTTTATTAAAAAAGCTTGATTTAGTCGTTTGCTTTGATTTATTTGGTTATATGTATCTATATTTTAAATTCATTTGAAAGCTTGAAAGCAGCCAATAAATAGATTTTTAAAAAATGAACAAGTAAATTTGTAATATAAAAAACAAATTCTGTTTACTCGGCAGTTTGGATTACAGTTGTGTTCGGATAACCTATTTTAGGATTAATTAAAATTAATAATAATATTAATTTTATTATTTTTTATATTAATTATTAAATTAATAATTAAGTTTAATTAATTTAAGGAACCATATGGTGATAACATCGATAAAAATCTAAAATAATTTTGCTCTTAATTAAATACTGTTTTCTTACGAAAAATAGCTAATTTTAGAGCAAATTTGTTTATCTGAAAACCTAATAAAGCGTAAGAAAGTTGTAGAGGAAGTGCGTGCGCGTTCATCGCGAAGACCATGTTTGACCAACCTTCCACTTCAAAGGCCAGTAATATGGAAGGCATTCTAGAGAATGAAAGTGCTCAAGGCGGAGAATGGCAACAGGTAATAAATCGAAAAAGAAATCAAGAATATGACCGAGATCCTAGAAAAAATAAAAAGACTTCCCCAGTAACAACAACTAAAAACAAATTTGAAATACTGATTACCCAATCTGAAGCTGAACCACAGTCAACAATACAGAAGACTCCGACAGCAAGACCACCACCTATATTTGTGAATGGAATTGAAAACGTACCAGCTTTGGTAGGTTTTCTTGAAAAGATTTTTGGACCTGCTTCATTCAACCTGAAAACAAATTTAAAAAATATTTCGATATACCCAAACACACCCAATGGGTATAGAACTATAATCAGTGCCCTGCGGAAAGAAAGTGCCGACTTCCACAGTTTCCAGTTACCTGAGGATAGATGCCCACGGGTGGTTATCAAAGGTTTACATAACTCAATCCCACATAATTGTATAATAGAAGAATTAAAAAACAAAGGCTGTGACGTAGTCAATGTTACAAATGTTCTGTTTCGATTTAAAACGCCATTGCCTATGTTTTTTGTAGATGTTACAAAGCAATCATTTAACGAACATATCTTTGATATAAAACGAATTTATTACACAGCGGTTACTATTGAAGAACCGCGTAAAAAAAAGAACAATACCACAATGTATCCGATGCCAACAGTATGGTCACACAAAGACCTACTGTAACCATCCACCAAAATGTGTCCGTTGTGGACAAAATCACGAGAGTGGCAGTTTCCAAAAAACACGGGAAACGCCTGCAACCTGTGCAAACTGTGAAGGAGCGCACCCTGCCAACTACAGGGGTTGCCAAACTCTCAAAGATTTAAGAAATCTGAAAAAAACCTAAAATCTTCAGGCCTGTGTCAGTTCAGCAACCAGACCCACCTTCATTACAAGAGTACCCACCTCTACCGCAGTATTCTGAACCAGCTCAACGAGGACAAGTTAAGTTACTAAAGTTGCATGAACCCTCAAGCTATCCACAATCATCAGCTAGGGGACATCAGCAATGTACGGATCATTCAGATATGAAGCGAAGAACTACTCGGCAGGTGCTTCCTCCTGAAAATATGCCACATCAAATGGTATCTCTACTATGTGGGTTGCATGACCTTATTCTACCTCTTTTAAGCCTTCTGCAACAGATTTCTGATGTAAAACAAGCCTTATTTCCATCATATGCACCCTAATTCTTTAACTGTGGGTTCCTTGTCCATTCTTCTATGGAACACTAACAGACTTCCTCAACATAAAAATAAACTTGACATATACCTACATGAGAAACGAACGGACGTTGCCCTGATAACCGAAACACACCTTACTTCCCGACATAAAATTCACATTCCTGGCTACACTATTTACCGAACGGACCATCCAGATAACACTGCTCACGGAGGCACAGCCATCGTCATCAAATCTTAGCTTCGACACAATTCAATACATACACCACATACACCCCACACACAGGCCACTGCAATCACACTTTACACAAAACAACACTATAACACTGGCAGCTGTGTATTGTCCCCCCAGGTTTGCCATTTCATCTCACATGTTCAATAGTTTCTTCGAGAAACTGGGAAAATGTTTTGTCGCTGGTGGAGACAAGCCATATAATAATGCCAAACACCAAGCTTGGGGCTCCCGTTTGTGTACTCCGAGAGGTAGAAATTTAAGATCTGTTCTCCATAAACCTTCGTTAGACACTATATCCCCAAATACTCCAACTTGTTGGCCCACATCGAGACAGAAAACCCCTGACTTACTTGATTTTTTCATCACTAAAGGACTTCGCACCATACCTTACACAATAAGTAGCAGTTCCGATCTCTGCTCTGATCATTCCCTGGTTCATTTGACACTTCTTGATGAACCTATAAAAAAAGAGAAAAGATTATTCCTAAACCAAGGCGTTATGGATTGGGATAGCTATCAATCCAAGTTAAATTCGAAACTGCTGATACCAATGCAACTAAAAACCGAAGAAGAAATTGAAGAAGCAGTTGATGTATTTACCAAAGCTGTACAGGAATCTGCATGGGCCTCATCCGTTCCTAGAATGAACAAAAGAGGTTCTCTACCGAGTTACCCACAGTACATCAGGGACCTGATCACAGCAAAGAGAAGGGCGCGAAAGGTATGGCAAACAGACAGACTTCCTTCAGACAGACGAACATTCAATAAATTGAATAACGAACTGAAAAGACAAATTATGAAAATCAAACAGACCAAATACGATTACTACTTATCCAATATCACGACAGACGACGGAAGCTTATGGAGGCACACTAAAAAACTTTTAAAGCATCACGAGGTGATAGCGCCTCTCAGAAAAGAAGATGGGTCCTGGGTGGTGTCGAATAAAGAAAAGTCTGAACTCTTTGCTGAACATTTGTCGACTGTTTTTACACCACATACAGACTACCAAGACAATGAACATGACAATTACCTACAAGAAACTCTAGAAGCTCCCCTTCAATTGACATTACCACCACTGTCTTTCACTCCTTCTGATGTATCAGTAATAGTAATCAGTAAGCTATCACCAAAAAAAGCTCCAGGATTTGACTTAATCACCGCTGACCTTCTCCAGAAAATGCCCAAAAAAGCTATAGTCTTTCTAACTACACTTTACAACGCAATTCTCATGACTACAAAATCCCCAGTTCAATGGAAATATTCTTATATTACCATGATACATAAACCAAACAAAAACACCGATTCACACTCTTCCTACCGACCAATTAGCCTACTTCCTTTGTGTTCTAAAGTTTTTGAAAAATTATTTTACCGACGAATACTAGACATACTGACAGATAAACAAGTACTGCCTACACATCAATTTGGATTCCGTTCATTTCACTCAACAGTTCATCAAGTACACCGTGTAACGGATTTCATATCAATCTCACTCGAGAAAAGACTATATGCTACTGGGGCATTTCTAGATGTAGCTCAAGCATTTGACAGAGTTTGGCATGACGGACTTCTTTTTAAATTGAAAAATCTTCTTCCTTTTACCTATTATCTGATCCTTCAATCTTTTCTCTCTGATAGATTTTTTTCTGTCCGACAAGGTTCAGAAATCTCCTCTATGTATGCAGTAAAAGCCGGAGTACCACAGGAGTCAATACTAGCTCCACTGTTATATATTCTTTACACTCACGATATGCCACTTAGCCCTCAAACATTGACAGCAACATACGCTGATGACACAGCAATATTAACTAGACATGAAGACCCCCCAATTGCATCATTAACTCTTCAACACCACTTAACAATACTACAAGACTGGTTCAAACAATGGAAAATAAAACTAAACTACACCAAATCACAGCACATAACCTTTACACTCAGACAAGACTCTTGTTCACCTGTCTTCATCGACAATCAACCCATACCACAAACAAACGAAATTCATTATTTAGGACTTACATTTGATAGAAGAATGACCTGGGGCCCACACGTAAAACAAAAACGTCTCAGTCAAACCAAGAGATTAAAACTTCTGTATCCAATGCTTCATAAACGGTCGACATTAAAACTCCGACAACGACTGAATACATCACTTACTTACTTAAACCCATATGGACATACGCCACACAAATATATGGGACTGCACAAAATACACACCTTCAAAAAATACAAATATTCCAATCAAAATTACTCAGACTAATCACGAAATCACCTTGGTACGTTTCAAACCACACACTTCACACTGATTTAGAAATACCCACAGTAAAGGAACATATACATGACCTTTATAGACGGTTTCATGACTGACTTCATGGACATAACAACATACTCATTAATGACATGGTCACGACTGACATACCTGGAAATACTCTCAGAAGGCTTAAAAGAAGCTGGATGAGAGATTTGCTCAAATAAATCTCTTTAACCCATGCCAGGAGGAGGTACTATTGAGTGCTAGTCTCCCACACACATACAAGGCCTGTAGTATTCAATTTCACATCACATTCACTGATTGTTACCCTAATAACAGGTGTGAATTAAAATCTGAAAGAGAAAAAAAAAAAAGTTTAATTATCGACATTGGGATGTATCGATAGTGCATTAGCTCGAAACTATTTATTGCAAAAATAACATTACGGTTTCTTATAAAATTGTCGTTATTTTAAGGTATTTTAGAAAAAATGTTGTTAAGATCCTAAACACCTGTCTGGATTGTGAGCAGGTGTTGGAATTGGAGAGTTTTAGATGAGCCAATGGTAGCAGCATGTCTGATTTCGAGAGGGAGGGAATTCCAGAGGATGGTGTAACGGGCAAGAAAGGATTGTTGGAATGATGCGGTACATCATGTGGACTGGATACAAGAGTAAATACATTCAGGTTCACCAGAATCTCAACTTGCTTCTTACTCTATTCCAAATATTCCTCCGAGTCTGAAAAGAAGATGGCCTTAGGATCTTCTAATATGAAACGTTTATTGAAGTGCTAACAATACTTCAGAAACAATTGACATGTCATTGCGAAGATTACCTTCACATTTACTAGATGTATTTTCATTTTGATGTATACAGCTGTAAATTTCAGTAAGTAGCTAAATAAATAATTGAACAATGTTCAATAGTTAGAGTAATACAATGAAATATGTTTTGAATGTTTAACACAATTATTTGCTTAAAAAAATGTTATCAAAAAGAACCGACTATTGTAGTTTTTTAGAGTGGCCAAACAAACTTATTAAATACTGAAGCTTACTGTTCAAAAGAAATAAATTCAAATAAACCCCTCAACCTTCTCCTGACATAACTACTAAAGTATAAAAGAATCAAAACTATCCGTCTTTAAAAAAAACAAAAAAAAGCTGACAAGCTTATGCCCCATGGATAATCTAAAAACGAAAACGAATTCTGTATAACTTAGCGGAAAAGTTTGAAGGAGATGAAGCCGAATCGGATTAAATTACAAAAAGTTGCTTTCTTTTCACTGGATAAGTTTATAAAGCAGCTTTGAAAGAATACGTTGAATAAGTTGTTCTACCAGTCTGGCTGTTTTTGACATGTTTAAAATAAAACGCGACAACATAATATAATATAATTTTAGCTTTTGTTATGAAGTAGGGTCCTTAAATACTTTGAACATCTATTCGGATAAATTACTTGATATATTCTATGTTCAGTAACCATAAAATACTCAAAAAAATAATTTACAACTACAGTGGAACTCCGTTATATCGACCTATTTGGGACTTGGGGTGAGGTCGGTTCTATAAGCAGGTCGGATTAAACGGAATCTGTCACACTGATGAATTAGACTTACATATGTTCAGAGGTGAATGAAAAATAAAAATTAGAATACAAAACCTCAATTTATTTAGTACAAATGAAACAGAAAAACTTAATTTTTAAGTACATACATACGTATGTACACAAAATATGTATAATGAAAAAAAAAACACAAACATTACGATGACTAATACATAATTGATTTGATTTCTTGGCAAAACCATAACCAAACCGCTTCATTCATTACCTCCTTTGCAGGGTTTTAGTCTTTCTTTATTTTTTTGGGTCATCTGAAAACGCACTAAATGAAATAATTTGATCCCGATTTTTTCCAGTCCTTTATAGTAGTAACGCCTACTCCTAAAGATCTAGCTACTTTGACAAGATTTCCTTTTTTTAGATATCGTAACACTTTGTCTGATATTAACATTGTGGAAGTTAAGATCAAACTGTTTTTTTCACACAAACAAGAGAGAACAGTGAATCATCTTTCTAGGAAAATATTTACATATTACCTATCGAAAACACGAGGTTCCGTTCCGGAAACAATGTATCTTTATTTTCTCAGAAATAGTCGGCTTATGTGATTAGAGATGTTTCAAAAGCTCGAATTATTGAGAGGGGTTTTAGCGCAAAAAAGGGTCGGTTTATGCGAAGAGTCTGTTTATTGGGGGTCGATATAACGGAGTTTCATTGTATATAAGATATGAACATTAAATCTGAGAAATATGACTACAATAGCTTGTGAAGCATGTACTCATTGACAGCTCTAAAAATTCTACATTAATAGGTTCCTAGACCATTTTCTTTTCATATGTTTCGGAGAGCGGTAGCATATTAATGGATTCGATTGGGTATGGAGCTTGTAACAGGAGAATAGGTATCTGGTTTGGATCAAATTAGCAACATATATGACATTAAGATAAATGTAAATTAAATTATTTGCAATAAAATAAGGGAAGTTGAAGATTTTTCAGAGGATTTTGGATTATAAGAACTAGTTACGAGAGAGAAGTTCGGTGGAGCCCCAAAGCTGAACTTCAATAATTTGTGTATAGTATTAGTAATAAAGTTGATATAAATATGTTTGATAGAAATATGTATATAAATATATAGTTAGAGGCAGTCATTTTCATTCTACTTCTCTATTCAATGCATATTTTCTTTTACTTTTCTATAGTTTTAAATATTAAGTGTTATATAAGAACTAAAATTTTCAATAGGGATTTCTAACTGTTTTATAAGAGAAAAAATTAGTTTGGTAAAGAGGATTAGTAAAATAATTCCAGCATTACAAGAGGATAGCAAAACGTTTTAAAAGTCCAGATACGACCAAATAAAAACATGTGGAATCAAAGCTAAAGTGACTTCATCATGAGTTCATTCAAATGAGAGGATACCAAACAAAATATTAGATTTTATTTTGAAATGTTAAAATTATGATTTATCAAATTTCACGAAAATAAAATTTACAAAAATAAGAACAGTATTATGTAATAATTTTTTCTAATATCCATTTATTAATATAAGTGTTATTCAACTTGAAATGTTTTTCTTAATTATGGGTGTATATATCTCTATAATTGACTAATAAATTTCGGAGACGGGTGATAAAAATCATAGTATACCATGGTGTAAGTATATAAATTATATATATATATATATATATATATATATATATGTATGAATAATTTCTTGACTGTTACTATTAAATATTTAATGAGGTTCTTGAGGTTCAGTCAATATATAAAACAACTATTTTGGTGACGTTACGAGACTGTATTGTTCTCATAATCATGCCCTGCAGTGAAAAAACAGGTTACAATAAAATTATATAAGTTACATTGGTTATTTAAAAACATAAAGTTAGCTACAATATAAATACATGCTTCAGAATATATACTACATATAATTACAAAATATGGATGAGTATAAAACTAGATCTGCTATTGGTATCTACTACTAAATATAACAATACCAGTGTACTAAAATAAAAAAAAGGATGGGGATTTCCAAAATACTGGTATTCCCAGGGCAGGTAGAAAGGGATTTCCGTATTTCTCTGTAGTAAGTGGATAAATGGTGCTTTGTTTATGTTGGTTATTATTATAAATGCATATTATTAATCTGAATGTATTAAATTGGAATAACATGTGTTGAGATTTAGGACGTCTGAATTTTTGTTTATTGCGCGTGTTTTAAAATTTTTTTATGGTTATCATTTCTTTGATATTTCGTTTAAAATTATTTCATATTAAATTAAAATTATATCATTGTGAATAACTTCGAAGATTCTGTTGAAGATTGGATATAAATATATAGGGAGGAATTGACAAATGTTTATTTGATTAAATCATTAGATCCACTTATTATGTCTCTTCAAATTTTATCCAAAGTAGATCAATAGTTAGTTTAGTAATGATGTAGTATATTATAGTAGAAAAGTAAAATTAGGTGAGAATTCTATTAGTAGAATAAATAATTGTATAATTAAAAGTCGTTTTTAACTTATCAGATTTAGAAGATAACTGAAAATCTTTTTATAAATTACATTAAATAAAAACTTAATTACGTTAGCACAATGTCGAAAAACATTTCTCCTGATAACTTAGTCGCTTGTACCTACTCGGGAAGTTGAATAAGCTTGTTTGAAACTGTCTGACTTGTACTTTTCCGGGACTGATTCATATGGCACTGCAAAGAGTTCTCGACAAGGAAATTGTTTTACTGGCGAAACTTATTTAAGATTGAAGGAGTTTTCTCCACGTTTTATTCCCTTTTGCTCTTTGTTCTTGTCTTAACAGCTTAATTAATTAAAGAAAACTAACTTGTGTATCTAAATACATGTTCATGTTAAAATTACTTGTTAATCTATATACTCATTCTGAACATATAAATAGAAATGGACACTTACTCTAATTTTTTTGAGGAAGATTGAAACACCAGTCTTTATTATGCCTATGTTTATAGTAAAGCCATTTTTCATTTCAAAAATTAATTAAATGGGCAGGAGTATTGTTTCTTCTAATTTACCAAGAAACTCTACAAATGTTTATTTTCTAATTACTTTAATATATCTTAATTATAACCAATAATCATTTGTCTTTAAACAGCCATTTAGTTTTCCTGCAGCCTTCGTAATTATCTTTTCTACGAAATTAGTTAGATTCAAAAATTTAGTGGGATTCGAGGAAACCTTAGTAGTTAAGCTTTCATGTTTATAGTAGATTTAGTAATTCTGAGAGAATAATAATTAAATGAGACAATTAAGCAATTAAAATCTTGGGAAATCATAGAGAAGCCGTTTTTCATTCCTCTCGTAATAACTATTGATTAACCAAATAAAAAAAAGGCCCAACAAAGTCAATTGATATTGACCAAAGAGATCAGAGGCAGCTAAACAACTTCATAGTCAGAAAATGAAGGAAACATGGGCTAGGGGGAGGCCTTTCAAAAACCTGACCAATCCCAACTCACTTAGCTGAAAATGATTTTGGTTAATACACGTTGTCCATAGTTGGCTTATTCATTGAAGAAAAAAAATGATAATGAGATACAACAATTGAAATGTAAATAAATGAACGTAGTAGGGACAAACGGAGAAGCTTAATCTGATTGTTAAAGTAGACGGCCTTTATTTCACTATTTATTAGAATATTTATTAGACTAATTAAGGCCTAAAATTTGAACCTATTTTCAGTTTTTTAATAAATTATTCGATCAGGTTGTAACAATGAAAATGTATATTTATACAAGAAAAAGTAGTTATAAGTTGAGAAGAGAAATGATCCTTTGCCAGAAAAGTTCCAATTTCCGCAGCCTAAGAGGAATCATAGTTATAAATGGAGCAAGATAGGGATTTCTTCAGAGGATAAAAAAAGGTTTCACTAAATTTGGAAATTAAGTTTAGGTACTTTGTATGATTTCGAGAACAAGATATATGGAGAGGCTAATTGTAGATGTTTCCTTTTCACTTAACCGTAAATTCAGTAAAAACTGATATTTAGTACCTGCTAATATTTAACAGCAATGAATCAGTTCGATTTCTAGAGCCTGATACGGTTCACAAATGATTAGTGTCGGCATTGATGATGGTCCTATGTTTTTCATTTCTTTCTCTTTAACAACAAAAACATCGAAGGGATATTAATTGGGAAATATATCAGAGAGAGGGGTTTTTGTAATGTCACCGATCCGTTGCTGTTGCGTGAGATAAGGCAGATAGAGGAAGAGACTTGTAAAATATATGAGCTCGTCCATTTTTACGGCAATTTGTGGATTGATCGGCCTGAATCCAATTAAATGACGAGAATTTCCACTCATGTAAAAACAGTTTCACGCCACCACAAAACAAAACAATCATTATAATTTGCCTTTATTATTTTTTTTTCTTTAAATTAAGTTTTTTTCGGTTTAAATCCTTAAAAGAATTTTCTAAACAAAAAAATATAGATAGATAGTTTAGCTTTATAGAATATTTAGTGAAAGCACAAATCAATTTAGCTAAATAATAACTAAATCCGTAAAATTCATAATTTATTTTAAATTAACATTATATAGCATTTTATAGATATAAAATAACTTAAAATAAGATTTTGCAGATCTTATATTCCTCATGTCTTCTTTTGTTTCTCCAAAGAGATTTAAGCTATAACAAATTCTAGCTTGAGTGTGAAACGTCTTTAGATTTATTCGCAGAACCACCAAAAAATCAAATATCTACTGACACAGGAGAGACTATAACCAGCGACGGTCAGTACTGGCCGTTCTGAAACCCTCGTCCTAGCACGCTTTGCGTTGTGTTGTGTCGTCTAGATGTAGAGTGATCTATTAGATGCTTACTAGGTGTTTTCTTTTACTAGAAACATTACTAGATTTGTTGTTGAATATACAAGGTATAAATAAATTAAGAAAACAATTTACGATTAAATTTTATTTACTTTTTATTATAGCTTATATTATTCTGAAAAACAAAAAAAAAAAAAAAAAAAAAAACAACTAAAAGTAGAATTTATGTATATAAACCAAATTGGTTTTTGTTTTTCAATCTATAAAGTTATATTCATAAATTTATAAACATTAAGGCTTGTTGAAAGTTTAAAGCAATATATTTTTATTCGAGAGCCTTTCTTGACGTATAACATACTTTTGACTGAGTCTGGCATGAAGGACGGTTTAGAAACTCCGGAATTTTGTTATTTCCAACATCTTCATACTTCTCTATTATGCGTTATTTCAATGAGGGAACATCTAATGCAAGTCACAATTTTGCCGATTCATCTCTCTTTACTCTGTCTGTGTTCATCAAGGAAGTATGCCATTTCCCTTTCTCTACACGTTGTATACAGCCGGTATCCCAACTCATCCTAGCACCGTCCTCACCACGTACGCTGATGACACTTTTATGTTTTCAGTAAATAATGATTCCTTCATTTCGTTATAAACATCACAATCTCGTATTACGAACCTGCAAGAATAGTGTACAAATTGGAGCATTAAAGAAATTCAAACAGAACTGATTAATATAACTTTTACCCTATTATTTTACACTCCAACATATGATAGACAGATGTTCAATACATCCAATAAATTACAAAAACGCATTTATATTACAGTAATTATACCTTTTTGGACGAGTTCTTCTGAACCTTCCAATTCTTCTTTCCAATTCTGAAATCCTCAATGCTCCTTATTATGTCACAAATAAACTTATCCATAAAGATCGTAATTTTTGATATATTATATGATTTAGCCCATACCAGATTCCAATCCTTTCATAGTTGACTCCGTGGTTTTAAGTGGGTACTCAAATCCACTTAAGTTTTTTCAGATTCGATTCTGGATAAACTTCTGCTCCTCTGAAAAGTAGATGGTCAAGAGACCTCCTTAAGTATAACTTTTATAGAAGTGCTGATATGATTCTAATATTTTCCCTCTCATTTTCTATACCATAAACTATTTTATATACTATATAAAATTTTATATACTGTATAAATGTTGGAAATACCACTAAATAATTTTTAAAAAATCTAGTGTCATTTTCTTTTATATTTTGTATATAACTGCTTTTATTTTTTACTGAATTCCTATGCATTTCAAATAATTTGTAAATTTATTTAGATAGTAAAACGGTAGCTATCAGGGATATAAACTAAAGTAATGCCTAAAAAAATCCTAAATTTTAATTCATCATAACATCCTCTCATTATAATATTTAACAAATTTAGAATTTAATTTTCGCCATAAATTATAATGTAAATTGACCTAACAATGGCTTACACCATACATAAGAACACTACCTACAGACAACTGTCCTGTTGGTATTGGTTCGATTTCAATCAATGCATTCCACCGGCGAACATCCGAACCCCCTCATTCAAAGGCAGCGACAAAGCGGACCAAATCTATGTATTATGGCCGTCCGCGGTTGGCTCTGAAGACCGCCCGTAGACCAAACCTCCATGGCCACTCTAAAGTTCCGATTAAGTATGGCTGAGTGAGCCCTTCATCCGGTTGTTTGAGATTGACGGTCACCACATTCCAGAACTCTGCCGTAGATAGGAGTCAACCACCCTCCATATATCGAAAGTCGGCGATAAACAATTTGTGGATTCCAATGAATCGTTTAAGTGCAATTGTATTGAATGTATGTAATATTGAGCATTCATAAAATTAATAAAAATTTATGTTTTTAAAATAGAACTAGTTTTGTATTAATTAAAATACGCTTCCTTCCTCCCAATATATTTTGGCCAACGTGTTGGCTTGTTATTAAACATTTCTGATTCCTATCGACTTTTGATCAATATTTTTTTTTTTTTTTTAGCATTTAAGAATTAATCGAGGCCCTTAAAAATAGAGATAGTTGAAAGACTAAAGGTCTGGAGGCAGAATATCGTCATCCAGGGAGGAATTCCAGTCACAATTAACTTAAAGACTATTTCTTTCAAAGTAGTGAAGTGATAAACATTTTTATTTAGAAGAGGAATTATAAATAGTGACAATCATTCAAGAAATAATATATTAACTACAAACATTTTATTATTTTTATGGGTTATTTTTTTACAGTCGGGTAGGTAATATAAAAGGAAAATCAGTATTTTTATACAATTTTTTGGACAATCCAATAGCATCAGCATTAAGTAAAAAAAAAAAAAACCTATTAAAAACCAAAAATAATTCAAGGAATGAATTAGTAAACATCAAAAGTTATTTATCATTTATTATTATAATAATTTTAGAGCAGTTTGTCCTTGGCCCTTTTAACCTTTTCAATTGGTCAGTGGCATGTCTGTTGGATGAACCATAATTAAAAGACAGCATAATTTATTTCTACGGTGGCGCGGTAGCTCAGTGGGCACTTGACTACCATAGTCCCGGGCCCGAATTCGAGTCCGACTGAAGGCAGAAAATTTATTTTCTGTTAATTCAACCGTGGATCGAATTCGAGGTCGGGAGACCCTCCTGGGGCATACCCAGCCTCTTAAAAAGTGGGTACCCTTAAATGGGGAAAAAACCTGGCGGCTGAGCGTGAATTCTGGCCAAATCACCTCCTTTCACAACCGTTGGCTCAGAAACAGTACAGCCTACCCAAGTACTGAACCCGAGTCCCTTCATGGCTTGTAAGTGGTACAGGGTTTTCTTTTTTTTGATAATTTATTTTAATTATCTCCAGGTCCTCAGCCATTGAGTCCTTCCACCTTCCGGTTGGTCTTCCGCGTCGTTTAACTGGATTTGTGGTTCGAGTAGTGCACTTGTTTGATTGCTCTCCCGTCACCCATCATAATTACATGACCGAGTCATTTCAGTCGCTAAGTTTTCACAATAATGTCGGGTATCGTTATATAGGTCATATACATGATTGTTACTTCTCAGTCAGTACGCTCCATATTTCCTGATTGGATCCATAATCCCTCATAACACTTTCCTCTCAAAAAGTTGTGTTAACCATGAAGGTTCTATCACTGAGATCGGAGCGGATAATAAGGAAATTATATTCATCCATCTATCTAGTTTGGCGCTACAAGACACTAGGGAGTCATGGCCTCCGGCAACACCAATCGCCAAGCGTTTTTATCCTGCGATAGTACCATCCAGTTTCTCGCACCGAGGATCCTGGCATCGTTGTCACACAGTCCGTCTTTCGGTCTTCCGATCCGAGCAGTAAAAGAAGTTTCTTGGGGAAGGAAGTACTTATATGTACTTAAAATCCTATTTAATGATACATTTTTTTGATATTATGATATGATATGATATTATTATAATATTTTTGATATTAGGTTTAATCTATTGCTGATTCGCTAAAGGTACTGACCGCTAGACAATGAATGACCCAGACGACGACATAGAAACATAGTTTCTTTTTTTTTTATGTTTTACCAGCAGCAACCTTGTCTTCACTGCAAAATCCGTGTAGCCGAGAGAAAGTGGAATAAATTAACTATAAAAATATGCATTTATCTCAACAATAAAAATACGAAAGATAATAACAATAAAAATTTATTACCTTGAAAGATAAATTAGGTAGGAACAATCAAGTTTCCCGATCTAAAGAAGACTAGGTTCCTTGATAACGAGCAAAATATCTTGAAGCCATGAAATTAATGAGAGTGGGAGAATTTAAGTTCTGAATTTGTAAAGTCTTTGATCAATGGTAAGACTAATGGATGTAGCCTACTAAACATTTGACACGTGTAAACTTGGACATCAAAGGCCGGGGGTGGAGAAGGGTTAGAATTTAATGAAAGTCGTTTATATTCCCTTTCTAGGACTGCTATTGCTTGACAATTTGCTTGACAATCTGTTTCTTGAGATTTTTAATTAAAGCTTTAATGCCCCTTATCTCCATTCAGCTCCTCCCCCCTCCTTCCTCCCCTCCTAATTTATTTACAGTCTATTATAATTGGCAATAAGGGAAAGGCGCTAGTTGTAATATTTATTACTTATAGGCTTCTACCTTTTGAATTATTAGGGAAGAGCAAGCGGTTATCTAATTGGCCCTATCTTGCCACCTATTAAAAGGAACAAAGCCCCTGGAATCGTCATTTTAACTATTTGCCTTTCTGATATAAGTGATTTATTATTCATATAACTAGTAGGTTATTCTTGATTAGGTTGAATTCAGTAGGTTTCAGACAACTATCTGAAAATGTACTAATTGTAAATATGGCTGAGGAAAGTTCTTATAATTATTCTTATGACTATTAGGTTGTTACAAAAGATCTTATTCATAAGTGAAGCATCACTTCAGATTACATATTTTAAAAATTATTGAATACTACACCTAAAAGTAATGTCCATTGTCTTCAACGGCTAAACGATGCTGGTGTCAATCCTTTGGTTTTGAGGAAATGAACCCCTCATATCCAATTTTTCAGTCTTCAAGATCAGAACTGATGATTTTATTCTCCTCGCAGTTCCGATAATACCTTGATCAACCAAAACGATATTCAGAGTAGTTGCCATGTTGAAAAATAACTTGGTACTTGTTAACCAAAGCTACTTTACACACAAAACTGACGAATCTATGTCTAGCTGTCAACATTAGTGTCCATAGTCCGGCTGTCACAAACAATCTCAAGATGCAAAATATCTTCGAAGTTTCACCAAACCCTAAGCGTCACTTTTAGTCTTCACCAATCCAAACTGCAGTTCGTCAATATTTAAATAAATAACTTTTATGATACGAATTTCTTCAGTGACTGCCTCTGTTAAACCTTTTTTCTTTTTTTATATTTCGTCTGACACTGCATTTGCGTTTTAGCTAAAAGAAAATAAGTCGCCAAATAATGGAGAAAATCAGGCTAGATCAAAAAAGAAATGATAGAGTAATGGAGAAGCTGGACATCAGAGCTGTTTGGAAGATAATTGAGGAAATGGTATAGCCAAGTTAATAGAATTGGAGACGACCGTAATGCCAAGTGGTTTATAGAAGTAAAAATCAAAAGGAAGACGACCTAGAGGAGGACCAAGACTCATGTATCTTTATTATATCTAGAGTCTTGGTTCATCGAGAGGTAGTACCATACAGAAGGTGAGAACGCTTACACAGGAAAGGGGCCTTTGGGCAAGATGTTCATAGGCAGTACCTCCATGCTTAGGAGCACAGGGGAGTTAGAGAAAGAAGTAAAAGGAATAGTTTATGTCACAAAGAATTAAATGGTCAATCAAAGTATAAATTGTAATAGTTGGAAATAAAAACATTAACAGTTGGAATTAATGGTTGTTTCCACGCACAAGGACTTTCTTTACCAACCTAAGAGTAATGAGAACATCTTATACCCTCGCCAAACGAAAAAATCATATTATTATTAATTTTAATAACCCAATTTAACACAATGTATTTCTGAGCCAGATTTTCATCGCATTTTCCTTTCTTAGGTTTCAGTAATTTGGGGCTACATCCCTTAAAAGCCTAAGTAAGTTGTAAATCACTTAATTAGAGTAATTTAAGAATTATTAACAACGTAAACAATCATCAATTAATCTTGCTTTTCCTTCTTTTTTCCTCACACTTTATCTGTCTTACTTCTGACAAAAGTAATTACAATAACACGCTAAACGGAGTTGAGTTCAAATATTTAAACTTTGGACCCCCCATCACACCCATTCTTTTTTTTCCCTTCTGAGCTTATTTACTCAATGAAATATCATTATCTAACTATAGTTATAAGAAATTATATATTACGCTAGTATATAGATATATATATTAACATTTAGCTACGAAATTTGAATTGTTATTTTTTGCCTCTTATCAAGAGTACAGAAGGGTTTACTTCTCCTTGAGTTTGCTAGTGTCATTAATATTGAAGCAAGATATAGGGCACTGGTATAAGCCGGTGTCATTATGCGAAGAGATGACCTCCCAAGTATTAATTTTAATGAAAGAAGGATAAAGACGGTAGATAATAAATTCGGAAGGGAGTTGACTTACAGCTGAAGCTCGTCGCAAGAGGCCCCAATATGGTAATGGCTGTAAACGATTCGCATAAACAAAGCTCCTGCTATGAATATGCAATCCTGATAATCCAATCGCTCCAGTATCCTCCATTTCAGTTTTCTAAAAGTAAACTTCCCTCCTCTTGATTTACCGCTCCCTTGCTTCCTTCCTAAGGGCTACAAATTAAGCGGGTTTTGTTTCGCTAATGACTAGTTTTTGTCCGCTTTTATTTAAGAAATGAAAAACTTTCAGATTTCTTCATTACTTAAAACTTAAAAAATCCGATGAGAAAGAAAAAAAAATATAAAGGAAAATGTATAAATTAAGAACGTAGGATAATATAATTTGCATATTTCTTTAATTACTATTCAATATGTATATTAATTTTAATTTAATTAATAATCTAATCCAGGATGTTAAAAGAAGCTTTAACAAAAGTATAAAAATAGTTAATTGCTGTGTAGAAGTCCACCATATCCTTAGACCTTTCATGTTTTAACAGGATATAAATACTTGAAGAGAACAAAAAATATATAAAGATAAACAATATTTAACCACACGAAATTGAAATTTTGGAAGTAAGTTTTATAAACGATATTTTAGTTAACTTTAAAGTATCATTAAACCTTACAAATTGTTTCGTGAAGAAATTAAAGAGTAAAACTCTCGCTTTTGATAAAGCCATTAACATTTTTTCTATTTAATTTACTAGCAACTCTTCATAACAACAACAATTATATATAAAAAAATTAGTAAAGGCAATTTCTGCGTATATTACTTGTACTTGTTTACCGAACAGAACTCTGAATGAAAATAAAATAAAAGGGAATAAATAAATAAAAGAAGAATGAAATGATAATAAAAGAGTAGGTCGAAAGTTGGAGTAAAATCAAATTAGATATTCTACGAATGTTAATACAAACAACGCTGTTCAACATTATACGATGAGTTCGAAAAAATAATTGAAAACAATGGGTTTTCAGTTGTTTTTTTTGTTTCTTGGAAAATCATTATTGGTAATTTCAAAATAAATCACATCTTTTCTGAAAAAAAAAAAAATGGAATTATGGGTTTATTTATTTTAAATATGCTGAAATTAACTTCAAATAAATAAAATGCACTAATTGGTGAAACCCATCTAATATTAACACAGATTACAAATATTTACAATTTAAGGATCAGTTAAAAGATCTATTCCAACGTTTTTGTAAGATTCTGTTGTAGAATGGCGCCTAACCACATATCTATTTTCATACTTCTCGAGGATCCACATGCGCTTAACATATTTATCACTTTTAAATAGCAACTTAATTTAAAAAAATAAATAAATTTTATTATCAATTTCAAGCTTTATAAAGCACCTTACTTTTGTAACATCTCATACAGGATGGCGCTCACGATCTACCGGTAAATTTTCAAACTTCACTAGAATCCTCATATTTTACGCTTATTTAATAAGAAATTCATTGAAAATGAGTATACTTTATTATTGTTAAACCTTCCTAAACTAAGAAGATGATGTGTTTAAAATTTAGTTCAGATTGTTCAAGTAGTTTTCGTGGTTAGTGATCACAAACGACAAATGGCTTGTCCTTTTGTATAATAGTATATATTCTAAATATTAGAAGCATGACTAGATAAGATGTGCTATAAATACGAGGCTGTCAGCTCTAGCTCCCTGAGCTTGCTAAGGAAAGCTCTCTAGAGCTGGAAGGAGATCATATCTTTTAGTTTTGCATAGTCGATCACGGGGTATCGTCTGTAGGTCGTCTACCTCCAGCACCATTTCCTCTCGATGAGAACTGTATCCAATGAATACATAAGCACATCAGCATCATATATACTATCAGCAGTCATATGAAATGATGTAGCATAAATAACCTTTTATGTTATTTATTTATTGGCCCATATATAGTTGTGGAGTGATTACTAAGGAGTATAAACAACAACAAAAAAATAAATAAATAAAATACTTATTTAGGAACGCTTTGTGGGATTTTTATTACAAGTGCCATATGCCGTATAATCCTTATGATACGGTTCAAGAATATTACATTTAGTAAGTCTCTAACTGGTGTTGGATTCCAATGATAAAGAGTCTTTTATCAGTCGCAAAAAATAATATTTGATCGAGCTGAACAATTTCAATTTTTTAAATGTTTTATTTATTATTATTATTACTTGCGAATTTATCACTTACGACAAAGCTACAACTTGATTTCCTTTTATTCTTTCCCATTTTCCTCTGTCTCCAGTACCCCTTCATGCGTTCACTGTCTGCCTCTTTTGATCCTCTTCCCACGTTCGTCCGTTTCTCTTAGTTCTTCCCTCAGCTTGAAACCCCTACACTCTAATCCCAAATGTACCTCTTTCCAGCATTTGGGACTCCGTAATGTTCAACTGTTCAAGGTTTTTCCCAACTTCTTTAATCCATGCTGTAGTTGGATCGTCTTCCTCCAGAGGTAGTTGAATATCCGTTTTGCTAACTTGTCAATCTCCTCTTTCACCTAGTCTCTGAGATTCTTTCCACATTCTGATAGACTTTTTTGTTGCTTCTCAGTCTCCATCCATCTTCAGCCTGTACTGCACCCAAGGTCTTCCTTAAAATTCTCTTTTCCAAGACTTCCAGCTTCTCGAGGCTATAGTTCATCGATAGGCATTCACTGGCGTAGAGAAATTCAGTTTTGACGGTGTTGTAGTGCCTTATTTTGGCATTCCAAGAGGTGCACTTCTTGTAGAATTTTTTGTCTATTTATAAGCTGTTTCTATTTTTAGAATGCGATCTTCTGCATTGTCTCACCAAGGTACTTGAACTTCTTGACCCGTTCAATTCGCCCTATTTCCGCAAATGCTGTATTTATGAATAAACTACCCTTCTCTGGAATAAGTATTTTTTCTGTTTCAAGAGAGATTATTTATAAAAGAAATTTGTCTCATCTATTGTTGCTGATTTCCTAGAAGTGTGTGAACATCAGGAGTGAAATCGCCGTAGCGAAATATTGGTAACCATCTCTGACACATCCTATAACAGTATTGACATGACGGTACCAAACAATCGATTCTCGATTCGGATTATAAAAAAAATATTCGTCTGAAAGCTAAAAAAAATCTAACCAAACAATAATAAAATAATAGATTTTTTTTTTTTTTTATAGAAATAAATTAGTAAACAACATATAGTATTTATTATATGTAATATATATTATGCATATTAACCGCAATTCTGGCAACATATAAATAAATAACCTATTTTCGAATTCTTGTTTGAGAAGATAAAGATTCCAAAGGTTTTGGACTTCTTTATTACTTAAGGAATCGCTAATGATTGTGTACAGAACACTGTAGACTGGAGGGTACACTAATTTTTCTCTGTATCTTGTTTCAATAGAGTCATATGATTCGAAGCCCAGTATAGATATGTAATAAATGGAAAAATAAAGTTAGTGATGGAATGGTATCTTCAACCAATTCACGTTTGCCTTTTAGAAGCTATCCTTTATTATTGAACAGAATCATTTTAAATTCTGTACCAAATATATACTAAACATTGTTAAAACATGAAAAATTTCATTCTATAAGTGCTGAAAAAATATCTTTTTTTGTCGTTGAAATGATGTATGATAATTATATATTTAAGCATCACAAGACTGTTGCCAAAATCAGCGGTATAATTTGGTTCCTAGGAATCTACATTGGTACATCCATTCCGACTATACAGTGGAATTCTTTCCTCAAGAATCAGTGGAACCGAGAATCGACATATCTCTATATCAAAGTATTCTCTCAATACAGATTTTTCATTGAGCTTGACTTCATTCTTTCTTTAGGAATTTTTCCTTTATTAATTTATAACTTAACCAAATTTAAAACATCACCAAATACAGTTACATCAAAAATACACTTGTTTCATGCTATAAAAGCATACTCGACAGTAAAATTGAGTGTTCTTTCTGTTACCTCAAAAAATTTTCAAAGTATATTCATTTTAAACAACAGATTTAGTAGGAATCGTTTAATAAATTTATTTTTTATCTTTTAGTTGAAACTATATTTTATGCGCTAAATGAAACCGAACTAGTATAAATATTTTTTTTGGATTGGGGTCCAAAAATTTGTGGTGTCAAGTTGCATTTAAGATATTTATAAAATTACTTTAATATCTGTCCAACTAAAGCTTGCACATTCCTTTAATAATTTTATATGTGGGTATGAGAACAGTCTTCTGTGAATTTGAATTCTAAGTAAGTAAATATATTCTCTTTTATATAGCACTGAAAATATTTTAAAAACATTATATAATTTAAAGACGATGAACTCTTAGGACATTTAAAATTGTGAGAAAATAAGAAAAAAATAAATTAATATTTCGATGAAGAAGAGATATCTAGTGAGATAAAAGTATTTGAGTGATTTTACGGTTTTAATTTTTTCTATTATATTTTTAATTTTTATTAGAAATCGTTTAATAAATTTATTTTTTATCTCTAAGTTAAAACTATATTTTATGTGTTAAATGAAACCGAAAAAACAATGTAGAAATTTAAAAGTTTTTTTTATTATAATAATTATATCGCTCATGGCCTGCAATAGCTGCTGCATTGCATTAAATTGCCCTTTAGAGAAGGCATCAACTTGAAGGTGATTTCGTTTAAGCAAACTAAAGCATTTCCTTTGCATTTTCCTTAGCCTTGAAAACTTTAGGCCCACTTATCACAAAATATGATTGAGTTTTGCCGCTATTACAGCCCATGAGCGATATGTTTTCCAATACAGCTTTGAGAAACATTACCTTTATTAAGGTTTTTTAAATTATTACTTAAATATTAAACCTCTGTTTCTTTGAAAGATTCTTGTTCCATTTATTCACTACTTGTATTTAATAATAAATAAAAAAAAAATTTTAATTAATAATTAGCCTTATTTAATTAATTAGAAGGGAGTAAAAAAAAAAATAGATAAAACATAAGCAGAAAGATTTTTCCTGGTTTTGAAAATCCAACTTTAGTTATAAATTGTATAACTATACGATAAATTGTAATAAAATATAATCACTTCAATTCATAGAATTAATTTTATTAAATCTGGTTGAAAAGAGAATTTATTTCAGCATTAATAATAATAATTAAGATAATAAGATAATGATTATATAATTATAATAATAATATTAGAATAAAATTTTAATTTTATGTAATGTAATATTTAAAATTATTTACTATCATAAATCATAAATTATTGCAGTATATGTTTTCCCCGACAATTTAATTAAACAAAATAATTTTTTTTATAGGTTCTAAAGCATTGTATTAAGTTAAACAAAAGTTACAATTTACATTCAGAAGGCAAATAGAATGTTCCTCAACGTTTGTTTTGGCTAGTATAAAAAAGGTAACCTATTGAAACTTGTATTTCATCATTTTCTCGTTACGTTAATAAATGTTTTTAAATAAATAAATATATAAAATGCTTAGGGAACCCGAAGGTTATACTTGTTTACCTTTACTAATTTTTTTAATATATTTTAATTTGTGTTGATTGTATATAATTTTATTTTAAAACGTAGCTGCAGTGTTTGATGATTGCTTCTCTTATATTCAAGAAAAATGAATAATTAAAAAAAATAAAATGTAAAATCATATATTCAGGAAACTAGGACTGAAAAAGAAACATTTATGAAATTAAAATTAATGCATATACATATTCATTAAGGCAAAAAGTATCGTAAGGTCAACTTCAAGTAATTGAATTTCAAATTGGGAACAGTTTTTTACTTTGTTAAATTTAAAAACTAAGAAAAATTTTAGGAGTATATTCAGTAGCTGAGGGCTGAATATAACCTGAAAATATTTTATCTCTTAAAATCAATTTTTTTTTTTCGTGACGAACGAGTAGAAAATTTATTAATTTAGTTAAAAAAATTTATATGTTTGAAACATATTCATTTTATCCCATTATTACATAATTTAAAAGTAACTTCATAAATATTTTATATATAGGAGCATTGTTTATATATATATCCTTATAATTTATAAACTTTTCACAATTAAAAATGTATCCATTTTTTATCAGTAATTACTGTGGACTGTCAAGCTTACATTTGTTGGCCTTTAAATTCATTTTAATAATTATTTTTTGTGATTTAGAATGTTATTTGATTTGTTTAACCAGGACATGAAATTAAGGTTCAGGATCTCGTACCTTCGCTGGAAACTTAATCTTAAGCTATATCCTTAATTTCTTGAATGTAATTGCTTCTGTGATAAAATCAAGAAAAACGAGTCGGAATTCAGATAATCTCTTACCTTGAATTAGTTTTTTTGTTTCGTTTATCTTTAAGATGAGTTCCTTTTTCCTTGAGTCGATAAACTTCAGAGAATCTCGTTTCGATTTGGTTGAAACTTGAATTCAGGTTCATTTTTAGATGTTGACATAGCTTTTGATGATTTAAGATATTTTTTTTACTTTTTACTTTTTATCTTTCAATTTACAACTTTATAAAATAATTTAAAAGTAACTCGAAGTATACCGTGTTATTTCGTTGAAGCTATAAAAGGGAGAGGTTTCTAACGGCGTTGTACGGAAATTTTAAAGAATAATTTCAGTTTTAAACTGTATATTTTTAATAAACATAATAATAAACATGATTTTTTTATCAATCGAACATTCTCGCCGAAATATAGGGCATCGTTGTTTGCAAACTGTGCCCACCATTGAGCTAACATTTCCAATAATAATTCATTGAACGCTAGACTGAAGAAGCTCTAGAATTGCTACCCGAGATTTGTTCTATGGATGCCTAGTTATAAAAAAGTGTCTTTGCCTATTGATTATTCATTCAGAGTGGCTCACAAATAAAGATAATATTTAAGCATTACAGTTGTTTTATAATTAAAAGTTTTTTATACATGTTATTAGTTTTATATATTACATCAGCAAATTAGTAGTTTCACAAATAATAGAGTACACACCATATAATATTAAATTTATTTGTTTATAATCACAATGGAAATTATATTATTCATTAATAAGAATAATAGCCTTAGAATAGAATAAAAAATATTAATTCATTTATAACAATACAAACTATAATGCTTGATGAAGAATTAGTATTGATTTACGGTAAAATTGGAAGGTGTGATCAGTATCAAAGCTCACTCGCAAAGGATTATTCCTCAGCCCAATAGAAGGGTCACTTGCATACTTTGTAAGCAGGACTTTAAAGTATACCTGCTTTATCCTCTCAGCTACTCCACTCCCTAAAGAAATCATTAACAAAAACTGTAATCACCTTTTTAGCGCGCTGGAGCGAAAGATGAAGAGGCCTGTATAGAATTAATTTACTCTTTGGACGATTTAAAGGGCACTTTTATAACGTTAATTTCTCTTTTCATTGAGTTATTTTTAAAACTTATTCAGCCAACATTAAAGGTTCTTTTATAACTTTAGTGGAAATAATCACGTGCTTCTCTGATTTTCAAATCATATTTATATCCTGACTATACAAGACTTGAGGTGTTGTCGGATCACCTCTGACTCTTTTGACCCTCCCACCCAGACCTGAAGGAAATATTAAAAGGAGGTGCTAAAGAAGGTTGGATATAGGAAGGTTGCTATCCAGCTGATTTCCCAACGGGAGGAGTGGGGGTGAGAGGGAGGGGTTCCTCGGGGAGGTCTGATTGAAGAAGAGCCATCTGATCAAGGTCGGGTATCCATTCTCCGCCTTCATCAGAAACAAACACCCTTTCATCTTGTCATTCCTTTCTCTCTTTCAGAACCTATGGTTTCTTTTCTGCAGATTTCAGCCTGTTGCTTTCATGTTTCCGTTATTACTCTGGTATTAATCTCGCAACTGGTAGTAGAAGTAGAGTACAGAAGGGACGCTTTTCTTTCTCCCCTCTCTCGTTAGGGCCTTGTAAACATCACAGCCAAACCCTTCATGGATAATGGATGTTGGGTAAATATTGAAAAAAAAAAGGTTACAGTTATTCTGACTTCACAAAAATTATTAGTATTGATGAACAATTTGAATACTAATTTCAAATGTAAACAGAAACTGCTCGTCGTTACAGTCTACTTCAACATTTACTAGAGAAACGATCAAAACTCCCAATTCATAAAAAAAAGACATTTACATGACTGTGATTAGACCTATTTGGACTTACGGAGTTGAGCTTTAGGGCTCTACTAAACCATCAATCCAAAATCCTGCGATACATCCTAAATTCCCCTTACTTTGTAACAATAAACTTATCCGTAAAGACTTTAATGTTGCATATGTTGCTGAGTTAGCCCAAACCACATACCTATCCTTTCATTGTAAGCTCCATAGCCACTCAAATCCATTAGTTTCTCAACTTGCTTTCCACTCCATTCCCAATAATCCTCCGTAGCGTCTGAAAAAAAGATGGCCTAGAGCCTAGAGATCTTCTAGTGTAGAATTTTTATTGAGTGCTACTGATGAGTTGTTCTTTTCAAATTTTGACATGTTATTGTAATCGTTATCAGCTCAATTACTTGATGTATATATTTGTACAGTTGTAAATTTCAATAAATTGATATATATATATATAACATGTATCAAAATAGTATCGACTCACCCCTGGTGGCGAAATGAAAGGGCTCCTAAACTTGGAGTAGACTGAGTGTAAAATTACGAATAGGGGCGATAGATGGGTGGATATATTTTGTTACCTACATTTATTAGTCAGATAAATAAATGTGCTTCTAAAAAAAGTCTCTTCACTTAAAATAATACAATCGTTACTTTAACTATTCAAACCAATATGGATCCTAAACGGTAGGTCCTAGTGACAAATGTTATGAAACAAAAACTACTTTCGATTTAATTTCTGGTAAGTAGACCACCGTCAAAATTTCGATCCTAGTAACATCAACACTACTACAGCGTGTAATAATAAGCGTAACGCCCTCCCGTTCTAATACGTATCACTTTTGACCAACTAGGCTACTAGTAGAACATCTTCCATGTTAAAAATTAAACTATAAAGACATTATTATTATATTCTAGACCAGTGAACTTCATTTGAGCTTCGAATATATTCCAGCCGCAGCTATTAGATAGGTGAATTCATCCCCAAGAACTACCTCCGTGGAGATAACCATTGCAGTAGGCCTTAAAGGGAGCAGAGCCACAGGTTGGGGGACGCATTCCCACTTAAACTTTCCTAAAGACTCCTCAAGCAGCGAAAGTAATGAACTTCAAAATAACATTAGCTTTGAAAACTGTTTAGGCATAACCAAAACGGCATTACCATGGCTACGATGTCAGGCTTAATATGAATAAAACCGGACTTCTTTTCAAGGCAGGGATTTTAAATGAGTTTAAATTATGGCAGAGAGTTTGGAAACAAGTTCATCAAAAACCAATTTTCTGTGTAAATATCCCCTTGGCTTCGTGGAGACATTTCCCTATGATTACTGTAAAGAAGCTTTGAAGTAGTTTTCAGTGTCAATTTTACACCATGATTGGACCTACATAGGATGGTTCGCCTTGAAAAGATGTCCTGGAAATATTAAAATCCCCCTCCCTCCCTTCCGAAGCTTTGGGACCTAGCCGAGATTAATCTCCAAAATCAATATGCTTCTTTTTTCTTTATTTTTTCCTCTCTCTATTCGGATATTCTTTTGGCAAAGTCCTAAAGCCGTCCGGGATATTTGGAAAAGAGGGAAAATAACAAATGATAATTTTGATTAAAAATTCGTGTTTTAATCAAAACCATCCAAAGACAAATTTTCATTTATTTAACTGACGAACTTGGTAGTGATTTGAAATCTTTATAAAAACGTTAATTACTAACTTGCAGAAATATTTGATTATAAAATTGAATGAAAATATCAGTATTAAAATTATATGCAAACCTTCGGGCTCAACATTTTGATGAGCTACAACTAGGGTAGAATGGAGGGGTCAGGGTTCATATCGTGGGTCATCCACAAAATAACCAGTAGGGATTTAAACCAATAACCTATAAAGTTTTTATTGATTATGTTATATGAAATGTTCGGTTTCTTAAATTTCAATGTTTAATCAGGCGATTCCCAAGTAATCAACCAAGCTTTTGTCGAAGTGAGATATAATGAAAAAAGAATTAGCTTTTGGTTTTCAAAATTTTCTTTTAGAGATTATCTTATAGTCATCTATAGTAACGGTATCCATTGTTAGCTTTTACCGAAGGAGGAAACTATTAGCTTACCATAATTCTGCCAATAAAATGACTGAATGCATCAAATTTCGATATACTGTAAATATGATGAAAGGGCATGATGAGACTCTCATATTTCGGTACAGACAGTAAATAAATAAAATGAGTTGGTTTATGAAATCCTACCTCGTCACCCAGATTACCCTCATCTATACCCTACAAACTATAACTTTTTTAGGGGTTTAGATAACTTTATGAGTGGAGAATTGTTTACGAATAACTCAGATTATTATAATTAGCTCTCTAACTTCTTATAATAACATGACTCGTATTTTATCAAATCTGGCTATGAAAACATGATTAATCGTTGGGAGAAGAATGTAAAAAGATAATATAGTAAACATTTTTATAAAGTAGAGTTGATTAGTTTTTTTTTTTTAATTACCGCCTGTTCCTGTATACCTCTCGAGTATCTAAGGCCCGTCAGCCTACAGGAGGTTACTCACACCTACCAGGTATATCTAAATTGGGTATCGCGAGGTGGTTTTATAAAATGTAGCTTCAAGTTCTTTTAGATAGGATTGGCAATCGTTCTACGGGTAGTCTGCTACTGTACCATGGAAACCGTGGTTAGAGCTCTTAGCTACCTGTCCTTTTGCAAGCAATAAATGTCTGTAGAGAGACCATTAAATGAGGTCAAATACACTAGAAAAAACGAAAATAAATTAACTAACCATGAAGGATATATCCGAAAGTAAATATATAATGGAATATTTTTAAAACTCAAAATCACCTCCGTTAAATAATTTAGGTTTTGGGGTTAATTATATTTTAGGAAATGATTGACGGTGCAGAAGTTACAAAATCGTGTTGTTAATTAACAGAAGTTGAGGTGGAAGTGCTGAGATTTTTATCAGCTCTCCAATTATCAATTAACGATAGAATCTCTTTGTTAGGACTTCTTGGTGAGGTGGGAACTCATTATGCTACTTTTAGCTGTTTGTCTATTTAGTTGATTCTGTTCGCCACCTCTCTCACTAAACACGCAATCTTGTATGGAACTTCCCTTCCGTGTTAATCCTAAATAGAAAATGAGGTTGAAAGGTTAATTGGATACTTACGGCGAATGAGAAATACTAGAGTTTTTATATATATATATATATATTCAGAGATTATTTTTAGAAATATCTATGGTACATTGTTAAATTAAAGGTATTTATCCGTCCAAAGTTATTTAAAGGTATTTATATGTAAATTTCTCCATAGAAAAAAAAAAAAAATCTTATACCTCTATTTCCCTGCCAAGGAGAAAAATAGTAACTTGAAAATTGTGAGATTATGATTTATTGGTTCTTGGATTTGTTGTGAAATATTCGATTTGATGCTCCGTTGAAGAGGTCTATTTACTGTTTTTCTTAAGAAAGCATCCAATCGAAAATTAAACTGCGATACCAATAAGACATTATCTCAATTTATTTATAGCCAGAGATTATCGAAATAGCCATGTCTCATTACTCTTCAATATATCATATTTTTTTTATCAATACACTTGAAAATAAATAATATTTTATTCATCGTCACTTGCAGGTTGATTAGAGAATTATGGACAGTCACTAGCTCTCAGGGAAATGAGGTTTTAATATTTACAACGCTATTAAATTTATCCGAGAACAATGTCAATATAGTTTATTTCTCAATTCGTTTCGAAAGCTACGAAGATTAGATAGATGGGTACGCTTGTTGAAATGATTCTCAGAATATGATTTTCAGAATACAAAATTGTATTTCTTGAAATTTCCCTTCATTAATATTTCTCAAAAGCTGGTGTATATGGAATCCAGAACTTTGTAAGACATTTTTAGGTCCAAGTTATAATAATTATTTCTGATTATGGAATTATGTTCAAAATTAGAAACACAAAGTGACCTGTCATTGCACAAATGTATTGTTTTTAGAAATCTCATTTATTAGAAAAAAAAAATACTATAATTTATATCCTTGAATAAAATGGAGACTGTTTCATTAAATTTATCTTTGGGATCCCCAGGCGGTCACAAGTTTCTTGCCAATATTCTGAGCTTTGGTGGCTTTTATTTAAATTTCGTCATTGATACTTTCTGGGTACTTTCCTATTACAATTTCTAACAACCAGAATTCCTTCTTATATTCTTGACCTATCAACTCTGCGTTCTTCTTTCCACCTCCTAATCCCAACTTTTAATGTGTATACCCCTTCACATATAACTGCTTCCTTCGAAAAATTCATCATTTGTACTACCTCCTTTTAGAATTCCCTACCCACTCCTATTCGTAAAGCTGCTTCCCTAACTTCTATATACTTAAGTAAGTATTTAGAATTATTTTATCTCTTCATATACGACTGTATTTTATGTTATTATTATTATTTTTTTTTTTTTAACCTGTCGAAAATATATGTCGTAATTACTACAGCTTTCAATTTGTGCATAAAATTATAAAATTATGTGTACCTTAAACGAATAACGTCTTTCCTCTTCTTTTTAATTTAATTTCGTTTTATATTTTGTTAATCACCAACTTAAAAATGCCACTATGTTCAGTTAAATAATAAAACTGTGTTACAAAGTAATTTCAAGGAACCAGGATATATTCGAAGGAAAGTTGCATCTCTAATGATTGCCACTAAAAGCCTATGCGATTAGAGACAAGAAGTACATTTAAGATAGACATTTAAATTAAATTATAATATACTTATTGTTAGTAGATATTATATATATGACATTTATCTAGTAATGTTTATTTGGGCTTGACGTCTTTATGCACTCAAACAAGGGTAGGAAGGACGGGGGAAGGCTGAGATTCATTTTGTGGGTCCATGTAAATTTTAACCCTCTCAGGTGGGATTCGAACCCACAACCTTACCGAGTACGTTGGGACCCTTATTCACTAATTTTATACACCCCATCACTGAAGAAAATTGAGGAAATCTGGTTTCAACAAAAACTCATCATGAAAGTTTTTTAAGAACGAAAGGAAAGTGCAGTAAAAATACGAATTTCATCTGGTAAATCACAATAGTAATCTAATTGAATGGTTTGGAGGCCCAACAGATCCAAAAGGGAACTAGAAACAGAAGGAATCAAAGGAGTTTAAGGAAGAGAAAGAAGGGGAGATAGGCGCGGTGCGGAGTGGAGCCAGGGATCGATTGTGTAGAAACTGTGCCGAAGTGGGCGTTAAGAATCGGAAGTGATTGCCGGGCCCGTCCTCTCCAACTTGGGACCGTCATGCGATCGGGATAACTGCCGGTGGCACATCAAGTAACTTCCAGTCTTTGTAGGGCCATTGGGCTCATTTATTAACTGGATTATTATTTAAAATTTGACATTACCCTCACTCTCCTAATTGTTTTTGTTTACGCTTAATGACTACAAGTAACAGTGATGATAAAGGGTCCATTTAAATAATACTAGCTGCTACCTTTCGTGGCTTCCCTAGCTCTCATAATTAACGATAATTTTAATGAATAATTGAAGTTTTATTTGTTTATCGATAAAAATCTTGTATTGTAGTTTGCTTTGGAGTATTATTTTTTCCAATGATGTTTTCAAACATAGTAATAATTTAGGATTGATGAATTAATTGCCACTTCTATTTGAATTATTTTATTAGAATATTAGTTTCGAATACTATATATTCGTCTTCAGTTCTAAAACTCTTTCTCGGCCTTAAAAAGCTTACAGAACTCACACCATTCTAGCAATCCAATTTCACACACAATAATAAAACAGCTACATACAATTAATAAACTAATACACTTTCTTTGGGTACCTAGTAATGTTGGAATACCTGGAAATGAATTGGCTAATGCAGCTGCTAAAGAGGCGAGAAATATGTTTCCTGTATCCAACTTACCAATTGTCCTCAGCGACCATCAAATATATATTAAACAGAAATGCAAAGCTGCGTGGATTTATTATTGGAACAGGATTCCGGATAGTAACAAACTTGAAATGATTTGCCCTAATGGTCAACCATGGCCACTGCTAAACGGCTCTAGGAGGGAACAAGTGGTGATGACTAGGCTGCGCATCGGGCACACAAGACTCACACAACAACACCTACTTCAAGATACTTCACAGCCCATGTGCTCAAGGTGCCATGTTCCTCTATCAGTAGAACACATATTTAGTAATTGCAGTCTACACCCTACAGGTGGAACACACATTTTCAACAAAGACCTGGGTACAATCTTCAAAAACTATCAGCCAGATGTTCTGAAGTTCCCCAGGAATTGCAGAATCTTTAATACCAGGATAAACAAGAAATTAGAATTTGGTGCCTCTGGCCATGTTGCAGTACACGGCACCTTAAGATAAAATAGATAAAACATAAAAAAAATTTCAACACATCAGCACTATGTTACATGAATTATATATACTAAAGTTTTCAAAAATGTAAGACAAGAAATCAAACATTGGTACTCACCTGAGGAGATCTATCAGATATCTGAATTGACATTGGCGGTCAGGTAATGTATGAGGCACCCAATTTTCGAGCTCTTTATAATTACCATTTCCTTGAGGTGAATAGATCTATTGATAGAACAGAATAATCAAATTAAATGAAGACATTAATTTATCTGGTATCTGGTTGGGGTAAAATCAAGGATTGTAAGTTCTTATGGATAATTTTTTTGTGGTATAAGGATCATTTGGAAGTTTCAAAAGATTTCGGATTTTAAGGATTGGATATGAGAATAATATGGCTTAGAGTAGCCCTACTGCTCAACCCCTGATGTCTTAATAAATCTAATTACTGTTATATAAGGAGTCTTTTGTAATTTATTGATAACTTAGACAATTTGTTTAGCAAATATTGAAGCAGTGTAAAACGACGTGTTGTTTCAGCATTGTATGTGTATTTCAAATGATAAGTTGGTCCAAATAGAATTTTAGATCTAAAAGCGATTGGAAGTATCTACGACAAAGCCCTTGTCATTGGAGGGAAGTAGTGCTGAACATAATAATAATGACTTAGTAAGAATAAGAAAAGAAAGCCGCAAGTAAACAGCGAAGGGCAACAATTGATAATACAGTCATCCACGTGGAGGGGACGGTGCAGAGATGAGTCGAGATGTCAGTTGTGTATACTGGGTAAAGGATGTGACCTATGGTACTGCTTTGAGGAACACCGCAGTCTGAGAAATATTTACATGTACTATGTATTAATAACTTATACAATAAAATAATTAATATTAATGTTAATTGATTCAATATTTACAAACAAAAGTGAAGTTTAAGAGTGCATAAAAAAGAAGATAAAACCTTTAAAAAAATTTAATAAAATAAATATATAAAATATCAAAATGCTGCTTAGTAAATGATAATAAAAAGTAAATGAAGTTGGGATTAAAAAAAAAAATACCACTACAATCCTTGAAGAGGACCCTTCAATGATTGGTTCAATTCATCTTTTGAATACCAGATCTCAGCCTATTGATTTGTATATCTCTATCTCTTCTCATCAAACTGCTTCTTTTGAAAAATACTTTAATAATCATGAAGCTTTATTTTGGAATTCCATACCCATTTCTATCCGCAATGCTCCTTCTCTCACTTCCTTTAAACATAATTTATTCACCTACCTCCTCAATTATCAATCTTCCGAAATTATGTAATAATATATTAGTGTAAGAATGTTGGTTTAATTTTTTTTCTATAACATAATATATAATAATATAATTAATTATATATAATATATAATTCTATCTTATATATTTATAAGTATATGATTTTCATTTTACATAAGTTGCTGTCTGATATGTTTATAGCCTGACAAAATACATTTTGATTGGACTTTCATGTTATTCTTAGGGACAAGGTATAGAATACTGCTTAGCTCATTTATGCATGAGGGAGCCAAAAAAGTAGAAACTCATTTGGTGTTTTTTTTGTCTAATTGGATTAAATTTTTGTGCAGATTAGGGTTGTAAATTCTAAGTACTAGTTTTATAATGTGAAAGAAAATATAATCTAAAGTTATCCTTTGTGATGACCAATATCTTTCATAAGATTATTTCTGTGTACAATGTAATTGGAAACGGCATTAGAATAGTTGGACTTAAAATTAGTGAGGGAGTGGAACTCTTGGAGGAAGGCCGGTCGGAATATTAATCGATTCTGAAGGAAACTGAAGCCGGGTCTGTGGGTAATTAAGTCTAGCCCTGCAAGTTGGCCCTTCCGGGATTTATAGCCGGAGGAGAAATTGAATTGTGCACAGGAGAGGGCCCTTCTCCCGGCCGGCTGGTGTGTGCGCTGCCCCGCTCAAGGCCAAATTGCCTCAAAGGTGTTTCTCTCCTTCCTCGGAGTGTCTTCTCTATGATCTTAAGGCCTTTGACACGGTCTAAGCTAATGCTGAAGGGGTCTGACTTCTGTTTTCAGCCACCTAAAGTCTAACGTCTTCGTAATACAATACTAACAGTGTCTTCATTTATTCATTTAGCCAGTTTCTTATGAAAATTACGTATGTGAATGTAGCAGTAAGTAGAGTAGTTGCATAACGTGATCACTTATAATCACCAAATGATAATTAACTTTAAAGTACAATAGGAAAAGAGGGATCAGTCAAATCCAGTTTATTTTTTTATTTGTTTTTATTTTGTATTAGGAGAAACAAACTCAAAAGGTGCTTATCATTAAAACTGGTCTCCCAGTGATAGTGTTATTTAGTTTTACGGGACTTGAGCTCTTAAATGTTCCTACTCTCCTAATATCAAACTATCTAACTATGCCACCATCATAGTGATCAACTAGGTCACCGGTAAAACAAACATATTCCATTAAAAAAAAAGTAAGTTTAGTTTTAAATACTGCAGACAAGGATTGCTTTATCACTACAAAACGCTATTTTATTATCATTTTTTTACTAATAAAACTGGGTAATATCTCATTTACACATAGAAATAGTTTATTTAATTTTTATGGATACAAAATTCTATGACATATTGCAGATTGTTTTATATTCTTTCAAATTTGTTTAAAGTAAACATACTTATATTAGTGTTTACACCATGCATTTTTTCCCCTTTTCTCTTTTCCTACTTCATTTTCTTTTTCATTCAAATTCCGACTCTACTCACAAAAAAAAAAATAAGCCAAAAAAAATCGTTACTTATGTTTATTATCCCCATTGAAGTCCTATTTCATGTCAACATATTTGTTGCTTGTTCTGTTGCAAGTGTTAATTAAAAAAAATCCAATGTGGGATCTCTGTGCTCTAAATTTAGAGCAAAATAGGTAGGGGATTGCAATATGAATTAAAATGTTGATTCCAGTTTCTCCTTCGAATCTTGAATTTATTATATTTATATTAATCGGTTCATTTGACTTATACTATTGTGTTTTTACTATCAATATTTTAGTTAATTTATTATTTATTTTATCTTTATTTTTTACATTTATTGCTATCTGCTACTCAATTACTGACAATCTTACCCTATAAAACAAATATTTAACTGAAATATTCATTATTGGAGGTCTTATTAATTTTAATTTTGTATATAGATTAAGTTTTGCTAATGGTTGTGGTTTTCGAAATATGTTAGAAAAAAAAGTAAATAAAGACATTTATACAGCTCCTTTTTCCTTATTTTCTTCCCAGTATTGAGGGTTTTACTACGTTGAATTCGGTACTCTAATGATCAACTTTAATATTCAAAACAATGATTTTAATTTTAATACATTAATTAAAATTAAAATCATTTTGGCTTTATCTCTCATTGCCTCAACGTAATAATAACTGAAACAATAATTAAAATATTATCAAAATTTTACCTTAATATTCTAGTAATTTATGTTCATTGATACCAATTAAATATGGTCTTGTATGAATCTATAGCAATTAATTTTACAAAGCTGTTTTTTTTCTTTTTTTTTCTTAAAAGTAATATCATTCATAATAGTATGTTAATTGCCCAATATTATAATATATATTAGTTAATTCCACAAACTATATATGACTACAGGATTCTGTGGAGTAACTGTATTAATGCCTAGGCCGTGCTGAAGCTGTGGCATCGGAATTGATTCTGTCAAGTAAGTTATAGTGGCCCAGTTTGAAACTACTGTCACAACGAGTATTCTTAGTAATATTCATTGGGTCAACATGGTTTCGCAGATAAAATTAAGTGAAATGATTATTATCTTGTGTGTTTGCTCAGTCGCCATGCAGTCTACGACAGCTCGTGAATGTCTACCTAGAACTAGGGCTTATATAAATAATAGAAACAAATATTAAAATACTTTCTGTAGTTCTTAAGTTTTAAAAAGCATCTTGCATCTATTGCTGGCTGTAGTACTTGCAATACGGCCTTGCAAATACTCAATAATAATAAATAATTTAATCACAACGGTTTAAAAAAAAAAAAAATATATTCTGTAAGAAATGCAACAATATCTGTATATTAATTAAAAATAATGGGGAAAAATATATTCTAGGTCTAGGAACCTTAATATTCAAAAATTAGTACAAAATACTGAGGCCGTTTCCGATAAAGCGATTAGAAGTGCCAAGCACTTTAAAATTTTTAGTTAAACTTAGCAGCGCTGGTTTGAATCCTAAACAGATGAAATTTATTTATTTTCTTTTTTTTTTAATATTTCCACTGTGGTAGAATAGGTTGGTAACGTGTAGGATATCTAATCATTGCCCTTGTTAGATTTCATAAGCATATGCATTGGGATAAATATTAAACGCTGTATGGTAATAATCACATAGAATAGAAAAAATATTATACTGTTTGAGTTGTGCTTCTTAATATGGCAATTTGACACAATGAATATTTTTAGAGCAATTACAGGATTCAGCTATAAAAATAAACTGACGAAAAAATGAAAATAAACGATTTTTACAAAAGAAGCTATTGACATACACCCTAGCACATGTGCTATATACTTTTATCTTTAATGTACTTAACAGAATATATGTAATATAAAACGCAAATAAAATATAAAATATTAGTGTGATAAATATTGTGATGATCGTTTATTGTTTATTTCATATTAAGAATCGATAGGAATTATAAATTATTATTATCTTCATAATAATAGTAAAACTCAGGAGAGGTAATCATTTTTAAGAGGAGATTAGATAAATAAGACATAATTCAAAGTTTGTTATGATTTGTTTTTTATTTTATGTCTAGACATGATAACGAAGTGATGACACTTAATACCTTCATATTTTCTTCTTGTGTTTATAAAAAACCATGAATGTAGTAAGTACACATGAGCAGTGGATGAAAGAATGCTTACGTGAATAAATGATTCTAACCTTATTCCAACAAGAGAAGCGACGAAAACATTGAAATAAATCGAGAAAAGATATTTTAGGCTATAACAGAGGTGGAATCTTGGTAAGAATACTGTTTAAAAAAAAATATTTAATATTAGTAGATAAAAATAGAACTAAGGAAACAAATAATAAATTTTATTTTTACAGTAAAGTTCTTATATTCCAAAGATAATAAAATCATTGCAAACTAGGTTTGTTTACTCTGATCACCGTGTATAATCATCATATATTTCTAAAGTTTCTCTTAAACTGTCCTGTTTCGATAACATCCTAAGAGTTTTCATAAATGCTTAATAATAATTAGATATTAAATTTAAATTAGAAAGCAGTTCTAGGAATAATAAGAAAATAGTTTTTCGTATGCATATCGTATTTATTTAACGAGTTATTATAAGCTGATAAACAGATTAAGTACAGGCCCTATGAAGCAGGAGCATGCGAAACTTCACCTGTTGGAAGGTTAAAGGTCATTAAAATCCCATTTGCAACATTAATGACCTCAAGTCTTGACCTAATCAATTTCAAGCTCGAATCACTTCTGGTTTTCTTACCTGACCGAATAAGATTCCTATTTTATCTCAGTACATAACCATTAGATTTTAATCACTACTTTTTTTTTATTAGCTAATCAACTGCTAGCTGTCAACATTTTTCCTTCAGTCGGTTTTAATTTTAGAAAAAAAAAATATATCCTTTTTTGTTATTTAAGGCTTAATGTCCTTATGAATTCAAACTAGAACGAGAATCAACATTGTTTGTAATAATTTAGGTTGATAACCTTTAGATCTATCCATTTACCTAGATTCATTTCAGAAAACCGCAACAAAAAACTATCCACGACCTGTACTTTTCGCTTTGAGATCTTTGCTCTAACGTTTTCAATATTTAAAGTCAACAAACAAACATTTAAAAAAAAATACTCAAATACCTAAACCAAAAATTAAATATAAAATCCCATATAAATATATAATATTTCAACCTAAAAATGAAACAGAAAGTGTCTTTGAATAAGTTTCTGTAATCACTGTTCTCTTTTTATGAAATCATCCACGTGGTGCGGTCGGTGCAAAGATGAGTCGAAATGTCAGTTGTGTATACTGGGTAGAGGATGTGACCTACGATACTGCCTTGAGGGACACCGCTGTCTGAGAAATATTTACTTGTATTGTATGTTAATAACTTATACAATAAAATAGGCAACATTAATGTTAATTGATTCAATATTTACAAACAAAAGTGAAGTTTAAGAGTGCATAAAGAAGGAGATAAAACCTTTAAAAAAATTGAATAACAAAATAAATAAAATATCAAAATGCTGCTTAGTAAATAATAATAGAAAGCGAATGAATTCGAGATTAAAAAAAAATTAAAAAAATCCCTGCTACAATCCTTGAAGAGGACCCTTCAATGATTGGTTCGATTCATCTTTTGAATACCAGATCTCAGCCTATTGATTTGTATATCTCTTCTCATCAAACTGCTTCTTTTGAAAAATTCGTTAATAATCGTGAAGCTTTATTTTGGAATCCCATACCTATTTTAATCCGCAATGCTCCTTCTCTCAATTCCTTTAAACATAATTTATTCATCCACCTCCTCAATTATCAATCAATTATGTAATAATATATTATTATATTTATAAGTACATAATTTCTATTCTACATAAGTTGCTGTCTGATATGTTCATAGCCAGAAAATAATACCTTTTGATTGGACTTTCATGTTATTCTTAGGAGACAAGGTGTTCCAGAATAAAGATTATTTCTCATTTAAATAATTAATGGATTTGAACTGTTCCTTGGAGAACGGCTATGCAAAGACAGATTCCTGCTCAACCACCATTTTATTAACGCACTTTATAGAGCTGAGGTCTCCCGATCTCGAAGTAGATCCATGGCCAAAATAACAGAATATAAATTTTCTGTCTTTAGTTGGACTCAGCCTCGAACCCTGAAGCTCCAGCAATGAAATGTTTTATCTACTGAGTTACCATGCCTACTTATAAAAATATAAATTATAAATTAATAACTGAATACAATTATTTGTTTTGTTTTTTTTATTCCTATTAAATGAATGTACTGGAAAATTGATTCCAGGTACCCAGATTTTAATTCGACTGAGTAAAATTATTATTAATTCTGTTAAGTCTGCCGATTATCGATACATAGGTAGGCAGGTGCTTCTTGGGACAATCCCAGCCCCTATCAAATGGGGGGGGGGGGGGGGAACCTGGCGGTTGAATGGGATTCAGCCTGAGCAGTTTAAAATTGTTATCCTATATTTTATTTAATAATGAATACAAATATTTGACAATTTGATGATTTGTTTAAAAATGCAATGTTTGATTTATAAGAATTTTTAAATTTTATACGAAGGAGTGCTACATTTAAATTAGGTGTTAAAGTAAATACGATTTTTTTTTTTTTTTTTTTTTTTTTTTTTTTTTAGAGAGAGTAATGCAAAAAAATAAAAAAAAAAAGGAAAAGAAAAATATTGGCAATATTGGTGGTATCGATCAGTTCCTAGGAATCGACGTTGGAACTTCGATTCTCGATGCTTAATTTTTTCATTAGAATTGGTGGATTCGAGATTGGATACATGCCTATATTATAATAATAAAATTTAGAAAATTACAGAACAACTCTGTCTTTAGGTTTGGTTCAAGTATCCTACACATAGCTTTTAAATTTTAATCACTATTTTTTTTCTCAGTTTATTAATTACCCCTTAGAGAGTAAATATTCACAGTTGTCTACATTTTTTTTTATTCAGTATATGTTGGCCTTAAATGGAGAAGAAAAAACATTATGTTTTTTATAAAAACATTATGTTTTTTATAAAAACATTATGTTTTTTATAAAAACATTATGTTTTTTATAAAAACATATGTTTAAGGAAAAAACATCCGTTCGTTAAGTTATAACCAACAGGTTATCAATCTGTAATTTTTTAAAAATTGTTTTATTGAATAAGTATTAAAAGTTGCCCCCTTAAAGTGCAATGCGTAATATGTGTGTCAATCAATTCAATTCATACTAAAAAAAAAAAAAAAAAAAAAAAAAACTCGCTAGCTAAACATAACACAAAATATAGTAAATATTAACGCATTAAACAAAAAAAAAGTATATATATATATACTATATATATATATATATATATATATATATATATATATCCAGCTTATACAAACATCTCAGGAGAACCGAGCTTGTCCCCAATTATTATTGGAGAACAAGACTGGCTAAGTTATCCCAACGCTGCTCTCTCAGCCGCATCACTTGTGTCAAAATCCAAAAATCCTGTAAATAAAAGAAATGATATTTTAAGTTACCAAAAAAATCTATATATGTTTGAAGTTTGTTATTCAATTTCAAGATAAGGCATATTTAAAAAAAAAAAAAAAAAAAAAAATACTTTTTTATAAAACCCAAACCCAGAATAGACTAAACTATTTGTTTCCTGTGCAACTATAATCCAAGAGGCGTTGGACCTGCTGTAATTTTACGTCGCTGCAATCACGCAACACTTGATAATGCCTGATTTATTAGTGTGCCCGAGTAATATATTAGCCTTGTTTACAATCCTAACATGGCCAGGGCTCGTGTTGCTTACACTGCCAGTCGTTCATTTGGAGACCGATGCATTATGGCTTAAGCTGAGTAAGATCTACGGGTGATTCCTCTAGTAATGGTGTATCTGCTGTTATCTATCATAGTTGGTAGCATAACAGATCACTATGGAAAGTTGATGCTACTATCAACAAGCGTAATAGGTTTAAGTATTCCTTTATTTCTCTATCACTAAACGAAAACAAACAAAAACTAGTCCTCTAATAAACTAATTAACCTAACTAAAAGGCAAGCTAGGTTCGGAGCTTGCTTGGTATGTTTGTCAATACTGTATATATATTTAATTTTTTTTTTTTTTGTTTCTTTCTCTATTTTAGTTTATGTATTTCTACAATTATTATCCTATATTTTATTTTATTTCTTCTATAATTAGCCACTATTTTTTTTCTTTTACTTCGTTTCTTTATTTTATTTCCTTCATTGTACTTATTTTGTTATTTACATTACTCATTCCTCTTGAGTGAGGATGTAATATTCATTCAGTAAAAGATATTTAATAAAAAAAAAAAAGGAAGCCAAATAATCATGTTATTAAAAAAAATCATGACGTTTATTGGCATTATAATAGCATTGTACATCCTTATTACTAAAAAAAAAAATAGTAATAAAAATAAAAAATAAATATATCGACAATCATATAACTGTCCAGAGAGAATATCAATCATATCAAGATTTCAATCTGCTACTCATAAAGGCAATTATCAATAGGAATTATTTTTTTTTTTTTTTTTAAACACATTTTTTTTTACTATGCATATTTTTATAGTTTAAAAATATAGCAGATAAATCTATCTGGTAGATTAATATGGCAAATGCGGTCTCTATAAAATATACATACTGACTGGCGAAAAATTCCAGCCCCAAAGTTTTTTTCACATTCTTGGTTGAATTCATTTCTTTTGTTGTTTGCGTTCCTATATTTTTAAAGATAGGTAGGTATATGGAACGTGTTAGAATTATTCAAAATATATTTTAATAAATTGTTAAATAATTGAATAGCCCTTTTGAAAAAAATAAAAAAAATTTAATAATAATTAAATTTAAATCATAGCAACCATCATCTATCTATCTCTAAAAGTTTGTTTTTTTTCTATCCGATACTATAATTTATGTTGGTCGTTGATACTTAGTTTTTAACCATAGATTTAGTTAAGAAACTTAAGTATTGTGAAAATATAAGTACTCTGACAGGCGAAAAATTTCACTCAATTGATTTATAATTTTTCTTCGTCTTCCTCTTAAACACTAACCAAAATATTAGACTAGATAAATAAAAACATAATTTAAAAATTATATTGTAATTATGAAATTTTAAATTGATATGATTTATTAGTTTTGCATTAGATGGGGCACTATCCCTGAAGAAGTAACTAAAATCACATTAAACTTGTACCCTATAAATGTAAGGCCTGATATAAACCTTATTAATTACAAATTTCTACACTTTAAAATTGCTCGGTAATTTTTATTAAATACTATTTGATTTTACTGAATTATTTTTTTATGATTTTAATTAGTTTTTATATGCCCGTTAAAGTATATATGGGGACGTAAATATATATAAACTAATGAATCTTTTACCCCCAGAAAATTAAAAAAAAAACTGTTAAACAAGTGGAATTTTTTACCAGTCTGGGAATATGAGATTTTTTATGTAAATAAACTTGATACCAGGCTCATAGCAAAAAAACCATATTTATAAAATCAAGAACTTTTTTTTTAATATTGAGCCCAAAATTAAAAGCAACCTCAAAAAAAGTAATGTAGTTTAGCTCATAAAAATACATATTAAATTACAAAATTTGTTCGTAAATCCTTTTTATAACCAAAAAAATTGTGAATTTTAGATATATTCTTACAATTAATTTGATATAAATATATATATATATATATATTTATTATTAAAAGAAACTTGATTCACAGAACAAGTAATTTCTAAAGTAAACACATGGATGCCATAATTTCGACATTGTTAGTCCAGTGTTTGCTTTACGAATCCGTACTTCTGAGAAACAAGTAATAATTCAAAAAACAGTAGCACTTTCGGCTGCATCGTTTTGTTAAAGTCAACAACTGCTATACCGAATCAAATCAGCTGTTGACTTAACAATTAGTTGTTACAATTGAAACAGTTTAAAACTAATATTTTTTCTTAATTTCATATCATACAGAAGTGACAGATAAACTATTGTACTTTATTCACCGCCGAGTCTATTTTACCATATCAAGCTTTTCGATCACATCGAGAAGGTATTTTTTTCTTATAAATTTTTGAATTTGAAAAAGTAAACTTCATCCAGAAAGGCACGGGCTTTTACTTATTATACAAGTGAATATTGATATTAAGTGCTCTACAAAAAAAAAACTTCATAATAAATAAAATGACGCAGGAGGAAACTAGTATTGTAAGAGGATCTTTTAAAAGGAAGCCAATTCGATACAACAAATGTAGGTGGATTTTCTCCAGTGATCAAGAAGTGGGCGAAAGGAAAAAAAATGATGAGTTTTACGACAGAAATCGGGAAGAAGATAATGAGAAGCCGTTATCGCTGGAAATTCGGATAAACCTCACCTCAGCCTAGCGAATAGAAGAAAGTAATCGGAAAACCAAAAAATAATCTCATAAAGAAATTCATACATCTCTATACTTATTTTCTTCGCTTCCCGAGCAGAGCGGCCTACGCAGTATTATCCAATTTTGACGTAATTTTGTGTCTTTCGGGAAATTTTTCGTAATGCGGCAAAATACTGGGTAAAATTTCGGGAGGTATAATGGCTGACATTATAAAACAGTTATCAGCAATGTCAGGAAATCATCATGCGGGGAAGCATTTTCCTAAAAATGTAAATTTAATAGCTTTACCAAACGTAGTAACTAAGGATCCACGGACGTTTGGTTTATTAAACTATTTCTTGGGCCTGTCCCATCTATTCATTATTTAGGCTATCTTACGTGCCGTATCCAAGGCCGGTTCAATCTATAGGAAAAATAGGCGTATCAAACAAACCAATCATTTTTTTCTGTGTTTTTGAAGGTACATATAGACCTCGTCTACCTTTTAAAAATTCCTAATTATACTGCTTTACCTTTACATGGTAACCAATTTTCATTTGAACAATATTACAAAATGACCCACTTAATATAAATTATATTAGCACTTTTCTTAGTTGGTTTAAATATAATTTATTATCTAACGTAACTTTATTTTAGCAATAACGATGATATGGTGGGATGACACCAGAAGCATTGAAAGTTTGATGATAGGATGGAAATATCCCGAACATGTTTGCATTGTGTGACGGCGATTGCCTTTGTTTTACGAGGAGTTTATTTTTTTGTTTGTAAAACGTAAAGAGTATTAAGGTATATCTAGAACATTAAACATTCCTTCTTGAGAGAGATAATATAATTTAACTTGGAATGCAGGTAAACGGACTAATGAGTTGCTGTGGTACATGAAGTTGCTATGAAAATATATTTACTCGGATATACAGAAATCAAGCAACACACGGCTACAGTAAATTTTTATGGATAGTTATGCTGAGGATCCAAGTAAGGAACTTTAGGGATTTAAGGAATTTAATGGTTTAATGACGCAATCAATGCTGGAAATCCATTTGACCACGCTCGTTCTGATTTTCTATATATTGATTTAAAAAAAGAGATAGACCCATACATCTAAAATGTGTATAACGTTTGCGTTTTAGTTAGCATGGGAATTTATTGAAAAAAACGGTAAAGTTCAAGTTACGAGATTGTAATATAAGTTTGAGTTATCTAAAGCACTCCACCAGTCATCACCACACCATAAACCTTTGTATGTATTTTGTCGGCCCTTGTAGTTTAACTAAATTTTTTATGTATGAAAAGAAGGGTGTCATTTCTGGTGACCTTTACTTGCCGGGGTTGAACAAAGGACATGCTCTCCCGTTACCATTAAGATCTAGGGAGACTGAAAGAAGAAAGCAAGGAAAAATAAGCCAACTGGACCAACGAGATATGTAAAATTTTATTATCTGGCCAACCAATACTCGGGAATTATTACTGCATCGGAAAACTGCCACACTTATTCCAGTTACCCAAGGGCCTCAAGTTTTTGTTAACGCCGATTCCTCGCCCTGCCACATAATTAGTGGCAAAACTAATCGAGGAAAAAAAAATCCACGCAAAAGTAGTATTGGGCGCAAAATTAGCAAACATTGTGGTTTGAAAAAGTTTAAAAAGAGAAAATGACCTTTTTTTTTTTTGTTAATAATACTTCTTTCAATTATCATTTAAATTAATAGTTAATAAATAAATAAACTTTTCATGAATAGTCTAGGAGTCATATACTGGTCGTTAATAAAGGGTTGTACTGTTAGTAGGATAAGGTAGGTAAGGAGGAGCTTTTGCATTCTAAATAACGCCTACAATTATTATGTTTTTCCACAGCTTAAGGGTACCCCTCTTTATAGAGGAGTATGTTGCCTCACATCTATCATCCATTTCAAAAGTCAAAATGACAGTATAGACAATGTTCTGTCTTTAGCCGGAGTCGAATCAGGCCCGGAAAGTTTGACAATCTGATTCATTACCCATCGAGCTCCTGCGCCCTCCCCAAACAATATTATGACACGCAATAAATTTTCACCGTTATTTAAAAATAACTTAAGTGAAGAGTCTATTTACAAACTTATCAATACAATTGAGGGATAAATGAGCACCAAAAACTCATACTAAGATAATTGAGTATTTAAAATTCTTTTCACCAAATAATGTTTTTGGGTGTCGTTACTCTCTCGTAAGGTTTATACCGGGAATCGTGGAGTTATAGAATTTCACAAAAGAAAATATAGGTTAGAAACCTTAAGACATATACGATTTAGATTTACAAAACTATACATAATATCTGCCCTACATTCACATAGTTATATGCAATAATATGTTTAAAGAGCATCACCTAGGAGAGAGAGAGAATTTTATTTTATAAGTCCATAGTTGAAACTTCTTAAAAGATGTTATCACAAAACTTATTTCTGAAATATTTCTGGCTGTAAAGCCAGTCGATAAGTCGA